>OY292421.1:3392187-4036250 GCA_958496245.1 Perizoma flavofasciatum
GTTATTAAGCACAAACAAGGGGCAAATCGCTCACCGCTGGTTATGTCGAGCTAATTGATGGTGACGTCCATATGAAGAACTTAATTAGTAGGTAGGTACATTAGTTCCTACATCTATACTTAATACCTATTACAAAGAGGTAAAGTTTGATGTAGGTAATCTCCGAAACTACTCATCCGATTTTAAAAATTATTTCACCAATATATCAATATTTAGAAGATATAAGATACCGGGATAATAGGTATATATAGTATATATCACCTTCAGGGTGGATATATACTATATATACCTATTATCCCGTTAAAATTAAAGGGCTTTTTATGGAGACCAATTTTTCAACGTAAGTCGACGAAAAAACGGTCGAGCGAATGCGTTTCTTACGAACGCTGACTTAAACCACAGATAATAGAATACAAGTACTTAAACTAAGAGCTAGGTAGGTACCTACCTAATTTTTATCCGGGTACCACGCGGGCCAAGGCTTAGACAATGTGCGTAATAAACTCAGGTTCTAGACGTCTAGTCAGGAGGTAATTAAATACCTAAGTAATTGTATAATTATTATTAATAATAAATTATACATTATTTGGGAGCCAATTTAATTTGGAGAACATCGAACGTCCATTTTGCTACCAAATAAAGGTTTAATTAAGGTAGGTACCTTAATAAGTACCGGATAAGTAGGTACTTATCCGCATTATTCAGTAAATACTTATAGATATATCTAAAGATGGTACTTTGCTGCCCTACAATCTTTATGGTTTATTTTAAACAGTAATTTAGCAACTAGGTATTAACTTTTTGGACTACTTTCGCGACTTTCTGTTTCAAAATGGAAAATAATACGAACCAAAACACAGGTAGGTATTTATTTGTAATATGCCTACCAAGTTACCAAGTACCTACCTACCTCTGTCATGGTAAGTAAATTATTTATCCAATCCCATGATTAACCTGCTAACTGCATGTAACTGCATCATTAACGGCTAAATACACTCCATATTCCAGTTAACGTTATATAGATCTAGTTTAAAGTAGCCGCTACTTAGAATGCAAATCAAGAAAACCAGAAGAGAAAACTGATTCTACGAAATTGTTGATATCTATTAGGTACCTTGTCATTATCTACTTGACTTGAAAGGCACCTACATTAACAGCTAAGTTGTTCTAACTAAATAAGTAGGTAGGTAGGTAAAAATACACCGGCAAACACTAGTGGTGTAGTGGCCAAAGTCTCCGACTTTCAATACGAAGGTGGTAGATTCGTATCCCGTCCCGTCGTGCACCAATAGATTTTTCGACGCGTGGAAAAATCATGTGTAGGGAATCACAGATAATGGCCTCGATTCTGTATTACACTAACTAAACTAAATTTAAACTATCGCTCTCTTTTACTGATAGTGTACGCAAGAAAGAGATGGCAAGAATTTTACTGCTGTGTGCTGCTGTCAAATCAGTTTACGTGCCGCTTTTCTTCGTGTTTATAGTTAAGAGACTAAGTTTGTATGGAAACTTAAATCTGACTAATTTGACAGCACTAAAATTGTAGCTATCTCTTTCTTGCTTGCACTATTAGTAAAAGAGAGCGACAGTTTAAATTTAGTTTAGTTAGTGCACTACAGAATCGAGTCCATTATATTACTACGCAATGCTAGTGCTCTCAAACGGAAATGCTAGTGCTGTCAAGGAAAACCTCGTAAGGAAACCGCCATTATACCCAAAAATCTTTAATATTGGTCACTATATAGGTATCTGCCCTTTTCAGGGCCACCGTTCCTCAACCTGGTCAGATCTGACCTGTTCCGGAGTCTTTCTAACCAAGAAGACCCATGTCCAGTTGTCCAGTGCAAATCATAAGATTGTTCTGTCTTCCTAAACTGTGTCGTCGGTCGCGAGGATGGCAATTTTTTATTCCTATTTCGCGTGACATCATGGCACCCTACCACAATTGAATATTTTTAGGGACAAAATAATTTTTCATTTAATAAAGTCATTACAGAAAGGAAATGAGATGTCTCCGGCAAGGCGACTCTGGGTCCAATTTTGGACGATTACCGACCACAATAGAGCCCAACCACAACATGTGCGTAAAATGCTACTAATTTTGGATGTTTGTCCTCATCCCACTGGGATTAATACCTACCTTAGAAGGTTTGCGTGATCTTTCAAACAAACTACATTAACTACCTAGTAGTGTTCCGCCCCCGTTTTAACCACTTTGTTTCTGTTTGTACCTACCTACATACCTACCGACCTAGCAGTTATTTTTACAACCTCTTTGACTTGTAGATATAGGTGACTAACCAAGATCGGTACTTGATAATATATACTATACCTACTTTCTTTCAAAAAGCATAGATACCTATTTGTTTGCAACACCTTTGATCACTTCACAGCCAGAGTCAGCTGATCCTTGGCTCATCTTACATAACTATCTAGTACCTAGCCCTAAAAAAACCATTACATACCCAGTAAGATTAATGTTGTAGGTAGTGCCCCTTAAAAGTCGGAAGCTATTATTGTTCGGTTATTGTAACCTTATCAAACTCTAATAGAATTCAAGAACCTAATAACTCAGAGAGCATGTAAAAATGATTGGCTTTACCTCGTTAACTGGATAATTTTATTATGCAAAACAGCTTAAAGTGTTGCCAGACGTAATCGTTCGAATTACCCACAAGAGACAGCAAGAGACAAGTTGCAAGCTGAGTTACGAAAAGCTGGTAAAGTCACTCAATACAGATAGATAAATAAATAATTTATTTGTAAATACTTATTAATTAAGTATATAAATGGTTGGACTGCTGATGAGGTAAGTAGCTACAAATTGGGATAGGACTCAGCATAAAGCGCCGCAGGGTGAAGGTAAGTAGCGCGCTGATTATTTATTTATTTATTTATTAACACTTTATTGCACATTTTAAAAAGTGAACAATAGGCGGACTTAATGCTAAAGCATTTTCTACCAGCCAACCCAATTTGTAGTGATTGGCGGTAAGCGTGCTACAATTTTTTAACTACAATATTATTGATTGTCAATCCTCTCCCAATATCACTAGCAGATAGCTTCGATATAAAACAAAGAGTTTCTTAACCAGGTACCTACTTATAATATAAGCTTAAAGAAAAATAGTACAATAAACTTTTTATTTTACAAATATTGGAAAAGTCGCAATTTATACGTAGACACCTAATTGTCAACCATTTTTATTTATTCAGTGATATGTATCTTAACAGGCAATAATTTTAGTCCGTCTTTTCTATAACTAGTTTATTTCCCACGACTTCGCTCGCCCGATAATCGGGTAAACAGTAGAATATTGTCTTAGTCTAGATCATTTCATCCAAATCAATTCACTCATTTCTGAGTTTATAGGTAACCAGCATCTAAACATCCATTCACGTTTTTCCAAAAAAACGTGGAAAAAAACGTTTTATATCTTTATATATTTATAGAGGGTTTGTTCACAGTTTGAACATGCCACCCTCGGGAGGGCTTCTTTACAAAGATAATCTCTACGCTTATACCTAATTTAACTATTTTAATATGACTTACTATGACACCATACCAAATTATTGTACTTAGGCATGTAGTTCCCATAACATAAGCTCTGCTTACTTTGGGGTTAGATGATGCTGTGTGAAAATGCCCCGCATTATTTATTATTATATATTTATTAATTACGTTGTGAAATGTCACAAAATATGTTGACACAGCTTAAAATAGATTTATGGAAATTGGCCGTGGTAGGTGGATGTGGAGTAAACCAGCTGCCATCTGTCTGTTTGCGCGGAAATTGGCGCTAAAAATGGCGCCCACCGTAATGTGCGTATGCGCAGAAAACTGCAATCACCTCGATGGTGTTGTGCAGATCGATTATGGACGATGGAATTTAATAAAGATTCTGAATAAGTCGATTAATCTGTAATGTAATGTAGCTCTGTTATAAATAAGTGGCAATGAAGATTCTAAATAAGGTAGATATGTAGGTACCTGAGTAAAAAGCCGCAGTCCCACAGGACTTCCGCAAGTTATTAGGTTCTTAGAAAGTTCTAGAAGGCTAGGTGCAGAGTGAAAGACGCATGCATGCTTGATGCCCCCGTAGGGTTAGAACACAGGAGGGCAGGGAGGAATTGTTCTGCTCTTTTTGACTCCTAAGTACCTATATTATGTAAAACTAGCTTCTGCCCACGGCTTCACCCGCGTGGTACCCGGATAATAAGTAGCCTATGTGTTATTCTGATGTATAAGCTATATCACTGTAAAGTTTCATCAAAATCCGTTAAGTAGTTTTTGCGTGAAAGAGTAAGAAACATCCATCCTCACAAACTTTCGTGTTTATAATATTAGTAGGATGAAATGCCCAAATACTCAATTCCAAAAAAAAAAATCATTTCCATTCGTTTTGGTACTCTGGACCAAATCATCATCTAGCCCCAAACTAATCTGAGCTTGTATTATGGGAACTACATGACTGATATTAGTATATCAGTCATGTAGTTCTTTTATATACTTTTTTAAATATATAGAAAACGCCCGAGACAAATATTTGCAGATCATACAAACATTTGTCCCGGGGCGGGAATCGAACCCGCAACCTTCTGCGTCTCAATTCTTTTTTTAGGTATTCCCCAATCACAAATTAAATTCTTCATTTTGTTCATATTTACGCTTGTAGTTTTGTAGTTATTTGGCATAGTCTTACCGCAGATGCTAAATTATGCACTCATTAAAATTATTGATGAGAAATCCATCATATCATTATTAAATTAAATGTAGGTGCTCGTATGTAGTTACTTACCTACCTACTAAAGTAAATTATTTAACGCAGGAGCTTCATTAGTCTTAATAACACATGCATTTACATAAATAGTCTAAGAGATCTTAAGGACACAAAAGAGGTTGATCGTTCAGCTGTTTCTGAGTAAATTGTCTTCTCCAACCTGCCATCGACAAGCATCGATAACGCTTAAATATTGGTTTTTGGGCGGATTTAATCAAAAGAGCGAACATTATAGTTATTATACGGGTAAGGTTAATTTAAAAATATACCATAGGAGCAAAGAATTATGTAGGAATTAGGCTGCTGTTGTGTGGACGCGCAATTTCGCTGATTACCCCGCGGATGGTTTCTGTGAATTTTTTAATTAAATTACGACGAGATGTTGTAAAGTTGATTGGCGATTTTCTGTGACCTCACAAAGTGTGTGAGCGGTTTGTTTCTGCTTTTATTGGGTTATATGAGCTGTATAAAGCCGGCTCTACATTTTGTCTCATTTTAACGTATGACTGTGGTGTGTGTAGACGCGTGACAAAGTCACAAGTGTGGACGGTAGGTATTTTTCACGTAGATAAAAGACCAACGCGGGAAATATACCTAATGTATGTTGAAATATTACAATTGTGGTTGTTTTGTGTATTACCCATACGTACTCTACCCACCACGTCCTGTAAAAGTCCATTGCTTCTATCATAGGAAGACGAGAGTCTTTTTTTTATAATGTTTCAAAAATAATTTTGAACATAGTTTGTTGGTACAAATTTGGGATTGTGCGGTTCCACAAATGAGATAGACCTTGGGGTTATCATATTCCATCTTTGTACATGATTATATGCTATCGTTCATCTTTGTGTAAAACCTAATTCGAAATGTGGTGGCACTTGGTTAAAAGAATCTAGAATGGAGTCTGCGTGGATAATGGCCTCTGTACAGGCTGTTAGGCTTTTTGCGAACACTCAGCAGTTAAACCATTACCAACCATAATGCGGTTATTTTCATTTAATTCCATTACGGGCTTTACATAGGCCAGCAATTTAGTAGGAACAGCTCAAACAGAACAGCTGGATCGGGCTTTTTCTTCGCAATCATTGCTTGCAACGCACTTCCGCTCCACTCTTCATAACGCAAAGGTTAGCTGGAAGGTAATGCTAATTAGCATTAAGTTCGCCTATGTACTTGTTTTATCTTGTGCAATAAAGCATTTTCTATCTATCTTGATTAAGATGGTGATCATGTGATCTTTGTGATCGACCATGAAAAAACTAATAGTGGTTAAAGATTTGAGGTGCCTCGTGAAGAGTGGATACGCGGTCTGAAGAGTACCATTTCTCGCACGCTTTGTGGAGAAAATATGCATGCGATTATCGATGAAGATATTGTTCAGTCGATTCTCACATTCACGCTGACCTTCAAGCGAAAAACTTAAACTCGTGACTTCCAATATTAAAAGGCGAGGCGATAATCGCCCTTCTACATGCGAATATCGCACACATCGTTTACATGAGGCAGATTATTCTACAGCTTGGCAAAAACAAGTAGAAAATAATTTAGGGCGCCACTTTTTTTCTGATAAAAGTTGTATGAAGAATAATTTAGTTCAATTTCCATTAGCTATATATATTTTCGATACTCGCTCCAAACTCTCACACCACCGATACGAGAAATTCTGTCCATGTACATGGCCTTTTTAGAATGTAGTCGCCATACACACTTCCATTCCCCCCCACCCCCTTAAAATGAGAATATACAAAAACCCTGAAACACTTCATTATTTATGTTCAGTAGCTGTAATTCAATGCTTCTAACTTCAAAGAACAAAGACTTTCATACAAAGTTCACCCCCTTTTCAAATAAGCACCTAGTAGATAGAACTATAGAGACTAGGTAATTATTCTACTTAATCTACTGAACAGTTATTGCATTCTTCAAGGGTGTTTTTGTACCTTTACGGTACTGGAGTCCTGTAGCTAAGTAAGGCACAGTTGGACAAAATACCCCTTACCTGTTCGGCAGTAGCGTGGCATCCCAATTACCGGCCATTTCTTGTGTAACCTCAGCTTAAAGCTAAGTGGTCGTAAACCATTGGCCACGGGAGCTGATAACCCACGCCACTCGCCATAAGACGAAGGCTTATGAAGGATAATGGAACTCGCAATAAGGTTTTATGGGTCTAGCTGTGAAAAAGTCACTTGCACTGAGTTGAACGACAATTTTGGTCTTAAAGATTTTCAAGCACTTCAGAAATATTGAACAGCCGTGCTCTACTGCGCAATTGGGATTTTCCTCAAACTGTGTGGCTCAGGTCAAAAACCCATCTATGTAAGTACATTAACTTTATCATGATGGAGATTATCAGTCTATGGTGGAGATTATAGAGTACTTACGAGTACATATCTATCAGATAAATTGTAGAATCTTTGTTATAGACTGGAAACAAAATGCTAAAACGGTCTAACAGACACTAAAGTGTCGGAGCATTGTTAAGACAGTGCTGGTGCATCTAAGTAAGCCCAAGTTTTATTTAAGAACACTCGTTCATAGATTCTTATTTATAAGAAAATGCGATTTCTTTCTTTCTATTCAAAAACAACCTAAAACCAAAGTCTACTTTACCTTACCTAACTTCGTGAGAAACGGGATGTGATGTGTCCTGTTTGTCCAGAGTTAAGACATAAAGGACAATTTTCCTGTCCCCTAAAAATCTAGATTAAGGTAATAGGAATAATAAAAAACTGTACAGGCACCTTAGACGTGTGGAATGCGACGTCTGAATTTGCTTCTGATTTGCCATGATATTTTCGTATCCAGGTTCCAATTGAAAAGATAATATTTTCACAACAGAGAAAAGGTGTTGATCGGTGAGCCTGTTGCGAAGCAACAGCAACTCTTGCGCATTTCATGGTAATAAACGTCTGTTCGCACACATACGACGACGCAACTGGAAACTGATATTTTGGTAGTGTTTTATAAAAAAAATAGTTTCATCGTGTTCAGGAAGAGTTGCTTTATATGAGTACTGCACTATAACTCAATCATCTCCATCTGTTATCCATGGGGAACTTGCTCCAATTCCACATTAAACGACAAGCTAAAGATATTTAGATATACCTAAATCCTATAATCGTTATTCGGATTATTTTTGAAGGCTTTTGAAATTTGAGTAAATTCTTACCTTTTCAGCTCTGTCACTCTGGCTGGGACAAAGCCTTCAGTTTCTGGAAGTGTGATAAATGAATTTTCTCTATGCTGTTACTGAAAAGAAAGAGATTAATTTTAAATGCTTTTAATCGTCCCCATATTACATTTATAAATCGATTTTTACCCTAATAGGTACCGTAAGAAGGTCCGTAAATTAAAGTCCATATCTTAAATCTTTTATTGATTTGTGACAACGTTAACATTATACGTGTACGGGGATCTACATTTATTTTTGAGATAATTTGAGAGGTATAACTAGTACGGATGTTGGGGATCGCATGAAAACGGTTCGCGGGCCGGTATTGGCCCGCGGGTCATACTTTGCCTATCACTAGACACCCAGCAATGATAATGGCATGCTACGCTTCACGAATAGATATGACCTATTCCTTCCTTGCTAGATGATTGATTTGTATGATAAGCGAAGTTTTGCGATTCGCCTCACTTAGCCCTATAAAGCAATGCGGGTAATGCGGGGGTCATTTCGACGTTACCCGTTTAATCGTTGTTGGCTGTTAATTCTATCTTGGCACATCTATCTTGGTAATTCAACACGATTTGGTCTTATAGACCGCACCCTGTCTGTGGTTAAAACCTTTATCCTACTACTATTATAAACCTGAAAGTTTGTGAGGATGGATGTTTGTTACTCTTTCACGCAAAACTACTGAACGGATTTCGATGAAACTTAACTAATATAGCTTATACATCAGAATAACACATAGGCTACTTTTTATCCGGGTACAACGCGGGCGAAGCCGTGGCCAGAAGCTAGTAGAACAATAAAGTAAGGACCTAACCTGCCTTTTTGATCATTGTATGATAATTCAAAGTATTGTTACGAGCTAGGGTACGTGATCAAATAATTAGGTCCAGTTGTACACCAAGTAAACACTGCATACATAATCACACTATAAGATTAACAGCGAAATAAAAACTACACAATGAAAACAAAAACGTTGTATAACTACAAAATTATCGCACAATAGTCACTTCACTAATCACTGGGTATCGCTTCCGTATCACTTCAATTAAATCACATGCTAAAGAACTTAGCTTTATTATGAATGCGAATCACATAACACCGTTCAGATTATATATTCTATCAATTTATTTCCCCCGATAACATGTCAAACAAATAATGCAGGCAAAGTTCCAATTATTGACTATTGATTACATTATTTTTTACTGATCTCCCTATTAGTCGTCATACATCACTCGACAGGAGCCGAGCTACCATTCACGATGGAATAAAAAAATATAGTGAACTTAACAGTTGATTGAATTAAACGTATATATCATATTAATAGGGTTCTGACCTTTTGTTGGTGATGTTACACATCAAGGCGGTATTATATACTACACTGTATAGGTAGGGAAGGCTATTCTTTATGGAACAAAGGTTACAGAATTAAAACTAAATAAGAATAGTCGTTGGAGATCAAATAATTCATCTGATTAAAATGAAAAATCAGATAGAGTAAAAATCGAGAAAGAGATCCAAAATCGAAAAACTGTGATAATTAGTCATAATTTACTTTAAAATGAAGTTGTTTAACACAGGTATAAATTTACCGGTAGTATTTAATATAATTTGCTGATCAATTTATTAATTTTGCCGCTCAAACCCATTATTAACAATGGATCGACCTAGATGGCGTGGCGAGCGAGTAGCCAGCTGCAATGCAAGAGCGGGTTTGATTGCCGCTGCGGGACAAATATTTACGTTTCTGAAGATATTTATTCCAGGTCTGGGTGTTGTGGTACCATGGTACTCGAATATAGTGACAGAAACGTCAAATACTCGCTAATTAATACATAGAAGTGAAACTCCCTAAACCTAATTGTAGGGAACCTACTTGAGTTGATGATAAGTGTTCCAGTTTGATCCATAATCAAATGGAGATGCAGTAAAATTAGCATCGCGAAGAAATATATAATTAAGTACTTAATTGCAACCGACCAGGAATAGTTTGGATGAAACATCATCAAAAAAGTCGGGCTGGACCGCACTGGGCTGTCTGACAGTATCAATCGATGTACGTGTGCGGTGCGTTGCGGAATAAAAGCCAAACCGCACGGTATGTTAAGGCCCCGCAGTGCTTTAATTTTGAACAATAATTACAAACTCTATATTTTTTTATTTACACTGTGCAGCTGGGCTTTTATCACCAAATATTAATACAAAACAACTTTAGAAACAAAAAACAGACCCGATCACATTGTTAATTGAGATATTTATACGACACGAAAAGCGTTCAAAAATGCGACAGCGACCGACGTGTTGTTTCAAAACGTACTCTTTATTATTTATTGTACACACAGATAATACAGACAAAAATTTACATATAGAATATACACAAAGGCGAGCTTAACCCTAACAAGAGCAAATGTAATGTTAATTTTTAATTATTTTATACTGAGAATACTTTTATGATAGTTGGAGATGAGCTGCAAGCTGCCAACGGGGTCCGCAGGTTTGCTGCGATTGTATTGAATATAAGCAATATTCACAGCGTTAAGTTCTGTTGAACTTAACGGAAGGTAGTGGAAAATTTAAAATAACATGCTATGGTCTTGTTGATGTGAAAATTTATTTCACATCAACAAGACCATAGCATGTTATTTTTTAAAAGGGAAATGACACATATGTAGCACATTCATCAGCGCTATAAGCTGAATAGAAAGTCTTCAACAAATTCGGACTCATCTATCGCGTGGTTAGCAAACCGCATTGCCGCCGATTAGAGGCGAAGATGCGGATTGAAGTGCCACTGAATTTGAATTTTTGGGACACAATCAAAATGAAGAGAAAATGGTAGCTCATGAATCTTGTACTTATTAACTAAAACGTGCGGTGCGGTCCGGTTCGGTGGAAGTGGGGTCCATCCCTAACATCGAACAACGGTAGGGGTGCACATTCACAGCGTGATGTCTATCTACATGATGCCAAGCCACGCCGTGCCACCTCCAAAGAGATCTACCGTAGGAGAACCTTAATCGATTATGATTCGCAGGTGCAAATAATCGTATTTATTAATCGATTAACTCACATAATACGCAGGTGCCTTTTCGGCATATTTTTTACTAGATGATGATGTTATTAAAATTGAATTTGATGGCGGAGTTGGTTAATTTATTTTTTGTAATTAATTCGATAAATTATCATTTTTGAGATGATAAATATTGATGAACTGAATATTTTTTTTTATTTAGTTGATACTCCCAGATCAGCTTACGAGTATCAACATGAAGGTTAGCTAAGTGTTGCATGAGGAAGTATGTATAACTTATTTTGATAGGTAAAAACATGTTTTTACACCCAACAGACAACATACAAGAATTCACTGTATCGTGGGTATCAGGAACTACGAGTACTGTGGTTCCCCAGACCCGAAACAAATATCTGCATGCAAACATTTGTCCCGCAGCGGGAATCGAACCTGCACCTCTTGCGTTGCAGTAATTATTTTCCCTATGATTGAAATGACTGTGGATTCTCTCAGTGATTCTGTAACTTGTTTTGTTTCAAATAATGTAGGTAATTAAGTTTTTTTGCTCGAATAATGACCGAGGGCGTAAAATAAGTGAACACAAGAATAAGATCTTGTACCAAAAACTAATTTAATAAAAGCAATTTAAAACCTATCAGCAATTGTATGTATCTCCAATAATTTATTGTTCAAACATTATTCAAATCATTGTTTTAGATTGGGTGGTAACCGTCGGCAACCATTTCAACATTGTAATGAGGCGACAGAGCAACCAAATTATAAATACACGATGAGTTATGGCCGTTCTATGATATATTGTTACAAATTATCATTTTTCTCGTCAGTCCGAATGAATTCAAATCTTTAAATGTAAATATGGTGTCTGGCATTTGATTTAATAATACTAGTCCGAGAGTCATCGGTATTTTGTAAACTGAGACAGAAAAAAACGGTGTAAAAATTCTATCTGACCTCCTAGTTAGTGCCTATTTATAAATGAGAAAGTTTTTTTATACCATCAAGGTGGCGATCAGAAATACATTCCACATTTTGGTAAGGGGTTACCAGAGCCTATAGACGTTTACAATACCAGAAAAAATAAACGCAAAATGCTAAATAAATCAATAAAAAAACACGCTCGACTCCCTTTTTGAAGAACCTCACAATATAGTCACTCGGGAAAACCCCAGCAGGGAGATCATTCCATGATATTCGCGGTAGAAAGTATCGCGACTTTTTGTTTTTTGTTTGTCGACCTCTGTGGCGCAGTGGACGAAGGGCAGACTGGGACGCAGAAGGGTTCGATTCCCGCCGCGAGACAAATGTTTTTTTAAAAATGTTTTTGCTATTAATGTTTGTAACAGTTGAACCCATTTGTTGACATCGAGAATAGATTCGTTTATGATCTAGAATATATCATAGGCTAGGTACTTTTCAGGGTTCCACACAGGCAAAGCCATGCCACAATTTCGTTCCTTTGAAAAGTTCCAACCTGGGTAATAAAAATGCATGAAAAAATCTGTAAAAATAAATCCGTAGGACAGTCCTAAGTATAACTAAGTATTATATGTATCATATGTATGTATTTATAAAATGTATATATAAGTAGTATATCAGTCATATAGTTCCCATAGGACAATCTCTGCTTATTTTGGGGCTAGAAGAAAATACCAAATAATATTTTTTTAAGTTTTTGTAAAGCTAAGTGCAGACCGATAATTTAAACCAGTGTAAAAGGTGTTTTTGGATTAAACGATCCTCTACGACGTCCCAAATCCTTTTTTCATCGGCAATATTTAAATACGGGCTATAGAAAAAATCATAAAGCTTCAGTTCCAAAAAGTTTGATGTTAGTATTCAAATTGTGTCAGTTGGTGATTCCGTCAGACTTTAGTATGACGTGAGAAAGCCATGACTAGCTTTCGGCCTACACAGATAATACCTACTCGTATCTATAATGTGGAAATTAATTTTGATTTATTGTTCATTTGAATACGGAGTTTATCATATTTTATTGATATTCTTTATCTTAATTTTTATGAGCGTCCGCCACCAAAAAATTACGCGTTGGCGCCATATTGACGACTTCAATGGCGCGGCGGGGAATTAGCTGGCTGCGACGAGGTGCGAGTTCGATTCCCGTTGTGGGACAAATGTTTGCATGCCCTGCAGATATTTGTTCCGGGTCTGGGTGTTGTGGTACCACGGTACTCGTTGTTCCTGATACCCACGACACAGGGAATCCTAGTGTGAAGTCAGGACTATGTTAATGTCTGTTGGGTGTATATTTATTATTTATTTATCATTATAGTTTTTACTAACTCAACGTTAGCTACTTTGAAGTTTTTCACTAGCAGGACCTTCAAGAAAAATCCGGTGTGACACTGGAGGACAAGCAGACGAACATGCCGAAACTATTATGTGTTTCTTTTAGTAATTTTTCTACGGAACCCTGAAATAATAAATACTCAATGTAGAATTCCAAGTTATCAGTCATGCAGCTTCAGAAGACAAGTCGACTTGACCGTTTTGGGGCAACATTGACAAAGCTTTTTTTCTTTACAGCAAGGTTATTTTGTTATTTAGAACAACGGATGGGTCTGATACAGAAATACTGATTTCTACTAACGCCCGAAGGTATTCCAACAAGCCAGTAAATAAGTTTACTGGCAAATTATACCTAAGTAGTTATCGCACAATTAGTACTTGCAACTACTCTTACTAACTGACATTAATATACTACAAGCCCCAGGCATCCGTCAATCTCAGCAATCGTATCCTGACCTTCCACTCTCTTAGGAGAGTAAATTGAATCCGTTCTTGAAGGGCTTCGAGCTGAAGGGTCTGCTCTGACTGGTGTGTTCTATGCCCTTCATTTGCGTTGTTATAATGATTGACACATTCAATTAGCCGGGTGACCGATGGACCTCCCAACTCGGTTCAAACGAAATGCGCCAATTTATCTTGGTCCTTGAACCTCTTCGTATCCCCCTCTGGTTACTCTGCCTTTTTAGCGTCAGAGCGGTGGTGGAAGGTCTGGTTAAGGTGGTGAAGGGGAAGGGTGGGGTAATCGCATTGTCTTGCGGTTTTGCTGTTGTTTTCTGCAATTAGCGCGGATAGCGTGTCTTTGGTATAATTGACCTTTCAGCGTTATTCAGCTGATGAATGAGTGATTTGTTTTGACGGGGATTGGGTTAACAGGGCTATTGACCTATGGGCCAACCCTTGATGAGTTTTACTGAGGGGGTTAGCTGCAACAAATTACAAAGCTGGCATATTTCTCAGGTTATACAAATAGCATATTGATAACCTGTATAACCTGTATTAATTTTATTACAAATAAAAAAAAAAATATGACACTCAGTGACTAAATATTAGCAAAATGGCCGATGATTGTCATCGGTTACTTAAAATTCTTGTTTATGAAATCTACTGTTATGCAATTCAAACATGCGATGTTTGGTAAATAATCGAGAGAGGACTCCATGTTTTTTTTGTCATGAGTTTTAGTTATTTAAAGATCAGCCGTAACGTGCTATTAAAAACGATTTCCAATTACGTAGATCCTGATACCCTTGACACAGGGAATCCTAATGTAAGGAATGTGTAAATGAATGTAAATACGGGTACGTATTTGTTACACATCAACCTACTTACATTACTTCGTATCATTGAACGAGATGCCGTCTATGTGTTTATTTAGCCATATTATATTGTAGGTACAGGTTTAAAAAAAATAAAAAATACACGGAGTTCCTACCTACAACTTCTCTTGTCGACGACGTGTGATGAACAGCCTTTTACAGTAGGCCGCCAATATAATAAAATCGAGTCCACAATCATTGGATGGCATTCATTAGTATAAAGCCATCGGCTGTGTCATGCGCGCGCAATCTGCCCCTGCTGAGATGTGCACAGCCACCGGCGATGTCTCACTCCCGCATTGATTAGATATTCGACAGATAAGCCAAATACTAGGCGGAGAAGATAATACTTTGCCCAGCGGCTGCGGAAGTGGGGGCAGAGGGGCGCAAATGCCCCCCTAAAATCACATAGGTACCCTACCAAGCCAGGATTGGAGATTTCAGCGATCATCTTGACCAAAGATCTTGAACAACGCGCTGTAACACTCGCAGTTGACACAATCTTCAGCTTATCAATCCATGTGTCTGAAATAAAAAAAAATGAATTGATGTACCTACTTCAAGTTGGCAGCGAGGATGATGGCAAAGTTTTACCGTTGTAGGATTATATCTACAAAAGGAATACCCATTTTAGGTTCTGTAGCCCTGGATGTAGTGAACGGTAAAATACTTTCTATAACCCCAAGTGTCTGAGGTGTATAACGAATTAACCGTGATTTACATCAAAGCAAAACGTAAAATTTTAGTTCAATACCGCACCGTCAACGTTGATAACGGCGCTAGTGTGTCCAGTCAAAAAGGGGACGGGTTTTTGGGCAAAGTTAACGAACGACTCTTTCACGTAAGCAGCTCGGTTCTTCTGTTTGCTGTAGCGCTAAATGATGCTTTGCTAAACCTGCAAAGTTTAGGTAAGTAGGCATACTTTGCCTACAAACAGCAAGTGAGCCATCTAGCGGTGGACTGCTCTATAACAGCCGGCGAGTTAACCCTTTGCTATTATCATTCATAATTGAAAAACATTACAAAAAACACTGAATGCTACACAAATATCCACCACTTCATTACACCAAAGAGCGGTTCTTTCTTGATTCTAGATTAGGCGCCACACGACGTCTTTGAAGAAGGAGATCGAATAAAAAGATTTAGAAATAAGTTCGTACCTACGTATTTCTTGATGCATTTATCGTTGTGATATGTTTATTTGGAGTAACTGTACTAATGGTATAATTTACTTGTGATCATTGCGTCGTGAACTGATTAAACTATTCAAGAAAAATAAGGTGATATAAATAAAAAATAAGGAGAGAAAGCTGAAGTGAGACTGGGCCGGTCACGTGCCGCACGCCCGATGAGCTGTGAACCAAAATAGCCAACCAAATGGAAAATACGTGGTCTGTGGCGTCGCGGTAGACCGAAGGACAGGTAGGACGAACTGGACGCGAGTGATATCGCTAAAGTTGAACTAAACAACTTTTTACGACTTTTAAGAAAGTCGTGGTAAAATAACGGTATTTGTCAAAAAATCTGAAATTTTGGTATAATCAAACATATTGTTCTCCTTACGTTAGACTTGGGGACAAAGTCCAACAATTTTTTCAGGGATTCTTATTGAAGTAGAGTACCGGTTGCCTTTATTGGGTCTGATAGGATTTTTGTGACATACCTTCTGCATCTATAGGCACTTTCTAATACTATACATAATTATCATTGCTTAAACTTGTTTAGGCTTTAGAAAAAGCTTTAATTAGAAGTAGTGAACCACTTCACCCTTATGTTATGGGCATACCGCCCATTTGTACAAATCTCTTTTCGTCTTTTATCATGAGGACAATCAATCCTTCCTCCCTTTCTCCCTTTCTGTTTTCTACTCACTCCCTGTCTTTGTTTTCTACAAAATATAATATAGTATTTTCAAAAGAAAAGTTAATAACACATAGGCTACTTTTTATCCAGGTTATTTTTGCATGGCGTTTTGTAACAGGCGGCCATTGAACCTCCTGAACTTGACGCCTTTCAGGCAAAACTCTTCATTTATGAAGATCTAAGCATATACCTACTGGGTGAGCGTATTTAATACAGATTACAACTGCGCTTACCATCAGTGTACCCAACACAGAACCTAGGGCCTATATAATAAAAAATAAAATATTTTTACAAGGTACCTTAAAACTATTTTTGCAAGGTACCGACCTTAAAACTATTCGGCAGGAAGGTAGATACTTATTTATTTCTCAGATAAAAAGATAACATGTAAGAGGGACCCACCACGCTATGTCAATTAACTTACATGCGCCAACGCTCGCTATAAAACGATATCAATCGTGTGAATAATAGAATTAGGTGCCAGAATGCTGGGTTGTTTTAGTTGTTTGTTAGATAATCATCGTGTGAATAATTAGGTACCAGGGTAATCATAATGATAACTTTATTTTGTAGATATGTACTTAGGTTACCTACTTACCTGCTAAAATTTAGTGCTGTACTTAAAATGGTATATTAACCATGATATGTGGGTTTGAAGAATGTTAAAATTATGATATGCTCTTAACCAAAGTTTAAAAGGATTAAAAAAATTACACGTTTTTATCGTCTATTGCAGTGCCCTATCTAAGAATCATCGTAAAAATTCGACGTCATACTTTATAAGTTTGGAATCACCAACCGTTCGTTTCATCAAAAATAATCGCTACCTTTTGTCTGATTTCTCAAAATGTGTATTCATAAACTCTGCTGTTAATGATTTGTCATCGTAAATTTCAGTTCTATCAAATATCGTCATAAAAATCATGGTGCTATGTCGTAAAGCCTTTGGTACACCCATTCCCACCCAGCAAATTGTGTGTAGTTTTATTTTATGATACAATGCGTAAAACTCATCAACCGCGGCCATGATTGATCTGTATATACTGGCAACGAGTAGGTCACTTTTTGGCTAGATCTAGCCATTTTAGAGTACAACTCGCTACCTTTTTTCAAAGCCTTTTATAAAATAAAAAGTCGTTATCATTCCTTAATTTCCTTCCTTAACATATAAATATATATTTTTTAAATGAGTGCAGTTAACTAAGGACCGCTTGGCGGGTATAAGCCTCCTCCAAAAGTCTCCAATCTTCTCTATCCTTCGCTTTCATCATCCAAGACTTGCCTGCTATCTTAGTTATTTCGTCCTGCCATCGTTCTTGTGATCTCTACAATAAAAAGAATACCAATCAAAAAATAAAACTCCTCTCCCTCCTCTAACTCGGCTGGTCACCGCGTAGGCGAATGACCATAACCCTCCAACAAGTAAAAGACCACAAGCCTGTTATACTTCTTACATATCTAATCTCTGCGGGCTAGCCTTGTTGCTTTTTTGTTGAGTTTAAACAGCAATTTTGATTAAAAAAATCTAGTAAGTAAATAGAGTAAGACAACTTATAAAGTTATATGAGCCACTTTTCACCTGGTGTTGCATTTTTAACTATTAAACACGTTAGAGAATCAGACTTCATGACAATGATAGTCAAATCAAATTTACTATTGTAATAAATCATTCAGTCATCCAGCGCAAGTCAGCCCAATTTTTAAGAGAATCTAGCCACTTATACTTAATCCAGCTGGCAACATATTTTGCAGAGTGGCGACGTTTAGTAAAATTAAAATATTGATGGAAGTGAGAAGCTGAAGGGTTTATTAATAGGCTTATGATTACAGACACTATAAAAGAAAACGATGGACCGGGTGCGGCGGCGATCGAAAAAATAAGAAAATTATGCAGAAATTATGGACTACAAAATATTGTAGTAGATAAGGTAGGTTATCTCATAACAAAAGGTAATTTGCATGTACATGTATGTACCTACCTACCTTTCCTTTTTTTACGCCATTTATTGCACTAAACTTTGATAGATCGTCTATACAATTGTTGAGTTACAATACGATACTAATATGTCAAAGGCCCAGTTAACACACTTTGGTTCGAGTAATGCTTGTTGACCGAATGGTCCAGATTTCCATACAAAAATTGTCGATACTCTGCATTGACCCTCAGCTAAGTTTCTTGCTATAGGACTGTCACAAAGACATACCTAAGTTCCTGCTTAGGCTATTTGGACTTTAGAGCAAAGGCGCTTTATACATTCTCAAGTAAATGAGCAACGTCTTGATCTGGTACGAGTTTGAAGGGATTATAGGGATTATAAGGGATTATGGGTTATAGGCCTCCCTCAGTTTGTGCCATCCACCACGATCCTGCGTTAGACTATTATATCTGTAGCTAGACTAAACCATACACGGCCCGCAAGGTTGCCTATCGTCGGCTAGCTAATAACACCGCGGTAATCGATTTCGTAACTTTTCAGAACTAAAAAAATGATCTTTCACAAAATTGAAATCGATAACAGTTTTTATGTATGAAGAATTGAAGACTTACGCGGTATTTGAAATGTTTTTGAACACAGGCAGTTGCCTGTGTTTGGTTGAAATTCACTATTTGTATCGGTAAAAAAAGGTAGTAAAAAGATTTATCCAATGGCAAAACCGTAAAATTTTGACCTGAACGGTGTTGTTAGCTAATCGGTGCTATGTCGTCTGCCCATCTCGCTACCCAGTAGCGAGATGGGCAGACGTGTTCCCTTTAACATGAGGGTTATATGTAGTTAAAAATTCCTCATGTCACTGTATTACGCACCTCGTAAAACAATACCCGACCCTTCACCGATTCATTTATGATCGTCCATGCATCAAAGCTGCATCCAATGAGTATTAAGAAGCGTCATAATGATGTATCTGAGACAACTGACAGATAAATTGACAGGCAAGCGAACTCGCAGGTCCTGAAGGTGGGATGCTCGCTCCCTGATCATGGGCTCAAGTATCGTGGGGGGAGATTAATAATGTCGGGCTGAGTGTGGGAACTTTTGGGATTAATTAGTTTATTGGATTAATGGATTGTATTGTAAGGTTGTTAGGGATTTTTACTATTATCCTTATTCCTATACATTAGTACATTAGTACCAATACGAATAAGAATAAGGATCATAGTTAAAATCAGTTCTTTAATATGAAAAAAACATTTATGTAATGAAATAAACAATAAAACATTTATTTAGCACAGCATGAAAACAACTAATTATGCAAGTATAAGTAGTAACAAAACTAACAAAATATTTATTAGAATTGCCTATACTTTTAGGTAAAAATGTACAAAAATGCCTCACGCACCTTGCTTAGATCAGATTTTTTTTCTATTAATTATTTCATTTTTTTGCTAGGGTAGGTAGGCTACCTACTTAGCGCTGGTATTCTGCTTTACTGATATAAATATTAAAAAAATACACAGGTAAGCGTGGATGTTTTAATGTTTCTTACCAATAAACATCGTAATGGCTGAAATGTTTTGAATGGAATTAAGAATAAATATATTTCGTGACCTGGAATAAAGCAATAACATCATCATCTACAGCCTATGTCCACTGCTCGGCATAGGCCGTCCCTAAAGAGTAACATGACTGATGATCTAAGGCCATCTCTATCCATCGACATCGATGTCAACTTTCCATCGAGTGGGCGTTCCTACTCTTCGTCACTTGGCCGCCATTCGAGAAACTTTCTACCCCAGCGGTATTAGACATAGGCTTTTATTTATTTGGCGAACGAAGCAGTGGGCAGAAGCTAGTGAAAACATATTTGACATCATCTCGTATACAAATAAGATGTTTTCAAGAATCAATTACCGTCATGCTAATTTGACCTGGGTAAAAATATTTCTCATTCTTTTAACAAACGTCAAGAAACAATGCTTCTTGTGCTAAGACAGGCTAATAGACAAACATTATAACAAATGAGTTGAAACAAAATCGAATGAGTTCATTTAAATGAGCCAATAAATTTTGTTATTTTTGTTATAGCAGCCAATTATAAGCTCAAATGGTTATAACCTTTCTTTGGGGTAACCTCTTTAACTAATTAATGATTTACTCACAGCATGAAGTCAGGGCTGGCACAAACATAAATAACACCGCTTCAACTTGTTGAAAAATCTACTACCAGCTACCATCTTTTGTAGAGTACCTAGCACATCTTGTCCGACAGCGATAGGGATGTGTTTATAATAACGGTATGTCTGTAAGAGAAAGAGTGAGATATCAGAAGATAATGTCTCCTTTATTTTAACATCTTGTCCGACAGCGATAGGGATGTGGTTATAATAACGGACATAAAGAGAAAGAGAGAGATATCAGAAGGGAGAATGTCTCCTTTATTTTTAAAGGAGAAATTGCTCTACGTAACTGTTCCAGCCGATTACAAAACTGTTCTGTTGATAATTTCTCATATGATTACGCCTGTTTCCCAGAGGAGTAGGCAGATACCACGGATTTCAACTTGCTACGATCCTCATTCGCTTCATTTATCCTCATCAAATTCTTTATATAAGCTCGGCGGTTTATTTAGTGTGCTTCTGATTTGACCTTTCTCTAATATGTCTCCAATTTGGAGACATTATAGGCCTTTCGCCGAGGCCATGAATGGGAAAGTTGGAAGGGTAACTTCCAACTTTTCCATTCATGCTCGTCTTATATACATGTTTAGTTAATCTTCTTCCAACCATCCTTGCTACATGCCCATGTTGATAATAAATTTGATAGAACGAGGAATTGAAAAATTAAAAGTGTAAACATTTAATTTTTCAATTTCTCGTAATTATCGATTTTAACAACCCTAATACAGAAACACTACGTAAACACAGCGGGAGTGAAATGCCTTTCCCAATATTATGGTGCCGTCTCTGCCTGAGCAACTGCAGAAGTTTGACAAAAGATTTAAACTAGGCCTGTAGACTTGATAATAGATTTAAACTATCTACTACGGTATTACTTGGTTTCGGCTTCTTACTTTTTTAGCGACGCAAGTAGCCTGGGGTCTAGACAATTTGACGACCTCTGTGGCGGAGTGGGCGAAGGCCCGCCTAAGACGCAAAAGGTTGCGGGCTCGATTTCCGTCGCGAGACCAATGTTTGTATGATCTGCAAATATTTGTCTCGGGTCTGGGTATTTTCTATGTATAATTATGTATGTATTTACAAAAAAAGTACATGAGTAGTATATCAGTCAAGTAGTTCCCATAATACAAGCTCTGCTTAGTTTGGGGCTAGATGATGCTGTGTGAAAAATGTCCAGCAATATTTATTTATTTATAAATACCTTACGCTTAGTTTTCCATTCACGCCAACGCAAATTTGTCAAGATAAAACTTGACAGTAGTCACGTGGTATTTCCACAGCGAATGTCATATCCATACGATTCAATATTTCTGCAGGCATTAACACCAACAGAAAGTGGTAGTATGTCTAGATACCCTGAGTATATACCTACGTTTGCTATACGAAGGAGGTTGGTGTGTTTGTCTGTCTGTACTGTATAAATATCTTCGACACGGATTATCCGATTGAATGCCGTTTGTGCCATCGATTTGTGGGTATGACTTCGAGAATATTTCTTAGTTAGGTTTTATCGTCACATATCACGCGGGTCGCTGCAATAAACGACTAAAAATAAGTCGAGGGTTTTAAAATTTTGTGAAAATGAAGGGAGATACATCAATAGACATATGGATAGACGAACCAACAGATGTAAAATTATAAGGGTTCTGTTTTATTAATTCTGCTCTGAAACCCTAAAAATCCGTTACAAAAATCAAGAGCTAGGTAGTAACAAATCTAAATGCCTTTCCTGCTATTAAATACTTGTAACACTTCAAAGTAAGTCAATAAAATGCAAATGGTACAATTTTCTCCATTTCTAGGTATTTATATTACAGGAAAGTTATTACTTCTCGCAAAAAGGCTGTTAGCGCGCGTGTCATTATTGTGATATTATTAAAAAGCATCCAGACGGCTTAGTACCGTGATCCGGGATGAATTTTATGTATAAACTATTATAGAGTATTTCTATGTTTATTTAAATCAAACTGTCTGGGTCTGCGTGTTGTGGTACCATGGTAAGTACTCGTAGTACAAATATTTGTCTCAGGTCTGGGTGTTTATGTATATTATGTATGTATTTACAAAAAAAAAGTATATATGTAGTATATCAGTCCTGTAGTTCCCATAATACAAGCTCTGCTTAGTTTGGAGCTAGATGATGCTGTGTGAAAAATGTCCACCATTATTTATTTATCCAGCATTATTTAGTTCCTGATATCCACGCAGGGTACACGTAATTCTAGTGTACAAAACGCGATTGTTGGATGTTTAAAAAACTAATTTCTAATAGAAAATAATCGACTAAATAATATTTAAAATCGTTATGTGTCTCATTGACTTGTGTTTAAGAAAGAAGAAAGAAAGAAAGTTATTGTTTGCATAGATAACTTGAATATTGTGTGGAAGTATTCTATTGAGTGAAACCGTTTGAAAAGCAATAATTGAATATATGGATATGAGTAAAATAAATTAATAAACTATGAATTATCTGTCAAAAATCATATTTCGGTATTTATAGGCAATCTTGAGGGTTGCCAAACTGTAATTTTCGACATTAAACAGATACAGTTTAACAACTCCGTCAAAGTCTCAGAGTTAAGTGGGATTTATTGGGCTTATGTCAATTTCAATCTAATATCAACGATATACTTATAAGTACTTTCAAGACGAAACAAATTAATGGTCTAAGGCCACGGTACTTGGTCGTGTGCTGGGCCATTTTCAGAGTAATGAAGCCGTCATCGAGATGCTATTAGTGATGTGACCATGAATTTTCGAGTTTATAGGACGATAGGAAAGTTTTATGTATAGTAGAAAAACCCAAAAATTACGTTCCTGCATGTTTTTAGGGCCCCTGAATTAGAACTGGAATTATTAATGAATCGAATAATTAATATTTTAAATGTTGAATTAAACTAATTTTACTTTTGTTAGACATAAATAAAAGTTTCTGCTTGTCTTATAAATTAAATTTTATTATTAAATTTAAATAAAGGTCACTTTTAATTTCTCACAGTACAAAAACCCATTACAATATTGTTCATATAAAAATCGTGAGAGTCATCAAACAAGCCGCTCTATTAATGTCATAAGGAGGTGGACACACCACAGTCTTATATTAAGAGCAACTGTCAGTTAACAGGGTTATTTATGTGAATTTTTGAAATAAAACTTAGGCTTAATTTTACTAAAAAACGGGATATTTACCATGATTTGTGAGTGATTTTTTCCTCCCGTGATCATGGTACATTCAACTGTGCCGATCATCGAGAAACATTCAAACTCATAAATCATGGTAAATATCTCGTTTTTTAGTAAAAATTATGTTCAAAACCATGATAGTTTCAAAAGTTAAAAAAGCAGGCTGGCGTGCAATCCAACTGTCCGGAACGAAACAATATATTTTTACTGGTGATACTAGAGCGTTTCATCGTCATTTCACCTGATAAGTAGGCTCACTTTGAATTAACTCCATGATTTTAAATATCCTTTCGCTTTAAGCGATAATACCGCCCATTTTACTTTTAATGTTAATATGTAATTGTTTATTGTATAAGGTGTAAAATAGTGCATTGTAATTCGTTCATCCTAAATTGTATCGTACCGATCGAATTGTATCGAGAAGATTAAATCTCCAACGTACTTGACCTTGCAATGTCATATTATTGTAGAAATTAAATGAAATGACTTTATTGAGGAACACAATGTAAGTACCTATGTCCTACAAATGGCGGTCTTATCGCTTATATCAAAAGAAAACTAAATCTAACTAAATCTAGCTATACCTCACTTTTCCACGGACACAGCGAAGTTGAGCGGTGTGGAAATTCTACACTCAACACTTATTTTACTCACTCCTTCTTGTTTTCATTATCTAGGCTGAGAAACAGCCTGATCGCTCTTATAACCAACGAAGAAGAGATCTCTTCGAGGTTTTCTGGAGCTTTGGCTTTTAAGCGATAAGACCACCCATCGCACTTTTAGTTATATTCAGTTTTTGTTTATTGTATTATCCTGTGGTGTACGATAAAGTATTTTCATTCATTCAACGATCACAAAAATTCAATTATCAAATATTTTCTCAAGCTATCGTATGTTAAAATTAAAAAAGAAAGGTAATCATCGGCGGCAGTAAATAACACAAATAAAATAAAATGGTAAAAAATCAACAGAACCATTTTGAAACAAGTAAACGAGCTTGATTAGGGCCGATGTCACGCGGATAAGGTCGTAAAGCCGAAAATTGAAAAGGTTACTTCATTAAAAATGCTATATTTTACAATTTTTAAGCGGGCAGGTGAACCCTACGGCGGAACGTGCAGTGACCACGATTTGAAACGAAACAGAGACGTTACTTTGTATTTGCCTTGATCCTAAATTTAATCATACTAAGAGACCGATACTTGCTGGAGACCGTGCAAATATAGGTCTATATTTTCCTAACCTAACTTGATCGTTATTTATTTTCGTTTCAATTATATCTTATTTCAGCGTAGGTATACACTTTCGAGCCGTGCAGTACACGTTTATTACAGATAAACAAATATACGTTTCCCGTGCAGTGTAGGAAGTGATGGACCGATGACATCCTATAAAAGTTATGGGATGTGGATGAATGGAAGTGGCTCAAGATCTTTCATCATGGAACTCTCTAAAGGAAACCTATGTCCAGCAGTAGATTACTATAACAGAATTTATATGTAGTGGATACAGAATTGATTTAACAACATTTAAATAGTTGATAAAAAGTAGCGTATGTGTTATTCTGATGTATCCTACTAATATAATAAATGCGAAAGTCTGTGTGTGTGTGTGTGTGTGTGTATGTGTGTGTGTGTGTGTGTGTGTGTGTGTGTGTGTGTGTGTGTGTGAATGTTTGTTACCACGTATCTCCGTAACCACTAAACCGATTTTGATGAAATTTGGAATGTACATAGTTTCGGATCTGGAATAAAACATAGGCTAATTTTCGAAAATCGACCCCTAAGGGGGTTAAGTAGGGCGGTAAAGTTTCTATGAAAAAAATAATTGTTTGATTCGCTCAAAACTCTGTACAAATAAACTTTGAAGTAAATAATGAAACATATATTTTTTATTTTTTCAAAACTACCCTTTGGGGGTGTGCAATTGAGTTCTAAACTTTGTATAAATTGTAATCCTTGGTTCGATTCAAAAGTTGGTGGACATAGTTTGAAGCCTGGAGACGGTCATATGCTACTTTTATTAACATACCACGCGGGCGAAGCCGCGGGCAACAACTAGTAAGCTATATTACTGTAAAGTTTCATCAAAATCCGTTCAGTAATTTTAGCATGAAAGAGTAACAAACACCCATCCTTACAAACTTTCGCGTTTATAATATTAGTAGGACAGTAAGATTTTCAGAATCACAATATTGATATAAGTACCGATGGGCTATTTTAAGAAAAACACTGCACGTCCATGGTGGTTACCCTAGCCCCGGCATCGATCCCGCGCCCCCGCAGCGCAAATCTAATGAAATAAACTGAAAATCAACACGCGTCTCGCCAACCGCCTTTGTACCGCCGACTCACGATATAATTAACGCACTAATTTATTCCAAATTTATTCCCACCCGAAAATAATACCTACCCATCTCGTTCAATACGTGCAGCCATATTCGAGAATCGTGATTCAAATCGTGATTATATTGGTGCTGTGTTGACACGACATTAGTAGCGGCGCTGGGTCATTGGACAACTTTAACTGGTCTCCGAATAATCACTTATGGTGCCTATACCTAGTTTACAATGTGCATTTTTACCAACAGCGTAAGGAACCCGTATGCGCTTGCTATAAGAGGTTTTTTTTATACTACTGAAGAGGCAAATAAATAAACGGCCCTCCTTTTGGTAAGCGGTTACCGTAACCTATAGACGCTTGCAAGACCAGACGTATAATAATAATACTGGTAATTTTTCGTCTGCACTTAGCTTCACAAAAACTTAAATAAATAATATTGGACATTTTCATCTCGCCCCAAACTAAGCAGAGCTATTGGGGAATTTCATGACTATACTACTTATATGCTTTTTTTTTGTAAATACACATAGAAATACATAGAAAACACCCAGAATATATGCAAATCATATTGCACACATTTGTCCCGCAGTGAGAATCGAATCGAATCCGCAACTTTCTGCGTCTCAGGCGTATCACTCACGTTGCGCCCCTGAGATATCAAGATGAAAAATATGTGCCTGCAATTTCATACCCTTCGAACCGGAACACGGCAATGAGAGGATAACTGCTTGGCAGCAAAATAGGTATTGTGGTAGGTAGCACTTACCCGAACGAGCCAATTCACAAAAGCTCTTGTTATCATTTCACTCCAAAACGGCCTATAGAAAAATTGTAATGCGAGTTTTGCAATCGGTTGTTGATTAAAAACGGTTCTTAAGTAGGTTTTACCGCCACAAGCACTAGGGCACGCTGCATCGATTATGGAAATATACCACGGTGATTTTCACATTTTTGTAAATTAACTTGTTACTTATAAATCTCTACGGCAAGTTTTTGTTTTCTACAATTAAAGTGGCAAACAGGGATACGTATCTGCTTGTAAGCTTACTGTAACCGATGCAACATCCGAGGTATCACTTGCGCGTTGCCGACCTTGAGACATGACGGGTGAAGTCTCTAATTCTAAGTTGGGGGAAATAAGGTCTGCACTGACGTCCCGCATTGGGGTGTATTGTGCATTATCCCCCTTCTAACCTGGTTGGGTTGGGACCCCTTGAAGTAGCGAAGAAGGACTCTGGGTTGATGACAGCAGTGTTCCAGTATCCTTTCTTTCCTGGCTTGGTCGCGGTGGAACAGGCAATAAATAAAACCGACGTTTCAAAGTGATTTTAATGAATTTTGACCTTGACTTTGACTTTGAATTTGACCTGACCACCTGTCAGTTAATGATGACGGAAAGCATGTGTTGATAAGTTCTTGCTTAGTCTTCGATCTGACTTCATTTGTGGCGGTGCAGTGTACCTATTACCACATGCTCCACAGTCTTCAGCCTGAAGAGCATCTCGACAGAGTCCACTGTCTGTGGCCCCTGTCTTAATGAGATGGTGATTCAGATGAGTTTCTGGTGTGGGTGAAGACTCATATGCATGTAATTTCAACAGCATCTATACTCGTCAAAACTGGAGCAGTGGATTACTGCGTGGCGGCAGAAATAGGTATGGTAGTAGTACATACTTTACCGGATAAGCTCTTCTACAAAGCGCCCGTCGGAAAGAAGTAATACAAGTCCATAAATGGCAGCGATCAATCCGTCTCTGTGGCCTGTAATTCTCACAACTACTCGTATGTGACTATTTAATTCGCGGCAACTGCAGTTTAACCCGATTAATTCGATTGCGGGGAAATTATTGAGTTTGCACGCCGTACGTCAGCCGACGCCTCGGGCGGTGACTGCCGATTGTAATTACGTGTCTTGAAGGAGTGGATTACTTAGGACATGGAGCAAAATAACCTTGGGAAAGAACTGGGTATGCTGTTCCTAAAATGTAAGACCAAAATAAACCAAACTAGAAATGTTATTCCTAAAACTATCGTGAATCTGATTATTCATATTGTAAATACGGGAATTTTCACTATAAATTATAAGATAGTAAGTGAAGTAACATAATTTGTCACTGTATTGTATTAAGTTGGTTATCTATAGTATATATCTTATGTGGTTTAGTACCAACAGTTTATGTTACCGATCTGCAAAATCTTAATGCCATGTTTGAGTGGTAGATTTCTATGAAAACGTCTCAGTAACACACAATAATTATTTACTTGCAACCGAAAAAACATGAGCTTATTTTCGACTTTCGATGTTTTTTTCCAATTATTCAGTTCAAATTACATAATTTTGGGCTATTATTATTATTATTTAAACTTTACAACACGTAGCATTGCCAAGAAAGTGATTCTGTTGTTCTTTCATACAGTTTCCCTAAAAAAGGCAAAAATCCTTTTTTACTCAAAACCTATGTGCCATAACTTTAGCTTATGAGAGCCACATAAGTCACATGGGTAATTAGACCAAGTAAAGGAGTTGCTGGTCTTTTATCAATTCCTTTAGCAATGGCAACACTTAATAAGTCATGCCCAAGGCAGATGTTTTGATTTACAGTTCGATAAACATCGTTTACGGTTAGATAGTTCGTTACTAGTTTATTGGTGTTCCGTACCACCAATTAGCGTTGCCCCGGTGTTTTGTTGCTTATTTCTGTACTGTCAAATGACATTTAAAAAAAATGATACACCTACTGAGTGTTGGCCTATTCGGCGGTACCCTGACTTCCGAGTCGTGAGTTCAAAATTGGTCATGCACTAACGGATCCTTTTATTGGAAATAATGTGCGCATTAACACTTGTTCAGAACAGTGAATGAAAACAACGCGATGAAACCGGTAAGATATGTGCCAATATTAATAAGGAGATGATATAATTTTGATGAAATAAAACATTAACACAAACAGTCTCACGACTGTCGAGCGTGGTCGCGGACAGTGCTCATGAGGAAGGACCTCTAAACGGTCAACGAAACCTCAGATGGAGAATTAGTAACGTACAATGTACGTGTTGGATTGGCACTGCACTATGGGTGAATGAAGGATCAAAAAAAACAAGCAGAGTTTGTTGCCTGATTCTTTTAGGCTTGGTAGCGCGCGAGTAATCGGCGTAAATTCACTTAATTCGCATAGTTTTTAAGCTGACGTTTCTATATATGACGTTTCTGTATGATTTCAATGAATAAAAACCTATTGAATTTCTTTAACATATCGTAAAAATTATACCAACCATAATTTCAATCCAATAACAACAACATTGTCATCTCCTTACAATGTTACTCTCGAAAATAAACAAATTCATTGCCAATTACACGTGCACATTAGCAACGAAATGAGCCGAGCTCTAATAATAGAGTGGCTGTGTTATGAAGGGTAATAACGCTTCGAAATCCGGTAGTTAATTATCCTAAATTGTTTAATGGTGGAGCTGACTGTAATCGCTGCCCTGAGGCTCCATCCTTTGGGTACAAGTGATTTGACGATATTTTATTATCTGGTTTAAATTCAGCAATGATATGTTATCAAAAAATGCATACGTCAAAGTCAATAGATACATTTTTAAGATTTGTATATTTGAAAATATTTTGTGTTGTTTTCGCTTTCAAATTAAATTTAAATATGTTAAAATTTCAATTCATCGTTACTCGAATCATAGCGCTGGCCATAGCGCATAGATTAGATCAATAAATTAGAGGCCTGTTCAAACCCCCTGTATCAGAACTTTTGGGATACATTCAAATGAATGTTTTACGGGTAAACAATCTGGCTGTTTGTTTTAAAGGTTATTTTTATTAATCATAGCAAAAATACAATTAAATTTATAGCTAGACACGGTAAACTACATAGCATTTACAATTAACTCAGCAGACTTCGGCACCTTTAGGAGTCTCTTAAGAAATAAATGTTAAGAATGTACATTATAAAAGAAAACTATTGGTTTTGTAATTGTTTTAGGATACATAAATCCTTTTTAATATAACTTCTGTGAACTTAGTAACAATTTGGCTGATTCTTTACATAGCCAGACGTGCCCAGCCCAATTCTACTTCAGTCTGGCAGCTTTCTGAGTGACATCAGTTATTTGAGTTTTGGAGCGCAATATTGTGTTACGGATACGGTCGGTTAGTTTCACACCGATAATACTGCGCTCCATCGCTCGTTGGCAAACGTCAAGGTTGGACCTCTGTTTGACTGTCGAAGACCAAGATTGAGCACCGTAGGTGAGTATTGGGAGAATGCGTACGAAAGATACATAGGCTACTTTTTATTCGGGTGCCGCGCGAGCGAAGCCGTTAGTCGCGCCGATCTAGTATCCTAATTTTATATAAATATACTTATATGTTTTTGCTCAAATTCCACGGGACATAGTATCAAGTCTACAATTCGAGCCAATAAATCTACAACGTAAATCTCTGTTTTTAATAACCATCGCGAGATATTTGATACCTTGAATACCTACTTAAAGTGGATGAAGAAACAAGAAGAAAAGTTATTTATGTCTCATTATGCCGCATCTTTGCTTGTTAGAAAGCGCTTAAAGAATCTGAAGAATAATTTAAATATGGAACGATTTAATGCTCTGTTAGTCTACCTGGGGGACTCAACATTTAGAAGGTATAGTTTATTATACAGAACAAAGCAACTATCAAATTGCAGACTAATTTTATTGACGTAAACAAAGTAAACCATCATTACCCGTACTGGTTCGCAAGAATTACTTAAATGTCAGCTAAATTGCTTTAACAGACGGAGAGTTGGTAATAAGGTGCCCGTATACCTACACCCAGCAATTAGGCTCTGCGTTCAGTCATTTGGACAAGAGGTTGTCACGACTTAGAATTTATAATTGTGTGACGAGCGTACAGCTTGAAACCTCTGGAGCTGCGGGTATCAACCAGGCAGCAGGCAGTCCAAGATCTCTAGTATCCAACCTACTTGGAGTTTGACAGAATGACATTGACATGTAGTGGTCGCCAATCACTCGCGGGATCTGTGGTGACAACACATTATTATCTGTGAAAAAGCTTTGGAGGGCGGGAACCTTTTCAAGATGGTACAAAAGGCAATTAGGGTACAATGGAAAATTATGCAAAATTAGAGTTTTATTAAATCTGAATTCTAGAATGAGTATTATTGTAATAAAAAAAAGTATAACTTGATTCTAGTAAAATGTTTATTGGGATGCAGCTGATGGCACATTCCTTCAATTGGAACCACACTAGATGCATGAAGAATCTTAAAAAAACAAGCAGAGTTTGTTGCCTGATTCTTCTAGGCTTGGCCGCGAGCTAGGAATCAGGGTAAATTCACGTTGAAATTAAAAATTCACTTTATTTATAAGTTGAAGTTTCTTTAAGATTCTCGTGATTTCAATGAATATAACTTTGACTTACCTACTAAGTTTTGTTTTAAGGACATCTCGGTTTCCTCACAATATTTTCCATTAGCACACCCCTAATTAGGTAGGTAACAAAATAGCAGTGTAAAATAATAAAATAGGCTTAGAAATGTCAATACTTCTGAAACGTGAAACGGTGCCCCCGTTTTTCTATATAAACATTCCCGTTTTCAAGTTATAGAGAAGTTTTGGACATTTCTGAGCCTGAAGGACTGAGTACCATTGTCTCGTTCTCATAACCATTTTCTTTGTATCAAATTAGGTTCCAACTTATAACCCACTAGGCCAATAAACACTAGTTTTGCATTATACCTTACCTACTTAATTGATGGTGCGACAGATAAGTAGTTTGGATGTGACAAAGGAAATGGGGGTATGGTAGCTGTGGCTAAGACTGTGATTCGAAAGAACTAGTATGGTCACAGGATCAGTACACCTGAAGTATCCTGATAGGCAGTGAGTAATAACTCTTACAAGGAAGCAATCAAACTCGTGCGTTAAAACGCTTAAAAGTCGTAACGAATTGTTAAATTAAAATTATGACCAATTTCAATTAGCTAACTAAGTAAATTGCTAGCGCCGAAACGAAACAATAAAGATTTTGTAATAAATTAAGTGGCTTTACGTCTGGTTTGCGTCTACCATTGATTGTTATTGGAATGGAATTTTACGCTTTTTTATTCTTTGTTTATTGTACACACAGATAATATAATTAAAAACTTACATATATGACATGTAAAAGGCGAGCCTAACCCTAACAAGAGTTTCAGGAAACCTTAATCCGTTCTATAAAAAACATCGCACCCCTAATCTTTTCGAGTGGAATGAACCATTGGTTTACGACGGGATTTGAAGCCACGACCTTGTTAACGAAAGTCAGTGTCACTAGCCACTAGTAGTAAACGTCTTATAATGTGTATTTATATATGTAGTAAATCTGTATGTATCTTAACATATTTATTATATATATATAATATGTATGTTGTAGTTAATATTATTTTATGTACATCCCCGCCACTCTCACAATCTCTTACTCTCTCGCTTCTAATCGATAAGACAGCCCATTGAAATTTTGTTATTACGTCATTTGTTTAAGATGTATTCATTCATTCAAAATTATTGCTTTGTCTATCTCCGTGAAATTTAATTATGCAGAGAAAACTACAGAATAATACTATTTTAAAAATAATATTATTCTGTAGATTTTAGCCTTAAATCTGAAGGAATTATGTGTAAATAAAGAAGACAATACATTGAAATCGAGCTGACTCTAAAAAATATTTTATGGACCATCTTTATTCTAGTGATCATTATCATTACGCACGTATTTTACTCGTATTTTACCCCATCGATAGTTTGTATGCCATTAATTATAGGAATTGATTAGTGCGGGGCGGTTCGAGCTAACGAGGTCGGCCGTTCTCGTGTTTGTTTAATTATGAGATGCCGCCCCTAGCCTCCGACTGCGCCAACTATCCCGCCAGTTGGTACGGCTGCTTCTGGTCTTCGGCAATACATTGATTGTATGGCACAGCTACATGACATTCGGGAATTTCAATTATTTTTCAACCGACTTCAAAGAAGAATGAGCTTCTCAATTCGTCTGTATTTTTTTGTGTGTATGTTATGCTTTACCTTTGTTAATTGTGAACCGATTTTAATGATTCTTTTTCTATGGATATTTGCTTCAAGTGATTACATATATGTATATAAAATATAATATGTATATATATATATATATATATATATATATATATATATATATATATATATATATATATATATATATATATATATATATATATGGTATATAGGGTATACTTCAAGGGCAGTCCAATATAAATTAAAAAATACTAGTTGTTACAAACGATCTATAGATACGTCAACTGATCCAGATCACTACCAGACGTTAGCGTAAAGTAGTTGTAAGTTGGGTTACGGTTTTATGAACTCTCATATATAGAAAAGGAGCGCGTTGATGTCTTTTCTTAGTAAAATGTATAAACCTGTGTTTTTTCACAGATACCCACATTTTCCATTGAACCTTTGAAAACAAAAACCTACTGCTATAAAACCACAGATTAAACACACAGGACTCGTCCTGACCGCTTTTTGTGTGTGAACTCATAATTAGATTTGGCGAAGGTCCTCCCTGCCCAGTGACTTCTAGATGGTCCAAGTTACTAGCGCAAATTTTAGGTCTGAATATTTGACGACCTCGGTACGGTGGCGCAAATTACTGCAGAACATGCTAACATTTGTACCGCAGCAGAAATCGAACCAGCGCCTCTTGCGTCACAGTCGGCTACGCCCGCCGTCGTCTACCTACAATCCTTTCCGTGTAATTGTGTCAAGTATTTATTTTTATTTCTTTCTTCTCTTTTTATATAATTTGCCGAAGAAGCGATGGATTTGCCGATTTGCGAGTTTTAATATAATTATTATGCTTTGGTTTATGCACTACTAGCTTCTGCCCACGACTTTTCCCGCGTGGTACCCAGACAAAAAGGAGCCCATGTGTTATTCTGATGTAAAAGCTTTATAATTGTAAAGTTTTATCAAAATCCGTTCAGTAGTTTTTGTGTGAAAGAGTAACAAACATCCATCCTCGCAAACTTTCGCATTTATAATATTAGTAGGATATGATAGCTAATATCGCTTCAGCTTACTAATTGCACCTTAACTTAATAAAAGCCTGTTGGAGGCGTTACCAGTAGATGAGTTCGGGAGGATAAAAATTCGATTACAATTAAATTAACCTCACTCATATTTATTTTTCAACAAACATCTGATTTTTAATCACGTTTTACCTTTTTGGAATTTTAATTTGAGTTGAGTTACTTTATGTGAACTTAAAAGTTGCTTTTTCTGAATTTTATTTATTGAAAAAACACTAACGACGTAACTAAATGAATACTAGCCTCTGCTCACTGTTTCTCCCGCGTGTTACCCGGATAACAAAACTGACAACAGCTCACCAACTATATCTAGATCAGTTGGGCTATAACTAAATAATAAATAAATAAATAAATAAATAATGCTGGACATTTTCACACAGCATTTTCCAAACTAAGCAGAGCTTGTATTATGGGAACTACATGACTGATATACTACTTATATACATTTTTTTTGTAAATACATACATAATATACATAGAAAACCTTCTGCGTCTCAGGCTGACCTTCGCCCACTGCGCCACAGAGGTCGTAACTATTTATGCATTGGTCTTTAGATGGCTCAACTGTTTATTTTTTTTTAAAATATAGGTTTTATAAATAAGCGATTTTAATAAGCACCTAAATATAGAATTAGTGTTCTCTTAGTTGTACCCAACTCATAATCAACTTCATATTTGGACACTATGTATCCAAATTGTTTTATTGTACCTATCACCCAACCCTTCATATTAGCATTATCTGTGTCATGGAAAAAAGAAAAAAAGAAAGAAATTAGTTTAATTTTGACCTATACTATGCACAGAATCGATAGGTAAAAAGTTACATCCAACACAATACTGTAGTATTGGATCATGCATAATGTACTACCAAAAAGGTCTGTGCATTTCAGGAACATCGTGTACCATAGTACATGGTATATTTGCAGATCATGCAAACATTAGTTGGCTTCACAGCGAGAAAAGATACACCTATTGCGTGTCGAGGACACGCACAAAGTGTTCACAGTTGTATCCCTAATTGTTCTATCATGATTCTTAATTCTAGTTTATTTCTTCGTCTATTATAAAAGTAAAATCTGGCATTGTCTACTGTTTACCTAGTTAATTAGGTTTGTACGGTCTTAATTCCATACTTGTAAGTAAACTTCCTACATTGCATACTTGCATATGCAATCTTCCCATCAGTCTCGCTAGCCGATTGTTTGCGCGTTGTAATTGACCAATTTGCTAATTATTGGAACAGACATACTGACATCAGAGAATATCTACCCACTGTTTAATCAAAGGTTGAAACATCCTTGGATTGTTCATGCCGATGAGTTTTGTTTTATCTGTTGCGTGCCATAATATTGTTCTTTAAAGTTTTATTTAACACCCAACAGTTACCTACAGCAGATTATTTTTTTTTGATTCTCGAAATCACAAAGATTAAACCTACTTGCTGCAAATTCCTACTTAAATCCCAAGAGTAGATGATCTTTACCAGCCTGGTAACGATCTATATAGTCCTGACTCTACACTATGATTCCCTGTATTGTGGGTATCAGAAATTATGAGTACTATGGCACCACAACATACAAGCTCCGGGTCTAGGGACCCGGAACAAATATCTGCAGAACATGCCAATATTTGTCCTGCAGCGAGAATTGGACCCTTACCACTGAGATCATCATAATTCAGATAGATGTGAAAGATTCGATTTAGACTGTGGTGTGACAAAAATGCTAAATGGCAGTAAAAAAAAATTGACATTAAATAACGGGTAGTTGATAAAAAGGCCGAAACAAAATTGAATCCCTAAATTTTTTACCCTTACAGGTTGATTTTTCACATATATGCGTCCACCCTTAAAGTATTCCCTAATCATCAAAATCGGTTCACAATTGGCGATGATATCGCGAAACATACACACACACAAAAATACAGATGATTTGAGAACCTCCTCGTTTTTTGAAGTCGTTAAAAATTATCTTGTTTACTAGAGACTTATTAAGGCCACTAAACGACCTTTAGGTTTATTATAAAGTAGGTACCATCGAAAATTATTGTTTTGGCGTATGAATCATCGATATTCGCCATGTAATCAAAGTTCAAACCACGAATAATTAACGTTAGCGTTACGATAGGATATTATTTGTGCTCAAAACGGCGAAGAAAAACATCGTGAGGAAACCAAAATACCCTAAAGCCACAACATTTGAAGGCATGTGCCATCGATTGGTGTTCCAATTAGGCAGAGATTGGCCTTTTTTATTAGACATTTTCTATCGTGTCGCTGACGATAGAAGCACGAATCAATGTCTCGTGCTTGAGACATATCAATAACAAACTATAAGAAAACTCGACTCGTGTTTTCCATCATCTAACGCAGCGCCCCCTATTGACGTGTAGTGAACAATCTTACCTAAAAAACTTCCTTGCAGTCATAAAAATGTATAACTTAAAACTTCATTACAATTGTTTAAGCTGTTTTCGAGGAAACAATTATCAAACAAACACACAAACAAGAAACCTCTTACCCCAAACACATATACCAGCTCCTTGCATCACGGGTATAAAATATAACTGTTGTAAAAGTATCGAAATACCGCCTCGTTTTAAAACAAGACAGATCATTCAAAGTTAATTGGTATATATTCATTAAAACAAACGTGACCCTTACTTTTTAATGAATCATCGCTAAATCAATCGGTTAATTGAATTTTAGATTAATCGTAGGAAATGGAAATCCAATCATGTTCTACCCACTGACTCATGCCACGAAATGTTAACGTAATATAATTGTAGACTGAACTTGTAGAAATGAATATTCTTTGAAGTACATGAGGTATGGGAAAATCGAGTTGGGATGCTAACACACATGTATATTGTTATAAAAACAATTGATTTGCATAGTTATATTTCAAGAGATTGCGGCCACAGGCTTACTAGGAATGCTGGCGATTACATCACTGCAACGCGGTATTATTTTAATTTTTTTGAGATTTCAGGATAACAAGCTGTGTGTACTTGTGAAATTTAAATGTGAAATTCAGACATGAATAGAAGTTACTCCTAAAGTTAAGAAATTAATGAATACCGCGAAGAATCAATGTTGTTTTTTTTATCAATGTTTTTAGTGTGTCAGATTTACAATTGAGCCACTGTAATTTGGTACTGGACTGTCGCTAGAAATACTTTTCTTACAACAGGACAGAGGAAAATTTTGAGTGAAGTTGACATTTCAAATAGTACCTATTTTTCATGGTGAATTGTACTCTCAGAGAGATGTTGAGGAATAAAACTTTTGTCATTGACCTCTTAGATCCGATGCAGAGCACCCTAACATGAGCACTTGATTCAAAATGAGCGATAGATCTACACAAAACACCCGATTTCACCTGTTCTTGTGCGTGACGACTCTAAAGAATACTGGAGCTTTTGGCTCCCGAGAGTTTTTAGAGTCGTCAGTCGTTCATTGACGAACTACCAGTTAAATATATAATTGTTAAGTATATTATTGTGTATCCTTCTAACTGCAGTGTGTCAGAGTGTTTTAAGACTTTTGTTACCAACTATCCTACGTTAATTATAAGTAGAACGTGTTATTGAATTACGATATAATTAGATGCATTACGTAATGGATGGTCCAGAGATGTGATGAATGGTGTGCCAGTGGTGCTGTCGGTGTGCTAGCAGCCGGGCTTGACTGACGTTTAATAAATGTGATTGATGACTGACGTGCTTTAGTTTTAAATGCTTTGAAGTTAGGCGGGGGGAAAGTATTGGTTATCATATGGGTGCACCCAAAATCGTAAACGTGTGTGGCCAACACGCTGATCGCTACGATAAGACGGTACCGTAACTGGAAAAGACAGTAACTAGCTTCTGCCTATGGCTTCGCCCGTGTCGTACCCGGATAAAAAGTAGCCTATGTTTTATTCTGTAAAGTTTCATCAAAATCCGTTCAGTAGTTTTTGCGTGAAAGAGTAACAAATATCCATCCTCACAAACTTTCGCGTTTATAATAGTAGTAGGATATGGGTACGTGCCTCTGACTACCATATTAGTTTTAGGGTCTAAATACTGAGTCTGAGGGGATCTGAGGTTTTTCATCATGGGGACTAGTCGTGAAACTTTCGTTCATACCACCATGTTAATGTAGGGAAACGAAAAGCAATACACTTTTGTTGAGCCTTAGTATAAAGTTTATAGTAAGTAAGTACGTAGTAGCCGTACAATTGATTAAAAAACTCTTCTAGCGTGTAGTTTATGAGCTAAATTGGAGTTCAAGACCGGTTGCTGATTGAAAATAATATTTTTAAATGGATATGTTTGCAAATATTAGTAGTTGATTAATAGTTTTATATCTGGTGTTATTAAGGGGTCCTTGAATTTTAAGGCCAATTTATATTAATCTTAATCTTCCTGGGTTATTAATTTATTTTAAATCTAGTAAATATATTAAAATCGGCGCGTGACACTGACGTATTGACTGTTAGTGATAATCAACGCATCAGTAACTCCTTGATTCTTAAAATTTGGTGGAAATGTTGTTTTTGTTGTGTACGGGTGCAATAAAGAAGATTTTTCAAATTGCACTTCTGGAGGGTGAGTGAGAAGTTGAAATTTGTATGGAAAAACTCAAGTGACCCCACGGTTGTGTGGGGTCTCCTTTCTACAATTTCCTCCACTTCTCGCTGTCCTCGACACCTTCCTCGGAAACTTCGCGCGCAATGCTTATTATGTGGTATATACCAGAAAGATTAAGATATAATGCAGAAAGATTGAATTGTATGAGAATGACATTAGCTATGGAAATGTACGTGACAGCTGTCAAGTTTTAACCTGACAAATTTGCGTTAGCGTGAAAGGAAAAGTAAGCGTGAGGTATTTGTCTAGGCACCCAGGTTCTGGCTGTTGAATCAACTGGCGAGTTTTTTCATAAATCAAGCCATAAAATTAATATGCAAATTTAATTAAAAGTGCTACAGACATGTACTTTAGCAATACACTGTGCATGTTGGGTCTCCCTCTAGAATCTCAAGTCTACAGTCTAGCCCTTTTATTCATAATCACTCGCTAACTTTAGCTGCGTACTAAAAGTTGCCTGCCTCTATCTATTGTGTAATGTTAGAAAAGGACAAAGTTAGAGTTAGCGACCTGCTAAGTTAGTGAGTGATTATGAATAAGAGGGTAGATGAAACGGACAGTTTCAATGCATGATTGCCGACCAATGTAAATAATTTATATTATTTTTTAGTTATTTTTTTATGTAATTTCTAGACTGTTATAAATAAGTTATAAAGGACTGGTATAAAAAAAAAAATTAAACGCATTTCAAAATTATATTTATTTTAAACATTACAATGATCTCTGAATTGTTGAGTTTATTTTTTATTTTTACAGCAATTGTACATTAAGGTATTTATTTTTTTACTTTTTCGAGACAAATTAGATGAAATCAAATCATAGTATTTTGACATCCCCTCACTGAAAATAGTGCCTAAAATGCATAATTTATTCAGATTTTAATAGGTTTAAAACATTTGCTATCTTCGCATTATAGTTTTAATATAAGGTAGGTAAACCATAAACACTTTTAAAAATACTAAGTAAGTACCAACTTATTATTGTCTTTATACAATATTCAGATTTCTACCACCCGCAAAGGCACCATTTTAATATTTTTTTATATTTTTATATTTATAAACTACTTACACACCTAAAATAAATAATAATAATGTCTATCATGGACGGAACAGAAGTCACATTAAACCAAAACTAAATCTAATTAAAATTAAAATATCTTACATGTATTTTTGCACCAAAAGGTACTTAAATGTTATTCTTCATTTGGAATATTTATGTTAGTATATAATTTTATTTATTACCACTTTTGGTACGATACAATATGCTTATATTCTCCTTTCTCACTGGTCTCTTTTTATTATTAAACATGTTTTTAAGATAAAAAATATGTAAGTACTTATCTAATCGTATTAATACCCGTGACTTGCCTAGGGTGTTCAAAAAAAATGCTAAAGTATAAAAACGACATTGTCAATTTTATGCGATGCGACATTCTTAGCCAATGTGAAGTTTTCTATAAGATATGTGGCGAATACCATTTTATAGTTCTTAAAAATTACAAAAGATGGCTCTGTACAAAAATTAGCTTCGTGTGGCATACAGCTTAATCTATCTTGAATTTGATCAAAGAAAACCTCTCGTCCAAGTCAGTTGTTGACCATAGCCAAGTTCATAAGCAAATATTAAATTGTCGTTATCATAATGTAATAGAACCTAGGTAATTTTTGAGCAAAAATGTAAAGCAAAGTTATAAATAACCTGACAACCTGTTCAAGGTCAAGAGTTCATTCTCAAGATAACTTACCTACACCGACTGAAGAACAAAATCACTACAAAATGTATCTTCCTATCATGATCTCAAAGTTTTCTTCATTAAACCAGGCTCAACTAATGAGATCTGTCTGATGCCGCTGTCTCAAGATCTCCAATCGAAGCTCATGTTCCCTCGCTGCCATCCTCAGCGCCGCTATACTGGAACTCCTCCTTTCTACTTCGACAGGAGTTGGTTGAGGAGGTGACTCGCTTCCAGGAGATATGGGAGGTGATACTGAAGGTGGGTCGGGGGATTGGCGAGGGGGAGCAGCTAGACCAGCGAGAAGTGTGTGGAAGGGAGGTGAGGAGGTGTACAGTGGGGTGGAAAAAAGTGGAGGACGGGGTAGATGCCCTCCAAGATATTGCGCACCGAGGACGGGACCACCGGCGTATCTATGGACAATAGAAGAATAAAAAGTTAGATTGTGTAACTAGTGACATTTCCTTTATTTGTCGTGAGGTTCTTGGTGACCACGTTTGGCTAGTAACCAGAGATGATGTCATTGCTGGCCGAGGTTCGATCAACGAAGGGTGTCCCCTTTTGTTGATCAAGCCTCGGCCGTTATTTTAGCTTAGTAGGTTCTTCATTATTTTAGTCATAAACTTTCAGTTGCATCATAATTTCATTTAGGTGACCTCATACATGTAGGATTTTGATTTGCTGTTCTGACTAAGTAAGAGGGCTCTTCTAATTTTCTTGGTATAACGGGCGTAGTCTTTATCTTATTTATTTTAGGGAAAACCAACAGCACATTATAACAGAAAGACAATAATATAACACAGAATGCTAATGAATAGTTTTCATGTTTAGTTAAAGCAAAAAGATACATAAAGAGTGTGAGCTAGCCAGGAAACAATACAACAGAATAAATAAAAAGTAAGTTATTAAGTTATTGGAACCTCAACTTCGCCACGCAGAAAGGAAATCTCCGCTAAGCCGCCGCGTCACGGTTTCGACACGGGAGCATAAGAGATCCAGGTCATTATACTTTTTTGATAGCTCATTAAACTGACATCTTTCAGATATTTTTTTTATTTGCTTTTTGTGCTTTATTATCACTGCGGCCGTCACAGGTCTGTTGTGATCACCTCTTGCTTTTCTTCGCCCCTCAAGGTGCGTTCAAGGTTCACCGTTCAGTCCTGCGACTGTTAGAAACTGCAAGATCTTTTTGGGCGTGATGAATTTTAGTTCATCTGGGCTGATGTCTACCATTGAAGGCATAGATACAATTATAAAACTGAACACTCACCGAAAAGACGCTAAAGCATTGGTGTCAAACGGTTTCCTGAAGCCAAAGCCTAGCTGCGTGAAAGGATTGGGCATGGATGCGATGGCTGAGGGTGGGGGTGGCCCCCCGGGAGCCCCCAGGTATGGATTGTAAGGGTGACCTTGGGGGCCCACCTTCTCTTGCTTTCTCCATTTCGCTCTTCTGTTTTGGAACCATACCTGTGGAAAAAGAGAAGGCGTACAGCTTACTGTATACAAGGTATTTCTTTGTGATGGGTCAGTGTGGGAAAAAATTGAAAAGACGCACCTGAACCATCATGATGAAAGAACTATCGCGAATTTGATCATTCATATTGTAAAACGGGAATTTTCACGTAGGTGAAGGTACCGAATAAGTTTCGACTTCTTCCGAGAGTCTTCATCAGGGTGAGTGATACGTGAAAATTCCCATGATTGTACGGTACATGAATGAATTAATACTAATGCATTCAAAGATTTTGGAAAAATCTTAACGTCTCTGGAAACGAAGACACTCAAATTCGAAGAAAAAGTTTTTGTGTTATTACTGTAACCGATGGTGTTGGTTATAAAAATATTTTGTTTCAATGATGTACTCAAATAATTAATTACACTTTCATAAATCTTGGATGTTTCAGTCGTGGTTTCAGTCGTGGTTGCTTGATATCAGCACTAATTAAGTAATTAGTTCTACGGTGTAACAAAATGGTAGTGTTGACGACCTCTGTAGCGTAGTGGACGAAGGCCCGCCTGAGACGCAGAAGGTTGCGGGTTCGATTCCCGCTGCGGGACAAATGTTTGTATCTGCAAATATTTGTCTCGGGATCTGGGTGTTTCCTATGTATAAAATTTATGTATTTACAAAAAATATATATATAAGTAGTATATCAGTCATGTAGTTCCCATAACACAAGCTCTGCTTAGTTTGGGGCTAGATGATGCTGTGTGAAAATGTCCAGCATTATTTTTTTTTTATTAAGAATGGTAGTGTTAGAGCCTCCAGCTCATAAAAAAGTCATTTTTCTTAATTTTCTTACGGCATTCATAATTAACTTATGCTGAAAAACAGCTGCCACATTAAAAAAAACATTACTTGTGCTTGCCTAGTTTCTGTCTGGAGTCTGAACTATGGTATAGGGAAATTAGGAATTACTCAATTATGCATAAGGAAATATGTAACTCAGAGTTGTTTCTAGCTTCGGATTTTATCAAGTTTACCTTGATAAGTAAATACTTTGTCACTGTAGCATATATTAAATACCATCTATATTCACACTTCGAGCGGTAAAAAAGTAATTAACGTCATTTACGAAGGCGTACTTAGATATGTTACAAAGTAACAGATAATAAATTGTTACTTAACAAATTCAACGAGTTTTTATGTATCTATTAATGTGCCGTTATAAACCTTACAACATACTAGAACTGCATTAGGTACGACGTGACACTATGGCTCAATCTAAGAAATAAATAAATCATGAATTCTAAAACTCTAATTGAATTCTATCGTCGTTGTAAAAACAATTTTCGAATAATGATTTGATTTGAGTAAGTTTATTACTGATAAATATTATTTTACAAGATCAAGAATTCGGATTGCAGTACTCCTGATAACGCTGTGTTAAATTCTACCTTAAAGAAACTATCTTGAAGTTATACAAAACGATAAAATATATTCGTCCTCTAATCGTTAATAAAAGCGCTTACAAATTGTTTCGATAAAATCTATTTAAGAACTACCCTTCAAGTCCTACAAAACAATTAAATACGCATTAAAACCGGTTTTGTAGAACAATACTAACAACAAAGAAGTAAACGCCTCCTATCCTTCTTCCTACTAATATTATAAACGTGAAAGTTTGTGAGGATGGATGTTTGTTACTCTTTCACGCAAAAACTACTGAACGGATATTGATGAAACTTTATAGTAATATAGCTTATAAATCAGAATACAACATAGACTACTTTTTATCCGGGTACCACGCGGGCGAAGCCGTGGGCAGAGGCTAGTATGATAATATTACTACGTCTCTTGTAAAAAGGTCCTGACGTCGGTTAGTCTAACGTCATATTCATATGACATTACGTCAGACGTCTTGATTGGTGCAAATCTATTAAACGAAACTGTTTCAAGTGTAATCATTAATCAAAACACCGCGAAATTGTGTTCCCTAGCATTTTAGAGTAAATGTTTCACAGTTATTCAAACCTATGATCTTTGTCTATGATGGAAGGAACACAGACTTCCAATCCGATGCGTCAGACCAACCCGTACTTGATATTTTCAAAGACGACCTATCTCTATTTTCACAGAGAGACGCAGAAATTTGCGGGTTCGATTCCTGCCGCGGGACAAATGTGTGTATATGCAAATATTTGTCTCGGGTCTATGTATAATATGTATGTATTTACAAAAATGTATAAGTAGAATATATCTGTCATGTAGTTCCCATAATACAAGCTTCGCTTAGTTTGGGGCTAGATAATGCAATTTTTTTTTCTGAGTGTACATCTTAGGGTGGGGAACCATCGTTGGAAATACAGTCGTGAGCGTGTTTGTTATAATTTTTTTGGTAGTCCTATTTGCTCCTGTAGCGCCTTGGGTAACCAAGAAAAAAATAAAATCACTATAAAAATCTACTATAGTAATATAGTAAAATAAAATCACTATAAAAATCTACTATAGTAATATAGTAGATTTTTATAGTGATTTTATTTTCAAAGCTTCATTCTCTCTAATAGCGACGGAAAATAATATCATATCAGCGACCAATAAAACGTATGAAATATTTATAGAAAAATATTTATGATCGAACAACAAAAACTCGAAACTGCAGTCATTATGTAAACGGGGACTTTTATGGCTTTTAAAATTAATTCGTTTAAATACGCAAAAAACAAATAATGTTGAGACTGTTACGAGATAATTGCCATCTGTATTCTATTCACGTAAAGTAAAGCCCCGTGTATTGTGGATGAAAATTTACATTGAAAATGAGGAACATTGAGGGTGGGAGGAGGGATTTTTTCTACATAATATAAAGGATTAGTTGCAGTTCGTGCGTCGTCATTTTTGAGTAAACAACCAAGTAAGTTGCAGTACGTGCAACCAAGTAAGTTGCAGTTTCGCGGCGAAAAAGATACTTAAACCTTTTGTTGCATTTCGTGCGTCGAGTATGGATAAATAGCTTGAACAAGTAATAAGAATAAAATAAAATAAAAGAAGCCTTTATTTCCCCTAAAAATAATAATTTCATTAGCATTATATTACAGCAAAAATATAGGTAACTATGTTAAAATAAGAATGATTTATGTTTATTTTTTATTTTTTTTAGACTTTAATCATAATATAATATTATTAAATAAACAAAAATAATAATATTGCATGTCATTAATTTTATCTAGATTAAAAATTTATTAGAATTTATCTGATTTCATTTCATTTTTCATAATTATATTAATAACATGTCATATCTATTATTGTTTTTCATTTTTCTGTTTTTAGCTTGAACAAGTATACCATAGATATAAACAAAACAAAATTGCCAAAGGCTTAGTATGACCTTATTCTAAGCCTATTTTTTTACAGGTGCTTGTTGTATTAGTATTACCTATCATATAAAAATGGTGGCAAGTTTATTGGAAGACAATATAACACGGGGTTGGTGATTGAAATGCGAAAGTATGGGTGTTCGTTGATAATCATAAATAGAGATATAAATAGATCTGACCCCACAGGACTCCCGTGTCGTCGGTATCAGGAACTACGAGTTTCGTGGTACGACACGAAGATTTTTCTATGGGTATGGGTCTGGACCCAGACAGAAAAATCTTGGTATCGGCTGAACTGACTTGGATGGAATTTGGAATAGGTATATGTATATGTATACTAACCCGAAAGAAGGTGATTCTAACCAAAGCGAATAAGCATCCCTGAAAAAAAAACTAAATTCCAGAATTTTATTTATACGACAGTTATTTAAATTTCTGTACAGTTTTTAATCAACTATATTGTTTTGATGTAGATCAAATGTTATTGTCTGTTTTAACCTTTTTTGGAAAATAAAGAAATACTTTTTTTATTAATGCATTCTGGTACGTTTCATTTTTCCGGTACCACGCGGGCGAAGCCAGAGCCGCCATTAGCAGATGATGGTGTTTTATAGGAAAAAGTATGGTTGTTTGGATGTTTCGATATTTGAATGTGTATTGTAATCTATTTAATAATATCTGTAAAACTATCGTGAACTTGACTATTCATATTGTAAAAACGGGAATTTTCACGTACTGCACCGATAGTGCCCTTCCGCGTCGCGCCGTGCACAGTGCACGGCGCGACGCGGAAGGAGAAAGTCGCAACCACTCACCCTGATGAAGACTCTCGGAATGAGTCGAAACTTAGTCGGTGCCTTCACCGATAGTGCAGTACGTGAAAATTCCCGTTTTTACAATAAGAATATCTGTAAAGTTTAAACCGAGGTTTTTTTATCCAGATACCACGTGGGCTAAGCCTATTCTCAAAAAGTGTTGAATTCACACATTCTTTTTCTCTACATATATGCCTAGGTATGTACCTAGCGTAAAAGTCGTTGCGTATAATTAAGAAGTACGGTCAGCATGAAAAGGTTGTAATTGGCTGACATGTCGGCGGTATGCGGGTAGGGTTGGCATAAAAAGACCGACAGTACCCAGGTGCGGGACTTAATAGCTTGACAGAGTCGCGCATTAAGGTAATGGGCACGTTCGTACACTGGACTCGCCGATAAAATGTCGCTTCAAAGTCAAAGTCAAGTTTGAAAAATTGGTTTTTACCCGAGACGATAAGAGCCCGTTAATGCGTTTGCCATAAGAGTTTGTTTTTAACCATTTATCTCCCTACCCCGTTGTTGTTGATTGGATTATCTATTGTATAATAAGTCCGCCTACTTACATTGTTCTAGGAATTGCAAGTGTATTCGTTTGAAGAGAGCATAAACATTAGCATAAAATATTATTCCTATCTTACCTCCATATTGTAGGTACAAAATTTGAACTTTCTGTGAGTAATAATTTCATCAAGTTCGATTTTTAATAAATTTTACGGTGTCTGTACTGTTAGAATACACTGTGACTTATATTTTTGGATTGGGTAGAATGGAGCATATGTTTTGGGTCGAACGGGGAAGCACTCTTTTAAATTCAACTGTGGAAAACTAAGTCATGTTTAGCTAATGAACAGTTTCAAATTATGATAAGTAAGGATTTATCAAAAGGACTAACTAGGAACTTTCCTTAATTCAAAAATCAATATATTTTAATGACACTTTATTATATATCGCCGCCCCCGATATGCTTGAGGTGCCCAACTGTAGGACCAATCTACTTAAATTTGCCCCCATGTCACTCGCTATCTATCTGCTCAATATCTTGTCTGCGAACAGCGTGGATATTTTTTAGAATAAACTGCCGAAACTCCTACAATTAGCACAGGTAGTTTTAGAAAGTATAGATTAGTATATCTATCTGATAATATATACCTACTTATATATATATCATCGCTGTAGGGTTAAAAAAATCCTTTAATGATGCCATAATGTATTCTAAATAAATAAATAAAAATACAATATTTTTTTTTCTTAAAATACTGGACGTGTATTTCCATCATCATCATCAAGAACCATCTATAAATATAAATACATACAAATCGATAGCAAGAAACGGCATTAAAATTCGATTAGCTGTTTCAGAGATAAATTTTAATAGATAAACAAAGAATTTCATCAACACGTGTGAATAATGTGAATATATATTCTTCACAGTGTAAAGTTTGAAGCGCCATTTTAGCCGCTCGCCTCTCCACGATCGATTCCGTTTGTAATAATACAAGAAAATTGCTAATGATCTCATTTAATAAACAAGAGTTTGAAATATACGCCCGGCATTACACAAATGGTAGCGTTTTGAGCATGTCCACTTTTTGCTACGAAGTCGTTTCTTGGGTAAATTGCTGGAAAAATTAGTAAACTCGTTTCTCTCCAAGAAAGTTTACAGTTAAGTATTTACAAAAAGGTTGTTTTGTAAACAAAAAGAAAACAAATTCGTTCGCGACTTTATTTCCTATGGTGGAAATCCTCAGATTCTCATACTCAGTGCGTAGATCTTTGAGGATACCAAGCACGAGGTAATCAGAGGCTTGTCCAAACATTACATATGGCACATGTCCACGTTTTGCAGGTTTACTACCTACAAAACGTGGACATGTGATTTGTGGCCATTCCACGTGATAGGTTGCAAGCCATTATTAGAACACTAAGTGATGATGGCACATGCCTTAGACTTTTTTAACGATTTTTTATTATAAACTACCTTCTGCCCACGGCTTCGACCGCGTGGTATCCGAATAAAAAGTAGCCTATGTATTATTCTAATGTATAAGCTATATTACTGTAAAGTTTCATTAAAATCCGTTCAGTTTTTTTTGCGTGAAAGATTAATTAACATCCATCCTCGTAAACTTTCGTGTTTATAATAGTAGTAGGATAATTTTTTTACAGACAACAAACAAGCTTCGGCAACGTTCGTGTTTCCGAATGATTACGATTATGCAACCAATGTCCGGCCATTTCGCGGCTTGTGAAGTTGTGACAGCTCGTCAGTCACACAGATTAAAAAATTTTTGGTCAGTCACCAGCGAGCTTCCAAGGCGTTAGCACGTGCGGTTCCAGTATTTCAAAGTATATAGAGCTGTTGTTACAAACTCTGTTGTTACATTTAATTGCAGTACGATTTTTTTCAGGATTTGTCATCCCAATTTCTTAAAGTCATTAAGAAGTAAGCTACGATTATTGCATGCTTTATTATTAGATACTATTTAACTTTTTTATATTTTTAGGTGTCATTAAATAACTAATCTTTTAAACAATTTGAAACACTTTTATTTTGTTTTATATCATAATATTAAACCCTACAAATTATAGTAAATATCCCGTTTTTAATAAAAATTATGTATAAATTTATCCCGCAGCGGGAATCGATCCTGCACCTATATGTCGCAGCTGGCTACTCGCTCGGCGCACTACCGTGGTTATCAATAATCAAGTACATTATGTAGTGGTAATATTTATACTGTGATATAGGCCCAAGCAGCTGTTTTATCCTATTTAAAATTATTTAAAAGCATGTCTATTTGTATTAAGCTATGTTATTTACCTTCCAACATACTGAAATAATACATTAAGCCCTTAAATATGGAGCATTAAAGATAAGTAATACATACATATCTATTTAGCAAGCCAGTTGATATTTAAACCAATACCTAGGTTCTGTAACTGGTACCTAAATCGCAGAATAAATAATTAGCTTAATAGAAGTGAAATTCCCAAATCCGACAATGAACTTTGCAGTGTAGGAAGGCGCAATTGACCGATTATATCATGTAAGTTGCGGGATGTCGGTGGATGAAAAGGATGGCGTTCGTCATGGTTCTTTAGCAGCCTAACGCAGTGGATTCCTTAAGGCTAGTGATGATAATAAGTAGTTTCAGTTCTACATGCCAATAAGCCGTTAACCAATCTATCTCAATCTATCTACTTTACATGCTGTTGCGTAGGTTAGTACGTTTTTGCAGTCCACCTGCATTAACATTTGCATTGAATCGACTAAAACAGATAGACTCGATTCAATGTATCATTCGATTATGTTATCGTACTAGTAATTTGTATTCGGATAATTGCATCGATTCAATACAAAAAGAGACTCGAACAACCGAGTGCGGTTCCATTCTGTGTGATTAAAAGATTATTCGAACGCGGAGTCAAGAAAGCTAGCTTTGGAGGTCGCAATATCGTTTTTAAAACATATTTTTATCTTAAGAAAGCTGTTTAAGCATTTAAGCACGAGCACTGCTTTATGTCAAAGTGGTATTTACGTGTAATTTTCCTGTTTTATTTATATAATGCTGTCCTGATGGTGAGATACTAATATTACAAATGCGAAAATAGATAATGGAGACATGTTGGCCTGATTCTCCTGAGGTGGCGAGTAAAGAATATTAACTTAGTTCATAAGTCTAGGATTCCAAATATTTTTGATGATTTCAATGTATTTTGGCCTTGATTTTGGGCTTAAAGCTTTATCTCGAATTGACTAGATAGTAGGTATGACTAGATCACTTTATGACTAAATCTCGGCATAACTACATCGCGTTAGGATTTTGATATTGTCTTTAAATGGCTGAATGATTAGGAGCAGCTGATATTAAGTAGATACTTAAAAGTTTCTGTTTCTGAAGTTTTTCAGAATACTTTATGATTATAACAAAGTATTTGTGTTTTTTTATGCGAAGAGTTTAAAGTGCCTTCTCCGTTTTCTAAGAATATTATCCTTACTCCGCTTTGTGCAAACAGTATTATAGTGATTATTTCGAGTTCTACCAGTGTCCCATTTGCCTCGGTCTGTGTTGATTATGGGGTTATATCAAACATTAATACAGGAATGAATTTATCATTCATTGTCTTTGCTGGTTCAAAACCACACAAATTGCTGTCATTTTCTTAGGAATTCTATGCATACTTATACATGCAATTGATTCTATAAGTAGATAGTCATATTATTATAAGTATAATTTTCCATAAAGTATATATTTTAATTAAATAAAACAAGCGATGGAGGTATATTTTTGCTGTTGAGGTTGGAAGTTGGAACATTAATTACGGTATTTTTGAGTAGTATGTGTGTGGGTCCTTGTGCAATGCCTTTTTACTCTTAAGGTACTTTTTTATATAAAAATGACTCATAGTTTAGATAACATGCCTTATTTACATCGGCTAAACAGTCTGGCATGTAGTTTTTTAACTTATCACCTTAGCTCCGAGTGCAGTTTTTATAGCAATTCTTGTTAACATGTCTTAAGGCTATTTTATTTTAAGATATTTATGAATTGGTGTCACCAGATACCTAATGATAATTGCAGAGTTGTTTAATTTATCGATATGAGACAACTATTAACTGAAGTTTTTGCTATCGATGAATTTAAATGTTCGTTTAAAGAGCACAAAAACTAATTGTATGCTTGAATAAATACTCCGTTTTAGCTCGTGACTTTGATGATAATATTTTTTTCAGGAAATAATAAAAACCGACTACAAATAGCGGGAAGATGATACAAAGTTCAAAATGAAACTTAATACCCAATTTTTTCACCTTTAAGAAAAAAATATTATGATTTTTGCTTTTGATTTTTATGATTTTCCGTAATAATTACAAGAACTTACTTGAATTCTAGCTTCTGTTAGACCGATCTTCATTGCAAGCTCCTCTCTGAAACAAAATGTATATATTTAAAATACAGACACACATTTCATAAATATTTTTATGCATCATTAATAAGTTTTGCAAAATTAACTCATATCTATGAGACAGATAAAGTAAATTAGTAAATATTTTCATAAGTGGATTAAACTAGACTGCACTATCTGCTAAGACGGAACTGATTAAGATTAAATTATGTATCTATAAAAGACTGGGTACTTTTAGAAAGAACACGTGGAATTAGTTTTCAGTACAAATATTTAAATATTACTGCAGATACCATAAGAATCAGTGATTGCTCAAACTGAACAGTTTCTGATAAACTATACACGGCACGCATTTACTTATGTATGTCTTTCAAAGTATCTTGGCCGTTTGTTTTTCATGTAAAACTAGAAAAGATGAGGCAATCAGTCATTGTAGCTCAAACTGTCATGGAAGACCTCGTTTTTCTGGAACTTGGATGAAATAGTGACATTCTTAGGAATTGTGAAGAAGTGTCGTGAAATAAGGTTGAAACGTTTTTGACTTTATATAATTCTTTGACCAGTACTCTTTTTTAGATAAATCAGTTCAACTTGTTTGATTGGCACCAGACTAAAGTGTGCATATATAATTATGTAAATATATACTATAGTGCTGAATAAAGGATCATTAAACAATATAATCAAGCAGAGTTTGTTGCCTAGGCTAGGTCGAGCGATAGAACTGAATGAAGGATTTTTTGGAAAGGATGAAATTGTAGCTATCTCTTTCTTGCTTGCACTATCAGTAAAAGAGAGCGACAGTTTAAATTTAGTTTAATCAGTGTACTACAGAATCAAGGCCACTGTGTGAAAATGTCCGCAATTATTATAAAATTATTATTATTATTATTATTTGGACCATACAAACGCACCATACCTAGTAAAGACATCTGGATAGTGGGTCCTAGAGAAAGCCTTCTCCAATTCTTCTAATTGGAAGCTGGTGAAAGTAGTGCGGTACCGCCTCTGCTTCCTCTTGGGCGTGAAGTCATCGGGATCATCGCTGTCTGCGGACCCTGAAGACAGGTAATCAATAGAAGTAAGTTTTTTTTTAGGATAACATCGTGAAGAAACGGTTATGCCCTAGAACCTAATATTCGAAATCTCATACGCGCTCATAACTGTAATCCTCACGATAGAGATCCTGAGATCCGTACTCAGTACGCAGATCTGTGAGGATACCTAGAAGTAAATAATACATTTGGTACACATCCGAGTTTTGCATAGCATTCCACGTGACAGGTAGCAATTCCATCGCTGCTTATTAGAACACTAACGAATTTTTGGTTCTAGAGCTTGCCACTTCACGATGTTTTCCTTCACCGTTATTCTATATTATTTCTAAGCTAAGCCTTAATTCGTTATGTACCTGGCGGCGCCCCTGACGCCGGGGATTGGTCAGCTCGAGGCAGCTCAGGAGTGGTCCTAGGAGAGTCATCCTTGGGCAGCTCTGACACCCCCATACTGCTGTACTTGTGGAATGAATGCTCCTGGCTGTAGTAATCTGGAAGAAAAAACAAGATTACGTTATGAGCAAATTATGGTAAAGACATCATTAGGTCAATAGATTTGTTGCTAAGGTTGGCTGAAAATGTATATAAAACAGTCAGCTTGTCTGGTATCTTGAACTCGGGTGTCAGTAATGTCTCTCCTGGTCACCCATCCAAATTGTGACCTGGTGAAACGTTGCTTAATCTAGCTGATCTAATAACCAGGCAAGCTACGCCAAGCTATATAATTAATCCAACAGTCAAATATATAGTCTGCTCTCCAAACAAGGATTTCCTGTATCGTATCTACGAGTAACACAACACAAGGACCTGCGGAACATGCAAACATTTGTTTCGCAGTAGGAATCGAACCAGCACCTCTTGCGTCTTAGTCACGTCCACCACGCCACCGAAGTCGTCAAATGGATAAACACAATGCTCGAAAAATTGCCACAAATTGACGCAATGTTTTTCATATCAAATGCAAACGCTAAAAATGCTATTACTAGAATTTCCTGAGAGCTACAATATGTTTTTCTTCTTCATCACCTTACAGAATCACGCGACAAGAACACATAGATAATTTAGCCTTAATATTCATAATGTCAGTCACGGCATTACAATTAGTAATTGTTCTAATCGGTTGTAACAATTATCTTCGTTAGCGCGGCGTCGGTCGGTAAACAGGTTGTCTTCGGGGAAACGCTTCCCGTAATTGATGATGGCTCTTGATAATACGGAAAAACCTCTACCTAGTAAAGGGTGGTTCAGATGCTCAATTAAAGGCTAAGCCATACGTTGCGTTGCGACGTTTGAATTTGCCATAGAACACAACGCAAAAAGTTGTTTAGAATAACAATAAAAAACTATTGTTTTTGCAAAACAGTACGTTAGTTGTTGCAACGCAGCTCGCCGAGAAAAAAAGAGTCAAGCCATTTGTAAAAATGAAGATCAACTTTGAATACTGGAACCCCGTCCATCCAGTAGATTATTTTTTTAAACATTTATATTTTATCGCGACCAGACGCCCACCGGTTCAACCTATCAAAAGTCTATACGCAATCTCGTACCTACTAAATGTTTACGAACAATTATAGCCAAACTCGTTACTCTATAAGCCTACCTACACTACTAACAGTCATTTATATTCCTTTTGACGTGTGAAAGGAAAAAACATTGTAATTTAATTGAAGATTTAGGGCTTTATTACCAAACAATAGAACTCAAGGTGTCATCCAGCAGACTAGGTAGCTAGCTGTCAGTTAGGTATACACAAAAAAGACAGATAAAACAACTAGCTATCTAGATACTGTTGAAAACGTTTCAGTCACTACCAGACGGAAGCGTTCACAAAATGCTCGCTGTATTAATGTCATTGCCCATTTTATTAACTAGCTTAGAGAATTCGTCACTTGTAGATTAATGTTAGTTCTAGCGTGTTACATAATAATTATAATGGTCTATTGAAATCTGTCAGCCACCATTAACCCATTGATGAAATGGTTAACGTGATTAAAGACGATTAAGACTATAATGCCGGCCTGTTTCCAGTAATCGATTGTCATGTACCTAATAAGTTAATGCAATTAACTTAATAACACTCCGATTATGGTGTTATGTCCCTAATTGGTCTTTATTGTTTAGCTGGAATTAAGTGCATATTTTTATGATCAATATATAATTATTTATATCGCAATACAGTCAATAACATCGTGTATTTTTATAAACCTATCTAACCTTGATAAATTTATTCATTAGATTTATGTATGAAAGTCACCTTTGCACACACCCATAACAAGTAATAATTTTGTCTTCAGCACCAATTTTCAGAGCACTTAACCTGGATGTAAAATTTCTATTTATCTTTACCACATATATATCAATACTATACTAGTACTACTAAGCAATCCGTCACACACGAAGTTTCGATAGTGAATGCAAGATTCAAGCTGTGACGAAATACATAAAAGGTACTTAGGTAGAGACGATAATGTTTGATAGTGCAGTTCCCGTTAATGCTATCATAGTATCCGATTTGTTTCATGACATCACTATTAATCTGTAATCTGTCTAATACTTACCGATATATATTGTATTGTCATGACAATATATTAACAAGTCAACTTAGTTCTCATTATGTGACGTATATCTTTTGAGAATGAAGCGAAATGAAGAATGAGAAATTAGCGGCTTTCAATAAAATTATTTTAGTGCGAGTAAAATACCCGTAGTTTATTTACACGATAATCATGTACAAAATTCACATATAACTAATCACTAATATTCCCTTATCCTGATTTCAAGGAAATCAGTTATGATTTCGAAGAACACTGACGCTCGTTTTATGCGTCACGGATTAGATATCTGCTATAATTGCTATCTTTCATGTGCCTAGATACAGTTGTATCGGAATGAACTAAACCAATAATCTTTTGCAACGGTCTTTAAATAGATTTTTTTTATCAGATTAAGAGCTCGTCCGGGGAAGTAATACCACCACAACTATTTCTACCGTCAACCAGTAATACTCAAATTGCTGTGTTCCGCTTTGAATATAGGCACATGAGACCTTGCACCCGTTGCCTCAGAGTAAGGCGCGTCATTACTCTGAGACATAACATAACGATAACGCGTCGTCCCACTTGACGGAGGCACCTTATTCGCTTCACTCGCTGATCAATGAAAAATACCTTAGTATTATTTTAACATTAGCAATAATCGTGGATTTTTGTCTGCCATCACTAAATCTAGGTAACATACATTTTAATAAAATTACAAAAATAAGTATGTAATTGCCAAAAAATCTAACCCTTATCCTACCCATAGGTGTATTTCGATTCGATAAAACGAACTATCACGATTATCAAGCATTCGATCTAATTAAATTAGCACCAGATCGATTTATAATAAATGTACCGATTATGATCTTATCAGATAAGATTAACTGTTGATCAAATGGCACCCACGCAATCTAAGTACGTTACGTGTGATGTTATTTTCCAGAAAATTAAATCTTTACCGCGAATTTTTACACGCTTATAATTTTGCGGAAATGGTGATAAGTTAGAAGTCATGCTGGTTTGATTCCAGTTCTAGGTAATCGAAAGACAAATATAACTATTACGTCTATGATGATGAAATATATCTTCAAAATTAAAACTAAATAAATCAATGCAAACAAATTCGAAGACTAAATAAAAAGAAAAATGTACTGCTATGGAATGTGAAAACGGGGGGGTGTTAACAGCTCTATATACTTTCAAATACTGGAGCCGCACGTGTTACCACCTCTGAAGCTCGCTGGTGACGGACGAGCCGTCACAACCCAAGCAGCAGGGCGACCGGACATTGGTTGAATGATCCTACTAATTCGGAAACACGAACATTGCCGAAGCATCTAAATCGTAGTACTGTGGGTACTTGTATTTAGAATGCAAAATCACAGATGGCGTACGCACTGGCGTGTTTTTATTATTTATTTGTAAAAATAGTTTAAAATCGACTTTTAAATAAGAAATGAGTAGATAATGGCAGCATTATTGATTTGTAACCTTTAATATTTTTGCTTGAAATTGATTTATTTATTTGTTTGGTATAAGTCTATAAGTAATAATTATTTATTATCTACTTTGTAAAACTTAATGCAACTAAGTGATTAAAAGTGTCCAACAGTTGAAATAAATGAATTGATTTTCTGGAATGAAAGTGATAATTTATTCAAAAACGGCTAAATACGTTTTAATGTATAAGTATCCAAGGTAAAGTACTGTGGGAACACATTTTATAAACCATCTTACAGGACAGAATAAATTATCAAGGTAGTTAATGAAGGAAATTCGGAATATATAATTAAAACAATTACTTTGATAAAACGGAAAAATGCATTTTGTAATCGCCGTAGCACCAAAAAGCCAGAAACATGGGCAGCACAGACTAAATTAGAACACAGATAATATCTACTAATACTAATAAACATAACTAGCACAGATTAAACAAAAGGTTTGCATTCTCAAATATTATTTCCAACAGCAAACTGTACAATTTATGCCGATTTGATTTGATTTAGTACAAGTATATTTTTGAAATATTTTTTAACACTTGTCATCATTTACAGCGCCCCCTAGTGACTTGTTGCGATAAAACCCATCTGAGAACCATCCCTGAAATTATACTTAAGTAAGTTGCATTTCAATCGGACAAGTCATTTTGGAGATAAATGGTAACCGACAATTTTTTACGTCAAATACATCCCGTACCCTCCTCACGTCGAGTGTAAAAAATACAAATTCAGCATGAATTTGTATTTTTCTTATTATTTCCCCATGATCCAGCATCCACTCACTAGACAGATCCATGATGGTTACCAAGGAGGTGGCCAGAAGCACGTCACATTATATTTGCCACGTATTGCATAATTCCTCGTAACAGCTAGGTTGTAATCCTATAGTTGCTAATTGAAAAACTAACTGAACCGATGGCGCATGCCTTCCTTTGGTTTGAGGGCATGCCGATTGCCTTGTGGTGTTTTGCTTCACCGAATTGAGCACGCGTTGATGCCCACATATATTTTTAGTAGATTAAAATGTGTGTTTTTTTTATTGTAACAAATGACGACGACTAAAACATGTTTCCAAACTAAACAGAAAAAACGACGTCAACAAAATCAATAAAATTCATTCCATAAAAATTACCAAAGCATACGACATGATAGGTTGACCGTTGACGGGTAACTGACTAGGTACCACTTAGACTTACTTTATGCTTGATAACTGTTTTATCACTCACTTCCTGACTTTTCATATTAATTCGATTAACAGACCAACCGGAGTAACCAGTGTCGAGTTATAGAGTAATTTCATTACATGTTTTTCTGCAAGTTATTGCTCATACTTATTTTTTTCCTTATGATTCAGTGAAAATTGATAATCCGACCATTGATAAAAACAGGAAAATATTATATACATGTTCTGCAGAAATGTATTTGTTCCGATTCTGGGTCTTGTGGTACTCCGATACCTACATGGAATCTTAATTTGGGGTCAGGACTATATACAGGGTGTAAAAAGACCCATCATCAAGCCGAAATCTATGCATATTATTCATTTTAACGAGTCACATTGCCGGGAAATAATTGATGGGAAACGACTTTTAATTTTAGGCATAAAAATGCAGTTTCTTGTAGCGCGCAATGTAATGCTCGCTGATCACGCATTTGTGTGCATGCTCCGGTACATGCACGAGTCAAAGCTGTGGTTTGCGTTTGAGTTTGATGTTCATTGCCTTCACTTCAAATGCGTAATTTGTTAAAATTCGAAAACTTTGGTAACGTTTGTTTTAACGAAAGTTAAATAGTATCATTTGGAATTAATTTCCTTTAAAAAAATGAGACTCAAAATCAAAATCTCCAAAACCAGTGAATTCACAGGAATAGTTTAGTAGATTTTTTTTTATCCTAATGATGTATAGAATATGGTTTTCGGCTTGGTGATGAGTTTTATACGCGGTATATATTGTTATGTCTGTTGGGTTTTTATTTATTATTTATTTTATTTATCGCATTTTCTTGTTTAACTACAAAATGACCAGTATAAATTATATTTAGGTACCTCAACGGAAGTCTTGCCAAAATTAATCGAATAAAATTACATAAACACCCGTCGTGCTGAATGTAAAATTAACAAATCGTTATTATTTCCTTCGTAAATTACGCCTTAATAACACACCAGCTTATCTGACTCTAAGACATCAACTTCCACTAGCTTAAAATTACTTCTCAGATACAAGCCTTACATCCTTATTTCAAAGGTGTTAAGCTCATTTTTCTGTGTTTGATTGTATTGTGAGTGCAGATACATCATGGTTTTTATTCGTAATAAAACAAAGGGAGTGATACAAGCTAATTACGGTCAGAAACACAATTAGGTCTAATCAAATAACTTGATCTTTTTGTGCGTTTTGCTTTATCGCAAAACCTTTTTGCTGTCGGTACTCCATAGTTAATAGTGTTACTGGTTTTTGTACGGTCAACATAATTGAAACGTAATAACTGTCTAATTTAATATATTGTAAAGTGACTAATAGTCTGAGACAGCTAATAAAATTAAAATTTTATAGGCTACTTAGGTTAGAGCATAACACCGTAATGATACTCACAAAATGCCTATGAAGATGAACATAAGATTTTGATCAGCTAACAGCCAAATACTGAAATAATCTAAGAATGTGCCTACTCAAGAATAAACACTTTGTCACTTAGCTTGGGAAAATGAATGCCATTGTCTCGTTTCTATAGCCATTTTGCTAGTGTAGTGCTTAGTGTAATTAAGGGCAGGTTTGGTCGATACAAGAAAATAATTACGATGTAACCTTTTTCATTTAAATTGAAACGAAACACGGTTTTATTTCACTGTCATAGTCTGAGTCATAAAAAATATATTTATAAAATGATATTTTTGAGAGACAGGATGATCAATGAGAGACATTCGTCATCCAGTATTAAGCGGTGAAAAGTAGAGACGCGGTGGGGCGGTATGGCGGTGGCAAAAAAAAAATACGTTCACGCAAACTTTGACAACTACTTGACAACCATTTCGCATTGAACGTCACCGCCACCGCCACCGCGTCAGTTTGAACTTATTTAATAAAAAAACCCTGCCTTAAAATCCCAAGTTACTAAAATAATAAATTGCACAAAACGGTGCGTTTTATGTCATAAATTGTAATTATTATGATCAGCAAATTGTGCGCAGTTGATATAGGGTGCAAAAACGCGGGAAAAGCGAAACTTTCTCGTGGTAATTATAGATCGGGAAGTGATAACGTACGCATGTTATTTTCAAAATGGCGACGATGTATACCTTCATTAATTTATTTCAAAGGTCAGTCAAGAACCTATGACCTATTGATTATTGTGCCTTAAGAATTCCCCTGAGGTGCATGGCGCAAACTTTCACCACATTGGTGTAAAAGGTTCACCATCCGGTCAAAAGCTAGGATTGTGTCATCATCATAAACAGCCTGTAGAAATCCACTGCTGGACATAGGTGTACCCTAAAGAGTGCCATGACGAACGATCTTGGACCACCTCCATCCACCGACTTCCCAACAATTGGTCGGACGGTCGGTCTATCAGGTGGAGGGCTTCCCTGAACTGGATTGTTAATAAATTAACTTTTTAAATATTTTTTTAGGTTGTTAAAACAATTATTTACTTTCATTGTCACTTTCGCGTTAGCAAGTTCTGGGACATCCTGTACAAGGAAAATATTTTTTTTCTTTAAAGTTGATATACAATGGGCGATCTTATCGTTGTGAAGCGATATCTTTCAAACAACCTTTGTATGGATAGTCTTGTAACCGAATTTTATTTCATTCGATTTCTAGAGACTAATTTTTTAGGGCTCAATCCTAAAGTATCTAATACCCGTTTATATATAAAACCTAATCACGCCCAAATCATTGCATAAGTATTATGCAGATACTGTATCCTATCCTACTTATATTATAAACGCGAAAGTTAATGAGGATGGATGTTTGTTACTCTTTCACGCAAAAACTACTGAACAAACTTTGATGAAACTTTACAGTAATATAGCTTATACATCAGAATAACACATAAGCTACTTTTGATCCGGATATCACGCGGGCGAAGCCGTGGACAGAAGCTAGTACTATATAAAATAATGTTTCTTTTGCAATGCAACAGTAGCCGCTATCTAAATTGAGATCTAAAATAAACTTCAATTATGATACAACTAGATTAGATTATATCATACGATACTTAAGGTAGTACAAACGCGCTACCGAAATGAAATGATTGGAATATTGCAGTAGGTACCTACAAGTACGTACTCGTGTGCAGGTATACCTTAACGAGAATAGTTGAGGTGCAACAGCGGAACCTATACTCCAAAGTTTAATGAATCTGTGGCACACCTCTCGACACCTTATAGCCGTTCACACCAACAACGTTGTCTCTATGCTGCCTTGGTAACTCTTACAGAGAAAATGTAGGCAACAATAAAATAACTCTATCAGATATAAAAAAAAACAATTTTTCAAAATTTTTACAACTACTAAAGCATACCCACAACAATACCTTTCTCAGTCTGTTTCATAGAAACTTGTCAAGTGTCAAAAAACTGACCACAGACTGTATCTGCCACCAGTGATTTTGTACAACGCGCTAAATTATGTTTGCAACAAATAAAAAAATCATGTTTGTTTTGAGTATGAATATATCATGTGTATATATGTATGTATTATACATTTAGTTAGGTTATTATTATTATCATAATTATATATATCGATTATTTTGCACCCAGTTGTCCAGCGATCTTCGTGGCATCATGAAGGCCCTGTCTGAAAACCAGCGCTGCACCTGACCCTTAGGTTCTGGCGCAGCATAATGCTGAGACGGGGACCTATTTGACCCCACACAACACAAAATGACGTACCTACTTTCTCTGTTTTTCGTTTCGTATTATATGTTAAGTATCTGTTTTGTGTTTATCTATTACTATTTTTTTGTTTAACTTTTGTGTTGTTTGGGGAAAAATAAATGCATTTTCTTTCTTTCTCTTTCTTTCTAGTTTAGTGGATGCCAAGTCATCACCTACTTAACAGATCAGGATTGAAGGTTAGCCCAGCATTTATAAATAAATAATGCTGGACATTTATCACACAGAATCATCTTGCCCCAAACTAGGCCGATCTTGTTTTATGGGAACGAATAAATCATACTGGCTACTATGAGGGATTTCTAAATTAATTTATTTTTGTCGCACGCGCGACGCGTACAAAGGCGAGCTTAACCATAAAAAGAGTTTTCTTCAAACAGACCTTTGAGGCTTGTGAGAGGTAGGTCTAGAGGTAGTGAAAGTGGAAAGCAAAATTAGATATCGACAAATAACTTCATAGCTTTAGCATAATTTAATACTTAGCTATAAATAACTATACTATAAATGCATATAGTATATTCATAATCTATGACCTAAAATAATCGACTTCATCGCTGAAGTGAATGACAAAGTTTTCAACAGTAATATTATAGCACAGTTATTTAACAAAGTTGCTACAGAATCGCTGGGCCGTTGCGTGCTGAGCCACAATTAAGATCAAAGTAAGTAATAATATTTATTTTTATTTGCACCACACGCCCCAAACTGAATTCACACAGAAAGCAGATTGGCGCCGACCGACATACCTGCACTGTTTTTAATTCTAATCACAATTATATTATTTTGTTTCTTGCTCTATTATTTGATAAGTGCTTGCAATACAGATTTTTCTGTAGACTCTGCGTTTTTTAAACCTATTCTGCGATTTGAGGTGAGTCAAAGTGATCTTTTGGTTTTAATACAGATTTAAATAACTACAGTATAGGTAAATGAAACTTATATTATTATTTATCTGTGATGAAACCTAGCCTGTCTCTTTCATATTATTCATATAACAAGTGTGCAAATTGGCAGACTTGCAGACTCTAGTAAAATTATACTATGAACGAAATAAAAGTTGGAAAATGAAACCATACGACTAATAAAAATAATATATAACCTAAATTGTCACATATATTCCAATACTTTGTGATATCTTATAACTTCTTTTAACATAAGTATCGTTTTAAATGCCTAGTAAAACTATTGTGTCCAATATCTTTGTTCTTATTTATCTAACTCAGTGAACATACGCCGGTTGGTTATTGGATCCTGCTTTTTGTGAGAACAAGGCCTTAGAAAGGTCTACAAATTTGCAATTTCAAACAGCTATTACATGGCTCTCACGAATGTTAGCAACACATCGCTAATTGTTTGAGGTGACAAGAATAATGGGTCTCGACATAACGGCTCTACGAATAAATGGAAGGATAATTGATGGGTTTTGATAAGGTTATGATCTGTAAACAAACTGTTAAGGTTACAAAATAAAGCATTTTTTATAACATTCACGCTAAAATAAAGGTCCTTTTTGTCGGCTTATTCCACAAATCCCCTGCGAAATTGATTTCTGGACAAGAGTTCCAGAAATCCCCTGATAAATTTATTTACACCGTATTTTTTAAATCCAATACAGATAACTATTTGTTTAGTACATTAACGATGACACTCTTTAACTCGCAAAATTGTGAATAAATCATATTGTTCTTACAATATTATAAAAATGAATGGGATTGCAAACATTGTCTTCACAAACCATCATCGTTGTCCCATATAACGTGGGGTCACCACAATATGTTTTCTCCTTCCGCTCTCCTCTACCAGCCTCATCATCATCTCAGTTCTCTGTCCTATTACCCATGTCATTGGACCCATTCGTTCAATTGGGAAATGGAGATAAGGCTTGACACTCACAAGTTCACAATATTTTTATCATGGTGTTATAAAGCCTCCTTAAAGTAAGTTGCAAGATAAGACTTTAACCCGACTATATTTTAAGTACTATTTTATATTTCAGTAAAAAGCTTAATGATCAGTTCACTAATGACATAATGAATAAGTTAGGTACCTACATGGTACTTACCACACCATACGTTAAAATTATACCATAACCCCGCATAAAAAATACAAGTTATCTGAGAGTCGAACATTTTATTTAATTAATAAATTGGCTAAAAACGAAAGAATTTAATATTACGGAGAGATCTTTCCCACATTGTTACAAGTTAGTGATGGTCACTGGGATTTGCGCAGATTTTTCAAATCCAGGTTTAGTATTTGGCTACTATTTGGCTTTGCAAAAAAGGTACAACACCTTTTTGCAAAGCCAAATACTGAAAAGCTATTCAACGTTTAAATAGATTTGGAAAGAGATGACTGTATAAAACTTCAATGTATTTCAATGTATAAAACGGTAATTTTCTAATCATCCTTAAGTCAGGATTACACGTTGAGTTTTAGTATTCGGCGGTAAGTCAGATAATTGTATGCTTGATTTATTATCTATCAGTATAGATAGTCATTTTATGCTGTTAGCAGTGTGTCTACTGGTTTCCTATACAGTTACTGTGTATTCACCTCGAAGCGATAACCGTTTTCTAATACATTTACGCACTGGGAGCGATGTATCCTTTCACTAGCGTGCTATTATGGCATGGGAAATTTATTGCATTGTGTGTTGATAATGCATGTTTTTATGCGAAAGTTAATGGTAAAATGCCTGCGTTATCCTGGCTTTATGATGAGGATATTATCACGTGTCAGTGTTCTCACTATTATTATCGTTAATGTTTAAATAAGTAGGTGCAGTGACATAGCTGATAGCTGAATATGGTGAACGTTCGTAATCTTTAACATCAGAGCGGCTATGGCCATATTGACCATGACAGAGACCATGTTAGGCCATCAGAGATTTTCGGGCGGTCTAATTTTACCCCAAACTCATATTGACACTTATAAGTACTTTTTAGGTAGGATATTGGATATGTTTTCATTCATTATCATTGCATGTAATTTATTTATATGATATTACAGCTGAGTAGTATTGTTCCGTGCATATACGATAGTAGAAAGATGCATAGAATTCGCAAACATCTGAATCACTAGTAAAAATATTGTTATTTTATCAAAAGGAGTATAAATCTGTGAGACAGGTATTATCGGCCGGCATGCGTCACGGTATGACGTGCATAAATCACGCGGCGTCCGATAGTGCGGGTAAGTGGACGGGAATGGACTCACGGAGCCGCGGGTAGGGTTAACAGACGAAATATCAGAAAAGTCGGATAAATGAGCGTATTAATAAAATAATAATAATTTTGTACCATTGTAGGTACTATGAGTTCCTGATAAATAGCCAGTTGTGACGTAAGAGGTGCGGGTTTTATTCCTGTTGCGGGACAAGTGTATATGTGTTCTGCAGATATTTGTTCCGGTTCTGGGTGGTGTGGTAAACCGGTACTCGTAGTTCCCTTAACTCACGGCACAGAGAAACCAAGTGTGCGCTCAGGACTATGTATATATCTGATGAGTGTTATATTATTATTATATTTAAAAATGCTAGTCAGATTTTAATAACGTTTATCATACGAAGGTTAAGAGAGCATACTGTACAATTAGGCTGTGGGTACAAATTTCACTTCTGACGGTATTTTTAACCGGATTTTTTACATTATTTAACCCAAACAATGCAAACTTACCCTCTGTTTCATAATAACTCGCTAACTTAGCAGGTCACTGACTCTAAATCTGTCATTTTTTTATATTAAACAAAGGATAGAGGCAGACAATTAACAATTAATATTATTTTTCTAATACTAAGCACGCTGCTAAAGCTAACGAGTGATTATGAAAAATAGGGAAATAATATTTACTTTAAAAACTATCGCTGCTTAACCGATAATTAGGCAGCTGCCCAATATTTACGTCACAAGGTTCATACTATACTAAAATGGCATCGATCTAAAGCGAAACTAATCAAATCCTGATGAACCAACACTTTTTAGTCGCAGTTTGAATTAAATTTTATACAGAATTAGTTTTCATGTAAAAAATAAGAAAAATATATTGGCAGCATCTTGCATGTAAGATAATAATGACTGAACTTGTGGAAAATGAAACCGCGAGAATTAATAATTATGTAATACAAAAAGAAAGGCTAATTTAAAAGCCTATTCGGGAACTTTTCCGTGAAAAAGCAAAATAGCCGGAGAATTATACCTAATCCGACAGTATAAAGCCGGACAGACAACTAAAAACTGGATTTCTCCGGCTCCGGATACAAAGTACTTATATAAATTTTCCCCAGGCGTTTTCGGGTGGCCTGCGCGTGCGCACTGACAGGTTGACAACACTGTAGACGATAGAGTTGTGACTTGCCGGGAATTCATTTTATTTTATTTGCTATCAATCACTAACTTCTTGTGTCCGTTATAATATTCTCTAAACGAAATGGTTAAAGCAATGAATATAAACTTGTTAAAGGCCGACTTTGTGCTGAGTTTCATAAAAAAATATACATCAAACTGACACGCTCACGACTATATTTTCATGATGGACATCCTAAGATAAATACTTGCCTGAGATGCAGAAGGTCGCGGGTTCGCTGCGGGATAAATATTTGTATGATTTGCAAATATTTGTCTCGGGTCTGGGTGTTTTCTATGTCTAACATGTATGTATTTACAAAAAAAATGTATATCAGTAGTATATCAGTCAATTAGTTCCCATAACACAAGTTCTACTTACTTTGGGGCTAGATGACGCTGTGTGAAATTGTCCAGCATTATTATTATTATTATACCTAGTGCGACGATCTTTGAAGGTACCAAGTAGGGGGCAGTCGAAGGCATCGCGAAATATACTTGGGTTATTAACAGCGAAATAAAACCTACCTGCTACTTCCATTTTAACTGAGTATAACGCGTTATATATTCAAAAAAGTTAATCGTTTGAATGAGTTGTCAAAACCGTAAAGGTGAGCAGAGAGCAGACTGACTGTTAAACTTACCCCTTAACGTGCCCTTTCAAGCACAACGGGCTCACAGAAGTGTCCTTACCGAGTTAAACAAGCTCAGACAACATAGAATAGGACCCGATCAAACTGACGCGGTGTGTCGGTGGCGGTGGAAATCAATACATTTACGCAAACTTTGAAAACCATTTGACATCCATTGTATGTGTACCTCTACAAACGATAGATAGATAACTCTTTATCGTACACCAAATAATATGTTGCTTACAACTTCAAACAGAGCAAATTACGAGCTAATCGCAGAAGTACAATGGACGGTCTTATCGCTCAAATGTCGACATACGAAGGACCAAAGTCAAAGATATCGGCTTTAGGATTATGGAACTGAAATGGAGTTTGGGGGACATTAGACGTGGTGAAGACAGGTGGAGCAGGACAACGACTGAATGGTAGCCGAGGAGTGGATACAGAAACGTTGGACGTCCAGGAAGATAGGCAGACGACATAGTCAATGTGGCGGGCCGTGGATGGTTTAGACTGGCGCAGGATCGTGGTGTATGCCACAAAAAACTGACCAAAGTCAAAGATATCGGCTTTAGGATTATGGAACTGAAATGGAGTTGGGTGACGTGGTTAGACGTGGTGTTGACAGATGGAGCAGGAAAACGACTGAATGGTGACCGAGGAGTGGATACAAAAACGTTGGACGTCCAGGAAGATAGGCAGACGACATAGTCAATGTGGCGGGCCGTGGATGGTTTAGACTGGCGCAGGATCGTTGTGTATGCCACAAAAACTGACCAAAGTTAAAGATATGGGCTTTAGGATTATGGAACTGAAATGGAGTTTGGGGGACATTAGACGTAGTGAAGACAGGTGGAGCAGGACAACGACTGAATGGTAGCCGAGGAGTGGATACAGAAACATTGGACGTCCAGGAAGATAGGCAGACGACATAGTCAATGTGGCGGGCCGTGGATGGTTTAGACTGGCGCAGGATCGTGGTGTATGCCACAAAAACTGACCAAAGTCAAAGATATCGGCTTTAGGATTATAGAACTGAAATGGAGATGGGTGACGTGGTTAGACGTGGTGAAGACAGATGGAGCAGGACAACGACTGAATGGTGACCGAGGAGTGGATACAGAAACGTTGGACGTCCAGGAAGATAGGCAGACGACAAAGTCAATGTGGCGGGCCGTGGATGGTTTAGACTGGCGCAGGATCGTGGTGTATGCCACAAAAACTGACCAAAGTCAAAGATATCGGCTTTAGGATTATGGAACTGAAATGGAGTTGGCTGACGTGGTTAGACGTGGTGTTGACAGATGGAGCAGGAAAACGACTAAATGGTGACCGAGGAGTGGATACAGAAACGTTGGACGTCCAGGAAGATAGGCAGATGACATAGTCAATGTGGCGGGCCGTGGATGGTTTAGACTGGCGCAGGATCGTGGTGTATGCCACAAACTGAGGGAGGCCTATACTCAGCTGTGGATGAAGTCAGTCCATTTCGCTGACCACAGCCACCGCGTCAGTTTGACCAAGCCCTTAGTATCCTGTAGTAATTGCAGACCTCGCTTATCGCTAAGTAACGTTTAACTAGCTATAATTTTTCTTGGCACTGACATTGATTTGAGTGGATTGGGTATTTTCTTTATCACTTTGTGACAGACAAATGACGCTGACACTTATTTTAAGTTTGCGGGTGACTAATAGTGAGGGCTGCGGCCAATAAGTCAAACGAATCGGCGATAGATGGCAAGTGCTAACGGGTCCACTAGATGAATTGTCAAGGGTTTTAATTCGTTGAAATCACAAGGATCATATAGTATACTAGCTTCTGCCCACGGCTTCGCCAGCGTGGTACACAGATCAAAGTAGCCTATGTATTCAACATATTTTCAAGGCGAAGCGATATTTGAACAGAAAGCTGGCTCTTATATGGGTCAACGCATTAGCATTGCCATTCAGCGTGACAATGCAGCCAGTATTTTGGGAACGCGTCTGGTAGTGATCTGGATTAGTTGACTTATCTATGAATCTTTTGCAATGGTTTTTAAATAGCTGTTTCATCTGTATTTTTTGTATATACCTAGTTGATACTTGTTGATACTTGGCTTGGGTGTCTAGACAAATACCACTTTCAGTTGGCGTTAACGCAAAGATTGAATTGTATGGAAATGTCATTTGCTGTGGATATGTCACATGACTGCTGTCAAGTTTTACCTTGACAAATTTGCGTAAAAGGAAAACTAAGCGTGAGGTATTTGTATTTGCCCCCCTGGGGTGGTCGGCAAAACTGTGGCCGGTACAAACGGGTTAACTGCAAAGTTATAAAGTTGCATCAAAGTAATTAATCATCATTTAATTTGACGGAGTCACGCTATGGTCGCCGATACGTCGAGCTACAACTGCTTTTAGATGATCTATGAATTCTGCGAATATATTTGAAAGTACGCCGGAAATACTTGATGTTATATGTCAAGTATCAAGTACTACGTGTACAATCCCCACTCTTTAAGTATTTCAAACATTTTCTATCGACCCCGCTAGTATTTATTTTAGATAAATATCTATTCTATTATTATGAATAATATCTATTCTATTATTATGTTAACATAATGCTGTCAATTCACTTGTTTTTTTGCAGAAAAAGTATCCCGAAATTTCAACTCATACGGAGACCGGGGACCACTTAGGCCCGAATTCATAGTCAAATAGGGAACTGTTCAGGTAAAAGTAAAAATAAAAGTGGGAATTTTATTTTTTATGCATCCAGCCATAAGGCAAATGCTGAATGATGGATTTTGGGGGACTGTTCAACCCCCGACTATGATTTCAGGCTTTAGCTACTCAGTAAGAAATGTCACCTGTTCATGTTTTGGAAGTTTTTCACATAGCTATTTCAGTAAGTCGTTTCCCATTTTGTTAACTAATTAGCGAAGAGGACAGGTAATTTCAGGGCGATAAAGGAAAAACTAGTGATAAAACTAACAAACTCCTTGTGTGGTCAATCCTCAATCCTCAATCTTCATGACGGTTCGAAGTCTATAATCTGCGCTGTCACTCGAATGGAAGGGAATCGCATTCGCCACAGAAATACCTACTTTGCATCGGCGTGCATCATTGCGTTGATAAACTAGTGCTGGGACATTATCGATGTTTTTAATTAAAAGCTTCTTTGTAAATGAACTTGACTGCTCGATGGATGGTAATTTAATTCGACAGACTATCACTATACTAGCGATGTTTAAAATTAAAAGGTAGGACGCATCCTTCAGTGAAAACTTGCGTTAAAGTAATAAAGTAAGTATTTTTAATACTTACTTTATTACCTTAACTTTTTCTTTAAATAAAAAAATAAAGTAAAGTAGGTAGCTTCTCTTTTGAAAATAATTTAATACTTATTTAATAAACATGTTTCGTTGTCAATCATCAATCAATATACAGAATAATATCATCGTTGCATGACCGAACCCCAAGCTAATTATCTCCTTTGTCATTAGTTTGCACAAAAATTATCGAGTCCAGCGTATTCTTATTATAAAAATACTAGCGTCTGCCCACGGCTTCGCCCGCGTGATACCCGGGTAAAAAGTACCCTTGTACTGATGTATATGCTATATTACTGTTAAGTTTCATCAAAATCCGTTTAGTGTGCTGTGTGGATTGTCCAGCATTATTTATTTATTTATTATTTATTTATTTAGTAGTTTTTGCGTGAAAGAGTAACAAACATCCATCTTCACAAACTTTCGCGTTTATAATATTAGTAGGATTGATTATAAAAATGCATTTTCAATGAATGTTTTTATCTTGTTTTAATAAATGCATTGTGTGGCCTCTCTTACCACGTTATATGACACCTCCTGGTACTCGATAGGCAGGGTTGACGACTGTGGCTGTCCAGTTTAATACAGCGTTTCATCAACCGTTGACGAATCTATCACAAATAACGGCAAATTGAAAAAAGTCAAATATTAAATTTCATACTCATTTTTAACACTAGGAGTAGGATTTTTTCATCAAATTTATATTACCAAAAATATACTCATTAAAAAAGAATCAGTTCACAATTTTTCAGAATATATCGAATAACTTACAGAAAAAAAGAACAGACGAATTGAGAATCTATTCCTTTTTTGAAGTCTATTGAAAATAATTTTCGATGTTGACAAGCGTTTTCAAAAGGTTAGCTGAACCAAGCGGTCTCTAATCGGGGCAGAGTATATTGATATGACGGCTCTTCAAACGGGCCCATAGTACCGATCAATGGCTTTATTGCTATCAACCAGTTTGCCCAACTCCTATTAAAAATTGATTAATTACAGTTTCATAGAATATTGATTAACTTCTAATTATAATATGCATAATTAAATGATTATGTTATAAAATATCGGAGCTTATCCGATGGGTTGTAAAACCTACTATAAAAAAATGTTGTTGCTTAAGATCTTCGTAACGGCTGAACAGATTTGGATGAAACTGGGAAAAATCAAGTTAACTACTTAGACTTTCTTTAATCCGAGCGAATCCTGAAGCTAGTTAGTACGACCTCTGTGGCACAGTGGCCGAAGGCCCGCCTGAGCCGCAGAAATTTACTCGATTCCCGCCGCGGGACAAATCTTTATAATGATCTGAAAATAGTTGTCTATGTATGATACAGGTGTTTTCTATATATAATATGTAGGTATTTAAAAAAATGCATCTGTTGGAACATTTTATTTTTTTACTAGTACCTTGTAGAGCTTGAGGTGGTCGTTCGAAGAAGTACTAACGCATCCCTAAAACTGTGCCAAATACACAGAAACATCATCAACCTACACAGTATGTAACCGAAATCCCGTCCGATCCGAGGTGTATCCGAGGTAACTACCTATCGATATGCAATCACGTAAGTGTGGTTTGAAATATAACTCGGCCACGAGGAAGGCCGATACGACGATGGCGCGACGACATCATGGGAGTACGACTAGCCTAGCTTACCAAAGAGAATATTGGAAACGGTTGGAGGAGGCCTTTGTCCATAAGATGGGTCCATATAAAACAATAAAAATAAATATTTAATATTATAATAATAATCGTCAACTTTTTACCTTGAAAATAAATCATTTAAATAATTAAATTTAATAATAATTAATACAACGTAATATGATAATAATGGGGTAAATAGAAAGGTTTGAATAAATAAATAAAGTGTAGTTCATACCTTTTGCATATTTTTTTCCAGCGAATTTAAATAAACGTAATAGTAATGAATAATGGCTTTCAAGACCTCGACGATTGTCTCTTGTATCTAAATCTTGTGTCTAATGTCAATAGGTGTTGTAAAGATCTGTTTAATTTATTTAAAAAAATTGGATTCATAGGAATAAGCGTTTAATGGAAAGGACAGGGTCTTTGTTAAATTTCGTTTATTCCGCTTCCATAATAGTGACAAAAGATTTATTTACCTTGGTTAAAAAAAATAACTTGACGCTAAAATAAGGCTCTGAGTTGTTGGAGGTCGATCCATGAACTCTTTCGTGTTGAGTGTCAAATTATTTTTGAAGAGGCTTAAGATAAAAAAATGTTTGACGGTTTACCAACATTGTTTTATGGGATTTGTCAATCAGCAAATTATAAGAAGTTGTTTTGACAGATTTTATTGCCCGCTCTTCATTTTAAGTGGGTAGTTGCATCGTTTTTTTGAATTCCAAAATCAATATTGGTTCAAAAATAAAAGTATTGATTAAAATCTCCGTTTGAAATCTATCATAACTAAGAACTTATGCCTATCTGTTTTATACTTAATGCTTTATTGGAAATTAAGTAATGAACTGCCGCATTTGAGTCCCCAGTTAAATTCAAGGGAGCATTTAATTGTACCTCATTCATTTTTGTAACTGAGAAGGGGGTTGTGTCTGCGACACAGTTTTTATACTTCTGCAGACATTATTTTCTAATAATAATCGTATGCCATCGTTTCATGTTTCAATATTTCTTAATTTTTGATGATTTTTTGCAGTTTACATAAATTTAACTCCCCAACATTTTAACTTGTGACTCGAGATGCAGCAATAAGAGGATTTTCACATTACGCTTGTCAGAAAGTACTCGCTAAAATACCAGCTTACATTAAAAGAGTTAGCTACCATTTATTCCAACGCTACAAGTCCATTTTGAAATTCCTCGAAGCCGTTCGTTCGTGGGCTAATTAAGTTATTTTTATGCCATTCTATAATTGTGAACATGTTTATTGCATTACATTTTAATGGGTTTAATTGAGTGGGCGCTGCAATTCGCTTGCTTTGTCTCTACGTGCAGTTATGAACACTGTAATCAAAAAGGTATACAGGGTGTCCCAGAACAAACTATCTCAAAAGGTCATTTCTATGCCACTGTCTATGAATCTTGACGAAAATTCCTATTAGCATCTTGAATAAAAATACCTTATAACATCAAGTTAATATATTGAGAACTAATCTCTGCCATATTAAAAAGTAACCTTTGTGTAATTATAGGTAACACACAATATGTGTTCTTTTCAATCAAATCGGTTTAGCCATTACGGAGATATTTTGCAATAATCATCTAAAAATTCAAACTTTCCTATTTATAATATTGGTAGGAAGTATGGTAGGTTTGACGAGAATCGAATATGAAAAATGTACCTTAGAAATAATAAAGAATAATAATTTGATACATACTCAGGGCGTAGATCTAAGTAGGAGGTGGACGGAGGTATCTACGTCCAAATATTATATTTGGGACACGCCGCTTAAAAAGATCAGGTGCCTAGAAACAAATGTGTCTAGTTGTGAGTCGCCCGTAGGTGTCATGTTATAAGCATATATGCCTATTTACGAGCCATGGCCTCAGATATTCTAGAACTTATAAGCTAAAGGTGTAACGTTTCTGGAACTATGTTGTTTCGCGCTATTAATCTAAATAGGCTTAGTGTAACGACATTGAAGTTGCTCAAAATCGTTTTAGGGATAAAGTATTCGAAATTATTGGCACTTAAGACTTATTACCTATTATGTATCGGTAACTCGCGAGGAATAGGAATGTAAAGAATGTATAGGATGAAGGGTAAATATCAATTTAAATTGTATTTGGAACAAAATGTATTTGGAAACTAAGTCGATATTTTTTTAAGGAAAATGTACTAGATATAATTATCTCTTTCTAAAGTTAGAACATCATGAATTGATACTCGTAATGTTTAAGGTTAGTTGTAAATATATATTTTTTTAGTCGTTTAATTGACGTAGTTTATATATAGGCCCAGAAGTAAGTAATTAACCATACTTCTGTTGCAAATTCCTACACGAACAGTTTTTCTAGAAATCAACAAAATAATTATCACAATTAAAAAACAATCACAATAAAACCTCGATCGTCCGATTTCGAACGTCAAAATCGCTATTCTACTCAAAAACTATTAAAATACAATAAAATAATTGCTAATTGCTAACTCTTTTTCGCGTTTTTTTTTTGTATTTACGGGTGTACAATGAAGATATATTGTATTCAATTATATTCTAAAATGACTGAGACAATATTATCTCAAGGTTTTATGGTAAAATAGTAGGTATTTAAATTTTATTACGTTGTTGTGACGATGTTCTTCCTTGCAAAAAGTGTATTTTATTTTATTGCTGTCACAACATTTCAAAGTCTGATAATCATACATATAACCGGACTTTAATTCCACAAAAAGTCCGTCATCTTTAATTCAATCAATCCGATAAAATTAAGACCTGGCCATACTGCCGACTACCAGGCATGCAATGTTGAACATTAAGTCTGTTTTCCAATAAACCCGATAAAAGTAGAAGCCTGTCCACACTAGAATCCGATCAGATAATTACTGGAAGCGTCTACCCAGTCGAGCGCACAGTGGGGTCTGCGAACTGACTTTGTATAATATTTTGAGTTTGTGCCACCAACGAAAAATTCTAATTTACAATGTGAACAGGCTAGGCTAGTTCCCCTTTAACTAGATGGCTCTGTATGCCACAGAGCATAAAGGAAACCTCTTAATTTAATAGATAAATAGATGAAAATACTTACTAAAGTATTTTCATCTATTTATCTATTAAATTAAGAGGTGCACTAGCACACCAAATAATATTCTAGCTTATAATTACTACAAACTTTGACTATATAATAGGCGGTATTATTGCGAATTATGGATCTCTATGGTAAACCTTTGGACCTTTTGTTAGCTTTTTGTAAGCTGTATTTGCACCAGCAGCAAAGCATGAAATGTAAAAAGAAATATGTTTTTAGTGAAACTGACACTGCGTAGGTACATTGCAAAGTTGAAACGATGGCTGTCAAAAATGCTGTTCAAGTGCTATCTAGTTAGAGTCAGGGAACTAACTAGATATGCCACAGATAAAAAAATCTCTCATTCAATACGATCCGATAAATTTAAGACGCGTCCACACTAGGGTCCCGATATGTAAGTCTGAGTGGCTTCGCGAAAGAATCCACTCGCAATTACACCAATCAATTATAATGGATGAGGAAATTGCTCGTTTCCGTACCCGCTTCGGCTGAACCTGTGCTGTGGTGCGGTCCAAGTTAAATGATACAGCGTTGAACCTGCCACTCTGAACCCGATCGATAGCTGAAACCTAGTTCTCATAATTTAAAACAATCAAAGTAAAATATCGATCTGTTAAACGTCAAAATTAAGGTATTCTATTAAAAACTTATTGTCAATTTTGCTAAGGAAACGTGAAAATTGAGTTTGAAATTTCGGCATATACTCGACAATACTTAGGTTCTTAATTGATCTTGGTTTGATCACAAAACTAACTGATCACGATAAATTTTACTTATTTTCGAGTACCGTGATTCAAACTTATACGATAGTGTGATAATAATGATTCAGTTACGAGGTTGGTTCAAGGAAGTAAACCGGTATTTCTTAAAATCATACATAAAAAGAGACTTTGAGGCGTGATCCTATCACTACACTGTTTTTTTACCACTGGTTACAGGCCTTTTTCAAGGCTTTATCTCAACCCCATCGATTCACCGTTTAAAGTTCGTTCAAAAAAGTTATCATAGATAATTTCAAATGTATTCAACCACATATAGCACGAATACTATAAAACTGCTGTTTTTTCTTATTTTAGACATTTTATTCAAGCTAATTGCTAAACCTGATTGAAACGACCTATCAGCTGTAGATATAGGATTTATGCCAAAAAACTATGATGCATATAATTTTGAATAAAAATGGAATATTTATCATGATTTGTGATTTTTAATGTTTGCCGATATTTTGGCAGAGTTGCCTGATTAAGAGTTGATTTGAAGTCTTTGTGGGTGGATGTTAGTGGCAGACAAATTCTCACTCTTTATTGTGAACCACTGCCACCGCTTTCACTGTTACATTCGAGTATATTTCGGCCCTAATGTTCACCCGTAGAATTCAATTTATTAGGAGGTGAATTGTCTATTCTCTTGTGCCTTGCACCACCCCAGGCTACATCAGAATCTAGCACGCGACTTGTAGCACTTTAAGGGATCACGATAGGTATTGTTCGGATGGCTTACTGAATTGAATTTTCTGAGAATGTTGTTTATGAGCTTATTTGCAAATTCAACAGTTTTTTTCTATCAAGTACCATACTTTCGTGAATCAGACAATTGTTTTGAATTTTTTGGTTTCTTTTTGGTAGACATTCAACGACGTACCTATCTTCGTCTAGTTATTAGGCATAAGGCATCATATATTCGAAGCATTACAGCATTATATATATCATCAACAGCATAAACAAGTCTACTGCTGGTCTGAGAAGGCCTCCCCAAAAGATTGCCCTGATAAAAACTTCATGATGAAGATCTACTAAAATTAATTTCAAAACGTAAGCAAATCAACACGTCGGTAATAAGGATTTTGATTTAATTTTAAATATAGGACAAGATAAAATGGTACAGGTAATTTATGAATGTTATTTTTGCATTCGATAAAATAATCTTCTATGAATGCTTACAAAAAAATGAGAATCACAAATCCACATTACATTTACGAAAATTTACACAAAAAAAATAATAAGAAATAAATAAACTTAGGTTACTCTTTAGTTTTTTTAATTTAAATAGCCTAGCATCAGACCCCATATCTCATCTGATGGAAAGTATCGAAGATGACTAAATAAAACCCTTTCCTTTTATCGTACGAAAAGAAAGCATTTTTTAAATTACAAACTATGAAAATAATAAATGTAAGATAAAGGAGCTGTAAAAAAATATTTTTTGGTTTTTGAAGTGATAGGAATTGAAAAAATTACCCATTAAAAAAATTGGTGATTTATCACTTTAGTTTTGACTTTTTTCACACAAGCAAGTGTCGAATAATAATTAAAATTTCTACTACAATGACAGCCAAAAAAACAAAATAACCGGAATTTATTTAAATTAAACGAATTGAAACCTTACCTTTATGAATATGAAAGCGGCCAAGTCAAACGAGGTGTTTTAAGCACCTTTGACACTCGAGGAGGTCCAATATATGCTTTGTCCTCTTTGATTCAAAACCTTATAAAATAAAAAATACTTTTCATCTAACCTCTTTGATATAGGTTTGGCATTCTCATTCTACGTAGTGGTTATCAATACCTAACTGGTCTGTGGTTATTATTTATTCTATGGTTCTTCAGTTCCAACATACAAAAATATTGCCATTTGACGAGATCTTTAGAGTAATATAACTTTATTCTACCTGTCTACAAAAAAATATGAGTCTCACAAAAGACGAAGAAGTATTTCTTCAAATTTAAGTCTGTTACTTATATTTGAAGAAATACTTCTTCGTCTTTACTTACAGCTCTCTGTAAGGGTACTATACAAAATATACAGAACAGTCTAGCCATCTACAGAACGCTGCAAAAGTTGCTTTACCTATATCGTCGCTGCTCCGGCTTTATAGGTTCCTTAGCCGGACCTAATATCTGTGGCCGGACTTACAGCCTTATGCACTTGCTAATTAACTATCCATCAATCTGTGTCCTACTCAGAACGGTTTATTTAATTAAAGCAAGGGCGGCAATCAACGTGCCAGTCTGCAATTGCACAACGTTGTGTGCTCTGTGCAATTATTTGGTGGAATACGTGTTTTGTCTTTGTGTACTTTTGATTGATGGTAAAGGTGGTGTTTACTTTAAAGTACATTTATGCTTTCAGGATTTATGTGCCACTGTGCTGTGACATCAACGAAAATACTGGTAGGTCATCTGAATAGATACGTACTCTCGAGATCTTTTGCAATAATCCAACTTTTATATACTTTTTTAAGGGTTCAGTTTTAAAAGGAAAAAACGGAATCCTTATAGGATCACTTCGTTTTCCGGGTGTCTGTCTGTCAAGAACCTATTTTCAGGAATAGGTAGGAAGGAAGAAACGGAGGTATCAAATTGAAATTAATACCAAATGCCCCAAATGCAAATGTTTTACGGTCCCTTGGAGCTCTCAAACAATCAAGCTTCTAAGTCAACGCAGTAAAAACTTCGGCCATTTATGCAATATATTTTGAAACTCACAAATAAATCATAACGGGCACTTCCCGTTGACCTAGAATCATGAAAAGTCCGAAAATCGATAATTTGTAGTTTTGTAGTGGTGTTAATTAGTACACAAAAAACATTTTTTTTTGCGACTATAAATTTACATTTGCAGTTGGAGGATTCACCGCAACGTATATCGATGTATAGGAGGACTTTTTTCAACTACAAAGTTATGTTTGTTTTTCATCAAACTTCGAACTTATCTTTTCGTTAAAGTTTGGTGCTTTACAAGCTTGTACGGCATCCTTGGTGAGCGAGTCAGACTCGCACTTGTCAAGTTTTTCAATAATTTTAGTATTTTAATAGGTATTTGTGATTTAGATCAATTTGTAAACAAAGAAATGTATACAAAATTACTTACCAAGGGGAGCAAAACATGTTTTCACTACCTATGGATCATTATTATTATTAGCACCCACTTTAGGTAAGTTTATATAAAATATACAAAAAATAAACAGTCTAGTCATCTAAAGACCGTTTCAAACGGTTTGATATTTGGAGAACATGAAACTTGATTATCTAAAACTAGCTTTTGCCCACGGCTTCGCCCGCGTATCTGGATAAAAAGTAACCTATGTGTTATTCTGATGTATAAGCTATATTACTGTAAAGTTTCATTTAAATCCGTTTAGTAGTTTTTGCGTGAAAGAGTAACAAACATCTATACTCACACACTTTCGCGTTTATAATTCTGCCCACGGCTTCACCCGCGTGGTACCCGGATAAAAAGTAGCCTATGTGTTATTCTGATGTATAAGCTATATTACTGTAAAATTTCATCAAAATCTTTTCAGTGGTTTTTGCGTGAAAGAGTAACACATCTATACTCACAAACTTTCAAGTTTATAATAGTATTAGGATTAGTAAGATTCGTTTATCTCACACTGCGCGGTAGAGTGAAGGTGATGTCAAAGTCAGAATAAGTAACTGCGCCCTTATACAATTATGGCGATGCTGCGAAACCAGACCAACCTATTTAATTTCATTAAGAGAGACCTCAGTAAAAACTCGTAATAGATTACAGGCAGCCTCATCACTGGTCGGACCAACTCATTTTATTTCCTTACATGATCAAACGACTTACAAACGCGTAGAAAGCGCCCGGTCCCACGAACATAATGACTTCATAATCAGTTCTGATTGAAACGGAAACCGATATCCACTCTCATCTCCTTTTATCTCTCTGATCTGTCGTGAACTCGCAAAAACAAAAACCGGGACTAATGAAGACACGCAGAATAAACATGAGGTGTAATCAGAGAGTAAAAACAAAGGTACAATCGCCGCAGGTAGCGGGTGACAAAAATGCAATTTAAGTTATACCAAAGGCTAAAAACTCAATTTTGCAAACCTCGCGCATGTAATGTCTGGTGCACTAAAAACTCTGCGATGATCCCATAGCATAATTAGTCGCACGCTGAGCGCAAAACCAAGAGCACAGATGGATATTAACTTTTTTCTCGCATTGAATACCAGCAATTGCTATTTTATGTCCCCAATGTCGTTTGTAGTGATGTTTCTATCTTAGAACAGTTTTTCTGTAATCTATTTTGTTTTTGTCGGGCGTTTAATGATTATTGCATTTGAATTTACATTGCTTGGACATCTTATTTGATTGTGTAAAGCCGTGCGTCTACCAAAGCTAAAGTCGCCCGAGACAGCTACAAGTCTTCGATATCGCGCGACAGACGACGAAATAAGATGTATCTGTAGATCAACATTGTTGCCAATGAAGATATTGCTTTACTTGTTTCTAAAGTACGGCAAATGATAGGATTTTGTTGTAAATATGCCAGTAAAATGGAAGAATATGTTCAGATATTGAGTTATTAGCTTCTGACCATGGCTTCACCCGCGTGGTACCCGGATAAAAAGTAGCCTATGTGTTATTCTGATGCATAAGTTATATAAATGTAAAGTTTCATCGAAATCCGTTTAGAAGTTTTTGCGTGAAAGAGTAACAAACATTCATCCTCACAAACTTTCGCGTTTATAATATTAGTAGGATAGTAGGATTTACAGTGGGTTTAGTGGTAAAATTGGGTTATCTGAGAAAGCGGTTCCATTTTGCATGCTGTTTTGAAATATTACATAAAAAATGCAGAGTAACGTTAACCACAGCCTAATTACGGCCACTAATTGACGGTGCCGTCATTTTAGGGCTCTGGGTGAAGTAAAAACTGTTCGAGCGTGTTGGAGCAAGGAAATCAACAGCTGTGAAGCGCCCTTTGTTGTCTGGTCGTTATGTATTAGTACTAGCATTATAATATCTGTAGTATTAGTAATTTATGTCCAAATGATTGATGGACTTTAGCCATGTATTGATGTACCTACTTGTATATAGCTACTGTAATTTTAATGATTACGTATTTAAAAAAAAATAGATTATTTGACACACAATTAAATAACACGCAAAAAAAACGTTAGATTTTTTATTAATATTCTTTTGTAGCGAAGATAGAAGCCAGTATATTTTATGTCTTTACTATAAGCGTACAAACAAGAGACCACAATAATATACCTAGGCACTAAATAGGCTCTTAAAATGCCATAACTAAAAGCATTACCTACCTAATCTAGACTAGCCTTTACCTACGGCTGCGCCCGCGAACCTAGACAGTTTACGTGTTATTCTAGGTCACGAACTATGTCTGTTCCAAATTTCATCAAAGTTGATTCAGGTGTTAAGAATTTTTTAGTATCAGACATCCAAACATCCAATCTTTGACATTTTAGTATAAGCAAAATTGGATAGGAAAATGAGAAAGCTGTTATAAATATAAAGTTAATCATTTTGGTTCGTATTTGAAAAATATGTTCTGTCTTTTCTCAGTCTACACTAAGCTTATATGCGTAACTGTTTTTTTTAAATTATGTCACTAAGTCCCACACACACACCTAAGTTTTACCTTAGCTTATTGCAGACGACACTTATTTCAATCAGGTTAAATAAAAATTCGACTAAAAATAATAATTTGAAAAATATTTTTGGCATGATAGTTTTTATGAAATACGTATAGGAATTTAAAAATACCTGGGTAACCAACGAATTTTCAACAACAGTCTTATTTTTATTTTAACGGACGTTTTCTAGTTTTAAGAAACTTACTTGAAATACTAAAACCGTTCAACTTCTGAATTACCAAATATAAAAGCTGTAACAGCCAGAGTTGCCCGATTTAAAGAAGTAAGTTGCGAAAAAACTCGGCCGCCTCATCGGCCATTTGTGTGCTAACTCCGAGGCTGGACACCCCGGATTCTTCGTGGAACCAGCCGAGCCACCGAGACTAGTTTTTGCCGTCGACCTCGAACGGTCTCGTACTGTTCTCACAAATTTACAAGAAGAAGGGCTTAACTTTAATGTTGGGGTAATAAAACGTATCGATTTTGCGTTTGTTCTTAGTGACCTTTTAATATTGAGCGATTCGATCCAGCACGGTGGCAAATCAAGCGGTTTTCAACTGCAGAACTCTTTGTTGATTCAGGAATTTGTATCATGCGAAATGTTGGGACGGCAAAAAACGAATTCCGTTTAATTATGGGCGATTTTTAAAATCTGTGAACAATGCCAGACATCCTTTGTGGTCGGCTCAGTTTTTACGAGTGATGGACCTAATTTGATAATTTGTTATTAAAATGCAGAGGAAGGTTTTAGGTGTATAAAATGCTAATGAAAACCGTTAAGAAGTATAGAAATAGCGGATAGCTTTTATTCCGTTTTGGTTGAACGATTGTCTGTTTTGCAGAACACACTATAAAATGCTTTTAACATAGGCCATAAATAGCTAATAGCATAAATAGCTTATAATAAATACTAAATATTACAAAGGATTTTCAATTGATAAATAATTCAAATCACCATGAGTATGTATAATGTAGAGTAGGTATACTCGAAATTTTCCTGAATAACATACCTAACCTAGTGTTAGACTCGTATGTGAATTAGAAAATGGGAATTTGCGTATATAGTACTGACTTTGCTAGACGCGATAGCAGTGAGTACCAATCACTCGCTCTTATGAGGACTCTCGAAATGAGCCGAAACCAGTGACCGGTGATGGTGAAAGAAGGTAGGGTATAAAAATTACCGTCTTCAAAGTATGAAATACGCTAAGATTAGCTATCGTATTTCTAGGAACAAAAATGCAGAATAATTAAGTGATGAATCACAATAATTGATATGAGATCAAATCAAGATACTCAAGCATGCGGAACTAGTTAAATAGACACAATAAGACTGAAGAAGAATAATTGAAATTCCTAACCACGAAACGCTTGTTTGTTAGCATTCTTGAAGTAACTAAAAACGCTAATTAAATTAACAAGTGATTCTGGGAAGGAATGCAATTATAGCAGAACAAGTAATTCTTATGGAACGATTATTGAATGCTGTGCTTTCACACTGACGACTCGCTAGTGATAAATAGTCAGAAACGAGTCAGAAGCGGCACTATTATCTTTGTCTTATATGTTATGTCAAAAGAGATAATATCTGCTAACAAGATTAGCTTTTCACGCGTGCAAAGCGTATGACTGGCGTGTGGCGTGATCAAGTCCTTTCCAAGTAATAACTTTGAGAAAAAGGCTCCCAAAGATCTATTGTGATTGATCTTGCTGGCCTTATTTTTAATTTTATTATATCCCTTACCCTACACAATTCTAATGTCATGTACAAAATCGTTGAATTGAACATTTTCGAAGATCATTTTCAATCACACAGCGTTATGATTACCCTGTAGAGGTGCTGTAGAGAAAACTTGAGTTTCGCGTAAAACTAGTAAAACCTAAAACTCGTTTTCATTTCACCGAACTCCAGTCTCGTCCCGTGGTGGTCGCGTGTTCCACTAATTACACTCACCGCCTACTTATCGTCCACTCACAGGGTCGTATTCAGTAAAGAAGGGGGATCTAACCCCAGAAAAAACTTTGAAAATAATCTCTTTAGGACCTAATACAAAACGATAGTTAGGAAACCAAATTCCAGGTAGACTGATGTGCATTTCTGAACACTTTGAGTTGTAAACTCAACCTGGAGTGTTGACTCCAGGACAACTCTGTCAAAATAAAGTGTTAGGGCTAGGCTCGAAACTCCTCCTCCTAATCTGGACGATCATCTTAAATCTGAAGACATTACTTGCAATAGAATGAACTTATTTGTCCCTTAGACTTTTATATCTAAATCCTCAAAAGACCCCCTAAAGACTGTCTGGCCGTAGTCACCGTTCGCTTATCGTGCTTTGTCCCGAACCTTTTAGCCTCTGACGACGTCGGACGATATCAATAAATCTTCAAATATCGGAGCGACGCGACGCCTCTCCAATATTAATTGCGATCGTATTAATATCGCCGATAGCGGTTTCGCGACGGTTTTATCGCGGTTTTACTGACTAATGGATAGCTCAATGATTTTTTCTTTATTTGCTTTTGCTATGCTAATGGATTAGGCCTTTGATTCGGTTGATTGACGAGGAAGTCCGTAATATTGTCAGGGTTATTAAATGTTATTTGGAGGCAAATAAGCATAGTCCATTAAATACCCGAGTCCCTAACAGTAATTCTGCTGTAAAGCGTTTCTGCTGCTGTTGGTTACCAGCTAATACATTGCGAAAATTTCAAAAGGGTTTATATACAGATTTTCAGTTTTTTACTGCCGTAGTTCTGTGAATGGTTTTTTGTATAAGTAACTAATGTGGCAAACAACATTATAGCCCACCTGCTGGCAAGCGGTTACTAGAGGATGGTAACCTTCTAGAGGATGGTGTAAGTTTTGATAAATATATTGACTTTTTTGGTAGCAACAAAGCTTCTGTGAGATGCATCTTCATTAGTTCTTTACACTCCATGATCAGAGCATAGCGTGTTAACCCTGCAGCATTCCGTGGACATTCCAGTCCCCAATCCTCTTTATCTGAGGCGCCTGCGACAAATTACGACGGCTCCAAAAAGTCAACGAGTTTATCACAGAACTTTAGGGCCTGTGTTTAGTTGTTTGTTCGTCGTTTCCTTTTAATTTCGCCCGTATAGTTTTTGTAGGTCGTCATTTTAGAGTTATCTGCGCTGACCGAGATTGTGGACCCATTTTCGGAGTCTCTGTTTTGTGTTGGTTTCGTTTTAATAGCTTGTTGCTTAGTTTGATGTTCTGGTATTTTCTACGTTATTATATCTGTATGAATCACAACTTAGTGTATTTGTAGGTTTAATCTAGTGAAAAACCTACGATCATATTGATGTATCTAGGTAGGAACATATTCATGGAATTCTTAAGAGAATCTTAATTAGTTCTGCAAATAATTATGAAATCAGAAATATGAAGTTTGTATGAACTATTCTTGTTAGAATTTTGGGTTTTATTGTTGTTAGATTGCAATTATTTTATGTTTTTCATAGTAAAGAGAAATATATTTACATGACCAATCGATCACCATACCTACTACAATAATTTTTTTAAGATGCAAATTGTCAAAATAATAATTAGTAAAGTCTTTCTACGTAACCTAGAGGTTATGTTTCGACGGAACTCATGGTAGCTTAGACGTGCATCAGTTCCGTCGGCAAAATAAATATCTTCGGAGCTTTGAAAATTTTTATATGAAGTAAAGTAGAATTTTGCGTTGAATCAATTTATAACGAATACGCGAGTTAGAAAAATACTCCTCTTACTAATATTACAAAATCATTAAAGTAAGTTAACTAAGTAATCCAAATTAGGCGATGACACATGTGAGAAAAGTTAGCTAAAAATTCTAATCCTGAGAGAAGTTATTGTGTTATTAGTAACATTAGAAAAATAGTTTGAATCCAATTATAGTAAATAAGAATCATTTATAAAATGATATTGGCATTACTCACGGTCTCACAGCGGGGGAAAGCTCGCAACTGTATCACTGCGTCTATTAAACTTTAAACACTCAATTTTAGTTATTGCCAGCTAATTACAGAACAAGCTATTAAATGAAAACATCAATTAATTATAAGGGGAGAGGCGAGCGGGCGCGAGGCTGTGACGCTCACAACTGGTTTTGAGAAGTGTACGCAGCGTGCTTCATCCATAATTCAAATAAAACATGGGGGCCAGACTCCGCCCCTGTGGCACGCCGGCCAATAGCCTCCACAACGAATGTATTCGATTACTCCGCCTGCTATAAAACTTATTCCCCACTCTCCTATTCTTAATGAGTCTCGCATGATTCTTCTGATAAATTAATAAGCGGCAATACAATTATCCCGGGGATGATCCTCTGTGTCGAATACTAACGAAAAATTCATGCTTGAAGCAGGTTATTTCAGCATTTGGAAACAGCGCCCACCGATCAGTAGAGTGGAAGCTCTGAAGGCAGATACCGACAATTACCGTTGTTGCTTCACTATTTGCAATATTTAAATTAAAGATCGTGATTTCGATGATCACGACCGATCCACTTTTTCATCACCATTTTAACATCTTAATTGAAAAATTAAATTTCTAAAGATAGGTATCAATTTAGAACATGATTCGATTCACTAGTTGAGTGGTAATTACCATCGGTCTAGTACCGCTACCGGTGTAACTATCTAAATTGCTTTTTAGTATCAGTAGCAAGACAATTATTTACTGAATTGTAAATGATTGATTTAATACGTAAACGAAATGATTTAGAGTGGTAGACAGTAAATTCCGGATTGAGCATTATACCTACAGTTTATAATTGTTGTTAATATCTAGCAGCCAGTATACCTACTACCAGAGATAATGAGAACTGCGACTTAAATAACACTCAAAACCGGTTCATCGGTCATGACCAAAATATTGTTCATCGTTATGTGCCACGACAATGGATGACGATGTCATCTCAATACAGTAGGGATTAAATTAAACTCTGTCCGATCCGAAGGGGTTTTATTAGGTATATTCCATTATGTAAGTATTGGTTATGGAAAAGAAAAACTTTTTCCCTAGTAAATATACTAGGGTAGTATTTTCCTAGTTAGAGAGTCGTCAGTTTGGGTTGTTGTAATTAAAATTAACTCCAGCGTTTTATACTTTCATATTATTATTTTGTAATGTTTGTGTTTTTTAACAATCAGTGACTTTAAGTAAGAATAAGATTTTTTTTTACAGGGTTTTGTTACATACTGTATTGCTTTGCCTGATATAACACAAGTGTCCTTGTGTCCTAAGGTCCGCTTCCAATGGCATGACAGTCACGTACGCAAGCACTTTAGCTTTATTTTTGGAGATTTGACAGCTGACATTCAACAAATCCTGAATGATAACTCTTTGAGTGTAAGTATATATATTATTCTTTACCGGCCAAATTTCCATAAAATCCTCTTCGTCGTCTTATTTTTTAATCTTGTCGACGTAAGACTTTGGCTAAATTGTGGAAACCCTAACCACAGAAGCCATAAACAAAAGATGAAGTTAAGTTTATTTAAGTTGATATTTTAGACAGTGTAGCCATACTTGTTAGCATTGGGTTAACGAATGCTATTGAATGAAAGAGGTTGTTAAGTTCATGCAATAGCTTTTAAAGCTTCTGTATCTTCCCATTATTCCTCGTGCTAATAAGCGTAATGCCGTAAAAGGTAGCAAAAGAGGATAAAGCATTAAGCAATCAGTAGATACATAGTCATTGTCATAACATTACAAAAGGATTCTTCAATTCTCTTACGTAAGTAAAGCCCTAATCTTTTCCTTTGTTGAATGAGTTGATTTCAAAAGTTTTTGTCCGTTTGGCATTGTTTGCGACAATTTGTCAGTTTGTTGTTCTTTGAGAGTCGAGCCACAGAATAAATGATAGTTCTGTAGCATAAATATTTCAGCTTTGTTTCTTTATTTTCGATAGTACCTAGATAATATCAATTGACCACGCTGTTCGATTTTATTGGCCATGATGAGAACCTTGGATCATGATATAATTAAATCTCGAAGTAGCAGTATGACGATATTGGCGTATGGTATTATTATAGTAGTGCATGATTATACAACTCTATATGACAAAAAGAAAATAAACGATTCCGGGACTGTACCTCTATAGTCGACGAGAAAGTAATCTGTTTGATTTTGTTTGAAAACATACATTTGTCAGAATGTAAAAATGTCTATGAGCAATAAAGTAGAATAGTTAAAAGAGGTGCAGTAAATTGTAGCAATTTACTGCAACAATTCCCATTGAATCCTAAACTAAGGTGACAATGCTTATTGTACGAACCTTCTAAAGTACCTTCATTGAAAGTTTGTTTGGAGTGACACAGGCAAGCCAAGCGATATACATCGCAAAAAACACTCGCCCCTTTTCGGAAGTCACTAATGACAAGGCGCCATCAGTAGCTTTGCCGACTTTTTTATTATCGTCTGTGGCGTGAATTACAGGTATAAAAGAGGTTTGTTCGTCTTTGCGGAGTTTCTCAGTGACTTCAATCCCTACATCATCTGTCTATTATAGTGATATATCAACCATTTGTGGTTTGTTAGTTGCCGCCACGTGGCGAGTGGACCATTCGTCGGTAGTTACCTAATGATAGAGTAGCTACATCTCTCGGTGTGGCCCGGAAGTCAACGTAGTTATCATGAGGTGTTTTGGGTACATTTTCATTTTGTCCGGATATGTCTTCTATTACTGATATTAAATCGCAACTGACCCTCAATTGTCGAGTCAATTTCATGTCTCAACACTGAGACATAATATGCAAATTATTCAGACATTAGTCTCGAAAAATATCAATTGTTCTTTACAGATGCAACTATCTTTAAAATGTTGAAAAATGTGATGAGGATGAATGAAGCGAAGGAGCAAACCTCTGCAAACAGGCTTTACAATTTTTTTAGCGTGTTTTTGTTACTGCATTGTCAGAGAAAACCATAGGAACAAGTGAATAGATTAGTAATGATGTTAAAACAATTTACTAAATTGCCATGCACACCTACGAATTAGCAATGCTCATGCTGTAATTACACATACATACAACAGGAAGTGATTGTGTTATCAAACATCACCATCTTTATTTAAGGGTTGCCCTTATTATATAAATTTACTGAATAATTACTACTCACTTGCATAAGAGTACAATTGCTCTTCATCGGATCTCCTGCTTTTCATCATTCTGTTATAGTCCACTGCTGGAAATAAAGATATTTATGGACCCATGGTCTATGGTTCATTCAGTTGCTGACAGAAACCCTGCGCACCTCATCTTTCATCTATATTTAAGCTAAACTATGTCGGCCTCCTCTTAATTATTGGTATGCTCCAAAAAATTTTTTGGGCTTCTGTTGTCAACTTTGGTTTTCGTAACTTTGGTTCACATATTCCCTGCGACTGTTTAAGCAAACAAAAAACAACTTCACGACTGTAATCCCTATGTTAAATATCCTTAAATCTTACCTACTCAGTACGTAGATCCGTAAGGTTATCTAGTAACGGGTAGTTAAGGGACGTCCATACATAATATTTAAAACAGGCTTTCTTGTTGGAATTCCACGTGACAGGTTGCAAGCCAATCGCTGCTTATTGGAACACTAGCCGATGTCGCATGCCTTAAAATGTTTGGTTTAAAGGCATGCTGGTTTCCGTAGGACTGTTTAGTATTTCAGGAAATGTTTACGCATAAAGAGAAAATAAACAAGTGTTGCATAGTAGTTAGTATTCCACGTAACAAGTTTTAAGCTATTTTGACTAATGATTAAATGACTAAATCTGCTAAATCATTTTATTATTTAACCAGCTTCTGCCCATGGCTTCACCCGCGTGGTACCCGAATAAAAAGTAGCCTATGTATTATTCTGATGTCTAGTCTACAAATATTACTTTACAGTTTCATCAAAATCCGTTCAGTAGTTTTTGCGTGAAAGAGTAACAAACATCCATCCTCACAAATTTTCGCGTAATAGGACTCCAACCTCCAACCTTAGTTACCGTGATAGATAAATAGATAGATAGTTTTTTATTCAACACATACGATACAGCACAGACAAGTACAAATGAAAAGAAAGACAAACAATTATAAAATAAAACAGTAAATTACAGAAGAGTACAATATCGTGGTTGCTAACCAGTGCTAATGAGGGCGGCGTCTATGCTGCAATGGTAGGTATGAGTCGAAAAGGTCCTGCGCTGATTTGATACCTTTCCTACCTACTTAACTTTATTTTATCGTACCTACTAGTTAGGTTTATACAACACCTCGGCCTGCGTATCTATCTGTTGTTATACTCTTAGACAGGGTTAATTTTAGATACTTACCTACAAACAACATCTAGTACCTGCCATGTGAAAGTAATAAATGTATTGAGTATTGAGCTAATCGCCCCGCGCCGCTTGGAACACTATCGATGTCGCATGCCTTAAAATTGTAGGTTTTAGGGCATGCCGGTTTCTTCATGACTGTTTAGTATCGCAATAAATGTTTACGTGTAAACAGACAATAAACAGACGATTGCTACCACGGAATTAGTTCGAAGCGATTACCCCGATAGCGATCTCTACGTAAATTATTTTCAACATTAACGCGATTCGAAATTACCACACCGCCTTAATATATTTCCCGACCCCCCGACACTTACAGAAATGATAATTTCATTTACCAACATAGATGTTAATCAACAACCGAAAGACGTAATTGTTGGACTGTGATGTAAATAAAGATTCGTAAGTAATTTATCGAAAAGATTCGATAAAGTTCGTTATGTTTCTTTTTGGGAAAAGCTATTGCCATATACTTCGGCTTCAGCAAATGTGTCATTCAAAAGAAAACGAATATACCAATGTTTAGATATGATGTATCTGATTTTCCCGTTAAATAAAATTATTCCCAGAAAAAAATACATATTGCAGTAAAAAATAAATTGAAAGTAAAATTTGGCAAGTAATTAATAATTACTCGTAGGAGTAAAAATACAAACACGTTGATTATGTTGTTGCATGATGATATGTTAGGAAACCAAGAAGAGGATAGTCACAGACACGTCCAAACATTATATTGGGTACATTTCCGCATTTTGAATAGTAGATAGTATTCAACGTGACAGGTTGCTGTTAAGTTCATGATATAGAATAACACATAGACTACCTACTTTTTATCTACCTCTAGGTATCACGCAGGCGAAGCCGAATCAATAAGCACTAAATATTTTTGAGGCAAGCATAAAGAAACTTTGGCGCAAGCCCCCCGCCCCTTCTCCTACCCCTCTGAATCTTGCCACCGTTCCGCTAAACAAACTTCACGCAGCGACGCTAAATCGATTCCTTCGGATAACATCTCCGCTCGTCCGTAATAACATCCACTGAGGTTTTTTATCAGCATAGGTATGTAACAAGGATGGGGGGTTAGGGGGACTAAAACCTGGGGAGAGTGATTATAACATTAACCATACATGTTAAGTATAAAGAAGCAAAATTGCATAGGAGATACCCGCTTACCAAAATGTGGGCTGTATGCTTGTTTGCTACTAAGTTGTATAAAAAAAGGTCGAATAAAAATATTTTACCGATATTTGTCTGCCGAACCAAGGGTTTGTTGTAATAAAAATATCGGTTGCCAGACTGAAGGAAATAAAAATTAGAAATACTTTTCCACCGGTTTGGAAAATAATGCTCTGAACTCAGTTTTGGCCTCGTTACAAAATTATTCACAATTTCCCCCTAACCAATATTCCTAGTTACAGCCACCGCCACGGATAAACTATGAAATTATAGCGGCATCCACTTCTCTCCGCTCCGCTCCCAAACTTCTACCATCTAAAAAAACATCATCAAAATCTGTTAACCCAAAAATTAATCTGACGAATCGGTTCTGTGTTGTTATTGTAGAACATCTTTGTCTACAAATTGCCGTGGTCGAATCCTTTCTCGGTCTAATGATGACGGAATTTGCTGAAAATTAGATTTTGGAAATAATCACGAGGGGTCTGCGAGACTAAAGATACAATTAAGTTTTTCAACGCCGGGTGTTTGATATGTGCATGGAAATTGAAACGTTTTACGTTATTCGTCTCCTTACAGCTCACAGACCACAGTGCCTACTTATTCGTATCAAGTTAGATTACTTGTCTTAGGATTCGACTAAAATTTGGGATGGACTAAACCTGAATATATTTAATTAAGGGCTCCCATAAGGCCATAATGTGTATTCGCAAACCCCGGTCCACTCTCGTCGTAAACACAAAATACAATATACTGTGTATTTATGAAATTGTTAAAGTTTATAATTTTGTAATTTTTATTTTCTCGAGTTAAGAGATATGTCCAATCTATAAATTAAAATATTTAAGTAGGTCCTATTTATGAATTCATGATAATTAATTTGTTTATTTTTCATATTTTATAACGTAGTTAAATCATTAAAATTGTAAATGTTCACGAACAACTTCCGGTAAAGTAACTGAAGTGACTTTGATTGTTTCGGCAAAGGCGTGATGGCAAGAAGTTGATTGTGCTCGCTGCTCGGATTCAGTTGTCATAATTTGAGAATTGAAAAGTGAATAAGTAGTGTACTGAATCACAGTGTAAAAACGTAAAAATCCTAATAATATTATAAACGCGAAAGTTTGTGAGGATGGATGTTTGTTATTCTTTCACGCAAAAACTACTGAACGGATTTGGATGAAACTTTACAGTAATATAGCTTTATACATCAGAATAACACACAGGCTACTTTTAATCTGGGTACCACGCGGGCGAAGTCGTGGGCAGAAGCTAGTACTATTATATTCCACCAATAAATTATACAAAAATAGTCTTAGATTCAACATATTTCGTAATATGTTGAGAGATTTTGGTTTCATAGGTCCTAATCCAATGAAAATATACCAATACATTTTCTCTATATTCTTTGTTTTAAATTTTCAAGAAAGTAAATATCACCCATCATATTATAAAGAAAATCAACACACATCATTCATTCCCAGCGAATCAGTACTTATTTTGATACAATTATAATGACCCAGCTCTTATAACGTTGCTTAGCGAGCAATTAACTTGAGATTATATAGACATTATGCGGATGCTCTATCTTCAACAGTAAATACGGTGAGGACCGGACTAGAAGATCTGAGTAGTACCTACTGAATAAACTAAACCAGCAAAGTAATTTTACGTGTAAAGCTTTGTTTACTAGAAATCATAAAATCTGATCAGAATCAAACAGGACCAAACGGAGTGGAGTCGAAAGCCTTTAAGAAATAAAATTTATAAGTTTGCTTGTTTCCCGATATTTTGGTAGAGGGACGATATTTTGAAGAGACTAAAAACACAAATAAAACAGCTAGCTATCTAAATACGATAAAAAAAAAAGATCTAAAAAAAAATTAAATGATTTAATTAAACGCAAACATATAGACCGACCCGATAGACCGACAAAAGTAGAGGTAGGTACCTGCGTAAATCTAAATCAATAATAACAAAGTTGTTCAGCTCATATGTCTGAAGAGGTATGGCTGTACCGAAATGTATTTCAGCTAAGCGTTTGTTGGATAGGTTACCATCATCCAACGCTGGTTTATAAGGTTTATATAAAATGAAACTCGACGCGGACCACTTCAGGTAGAGCGTTCAATAGGACTATAATCTACACTAATATTATAAAGTGGTAAAGTTTGTAAGCTTGTATGTTTGGATGTAGGAGGTAATCTCAGCAACTACTCATCTGATTTCGTTTTTTTTATCAATATTTAGAATGGACTTTGGACTCCAGAGTGGACATAAACTAAAAAAATAAAAAAGTAAGCAGAGCTTACTTTTTACTTACACACAACATAAGTGGACCTAAAAACGGTCGAGTAAATGCGAACGCTACTTTTCATCGGTTACTTTTTATCGAGTACCACGTGGGTGAAGCCGTGGGCAGTAGCTAGTCGGTTAATAAATGTACAAGCTACAGTAACTGAACTAGACCACATCCGGCGTGATCAGGCGCACGCGCACAAAAACCAGCACCCGATGGAAACCTCAAATGAGAGTATTTTACACAATTGCTGATAGCAATGTTTGTTGAAGCGTTTGTATTATTGACACGGGCAGTGGTCAAGAACATTTTTCATTGATTTGAACAAATAGTCTGGGTTTTATATTAGAAGTATACTCGACTATTCATATTGTAAAAACGGGAATTTTCACGTACTGCACTATCGGTGAAGGCACCGACTAAGTTTCGCACCGACGCGGAGAGAGCAAGTCGCAATCGCTCACCCTGATGAAGACTCTCTGAATGAGTCGAAACTTAGTCGGTGCCTTCACCGATAGTGTAGTACGTAAAAAATCCCGTTTTTACAATATGAGAAGTATACTCGTGCGTAGGTACATATATCTACATAATGATTGTAACTCAGACGATAGATGTATAGAGACGATTATTATGCCACTTCTTGTAAATTTTAGTTTTGTTTCGTACAATGATATCTATCCTCTGTGTGCATTATCAAGTAACACGCTTGCTATTGAGACGTAGAATCGTTGTTTTCTTTCTCGCAATGTCACCGGTTCTTTTTGGACACCCTGTTCGTAAAATTAAATGGGAGGTTGCCTTATTTTAAACTAGTACTTTTTAAAAACGATACGTCAAAATATTTCATGCTTTTGACCGTTGTTTCATTAAGAGAGGCTTTTTCTTTTGGAAGAAGGAAGAATCTTCAAGAGAGTAATTATGTCAGTAGAACTGAAATTATCGTGGTTTGGTATCATTATAGTATATTTTTAGGACTATACCACGTACTATTCTTAATTCTATTCTCTGAGTTTACTATTCTCTGAATTTTTAATATTAACTGAGTTCAGTTCCGTCTCACGACCGTTGAGCGTTGTCGCGGACTGAGCTCAAAAGGACCTCTAAAAGGTCAATGAAACGTTAGCAGGAGAATAGTAAAGTACGTGGTATAGTCGTAATGATATCCTAAAATTAAATCAGTATTGTAAAATAAAATAAAAAATACTTTATTATTGTCAGTATTGCGTAAAAAAATACTATTAAAAGGAAAGGTTGTGAATACCTGCCAACTGCGGCTCGTGTCACCACTACACTCCACTCCATTTCCCTTTGCTGAATGACCGCAGTTCAAATTGCTACAATCAAGTGTTTTTCATCACCATTCAGTTATTCTCAGTTATGAATGAGTTAACTCATAATATCGAGTCACGCGTTCAACTGTAGTATATTAACTCTGCTTTGTACCAATGTTGGGACATTTACAATCTTGAAATATATACCTTCTCAGTGAGCAGATCTTTGAACATACCATGTAGAGGGTAGTCAGAGGCACGTCCAAATATTACATTTGGCAGATGCCGTGTTTTGCGAGTACTTAGCATTCCACGCGATGAGATGCAAGCCCATCGTTACTTATTGGAACACTAACCAATGCCACTTTTGACTTTTGATTCTAGGGTATGTCAGTTTCCTCATGATGATTTCCTACGCCGTTTTGATCATGTGTTAGGCGCACATAAATTGAAAAAATCATTGGTGCATGGCCGGGTTAGAACCTATGGCCTTCGGATCGGAAGTCAGGGTACAGCCTTCTAGGCTCTTTAATGCGACTACTGGTAGAATTTAATCTGAAGACCCTTTAAGTCAAAGTCAAATTCAAAGTTCATTTATTTATTGAAATTACATGTACGTATTTGTTTGCGTGGTCACTTCACTTATTGTAAGCTTATGCCACGTCAGTCAACGTCAAGTGTGGTGACTTGTTTAAGGCCCTACAAGTAAATTAAGTTACTTTCGTGTTGAAAAATTAAAAAAAAAAAAAAAAAACTCAAACTGACTCAAATCTGTTTTCAGTTCGTCGAAATAATAAAATAAAGCTACAACATGCGCTTTGAAATCATCACAAATAACTTTACGAGTAGTCTTTGAAAAGAAAGAAATGTTTCACTACTTTAACGTATTATTGGTACCTAAGCTCGATATGTACCTATATATGATAAATATATAGGTACATTAAATGATGATTGACCAATAAGTTTAATAAATATATATGTGTTCCTTCACTCTCTAAATCTGTATATACATTGTATCAGCATGACTTGGTTTATGAGATCTTATGTAAAGTGATTTTGTTAGTTTTAGAAAGAAAGAGTTATCCATTTATATACTAGTCTCTGCCCACAGCTTCGCTCGCGTGACATCCGGATAAAAAGTAGCCTATATGTTATTCTGATGTATAATCTATATTACTGTAAAGTTTCATCAAAATCCGTTCATTCGTTTTTGCGTGAAAGAGTAACAAACATCCATCCTCACAAACTTTCGCGTTTAATAGTAGTATGATTTATCGGTAAAAGCCAAGCTGGCGTGGCCAGTCTAAGGTAGTGGAATTTTGATTCAAATTACCCACTTATCTTACAAAGTTATAAACCAACAACCAAATATTAGACTTCAATACCAACAATAGTAAGTACTTATGAAGACATCTATCAAAGCAATAGGTAACTACATAATCGAGCTGTAAGTACCAACTTTCAGACAATAACATTTTCGTTAACGATCGCTTTGTGAGCTTTATTGAGCAATTTCATACAGCATTAGAACATTAATCCAATAATAAGCTTATTCCGAACCTTATTTCTTTGTACAGTCGCAACAACAAAGTTTTGATAACCTTAACATTTGTGGTCTGATTGGTTAGGTAATGTTAAGTGGACAAATTGGATTGGCTCATTTATTGTTCAGTGTGATCAAATATTGGGCTATAATGAAAGTGTGCGGTAATGGTTTGTTCTATATTTGATAGGTGCTTGCATAACTGCTCGTTATAACCTGGGGCAAAATGGGGGGTATCTAAAGGGGCGTCATACATCTGCATCCGTAATATTCCTAGCAATTGCAGGGTTGTTGGACTGGTAAAAGAACTATAAAACAACAGGTGATCCAGTTGCGTTTTTAATATCAAATATGACATACAGCCACGAACCAACGCTCGCGGGCAACAGCATTGAAACCCATGTGAGGTGAAATGACAACGTATGTGTGATGGTTTTTGATGATATGTATGTAATCATGTTTATAATCTGGCATCAGGCTATGGAATAGTAGAATGCTTTAGGTTTCGAGAGTGTTTCTTCCGCTAAACTTTCTATGGATGGAATTTTGGAAAATCCTTTCTTTGCGCACCCCTGGTACCCCTACACATAAAGGAATATACCTCACAAAATGTTAGGGCTCAAAGCTCTAGGTAAGGCTGTGCGTTGATATTTAGTTCAACACACAATTATTTTATAGTTAGTACGAGAACTTACTGCGGTATGTTTGGACTTTATCATTCTTTCTTTGTTTCTTTAATTTGTCCTATGCATACAAAGTAGTAATGAAAGTATTCTGAAAAAAAAATGTGTAATAATTTGAATATCTTTAGCAACAGTAGCAACATTTTCAGATGCTCTATACAAACTTCAAGCATAGTGAATTAGTGATATAAAACTGGGGAATATAAACAAATAAAATATAGGTATTCATTTGAGAAAAAAATGTTGCTGGTCCTACATATTGCTACCTAAAACAATCACATTCAGTCAGTCAGCCCAGTGAGCGAGTGAGACGTTAATCGCCCTGTTACCCCTGTGTGAACAGAACTCCTAATGTGGTTTTAATATTCGTCAGTCGGTAGGCAGCGGTAATTTGGGGAAACACATTGGCCACCTACGCTGTTACGTAATGATGGGCTAATTTCATATGTTTGGGAGTATTTGAATTGTGAATTATAATTAATCCTACTACTATTAGAGGTATAAACGTGAAAGTTTCTGAGGATGGATATTTGTTACTCCTTCACGCAAAAACTACTGGACGGATTTCGATGAAACTATACAGTAATATAGCTAATACATCAGAATAACACATAGGCTACTTTAGATCCGGATACAACGCGAGTGAATCCGTGGGCAGAAGATAGTAACATATAAGAAAACGTGGCTATTTACGACATATCACGACGCACAGATTCAGAAGTGAGTGAAAGAAAGGAATCATTTACTCCGATTAGTTGGGACAAAAAGTTCTGTTTGTCTTTAGCAAGGGGACAGGACAATAGTTTTTTCAAATGGCTCTTATCTGGGTAAACGCATTAGCACTGCCATATAGCCAGCATTGCAGGGATACAGTGATCTGGATAAGTTGAGCTATCTATAGATCGTTGGGAACGGTTTTCAGATGACTCCACTGTTTCGTGTGTATATTTTGTAGGTCTTAATGTAGTTGGATAATTCTTTCTGCTAATACATATTATATGTTGGATAATACATACAGCTTTACCCACTACACAGGTAATCTTAGTGTGGGGTCACGAATGGTAGCGTTACTTAAAGTGACATAGGTAACGCTTTGTGTCAATACTAATAAACCAATAAAGATTTGCAATTACCCACTGACACGTAATTATCTATTAATGCTACATAGTTAAATTGCACACAGTAACTTTACAAATCAACACCATAATCTTTACTAAGGTCAACAGTTAATTGTAAATAGGTACCGAGTGCCTACCAATGATGTGCAAAATACTTAGCCTCGATAATTTTTACTTGCTGTGTGGCCTCGACACCAGATGAATTGCGCACCATCAAATAATAAAATAATTTGTAGAGTAAAAATATATCTCACATTATTTTACAAAGATTTACGTCCACTAAGTTATTTTATCTATGACAGATCGGTTTAGTGTTATTCGAATTGCTTTAGACCGAATCGATACAATAAAGAGATTTTTATTACAAAAATAAAAAAAAAACTACAAACTAGTATGTGTGTGTGTGTGTGTGAATGTTTCTTACCACGTATCTCCGTAACTACTTAAACTTTTGATGAAATTTGGAATGTAGATAGTTTAGGATCTGGAATAACATATAGGCTAATCTAATTTTCTAAAACAACCCCTAACGGGGTTTAACAGGGTGGTCTATGAAAAAAAAATATGTTTGATTCGCTCAAAACTCTGTACAAATAAACTTTAAATTAAATAATGAAACACGTATTTTTTCCTTGTTTCGACTCATTCAAAGTTGGTGGGCATAGTTTGAAGCCTGGAGACGGTCATATGCTACTTTTATTAACATACAACGCGGGCAAAGCCGCGGGCAACAACTAGTAGAAAATAAGCTGATAGTGAACGGGTAAAACCGATATTATCTATCCAAATTCACCCCTTTCTTTCAAAGGGGTGAGGAAGTGTCATGCGTTTGCGTAACTACAGAATAAATTGAATTTTATTATTATAGGTTCCATTGCGTCATGTGTGAGCCGACAATTGTTTTTAAATTGTTCGGTCCATCCTTTGAATGCTGATGTAATTTTGATTATAGGGATAATTTTATTCAAGTGTCAACTTATTGTTATTTAACTAGTTACATTCATGTTGTTTATCGAAAGGGGATGAAGAGAGAAAACTGCTGTTAGTAGGTAGTTGAGTATATTTGAGCTAATGTAATATCTGCCCTTAAATGTTAACAGAAAGTGTAATTTAACTAGTGACTTTCATATTCGTTGTTTATCGGAAGGGGTACAGAGACAAAACTGCTGTCAGTAGATAGTTGAGTATATTTAAGCCAATGTAGGTAGCTAAGTATATTAGAGCTAATGTAATATCTGTCCTTAAATGTTAACGGAAAGTGCGGCGGGCTATGTCAAAAAGCCGGCTTTAGCTATTACTAAAATAGTGATTATAGAAAGATAAAACATTTATTCGTTGCTACAGACACACACCAATATACATTTTATTGTCAGTAAGTTTGTGTTTGTGTGTGTTGCAGCACAACAAAAAGGCCATGGCTCAGTGAAAAATTTTTGCTTAAAAGCAAAAACACTGATTTTCAGCCAAAAACCTGTTGAGACCAAGCAGAACGAGTTGCAAGTGTACCTAGCTACGACTGATTGTGATTGACACGATAGCTGAATAAAAGATCATCAAAAAAAAACAAGCAGAGTTTGTTACCTAATTCTTCAAGGCTTAATGGCGCGCGAGGGATCAGCGTAAATTCACTTTAAATTTGTTAATTGACATATTTTTTTAAGCTGACTTTTCTATATGATACTTGTGATTTCAATGAATAAAAACCTATTGACATTTTCTTTGGTTCTATTGGCATCATTTGTGTACGGAACCCAAAAATACAGATGTTATTTAGCTTTTCTGAACTTACAGGCTGTTTGACATATATCGTTTTTAATAACAAACAAAGCTCAACCGAATTTCAAACGAAATGAACATCTCTCAGTTAAGTCGGTAATAAAAAACACCGTAAGTACCTACTTACATATAATCACAAAATAATGACAGCACCAGTTCCTACAAAACCTAGTAAAATTATTGTTAATTAGGTGTGTTACGACCTGCTGTAAAATGAAGAATACTCAGAGGTATACTAGCAAGCTGTGTAGTTAGTTATATTTGCCGTTGCAAGAATCTACCAAAGTACGAATTCCTTTGTGAAATTTAAAGTGAAAACGACACTTACTAAGCCTAAGTGACTATATTTTATAATATGCGATCTCCCGCTTGGTACGCTATTGCAAAACTTAAAAATTGTCCTACAAAAAAAACAATTCAGAGGGACTTCATTTGCGAGTCCGGATCGCTGAATCGGATTTTTTTTATATTGTGTAAAATAAGTAATAGGGATCTTGCACCCCATCGCTTCACCTAACTTATATCATATTTATTTATTAAAATCAACATTGGATCATCATAATAAATGTTAGTTATAAATTTCTTATTCTAAGTTAGTTATTCTTATTCCTCGAACTATTTGGCTACTAAACAACAAGTAAACAAATAAATACATAATTGATACAGTAAATGTCAATTTTTTTTTTATACGCTGGTCCGACAGCACTTATGGCATTTCGCTAGCTTACTATAAAATTAAAGTGAAAACCATGACCAGAAAACGTAAAAAGCCAGAATGAAAAATGTCAGGATCACCCTTGCTTGTCTCCTTTTTATGACACAAAATATTGAAGCTTTTTTATTTATATTTATCTAAGTTATTTTCATAACATTACAGAGTCAAGCGATAAAAGTAAAATTTTTCGAGATAGTCACGTAGGTCATGAGAGGTAGCTGATTTTCCCTCCGTGTTCAGGGATCATACTCCTAGACTCGACAGCTTATTACTGCTCCTCTTGAGCAGTCATCAAAGTGATTACGATCAGAACAAAGTGACAATACAAGACCGTAGTGTTGTGCCAAATAGCATTTTAATTATGTAGATAAGGCACGATATTAGCTTGCAGATTACCCATACACTTGTTTGTTTTATTTCATTTTTATCTCCCGATGGTGCATCTTGTCCGTCAAAGTGCCGGAACGACATATGAGAGGAAATTACAAGAAAATTGTGAAACACTGGAGATATGTGTATGTTACCGGCAATCTGTATAATTCGGTATTGTATAGAATTCCTAGGCAATGTATAGAATGCCTAAAACGTTATGGTAATATATGAAATATTATTCATTTTATAATTTGTCTAGAAATTCTATACAATGCCGAATGCGCAGCCGGCAACGTGAAAAGACGAACGTAGGTAAGGGGGAGAAATGCGCGGGGAGGCAGTAAACGCGCGACTTGTTTACCGATCAAAGCAAAAATCGAACTTTTGTTTGGTAACGTTTGAATGGCAAGCATTTCTTTTTGTGTTGTCTTAAAAAAACCTAACCTATCAGAGTCGGATCTGACCTGGAAGGATTTTTATGACCACCATTAACTTATCAATGGCAACTTTTGGTTGGAAATGCTAAAACTGGCACAGTTAAAAAGTTCAAAATTTAGATCAAAATCTATTTATTTTACACATTGCCGATGCACCACCAGGTACTCTATACAATCCCTAGGAGTTGTATACATTACCTAGGCAAAGTATGTGTTGGACAATCATATTCGTAATATTTCATACATTGCCTAGACGCCTCCGTTATTCTACACATTGCCTAGGTATTGTATAGAATACCTGAATTATACAGATTGCCGGTAACATATACATTTATTCATACAACTATGTATAACTAGCTGTTTCATCTGTATTTTTTTATATAACTATATATAAAAAAATACAGATGAAACAGCTAGCTATCTAAAGACCGTTGCAATCGATCTATAGATAGCTCAACTGATCTAGATCACTACCAGAAGGAAGCGTTCCAAAAATACTGGCCGCATTGCCACGCTGAATGGCAATGCTAATGCGTTGACCCAGATAAGAGCCAGCTTTCTGGTCTCGCGTCGCTTCGACCAGTCGTCCTGAATGAATTTTGAAAACGCGAATGGCCCCGGTTCACCACTTAAAAGGTAAGTTCTGTCGAGACTTCTATATTTGTGCCTCGTCTGGAGATATTGTATTCTATAACTACAAATAGATATTGTATTTTGTATGCTACTAAAGAAGTAAACAAACTAACGGCCCACCTATTGGTAAGCGGTTACCGTAGTCTATAGACGCTTACAATATCAGACGTATCAGAGGTCGCTTCCCTGAGATATCAAGATGAAAGTTCTCATGTGCCTATAATTTCACCGGCAATCATATTCCAGTAATGAGAACGTTACTGCTTCTTCACAGAAATTCAACTACTATTAAAAAACAAGAGGCAAATATATCGTCCTGACTCCAGACTAAAATTCTGTGTTGTTCAGTAGTATCAGGAACCAAGACCATTTGATTATACATACACAACTCGTCATACCCATTTCCCTAAGAACATCCCAACTAATTGAGCCCATCAATTCATCGCTACAAGACTCAGGCATCCAAAACACGCCAAGCATCCGCATAAACAAACGTCTTATATTCAGAAATATCGTCTCTAAATAAAGTGCTGATAACCTAACAAATGACTTATGTTTCTGGAATTTAAAGTGCGATTTCGTTACACACCAAATTAAACCCCATCTCGATCCAACAGAGCTTAAATTTGGCCGTTATTTCTGTGAGGTAGAGCAAGGTGACATGGACATAAAAGGATTTAAAAGTGAGAGTTATCACAGGGACCCATTTGTAGCGCACGCGCGGCCCCACAGACTAAAAATAATAAACAACAAATAAAGGTATATCCTTGATGGAAAGACTCCTGTCCTGATCACCACTTAAGGATAAGGGGATGGATTAACAAATTTACTGTTTTCGGAATTTTCGGTAATCTAGCATAAGTAGCGTTTTACGGGGATTCGAAGTTCTTGGGAGTGAGTCATAGTGAATTTAGTCATAGCTATTACGTTGATGAGTAAAAAACTCCATACTCAAGACGCATCTAGTTGGTATCCATATGGATAAGTAGATGCAAGTTAGATGCCGCGGGCCAAATATTTGTATAATCTGCAAATATTTGTCTCGGGTCTGGGTGTTTTCTATGTATAATATGAATGTGTTTACAAAAAAAAGTATTTAAGTAGTACGAGTATATCAGTCATGTTCCAGTTCCCATAATACAAGCTCTGCTTAGTTTGGGGCTAGATAATGCTATATGAAAAAAAGTATGTTCTATTTGAGGCATGCCTATGTTTTGCAAAGTTCCTAGCGAACATACATTAAGGACGTAAGCGCATCGCTGCTTATTGGGACACAACCCATGAGCATACTTTTTTAGGCACCTTGTAAACCATAGCACTAAAATATTATTGGACTAAGAAACTAAACTATAGTGGAAAGTATTTTTCAAACTTTCGGAATCAGTAAACATAATTATAAGTTTTATACGGATCTTATATCGTATGATCCTTGAAATTTTAATGGATAAAAACCTATTGACATTGACAAAAAAATAAGGGAAAAAATAATAACTAAAGGTCCACGCGATAAACTCTTGTTAGGGTTAAGCTCGCCTTTGTACATGTCCTATATGTAAGTTTTGGTCTCTATTTTCTGTGTGTACAATAAAGAATAAAGTTTTTCCGTGATGTACTTTCCATACAAACTTAATCTTCCTGTTGCACCCTCTAGGAGTATTTTTTATAAACAAAATTATTTTGTATACACCAAAAGAAACCTACCCTTCAAAAGTCTCAAAAATGAACGGCATAGACTGTGTCAATATCTAATTGAAAAATCCAAAAGAAAATGCAACTTTTACTACGTCTATGCATAAAGCAAGTGATTTAAAAAGCATCCTCATTAATATTATAATGGTTTAACGGTTGGTGCCATTATAATTAAACTTCTCGCAATAACTCCTTAAAGAATTATGGCAGTTTGCTTAAGCCAGGCAATTCTTATGCTTTCACATAAACTACAATTAATAAAGACTAGGGCGTGCATACTTTATAATGTCGAAAGGTACCTACATCTAAAGGCTTTACTACGCAGAAGTGGGTAAGTACGCGAGAGTAAACAACTACTACAGAAAAAACTCCCCAGTGGTGACCCCAACAATGTTTTAAAGCATTGTGTACGAGAAGGGTTCCCAAAAGCACTACCTGAGGTTTTCGTTTAGCATTTTTAGGAACATAATTTATCATTGATATTATATAACTAGTTTCATTAATAGAGATATACGGTCAATAAATCGAAGGTTTCTTACAGAGGAAAGTTTTTTTTGATTATTGGCTTTGCATTACCATACTCTTCTAAAAATATAACAGCATTGGATACTATAGCAACAGTAATTAAAAACCTAATTTAAAACACCTGGATCCTATAAAAGCTGAAAGAACAAATAACAAAATAATCTTGGTAAATGTTTCCGAGTCCATCGGTGTCCTGACAAAAATTCTCAAGTCAAAAATGGGTAATACATAATGCTTTCTCATTTCCACTTCGTGAAATGCCAATGTATGTTATTCGCCGCAGCTCCCCTATATAATTTGTAACGTAACCTCTTTGTTTTACGCACGTTTGTTTGATGTGGTTGCACTGCACTCACCTGCGCTCAGTCTAGCCAAGCCTTCAAAGGAAAGTGCTAATTATAACGTGACCACTTTAATTTTATCGCACGATGTAAAGAAATCATGCAGCGCTTTTGTGAGCGTGATAATTTGCAATTTAAGGCTAAAACTATTTACAAACTCAAAATGTTAGTTCATCATATTGTTACTTTGCAAATGTTTAATAACTTTCGTGTTATCTTAATTGAGTTTTTCTGTTTGGAACACGATTAATATAAATAGCTTGAAGTTTTATGCAGAGTGAAACGTGTACCTATCATGTTTAGTATAAAATTATGACTACAAAATTCATATTTGGATACAAAATCAAGGCTTGCTTAACAGGCTTCAATAATTAAAATAAGGAGTGACTCAGGCAAACTGTTTCTAAACTGTTATTACACGACATTTTTAAAAAGTATTTTAGCTTCATCGGCAGACTTTTGAAATCCTACCGATGAATGGATCGTATAAAACTATGAATATAAAATACAAATCTACGAAACAAATCTGTAATATGTAAAGTGAACTGAATTCCAATCGATAGGTAACTATAGGTATTTCAACAATTCGAAGCTTACAACCTATCTCCACGTGCGTACCATATGAATGAATGAATGAATGAAAATACTTTATTGTACACCACAAAATAAACAAAAACTTAATATAACTAAAAGTACAATGGGCGGTCTTATCGCTTAAAAGCGATCTCTTCCAGATTGGTTTCCAGTTGGTTTATTTTCATATATTCAACCTAAAAAGACATTATTTCTATACAAGAATCACGGGTGACTGCACGCGTCTAGCGCAGCTACACACAGAATTCGCCACGTTCGGTAAAAACATTGTAAAAATTAATTTATTTTGTTCGACGCACCTGCGTATTTCTACTATTATTTAAACTGTGGTATGCAGGGGAATTATAATATTGGTGTGCAGGGGCACACAGGTGGTGGTTTGCAGGGGTATTCCAGTTATACAAGTCGTACCGCTAGGTACGGGTTCACGCGTAAATGATTCGTTAAATAACGGCCAAATTATCACTATAAAAACTTCTTCTTCGTCGTGTCATCAGGTCTTTCTTTGTCATCCTTTATCATTTCTGACCAGGTTGAGGTAAGGTGGTCTTGAAAAGGACCTAGTGACCAATAGTGGCAGAACCAGTGTGGTGAAATGATTCAGTTCGACTCGTACAGCCTCCTTTATTGCACTTGTATTCGTTTTTTTCTTTGGCAACATTTTTGAAGGTTAATTTGGCCTAGTAGGCGGTACCACGACTTGCGATTCGGAGATCCTGGGTTTGAACTTGATTGTGCACCAATGATTTATTATTTATTTATCGGTTAGTGTTCCAATAACGCGGCGACGGGCTTGCAACCTGTCACATGGAATATTAATTATTTGGGAAACGCTGGCATGTGCGAAATATAATGTTTAGTCTGGCCTATGTCTGCCCCTACTCAGTGTCCTCATGCGTGTACTGAGTATAAATATGAGGATTTTCATCTTGGAGAATATAGTCGTAAGCGTTTTTGTTTGTTTTGTTTCGTTTCGCATGTTTATTGAAAATCATATTGTAAAAACGAGAATTTTCACGTACCGCACTATCGGTGCAGGCACCGACTAAGTTTCGACTCATTCCGAGAGTCTTCATCAGGGTGAGTGATCGTAACGCTCTCCTTCCGCGTCGCGTTGAGCACTATTGAAACTTTTTTCAGTGCCTTTACCAATAGTGCGGAATGTGAAAATTCCCGTTTTTACAATATGAATAATCAAATTCACGATAGTTTTTGGAATAAAAAGTTTATTGAAATGTTGCAATATTCTTATCGATTTTTACCGTAAAGGGCAAGGGATACCAACTTTGAAGAACCACCTTGGCTAAAATGTTAATAGAGACAGTCCACGCAGGTTCCCTATTCTGAGTGCAATTGGACAAAATGATCAAAGTGACAGACCGCTTATGTACTCAGAGTGCAAATGGACAAGAAACATTATGAATACATCTGGCGTACAGTCAGCGACAAAAGTAGATTTTGTTGCCGACTGCACTGTACAACTAGTGAAAATGTAAATTTAGTAACTTATATTATAAATTAGATTTTGCATCCTATCTTAAAGTTAGTTTTTATTATAGCATAGTTTTGTATAATTATAGTAGATTCCAAGTGTTACCATGTACAAACCACAGAAAAGAGGGGACTATTTTAATACAGGTTTACTTAAATTTAACTAAAGAGATACCAACCCATTGATGTTACGTAACTTGGAATTTTGAATAAAATAGTTTAGATTTATGAGATTAATAGTTTTAATGTTAATTTCCAACTAACTCAAATATTTCTGGAATCCCAGGGCTCAGAAATATATTTTGAGTCATAGTAAGAGTTAAATATGAACGTGTATGGAAATAAGAGCAGAGGTAGGCTAAAGAACAGATGTATGGCTTGTGTCAAAGATGACATGAGTAAGAAAGGAGTGAGTATCTACTGAGATGAGGACTGATAGAGGAGAGCGGAAGAAGAAAATATTTTGATTCGAGTCAACGTAATTTGGGTTATACTAAGGATGACTTAAGGCAACGGAGACATAAGTTAAAATTAAACTACATTTGAATATCCGCCTTAGGGTCAAGGCGGATTTTCAAATGTAGTTTAATTTTTAATTTTATTTGCAATCTAAAGTTAAACATTTCCTTGCTAAATTTGCAGGAAAAAGGGCATCTAAGAACTCAAATTATTATTCTACTTTTGTCGCTGACTGTACATTTTAGTTAAAAACCGAACGACTCTACTTCTCTTGAACCAAAAGGCGCCTAGGCAGCTACTTATATTACAAATATATATACAGAATATAATTTATGTACTACTAAGATTTTGACTTTCTGGTGGTCCCCGCACGAGGGCTAGCCTGTATCGAAAGAGGCCGGTTATTATTATTGAAATATAATTATTTATTTATATTCTATTGAAGAAAATGGTGTTAAAAATCATATGATTTTGGACAAAGTTTACAAATCAAAATATAAGTAAACAAACTTACCTTCTTAACGTTAAATAAATTTTCCTGTGAATAAAAATCTAGTTAATACAATATTTTTCATACAAGTTTCTCGGGCAGAATCAGCCCGCATATTCTATATATATTCTGAGACACCTTGTAGAGCTACCGAACCTGGCTGGTCAGTTGCATTTTTCCCGTCAATTTATTGAATTCTTTCAATGTATTCTTCAACATTTATCGACTAGTTATTGTTGGTAACAGCAACCGCCCACAACGCTCGCACAATGCTCGCGTAAAAACCATAAAACTCGTAGTTTACGATCGATATTGTAGTAATTTTTATGATGCCGATATGATATGTGCAAGTTATTATTGTTAATAATAGGTTCCTTCTACTTGTATGTAACAGTTACATTGAACTATTTATTATTTATTTCCATAATAATTAAAGTACCTACCTTAGAACCTTCTTGCTAGAATAAGAACGAAATCGTCGAGCGTTTTAAAAAAAGTAACAAAAACCCGACTGCTTCACGCACTTGTATGCATTGCCTGTGAGATAGACTCTTCACAGCTCCAATAGCAATATTTGCAGTGACAATTGAACCCACACCTCGGCGTTATAGCCAACGAAAGGCAAAAAAAAAAAATTGGTTTAAAATTTAGTATTGAGTTTTTTTATTTCTTTATCCTTTTGACTTTACTTTAGTGCAGGAGTCCATAAGTCCCATGAGCCCATAATTTTACGAGCACCCAAGTTGGCACACAGCAAAACGAGTGAACTCTAGCTGCTTGGCGGCAAGAGGAGACGATAGATCCCCAAACTCTTTTAGAAAGGAGTTCTACTACAAAAATATAACCTCTTTCTCGGAATGGCTAGTGCCGCCGCGCGTCGCGTCCGGTCCGTGCCAGGCGGTGACGTCAGTAAGCAGCCGCTTACGCTACGCCAATACCAATATCACCTTTTGAGTATCCGAGTTAGAATGATAATGGTTTCACTTAAACAAGTGAACGTTCAGGTGACACAAATTCGTCAAACAATTTGTTTCAGATTTTAATTTTGGTACCTACCGCCATGAATTTTCTTTGAAAATCTGCCAAGTTCTATTTTGACTTAATTTTTATCGACTTGGATCTGCACTGAAATAACTAAAATTCAAATATCGAATAGTGTGTTATGGAATAAACACAGATCTAAACCTCTTTAGGTACTAGGTAGGCCACTGCAGAAAAAACAATTGCTGGTATAATCTTTTAGGACTACAGATTTTTTTTAAGTTCCAATTTTACTATCTATTTTATTATCGTAATCAAGTTTTAAGTTGGCTAATCGATAAAGATCTGCCATGATGACCCCATCCAATGTCATATGAATTTTATTGACAGGATGAGGTCAAGACACTGTTGAGATAGACTGGTTAGCTTAGATAAACAAATAATAGTAAACTATAGTGATTTTGCGTTCTAAGCTGTGGATGCATTGTTGAAAATAAACTAAATTCCAAAGACCGAACCGCCACAGTTAAGTAAATCATATAAAAAAATACAAGAAAGTGAACATCCAAAATAACTTATCGACAGCTAAGTTGGGTCAGGGCCTATTTCTCAAATTCTTAGGAAATATATATTTTTCTAACTATGGCAATACGTTTAGAATAGGTAATAAATATAGCTACTACATAAAGTCATTTTGAGTAATAAGCTCTGGCAAGCTACGCTACTAGTGCTTCTTTCCTTGTGATATCAAAGGACTACAAAATTGAGTAGCCATTCATGTACAAAAAGATAAATTATAATTAAAGATGTACGTCTGTCGAAACATTATGATCAGCTAATTAATACTTGAGAACGTCGTAAAATATTCAAATCGCCATTACTGCCTAATAGGTGGTGAGGTATCTCCGAGCAAATTGTTTTAATTGTCGTCAACATTGTAGATACATTTATATTGCAGTAAAATAGCAATAAAATCAATGTAACAAGCTAACGTGACTGATGTCACAATGTCACTTCTAGAATCGTTAATATCGATGTGATAAAATTACAAATTTTCTGGTAAAAGGCTAAACATAATTATGATATGAATCGGATTAGTCATGCCAAACTAGTTATTAAAAAAAATACTATCAAAGAAAACTTCACTAATCTTCAAAATGTGTCTATTTAATGTTTTTTTTAATAATTAATGAAACAAATTATAGTAAAAACAAAGTTCTTTGTACTTATTGTAACGTATTGTAACTTATTGTAAAATTAGGTTCAAATGAGAGTTCCTTTTTAAAGTGGGTAGGTTACTCCACCATTTAAGTTATTCAATGTCTGGTACCTCATGTGATCATCTGTACAGTTATGTAAAGTTGGAATGGTTTACAATGTTATATTGCACACAATTATATGAAGCAATTTCAATATTTTATATGCGTCGTTTTATGTTTTTCCTGACAAAATAACGCTAATGGAGTCATCTCTTATGTTTTAGTATTTTTGGATACATATCAATTACATAGTAAAGAAGGTAAGATGTACCTTATAAAATAATTTAATAAAATATTTTATAAAATAACTAGAATTACATACAAGTAATTATTATAAAATTCAAATGACATACACAGATATCATGCAAGCTCGTACATATATGGTTCAGGTGTCTGTGACTAGGGTAGCAGCGCCTGCACAAGTTACGAGGTTGTGTGCAGGCTTATCGAGTACCCCATAAACGGAGAGTCCCACCTATCCGCCAGTGTGCTTTGAATGGTGTTGGGGCTGCCGCACAAGTGTTTCAAAAGCGACGCTTTCTCATCATGGTGTGGAAGCCGTCAGTATGCGCCGCACAGAACATGTCTTACGCGCTGCAGAAACGCGGCAACCCCATCAGCACTTATACCATTAAATAAAACTGACCAAGACATGTCTTCACGCTATGTTGGGGTCCCGAAAACACTAAAAGTAAAGGAATCCTTGTACCAATAATTATTCTGTGCAAACAAACTGACCGTGACCATAATATTAAAGAAAATATGGTATACTTTTTTCGAGTAGGCTTCTTTCCGGAAAAAGACCTACGCGAGGTTTTATAATTACTAGAACGCAGAAAAACACTAAAACTACATAAAATTAGAATTTTGCGTCATAGCTAACAACACCTTAGTGGATATAATTGACTTACCATCATGGATATTCACGTTTCCGTCGGGTGGTCTATCCGAATCTTCTGTCCCCACCAGGTTCCTAATACTGAACGAGCTCGTCTTCCTGACCGGCGGCACTTCAGCTGTCACTCTCGTGACCTCATCTGTCATTTCACGACATTGTTCCCGGCTTGTCATCTCTTGAACCCCTTCCAGTAACTCGCCGCGGCGAGTCGTCAAATCCATGTTCACAGCTGACATTCAAAACAGTTTTATTTTTCATCTTTAGTTATGTGCAAGTTTAAATCCGTAACAAATCATTTCTCTAGTTTCCACTCAGTTACATTAATCATAGAGTTTGTTTTTTATCACGTTACACTTTTGATTGTCACTTCCGTTGCACTGAATCCTTGTTTTGAATGTTAAAACACCGGCTTTTGAAAACGGAATTTTTCTATAGAATAAACAAATCAAATCTTGAAAAAAAAACCTAGATGTTTTTTAGTCTGTCTCAATTTCTTATAAAATACAAATTGCTTGTAGTCTGTGCGTATTCGTCGAGTTAGCGCAAATTTAGCGTTGGGTTCGCACGGAACGCGCGCTGAGTCCGCGATGGAAAAAGCGACTGGTCCTCTTTCCCTCCTCACAACACACTCTGTTGGCCCTCCCAACGCCTAGAGGCGGAGCCGGCCGCCCCTTCACTCACATCACGTAATTGCATCCTACAATTAAATTTTTTGATCTATTCGTATTAATGATTCGTAATTGCATTTATTGATAAAATGAGTCGCGTGGCGGTTTTAATGGCGGCGTAATGAAATTGAAGTCCGTAAAAAGCAATGTGGAGTGTATTTTATGAGTGGGAAAAATGCTATTGACGTGCCTAATAGTGCGTGTAGCATGTTGTCACCTAAGCATTTCAAAGCTTCGGCTTAAGGTAAGCTTCGTATTTTTATCGTTTTGTTCACACGTTCGTATTGGTACGGTCGTAGAACGCTGTTTGAATTTTTCTGTACAACGAGCTCCATAAATAGTTGAGGTTTAGTTGGATGTATAATTCTGAAGATACAAAAAAGGAAATAAACAAATCAAGTTTTTTGTAGATGGCTTATCTGTCAATTAATAATTATCTGGGACTAATAATAAGACTGAGCGATAAACTTGCTTGTTATCAGCAATTTAATCATTATCACTTATAATTATCAAACAGCACTTAGGTACCTATATATAAAGTTCTATAATTACATGTATGTACCTACTTTACGTTTATTCCCGTCTCGCGACCGTTGAGCGTGGTCGCGGGCGGTGCCCATAAGGAAACGTCAGTAGGCGAATAGCACGTAGTATAGTCGTAATAGTATCCTAAAATTATAAAAAAAACACGATAATGTCATTATCAACAGTATTGAATTTTGACAAAACCTCAAGTTAAGTATTTATTTTAAGTTATAAGCTATATAGTATATATGATTAATGATGCAATTTACTTAGCTAATATAGATTAAGTTAGAGTGCACAGGTACTTTAAATACGAGCTAAATTCATATTTTCTTTCTCAGTGGTCTTAAAGGCTAGGGTTGACATTTCAAAAATTAAAACCTGTTAGGGCGAGATAATTAATTTCGCTCATTTAAGGATTTCATCCCAAAACATAATTATAAGGTCTACATGAGATTGAGAATTTCACCTTTTATTAACATTATGAGATTCTGAATTCATCATCATCATCAGCCTGTAGAGAGTAAATGTAAAGAGAAATCGATAACGATTTCAGTCTCTCTCTAACAGAAAAAGAAGAACAGAATTCGTTTGTGTCTTCTGTTCTGTAAACAAAACGTTGTCTTGGTGCTCATGCTAAACCTGCTGGACATAGATTTCCCCTATGATCTTATCGGCTACGACTCTACCAGCTTCCAGAAACCTTTACGATGCCATCGGTAGACTAAATACTTAAAACGCTTGTTATGTCTCAGGGTTCAAAACGCGAGAGTTGTGTTGAAAGCGTCCTTAGGTTACGGTAACTGTTTACTAATGGTGGGCCGCCATATGCTTGTTTGCCACAAAAAATGCCATGTTTTACATTGTGTTATAAATTAAAGTTACAGATCTAATCAACAGAATCCAAAGTAAAATTTTACTACGCGACAACCCTAAAGAAGGTCCAACTTTGTATAGTTACTTCAGGCTGTACATTTTGTCGTTAGGCCATAAATTCTAGTTAGGGACCAATACCGCCACGAGCGACTACACAATTTATTTAGTTTAATTATTTGTTGGTATTTATTGTTGTTTTAATTAAAATAATACCTTATAATATAAATCATTATAAATGGCATCTTGTTATATTTAATCGGAAATAAATAAATTTATTTCAATAATGTGTTTTATGTATGAGCTAATTGATTATAGTGTGAAAACTATGCAGTTGGTTTTACATTTGACATTATCTTGTAAAATTGGAAGATCTTAATGCCTTCTAAAATAATGTTAAGTTTTTTTTCGGCTTAAACTGCAAATAGATGTCCAAATTTCGTAGTTATTATGCGTTGGCAGCGTCTCTACAAGAATTCTACTTTTTATCTAAATTTTGTCGTTTCTAGGGAATGATTGCCAATTGTTTTTCAGTAGATTTATTTTGACTGATTCCGGACGTCTGTTAACGCAGCCAAAACAGAGCGTTATAACCGCAATAGAAAATCAATATTTTGTTCCCATTTGAGCACCACGTAAAAATATTGATTGGTGCTTAAATAGGAATATCTTTGGTGCTCAATGCATAGGTGCCCAAAAAATAGGTGCTCAAACGGGATTACTCCGATTTTAAATTCCTAGTTGACCCCACAGTACGAGTACAAACAAAACAAAGAAATCACATTAATATCTGCCTATAACGTTCATTAATTCCCAGTTCATTGGAACTCGTAGTATCAATTGTACTTTTTCCTCTTTACAGTGAACAAATTGTGTCACTCGTCTTTTAGAACCTGAAAATGTGCCTTCTGACTCGATAATTACGGGTGCCTTTGCTTTGAAGCACATTAACGGTACATATTTGGTAGACTGAGTTATCGGAGCTTCCATAGTACAGATAACAACTCAAGTTGTACCGTATCCTCAGTGTTTCAGGTGCATAATAATGAATCTTAGCTTTCAAGATATACAGGCAGTTTTTGCGTGGTGCAAAGTTACAATGGTTTTAGTTGGTGAACTGTATATTCGACACTTATATAATGAACAAATAACGAGAGCCACGTTTAATCACCATCGTCCAATATTTGTAAAGCTATCGTCCGACTGTATAAATTGCATCGGTTTGGTCCGAGTTCGGACTTGATCGAGGAGGAGTGTCATAAGAGAAGCGAGAAGTAGAAGTAGTTATTTCAAAAACTATCGTGAACTTGACTATTCATATTGTAAAAACGGGAATTTTCACGTACTACACTATCGGTGAAGGCACCGACTAAGTTTCGACTCATTCCGAGAGTCTTCATCAGGGTGAGTGGTTGCGACTTTCTCCTTTTGGTTTTTTTTCTTGAGTGCACGGCGCGACGCGGAAGGAGAAAGTCGCAACCACTCACCCTGATGAAGACTCTCGGAATGAGTCGAAACTTAGTCGGTGCCTTCACCGATAGTGTAGTACGTGAAATTCCCGTTTTTACAATATGAGTAGTAGTTATTATTCTGATCAGTGATAACCTAGTAAAGATCATCATGAGAGATTATGCATGTAATCACACAGGAAACCCTTTTGAGGGGTGCCATCATAAGGTTATTTATTTTCAAGTTATTGTATAAACTAAGTCAGTCACGGAGACCGTCTCTCAATGAAATCTTAAAAACCCGTTATCAAATATATAAAATACTAGCTTCTGACCACGGCTTCGCCTGCATGATGCCCGGATAAAAAGTAGCCTATGTGTTATTCTGATGTACAAGCTAATGTAATGTAAAGTTTCATCAAAATCCGTTCTGTAAGTTTTGCGTCAAAGAGTAATTAACATCCAACCCCACAAACCTTCGCATTTACAATAGTACTCAGGAGAGCAGAGGTTTCTTTCGTTCACGATTCACAAACTTATTATTCTGGGACATGTCAGTTTCCTAACGATGTTATCTACACCGTTTGAGAAAAAAACCTTTACTTCTTCTTATGCCCGTCTCCATTAAACTAAGCAAAGACTTGAATCTTACACAAAAATGGCAGTAAAATATGCCAAAATCTTTGCTTAACCTTAAGATAGACGGACTAATATTTTGGCTGCGCTTGTTCAAAAGTGAGTTTATATCGCTCACCGCTAATCTTGTCACCATACCACATCGTCATGGCAGTTCCGTCGGCGGGCACAAAGCAAGTCCACGGGGCGCCAGACCCAATTATACCACGTCCTAAACTGATTCTATTTGTATGGTAATGCACTCATTACGACAGACAAAGGTTAGGTTTAAGATCAACCGATTTATGAGACGATTTGGAGAAGGGTGGGATTTTTAGGGATTATATGGTTTGACTATTTCATGGTGTTATTTTCATTTATTCATTAATTCGACGTTTCACTAGTCCGTGCTTGATCAGTCTGCATTAGATCAGTGATCTGACTGAGTTATAGTAGCCCTGAAAAAAGGCTCATAACTAATGTATAAGAATTCAGTATGCCTCATAGGTAGAGATTCCTTTCATGCAAGTGACACATCTCCAAAGTTTTTTTTCAAGGTCATGCCGTTTTCCTCCCGATGTTTACGTATTTTTTACAAAAATCCCTGCAAATCAAGTTGACCTGCGTATTCTTTGAAAATTCACACACCATTATTCGGACATTTCGATGACTACGTGCGGCTGATTTGGCGCCGGCTGAGCGTTTGCAGCGGCATCTTTTGAAACAATGCAGGCACGTTGATTGCTGGCCGATGACTTGCCAGCTTGCTACATGACTGAGGTATTGGCCTGAAGATCCGAAGTAAGTAGGCGTGAAATTAATGGTGTCGTGGTTCCGCACAGTTTTGGTAAGGAAGATATTGTTTTTGAAATTGATTCTCATTGATAGTCCGCAACGAATGTAGATGTGTCGGAGAGAGAGAGAGAGATTCGACATGGTCACCCAAGTATTGTGTCTCAGAGTTTAGTGATACACTTTTTTCTATAGGACTAATATGTATTTACTTGATACCAATTCTTAGCTACCTACAAGATTTTGTCTTTTTACCTATTGACCTACATCCTCGAATGTGTTTAGGCTTTTCACCTTACCTAGGTACCCTAGGTATCTACCTATATTGGATTTTATTAAACGATTTTTGTATCATTTGTATGAAAAATGGCTCAGTTTCACCTGCTGGTATAGATATCAAAGTAGCCTAATTTTAGGAATCAGAGAAGATATACACCAGATGTTTTTCAGAACATAAGTTATTTATCAAGCAGTTTCGATAGCTTTTCTATATACCCCTAAAACCTGAATCCAATTGCATATCGCTTACAAAATAAGACAAGCTACTAATCTTATTGATTCAATAGGTTCAATAGTCGTTCCACAGCGGTCAGCAATTGCCAGCAGTATCCACGGCGTCCACCAAACAAACAACGGTAGTCGACAACCAGGAATGGATTAAGGTGTAGATAAGGGTCTGGTTATTAAAAGAGGTTATGATTACCTAGATCTTATCAGATGCTATCACCACTAGGGCTCGATTACGTTGGCTTCGGTCGAATCCCCAGTTTCAATGCGTAATTCAAGTCAGACTCGGTAGATATTTTTAGTAAATATAGTGATTTCAATGAATATTGCAACGAGGCAAATTCGTTTAATAAATTGGAAGAAATGTCAAATTTTTAACAGTATTTTACAGAGGAAAAAGACGCCGTCGTCGATTTATAACTATGCACTAACGACTTGCATTTTAATAATTACAACCTTTTTTGAATTTCCAACAGAAAGTAGGTGTACAGAGTCATCACACTCAAAAGGAAGTCAAGGTCTAGCAATGGACTCTCCAGGCTGATGATGAACAATATAAGAAATACGGAAATAAAAATCATTTTTTTTATTGTTAAACAAAAGTATGCTTTCTGCAGTTTCTGCAAATGGTCAAGAGTATGAAAATACAAGTAGATTCTAAGGTTACTTCTGTGTCAAAGTCAGCGTAAGGGACAATTGAGTGAGAACAGTTTTTATTTACCAGCAGTCTTACGCCCTTGTTCCCATCCTGTTCCTTATGAAATAGAGCTCTTTTATATCAACCGCCGGCATGTGGCTAAATGTAAATGGTGACTCGTCACTTTAATGTACCGAATTCGATACACGCCTACTTGTTTTGTGCGTCTATTTATTATGCTGGGATCTGGGAAGAATAATATAACGAACTATGGGACTTGTTAATCTTAAAATCTATATGCAATGCGTAGTATCTGAGAAATGACGACACTAGACAACGGACACTGAGTTTCAAAGTATGTACACCGCTAAGAGACTGGATCACAGATCTACCACTTCACCTATAATACCTACTTGAGTTGGTGGATATGTATGCAATTATTAATTATAGATACCTATTTACTTTTATCGTTTTTTTTTCTTATCATTTTGTATTTATCTTTTGTTTTCTATCCATTTTTCTTTTGTATTGTACTGTAATTTAATGTGTTTTTGCTTGTCTTTCTTGTCTTTTGTACTCTGTATGAGTATATGATGCGTAAAATCTTTCTATCTATCTATCTAAGCTTCTCGGTCACGAATTGTTTCCTCGCCGAAACTCTTATTCCAAAATAACGTGAGTTTTCATCAATTCCATGGTTACAAATGTTGGAGGTAAAACAAAAAAATGAATACGAATAACTGTTTTTAAAAATATATCAGGTGTTAAAAAAATCATTATTTTAATTTAGAATTCTAAGTCAAACCGCAGGTGTTTCAGTTAAAAGTGGCCAGTTCCACAAAACGGTGATTTCATAGGTAAAATCACTAGTAGTGACAATTAGTTAACAAAACCTGTTCTTAGGAAAGAAACACAAGGTTTTTATATTAGCCCTTTTTTATCAAACCAAGAAATGGACAGATGTGTAATAGAAGGGTGTCGACACAATTGTGAAATATACTAAGTATTTGTCTCTAAAATAACATATATGACATAGATAGGTTTATTCTCTTTTATTCTATTCTACGGTAATTGTAGTTACTGATACCCACGATACACAGAATCCTAGTGTGGGGAAAGAATATGTGGGTGACTGTTGGGTGTTTTTTTGCGTCTTGCTCAGCTATTTGTGGCAATTATCGAGCAGTACCCAAACAGTATAATAAAATTGTTAATTCGTGACACAGTTACCTATGTATACTTTGCGGTGTCTGCCAAACCGACATGGTAGTTAGCGTCATTATACTGTGGTTGCACTGAGCTCTGAATTTAGTAATAACTCCCATTAGCTGGCCTCTGTGGCTGAACTAGTTAGATTTCGGTTTCAAAAGTCGAGACAGAGATTATTCATAGCATCACAGACCAGTTGAAAGCTAACTAGCTCGATGTGCGTCATAACTAACACAGCTAACTTGGTCTAGAGGTCCGAACTAGTTAGATTTCGGTTTCAAAAGTCGAGACAGAGATTATTTATAGCATCACAGACCAGTTGAAAGCCCACCAACTCGATGTGGGTCAAAACTAACACAGTTAACATGGTCTACAGGTCCATATATGGGCTGGTTAAAGAAACTGTATCGTGAACAAGTAAGAGTGAACGATGGAACTGACATGGTCGAAAATCGACAAAAGTTCAAAAATACAGAATAAAAAAGGACCAGTTAAATAGCACCTAGTTTATTTTTAATTCAAGTTGGACGAATCGGGACTTTTTTTATGAATGTGTATCCAGCGATAACTTTCGATTGGTTGATCCTTTCTTCAAGGAATTTAAACTGTGTATAGATAACACAAATAGAATTCGAGTGTCGTTAATTGAATTTTAATTCTAGCCCAATGTGCAATAAAAGCTCTCATTATGACATCCTACATATCTTGATGTTTTTGCTTGCCGGGCAAGCCCATGGCCGCTTACTGTAACACTTAAGCCTGAATTCATAGTCGGGGGTTGAACAATCCCCTAAAATCATTCAGCATTTGCCTTATGGCTGGGTGCATAAAGATTAAATTTGCACTTTATTTTTACTTAGCACCTGAACAGTCCCCTAGGGAAGCACCTTTTTGACTATGAATTCGGGCCTTACTGATATACTGATGCCATATGCCTTCTAATTTTTAGTTCTTGCCGGTTTCCTTACGATATTTTCGTAAGGAAACCGGCTGTTTAATGTGTATATACATTTTTCGTGCGGATAAATCCATTGGTGCACGAACGGATTCGAACCCGCGACCTCCAAATTGAAAGTCAGAGTGCCACCCACTAAGCCAACATGGATCTTATGTGCAATATTTTCTTTATTATAAAAATGATGGCAAGGAATGTCAATTTTTTCGTGGAAATAACAAAAATGAAAAACTTCTAGGCTACTTTCAGTAACCTCACAATTCTGAAGTTTCAAATGCTAGGTGCTTTTGTGTTATAAATAAATGAAAAAAATGACGATGGAGGAATGGTGAAGTAGAAAAAAAATACTTACTTGAAGATGGCTCCAACGACATTACGGAACCCTCAGAGCACGAGTCTCACTCGCACTCTGGTTGTATTTGTGTCCCACTGATATTTTTCAGCATATTTTTTACATTAAAAAAATAACTTACTGCCACCTACCTCCAGAAGTTAAGGGCGGGTTACGCTGAGCGAGTAATTACATAACTTAATGTGAATACAGCCTCCTAGTTTTGCAAATCATCCTCCTTCATTAATTCTAACATGTACAGCACGGTACAGTCGCAGACTTAACTTTTCCAGATAATTTTAAATGTTCAGTTGATGGGTAAGTTTTTAATTATTTTGCTTTTTCCAGCCTTCTCAGTAGGGCGTTGTTAGGGACTGAGACGTGCAAGCGTCTCAGTCTGCTCTGACTTTGAAAATGTCGTTGAGATTCTCTATGGTTAATGAGATTTTTTTTTTTGTGAAATAATTAATTATGTATTATGATTATGGATAAAGCTATTGTACTTTGTTGGAGATTGATTAAAATAGTCTTGCTGCCTAAATGTTCCATCATTTTCTATTTTAACAGCAAAAACCATTGCAATTCGTTTAGCCATCGAGGCGTAAAATATACAAAGGTAGGTAGATACATTCAATATGACATGTCTAATCTAATTGATAACCTTATTTTTAAGTCGGTAAAATCAGAAACACAATTATCTGAGTTAGCAACAATGCTAATATAATAAAATTAATTATGCATTCGGCTACTTTTAACGACCACAACAAGAGAGCACAATAAAAATGTATATAACTCTTAAAAAACATTTAAGGAGATGTATTTCATTCAACATAAATTTTCCTAATACTAATACCGAATATTTCAATGCAACCAAATTATAACTGGAGATTTTTTTTCTCGTCTATCTTATGTTGTGGGTTGTCGTTTGACTTGACCGTTTTTTATTATTTTCCCGACTAATTTTTAATTATTTTATATATTTTTTAAACAAACTTATAATGATGTCATCTGAGTGCGAAAGTGTGAAAAATACTATTGCAAATAAATCAGTTTTCATCCAAACAATTGTGCTCTCACCAGTACTCATAACGCAAACGATGTAAATTGAATTAGGGGGCGTGTACGGCGGTGGCCGCGACTATACCCGTCATTTGTTCAAATGAATATGGCAGACAGGACACGGAAGCAAGATTTTTAAATGATAGCCGAGTACAGCTTATTAGTTTGGGAAATCACTTTAAATATTTTGCAACTCTTGTCTCTTTTAACATATTTTTTTCAGCAACTATTCTGTTATACTATATCTATTTACTCGTTCGTGTTTCAGTCATAACATTCATTGCAAATTACAGCAGGCTATTTAGTCTTTACCCCCGGCTAAGTACAAGGGAGCAAATAATGGTTTTTCTTCCGTTCTGCACCCAGCGTAAAATCAGCTCTGAATCAACGTAGAATCTTTGCTTTTTGAACCTTTTAAAATAAAAAAATAAAAACTAAATGAGTGGATATTATTTGGATCCGCCACTGAATTCCCACACCAAAATCAATATTTAGACCGCTATCTATGTTGCCTCGAAGATATCGCTTATTATAACAATAAGACCCTACTTGCATTGTAAGTTAGAAGTAGGTACATCAGGGCGCTACAATTGAGTTGGAACCATTTCTCGACGGAAACAAAATCAAATAATATCTATCTGTAAGTGGAGATAATCGCAATAAAACAAACACAATCAGTAATGGCGGATCGCGGATTGTCTATCGATTGGCTTAATGGCTGTGGTCGCGTCAGTCGCGTGCGGCGGCAAGCGAGGTAACGAGGTGATATCGACATGCAGCTAAGAATAAACTATTATAGATCAGGAGGCATACCTCCATTCCACAGACATTTCTTGCGGTTTCAGAAGAACTTCTTCCCGCAAACCGTGCGCTTCTTGCCGTCAAATAAATTTATTTTCTTTCTTCCAAATACTCAGGATAGACATTTTTGTGTTAGATATTTTCTTTTTTATTTAATATCTTATTCATACTTAATTCACGCAAAAACTACTCAACGGATTTGATGAAACTTTACAGTTATATAGCTTTTACATCAGCATAACACATTTTAATTTAATTTTAATCATGTAACACGCGGGCGAAGCCGTGGGCGGAAGCTAGTAGATACATATTTAAATGAATTATTTTAAAATGTTTATCATAGTCCGAATTAGGCTTTAATGGAAAGAAAACTTTTAAAAGATCCCCGGAATATGTAAACAAACGTTATTTCTTTCTCCCATACACACTGATCTTCTTACTTCTTATATGGTTGTCGAATTGGCGATTCGTATCTGTGATATTCAAGGACAGAGCAACGTCTTTCGGGTGTAACTGACCCGACAGACGTGAAGAATAAAGTTATTCTGATGAAATTAATGCCACCTCCAAAACTATCACTTATTCTCACTTCCAAAGCAACTATAAACCCGCAATCGGATATTCTGTTAGTGTATCCATCCGAGACAATTATTTGATCCATTCTATTGTCGTGAACGCAAATTGCTTATTGCAAAGGAAATTATTACGCAAATAGTATTTAGGCTTTTTCTCGCAATAACTGTTCTTTTGAAGGGTTAATTTGATAGTTGGTTAGTTTTGTACGTAACTTTCAATCTAAGTTTAGAGTAAATATGCTACAAAATGCGATGTAACACGCGGGTGAAGTCATTCACAGTTACACCAACGTTTCCTTTTTTATCTGTGGCAGGCTAGTTTGATAGTCTGCCAAAAACATTTAATTTTGTTCATATTAGTGCCTTCATAATTATATAGACGTTCATTATACTTCTTCGAATAACCTGCCATACTGCCTTATTGAAATGAAGAATTAAATGTTAAAATGCGGCATTGTAGATATTTGGTCATAAAATTTCCTTCCTACGTGTGACTGTTAAATTACAAAGCCAAAGACAAAAAAAAATACTTTTTCGGCAAAAATGAGTGCACGACATAAATAACTACGATACCAAAGTCTAGACGCAATTTATATCGATCGTGGTTTTTGAATTTGGAATCCTTTAAATCGAGTTTTGTCGACATCGGCGCGTGCCCACTAATGGAAAGGTTAGTTTAAAAAAGAATTGGTGTTGTCACGAACATATTTTTCCTTCACGTAAATTTGTATCCTGATTATTAGGCACTATAGTTCACTTTGGTTGCAAAATGGAATTTAAGTTACGACGATTTTATTTTATCGCTCAGGATGTTATCAGCTGACATTATTTGCTTGGAGTTACGATGTTTCTTTGAACCTTTTATCGACATTCGAAGAGTGTTTCGAATTAAAACATTATTTGCGTGTCATGAGCGAGTTTGGAGTGATTTCCGATTAATAATTCGAGTGATTTACTAAGGGTAAGGTATCGATGTTTTTTCTTAGTGTGGGTAATTGTATAATTGCCTACATACTTGCTGAGAGCCTTAGCTGGCTGCTTTAAATTCATTAGAAAAGCATTGTTTTAGTCATTAATTTAATAATTTTTTTTTAATAATTTAGTAGTTAATAGTTTAATAGTGTTTAAGTAAAAACGAGTGTTAGTGCTGACACTAATGTATGGAAGCGAAAGTTGGGTATGGCAGAAGAAACATCAAAGTCGAGTGAATGCAGTGGAGATGAGAGCTTTGAGAAGTATGTCTGGTGTAACTTTGAGTGATAGAGTGAGGAACAGCGTGCTAAGAGAGCAGTGTGGCAATTGGAAATCCTTGGTCTCTGCCTACCCCTCCGGGAAACAGGCGTGACTATATGTATGTATGAAAAATTATTTTTAAAAGACTAATTTCGTAAAATTATATTTCCGACTTACATAGAATATATTTCAACGCAGTCGTTCAATCAATATTTTCTAAAATAAATTACTTTATTCTTCATAAATTTTGCGAAACAAGTACAGTCGATTTTGTAAACAAATGAGCTCTGAAAAAAGATTCGGTCCATAGTTAAAATAGCAGGGAGATATTTATAATTGCCTTCAATTATAGCTCCGACTGTACAATCCAAAGTGTTGATAGTTTTCTATTATGAATTCAATCACCATAAATTATGAGTTAATACTGCTTATAACGTCAGCCGGCGTATTTGACCCTATCGGATGATTTTTTGGGTTCTTTTACATCTAATGTAGATTTACCTTCATAAAAAACATAATTATGCGATTTTGTTCATCAAATTAGACTTGAACTCGGATGATCGATGTCGTGTACCCACCTCTAGTGTGTCTTTAGACGGACCACACCAAAACTACATAACAGTTAGACAAGTATTTTTTTACAAAATTTGAAAACCCCGGACGTGTTTTCCATCATCATCATCATTTCCAGCGCTCCCTAGATACTTGTGTTGGTTAAACTTATCTTAGAACCACCCTTGAAGACACAAAAATCTATTGCAAAACTGAATTATAATGCAGTAGGCCGTTTCAGATATCTGAAAAAAAAATGGTTACACACTAAGAACCGATAACCACCTTTCAACGTGAATGAGCTCTTTAATCGATAAATATACGTTATAAAAAAAGATGTATTTTTTATGAATTTAGAAAAGGAATTTACTAAAACATGTATTTATGAATTTCTAACTAAAACGGATACAATGAAGTTGTATATTGTATCCGTTTTAGTTAGAGTGCAGGGTATTTTCAGTTGAAAGGCCCGCTGAATTTTTTTTCGGAAAAGACAAAAAGTTGGATACCCATCAAAGTACTCTTTAAAAATGTTTTTTAAACAAATGTAAACCCACTTGAAAACGAATACAGTCAACTATAAAAATTATCAATTTTCATTTCGAGATGCTCTTATTCTTCGATTTTAACAAGGAAATGGTAACTTTTGACTGAAAATAGTTGAGATATGATTCAGATTTCAAATTTTGCCCAGAAACTGCTAATCCTTTTTTCATAGACTTAAGGTATTCTTTGTTTGGCAAGAACATAATTGGAAGGAGTTTTTTTTTAATAAGTTCGGTAGGCATTTTTAAAGCAAAAAATAATTAGATACTATTGAGAAACTATATAGCAGGTTTCACAGCTTGCAGACTGACTCACTGAAAGAGCTCAATCGACGTAAAAATAAAATTATTTAATTAACATTGCTCAGTAGTATTATTAAGTAAGTACATACAATAGCATATATTCTTCTCAATATATTGTTAACACTCAAATTTACTTTTCAATAGTAGATACTTATTATGTTTCTGTGGTTTTCAATGGCCGTGAACTGTCGAATTTGAATAATATTCAAGGAAAAACTAATTTACTAATTTGGCCACAAAGAGGATCTAATATTTAGTGATTGACCAAACTCAAATATATTGCTGCCATAAAATTGCATAACAACATTTGGCAATAAAAACCTACTGAATATATTCAGTATTATGGATGGAGTTGATTGATTTGATTACGTTTTGAATCTATTACAACATCCTACTACTATCCTATCCTATTTATATTATAAACGCGAAAGTTTGTGAGGATGGATGCTTGTTACTCTTTCACGCAAAAACTACTGAACGGATTTTGATGAAACTTTATAGTTATATAGCCTATACATCGGATTAACACATAGGCTACTTTTTATCCGAGTAACATGCGGGCGAAGTGTTTAATAAAGCTTACATGCAGGCACAATCAGCAATAGTTTAAATCGCTCATTCTACTAATATTATTAACGCGAAATTTTTTCGAGGATGTTTGTTCCTCTTTCACGCGAAAACTACTGTACGGATTTTGATGAAACTTTACAGTAATATAGCTTATACACCAGAATAACAGATAGGCTACTTTTTATCCGGGCACTATGCGGGCGAAGCCATGGGCAGAAGCTAGTTTAGATATAACAACGTCCCATTAGGTCACCATTCGGATGCGATCGTTATATAAAGCCTTAATAATTTAAAAAAAAATATGTAAATTATTAAAAATCACTTTGGCACTCAGAATTGGGCGTAGGCCTCCTCCATTGTAGTCGATCTTGTGCTAGTTAAGTACAGGTGCTCTTCGCTACCTCTACGATGTCGTCACATCACCTTCTGCCTTATTTCTATCTCCTGTCTTGTGTGATCACTGTCATTGTCACTCTATTAAAAAAATCGACTGGTGTGAGAGGGATGGATTCGGGGTACGAGAGCGAAATACCTAAAATAGTTACAGTTTTTGTATGGAACTTAGAAGTTGCCCATTAATACCACCCACTAAAAAACTGACGACATATCGCGTAATATATGCACAGGAAAAATTTAGATAAATTGAGCTCCTCCTCATTTTTTGATGACGGATAATAATGAACTAGCGATATTCGCGATATGTTTGCAGTCCCAAGTTTATGGTTTCTATCCTGCAGGTACTCTATCATCAGATCTTCTCTCGGGATGACACTCTTGACGAATAAAAAATAAAAGAAAAATCACCCACAAAAACAGTTTCGGCTAGTCGTAATTCCATCAGATGATATTTTTTTTAAAGTTTTACGGCTAAAATAGCAATTCCTGTTTTATGGGAATACCTCAGTTAGAGAATGCTCTATACAACAACACAATAATCATCAAAATCAGTTATCAATTGGCAAAGATATCAAGAAACAAATACACACAATAAAAAAACATACAGCCGAATTGAGAACTTCCTCCTTTTTTTAGACAGGAGATTTAGATCTCTAAACATCCAGCGATAGTGGCCTCTTAATCATCAGCAGTAGGTAGACACTTGGTACAAGCTAATCATGCTGATGAAGTCATTATATCCAATTAACTAAAAACTATCCCAAGCACAATACTGGACCCAATTACAAGTAATATTATTTACAACATGCACTGACAGAATGTTTCCAACACTAAACATTGATTAGTATAACGACCCGACCGACTGTTTGAAGATCAAATTAACATTTTATAGAAATTAATCGATTCTGTATTTATATCGATTATAGTATTCGGATGAATCGTGCTATAAACGTCTCGTTATCGCTAATGGTAACATATGGGTGTTTTGTGGGAAACGGGATCGGTTTCCTGTTTATTTTTAATCAGCGGCCCATTCGAAGAATGTTTAACTCTTTACTCTTAGACCTAGCTTCAGAGGGTCTATGCTGAATTTTAAACATGTCAACCCAGTTACCAAATTGATCATATTGTATAGAAATCTAGACGATTCAGTTACCGTTTTTACTTGTTGTACTCAACACACCGCTTGGACTCAACCAACTGATTTATTATGACAATATGACAGATGAGTCGTGCCCGTTTTTCTCCGAATAGGCTCCAGCTATTCAATAATCAAATGATGGTTCGTTACAGAGTCTTAATTTTTTTAATCAGCTGAATTTGACCGTTCGCCTTTCATTGGATAAAATTTGAGCCTATTTATGATTCTATTTTTTTTTAACTTGATAGCTCATTTAAATTTTGTCTTTACACGCGGTTTCATTCATCTAGCTTTCAATTTAAGTTGGATTTCCCAGATATTTTAACCAACCCTTTTTGAAAGGCCCAAGAAATAAACAACTTTTACTGAAAAATAAAAACATATTCTGGGATACCCTGTATACCTTTTTAGCCTCAGTCGTGACGAACAATGGCGAAATATTAAAACATTATTGATTCAACACACAGCTTAATACAAAACCTACTGTGCTAAAGTGGAATGTATTTAAAATAATTTAAATGGAAACGTCTTGCCTCGTTCACAAAACGTCTTTATTCGTTACTGTAATTTACGGCTGGCTATAAAACGCTGTACAGCTACAGATCGCTGAATAAAAGTTAGCCAAGCGCCTGCGTCTGTGCCAACTATCGAGGCAACGATACTAAAAAATCAAACATCCGTAGGGACGTCTTAGTAACTATTGAATTATCGATATCGATATGTTTATTATAATACAATTCTGCTATTATTTTTCTAATATGTAATAATTATTACATAAATTATTATTTAAGATTTACTGTCTCTATAATGTGCCAATAGTGGGTAATTTTCTATAAGACGATCCCCGATTCGTACTTTCCTACAATATGGTTGCAAATTAAATAGTTTAACTACAGTAATTGACAAAAGTGTTAGCTGTTTTGGTTCCATTGTGTTGTTTATGTTTAAAAATAAAAACGCAAACGGTGTCGTAAATTTTCATACTTACATTACACAATATAATTTTGTAGTAACCAACACATTTATCAGATGACATAATCAATTTTATTATCCTATATTATTTATCTGTCAAAATTCAGAGTATTAGATACGACCTTAAAAAGGACGCTGGCTATTTTAGACCTAACATAATACATAAGCTACTTTTTATCTTGCATCATTACTTGCATAATTTGTTGTTTTTTATGTCGTGCTAAATACATGTTTTTCATTTCATTTATTCGGGTACCGGGTGGGTGAAGGCAGAGGCCTATAATAAATAAATTATCGACAAACTTATATTTTCCCATCCCTTAGTCCCACCCGAGACGGGCACGGCGAAACTCATAAAATGTTATGATAAGCGCCATTATCATCACAAAGGATGCGTGTAATTGTTTGTCAAATAAATACTAATAAAAAATTGATGTTTATTAAATATAATTTCAAAAAGGACCCTTTTATGCTTTCTTGATTGTTGTTAAAGCAATAGTGTTTTTAGTAATTACATAAGCATTATTCAATTTAGAATATGCATTTTATGAAATTGGTTGTATAATTAAGTAAAGTGAAATCTATAAAGTTTTAGAAATTATAGGAACTTGTTTATTTCGTTAAGTGTTTTTCAAAATGTAAAAATTAGAAAACGTTTACTTTTTTTTTCAAAAATAAGTGTATAATCAATTCCTCTTGACATGATAACACAACAGTTTTTCATAATAATCTTACATGAGATGGGTGAGGCTCAATTCTCCTAATTATTATACAATCAACTAACGATATTGTGTCAGTTTACTTTCGGTCAGCTTTCAATCGTAATTATGTCATTCTTCTAAGAAAGAATCGTCAACTATTTTTGAGTATTTAGAATAAAGAACCGGACGTTTATCGTTACTATTGGTTCCGTGACCGATGAAACGAATAAATAATTAAACACTCATACTTCAGACCATGCTTGGTACTATTAAAAGCAAGTTACTGACCCACTCTATATTATTTTGTCCTTCAGTAGTGCCATAGTTTTTGTTACTAACACGATTTAGCTGAATTATTATGACAGTAAAGCCACAGTGTAGTTTAGCCATGCATAAAGTAGTTCAACGCCTTTTTTATTTTCTAATGAGACAACACTGTCAGGTAAAAGAGTATGAGGAATTTAGTACCTACCTGAGTAAAGTACTCAGTATATTTCTTTATGATACTTAAAGGTATGCAAGCTTACAACTTACCAAAAAGTAAGTGATTAGGTATCTTTTCTCATCTGCCAAGATCATTTCTGACTCGTTGCTTAACTTGAAAACTTTCATGTAACTTGAAAACAAACCGGAACACAGCAAAAACAACAAACAAATCATGATGGACGTCCTTCGATAAATACTCAGTGCGAAGATTTTTGAAGATACCAAGAGGCACACTCTATAAAAGATACGTACGAAGTATTACATGCTGCGTGACCGCAGCTCGGAACAATTACCTTTGGTGTTTCCACCCACGCCTCCGCACGATTACCCTGTCAAAACAGCTCCGTCGACTTACTGTATTGAAAGGATATCTTTTCTTAGACTGCGGTAAAGTTGTACCCGGGGCGTGCGGTTGGCCCTGGGTCGCGTAATCGGTCACGTAGAGATGATCCCTTCTCCGGCCTTGAGTGAGTAACGCCAAATTAGCGAGGATTGTGTGTGATTGTGTGTGATTGTGATTGAGTGTGGTGACTCAGAGGATGCGGTCCAACTATTAGCAAAGAGCATATTAAAATGTTTTACTAGACGACCTCGGTGGCGCGACGGACGAGTAGCCGGGTGCATCGCGGTTCGATTTCCACAACGGGGCAAATGTTTGCATGTTCTGTAGATATTTGTTTCGGGTCTAGGCGTTGTGGTACCACGGTACTCATAGTTCCTGATACCAACGACACAGGAAACCGCGGGGTCAGGACTATGCATGTGGCTGTTGGATGTTTATTTATTTATTTTTAAAGAAGCTTTATGATATAATTATTCAGTTCCTGAATATTAGTATTCGAGGAGCTGATCGGAATGGTCAGTGATCATAGATTAACCAGACCGAATCTCAATCTAAGTCTGGTTTTTGTGATAGGATTTCAATGGAAATGAGGGCGTTAGTTTACTAATTATCTATGTCATTTGTGACGTAACTTTTTAAGCTATTTAAAAGTAAGTAAGAATCTATTATTATAAGAAGTTCCATCATCAACCTTCTGTGTTCTTCATCAGCTCAGCTCGCTTTCACCATAATGTTGGTATTATTCCCAATGTCCACCTTGAAATGGCCATCTTTGTATTTTAATTGTTATTGTAACTTGTTAACTAAGTATACGTACATAGACAATAAGTTGATTTTATCTAAATGTTATAACCACTCTGTTTATAACTCTTACCTACTCATCATCAGCTCACTGCTGGACATAGGCCTCTCTCAATACGCGCCACTGAGGCCGGTGTTCGGCTCTTATCATCCACTTACTGCCCGCTGCCTTCCACTACGTTTACCCAGACGCGGTCTCCACTCAAGAACTCGTTTACCCCAACGGTTGTCGGTTCTTCGGCATATATGACCGGCCCATTGCCACTTCAGCTTACTAATCCTCTGAGTCGATGACTCTCGTTCTCTGTCGGATAATCTCGTTACGGATTTTATCCTTCAGATAAACCCCGAGCATAGCTCGTTCCACAGCTCGCTGTGCGACCTTGAACTGGTGGATTAGCCCAACTGTGAGTGTCCACGTCTCGGCACCGTAGGTCATCACGGGTAGGACGCACTGGTTGAAGACTTCAGGCATTGTGGTATGGGTGACTATTACTTATTCTTATAAATATTTTCTATCATCTTTTATTAATTTATTTTATTAAAGAGCCTAATACCTTTGTAAGAATCATCCTTAAAGAACAATCCGATAAGCTGTTTCGTAGATTAATGGTAATAGACGAACAAGCAAAGAAACAAATTCATAAACAAACAACCTCTCATGACAAACGCATATACGGGCTCCTTGCATCACGGATAAAAATTAAAAGAACTCTTGCACGTCAGCATTGCACGATGATCTAGTCTGATCCAGTCTCGCTCGTTCAGAACTTGTGTTTCGGACAATTCTGATTATCAACTGGGGCTCCGATTCTTGTTTACTAACTGAATAATCGCTATCCGCTTATATCTTGGGCACATTTCATAATATCCACACGGCAAATCGTAATTATTTTTCAAATTAGACACACGCGTGAACATATTTCACGAATTCATTATGTAGCTTTGTTTTAGTTTGGGTATACCAAAATTAATTGCCGATGGTGCAGGTACCTATTAATAGTATATAAGTAGAATAGAATGCAAAAAATAGTTCATATTTTAACAATTTATTTTACATAAATACAATTAAATAAGGACAAAATAATAAAATTCTAAAATTAAAATACTCACAAAGTGATAGTTTTAACAGCCTGAGAAGTCAATTTGTGTAAAAATTACGTCTCGAACTATTCATAGCCTGTCACAGATTGAAAAATCGCCTTATTAAAAAGTTCTTGCTAAAAAGTAATTATTTACGACTAAACACTTTTTCCAAAGTAAACTTTTAGTTACAAGTCTTGTTAAAGGTTCGTTTACTTTATCTCACTAAAATGCAACAAAAATAATATCTACTTACTCCAGGCTCTTGTTTAAAAAATAATAAGGTTAAAAAACTTACCCCCTCATCAACATCATTATTCAACACCTAACCTAAGAACTTTATTATAAAACACAAGACTATTTACAAATTAAACTATGTCTATGTTAGTTATTGTATTTATAAAGGTCCACACCATGTCTTTCTGAACACCCAACTATAAATGATAACTAATTAAGTATTATTTTATTATCACCAAAAATATAAAAACATAAAGAGATTAACAGATCAAATCAGCTCTCTGTCTCAAAATTTCAAGCCGTAACTCATGTTCCCTAGCCGCTAGTCTCAAAGCCGCAATACTAGAAGTTCTTACATCATCCATTGCTGGCTGCATATGCAACGTCTCACTGCCCGGCGATATTGGCGGAGAAATAGACGGCACTGGCGATCGGGTAGCTTCGGAAGACGTTCGGAGATCATCGGACGTTCGGCTACGTTCGGGGGAGAGTCGATTTTCCGGTGAGAGTCTTGTCTCGGAGGCCGCTAAACTCGCGAATAGAGAGTGGAAGTGAGCGGGTGATGTGGCGTAGAGAGGAGCCCCGAAAAGTGGCGGACGAGACAGCGGTGGTAGGTACTGAGCGCCGAATAAAGGTGTGTTAGCATACCTGTAGAAAAATAAAATATGCTATAATACAGATAAATAAAGTAATATCATACTTCTGATTTTTACGTTTTAAAAAACGAAACACAATTTAAAAATAACGGAAGATTTTATGTTTTGTGAGATGTATTGTCCTGATACTTTGAAATAGTTGCATATGCCACCATGATTGTGGAAGACATAAAGTAAACGAACGATACTTCACTGTTCTTCGTGTTGACAGTCATAGATAGATGATAGATAGAAGATAGAATATACTTCATTGCACACCAAGTCAACTACCTTGATTATAACTTAAATAAATAGTACAAACTTTGACAATGTTGTACAATGGGGTCTTATCACTAATAACGATCTCTACCAGACAACCTCTGGATGAAACGGACTGTACGAAATATTACAAAGGGTTGTAAGTTGTGTACCACATACTACGACAACACTATGATATGAAAACACAATAATATCATATTAACAATATAAATAAATAAATAAATAATGCTGGAAATTGTCCACACAGCATCATCTAGTCCCAAACTAAGAGCTTGTATTATGGGAACTACATGACTGATATATTAATTATATACTTTTTTTTGTAAATACATACATAATTATACATAGAAAACACCCAGACTCGAGACAAATAACCTTCTGCGTCTCAGGCGGGCCTTCGCCCACTGCGCCACAGAGGTCGTCAAAAATATAATGTGTTACCTAGTTTATAACAAAACGTAACGATTATCACTCACCGAAACGAAGCTAACGCAGCATCAAAAGGCTTTCTCAACCCAAAACCGAGGCCCAGTGGATGTGGGGGTGCGGGAAGAGCGGACGAAGGCAGCGGCTGTCCGCTGAGGTATCCGATGTACGGGTGCGCGTGTGGCCCCACCTTTTCTTGCTTCCGCCACTTTGCTCGCCGGTTTTGGAACCAAACCTGATTGACAATAAAAAAATAGCTTCAGTAAAATTATTCTAATGCTTGCATGACTGACTCACTCTTTGACTGTTGTGTATACCTACCTAACCTACCTATATTAAATTGTTCAAATGAAATTAAGAAATCGTTGTTATAGGTTTTTTTTTAATTCTGTTTCGTGATTTTAATAGGATTGATGTCGAAGGATGTGTTTGTGTGGTGTTTTAATTTATTTATAGGTTATAGGGCTCTGAAGCCCTATAATTTATTTATAGGGCTTCAGAGCCCTATAACCTATAAATAAATTATGTCAAAACAGAACCTTTATATTTTTCTCATGTCCGTCTGTTTGTCTGTCTGTCCGTCCGTATGTCACATCTTGATTTTTCGCTCAGTTTAAAGCGTATCGAGATTTAATTTAGTATGCAGACGTATTTTTTAACCTAAATACGAAAATAAATTAGTATAATACTAACTTTTTCGGGCAACATTCAAATTTACAAATGATGGTAAATATGTAACCAATTTCTAGTAAAAGTTATTAACATAACCATGACAGTTTCAAAAGTAAATTAAGTTATCCAATTACTATCTCAACTATAACAGCCTGATACCCTATATGGTAGGGTGCAGGTAATGAAGCTACCTATAAATCAGACTAATTGCACACCCCACCATGTTACTAGCAAAGTCCTAATTCGTACATAAAAGGAGTTCCTAGCAGTTCGTAACGGGTCTGTGCAAAAAGGTTTTTAATTATAACGGTGCATGTAAATGGTGATAAAGATTAAAGATTGTTAATCTTTATCACCATTTACATGTTCACGTATTTTTTAATTCATAGAATACTAGCCTTTGCCCACGGCTTCGTATGTGTTCAGATGAACTCCACATACCAAGCTCATAGATAAAAAAATATTCTTTAATGACAGTTTTCTTGTTGATGAATGAAAAATTGCACTATTAATAAGTTTATTCGTTAAATAAACTTACTTATTTTAAACTAATTTCGTCTGTATCCCCCTTTATTTTTTAATGAAAACGTCTTTACCTTTCTTGATTAAGTGATCATTAAGGTGTCGTTACACTACACAGCACGGTACTTGAGTTCCCGTGTCGTATATGGAAGCTCGAATGTGTAGTGTGACCATAAGTTACGGACATAATGAGACATTAATCGAAGATTAACTTTGCGGATGGCGTCGTCAGTTGAAAAACGTGTGGTTTTTGTTACTTTGATAATGAGATCAATGATGTTATACATTTGATGTACTCGTTTTGATCTGTGGGAAGTGACTTCAGTGTAAAGTTCTTCAAAAAGAGCGTGTCTGGAGTTGCAAGGGACTAACAAGTGGGTCGCTGTCTTGTTAGCCACCTTGGTGTTATAAAATGTACAGTTCTTTAACGTCATAAAGAATACCCAATTTGATATAAAGAATGACTGTGCAAAAATCTCATCAAATTATTGGTCACTAAAAATTAGTGATCACTAGATTAAAAGGTGACAATTATTTAATTTAGGTAATAAATAGTTATAAACATGATAAATATATATTAACTATCCGTTTTACTTTTAAACGCTATTTAGATTTCAACGCATATATACTAAAGATAAAAGATAAAGATAAAGATAATTTATTGCGTGAAATACGTACATAGGTGTTTAAGGTATAAATCTGGTTCAATGTATTTCTACTGTTAAGCATGCAATTTCTATTGATACAATGATTGATTACAACTACAGGCAAATAAGAAATAAAATTATTAAAAAAAAAACGACGAGAGACTACGAGCCTCTGCACACGGCTTTGCTCTCAAGTTACCCGGATAAAAATTATGAGTTATTCTAGATCACGAACTATGCTTTTCCGTCTAAATTTCATCCAAAACTGTCTTGCCGTTACAAATATTATTAGCAACAACCATCCAAACTTTGAGATTTACAATGTTATAGTTTTCAAAACATTTAATCTAAGTATGACATTTATAAACACTCCCCTAGTAGGTTTATAGGTATCAAAACTAATAACTACTTAAATCATGGAGGTCCTCGTTTATTTAAAAGCCATTGAATAGTTTTTCAGTAGTATAATATACCACCCGTAATCATGTTGTAGTGGTGCTATATCCAAGCAAGACGCCCGTTGCGCGGCCGCGGGAGACCAGAAGTGCGACTTTATGTCGCGAGTTTGCCGCACACGTCTGCCTTCTTTATTCAAATTACTTTAATAGACCTTATTAAGAATACTTTTTTGAGGGAATGTCCTGCATTTTTTTACATTATGCAATCTACCGCATGCAAACTGAAAAATTGTGTCAAGACGATCTGTCTTGACACACCCAGAGAGACAGAATGCCACTCGCTGCCCACATTTGCGATAAATTGCATGACGTAAAGAGTACTTTATAGTAGTTTTGTGCAAAATAAAAGAGGCTTACTTGAATTCTGGCTTCCGTCAGACCAATTTTCAAGGCTAGTTCTTCTCTGTAACAAAGAAAGTCATTTTGAATATAATTAAAACTTCATTGGTTTAATATAAAATATTATTTTGTACCTTTAGGTATTATTATTTGTAACCATTATAGCAAGATTAGGTATAGGCTACACGAAATAATCTTCTTTAATTTACAAGAAAGTACAAGAAGATGTTGTAAGAATCTCGCTTTGCTCGCCTTTGATGTTTGCGCGTGGGCAGCTCAATTTGTCATCATCAAGCGTGGGGCCTGATTTACGTTATCGTGAACGTAAACCATTATTACAAGTTCATTGTTTCAGGCGCTCGCATTATAGTTTACTAGCTTCTGCCCACGGCTTTGCCCGCGTGGTATGCCTATAAAAAGCTGATGAATAAGCTATATTACTGCAACGTTTCATAAAAATCCGTTCAGTAGATTTTGCGTGAAAGAGTTACAAACATCCATCCTCATAAAATTTTCACGTTTATAGTATTAGTAAGATAGGATAGGACAGGCTTACTTTATAGGACTCCTATTTAATAGTGCAATATAAAGTGTTAATACATCGCTTCCCTTCCGGTGAGCTTACCTTGTAAAAACGTCAGGGTAATGGGTCCTTCCGAATGCCTTCTCCAGTTCATCGAGCTGGTAGCTCGTGAAGGTGGTCCTATACCTCCTCTGCTTCCTCCTTGGAGCATCTTCATCGTCGATCCCGCTGCCTGAGCCGGGCCGCTCGTGGTCAGGCGTAGATGAACCAGGCTCCGACACGCCCATTTTAATGAAGTAGTATGGATAAATAGTTACGGTTTACTGGATGATGTCTGCAACAACAAAAATGCAATGAAAAATTATGTTAAAATTAATAAAAAATAACATAAAATAATATGATTTTTTTAACAAGATACTGAGCCGGTTGAGGTAGTAGGCATACATATAATAAAATAATAAATAATGCTGGACATTTTTCACACAGCATCATCCAGCCCCAAACTAAGCGGAGCTTGTATTGTGGGAACTACATACATAACTGATATACTATTTATATAATTTATTTTTTGTAAATACATACATGAAAAATACCCAAACCCGAGACAAATATTTTTAGATCATACAAACATTTGTCCCGCGGCGGGAATAGAATCCGCAACCTTCTGCGTCTCAAGCGGGCCTTCGCCCATTGCGCCACAGAGGTCCTCATGAATTTAATATTTACAAATTATTCAGTACGTACGCAGTTCAATAAGTAATTGTGATTAAATAGGTACGCCTTTTCAATGCCGTTCTCATTTCGTAAAGTAAATAATGAAATAATAACTAATTCTGATATATTCATAGATACTAATGAGATGCATCGAATATAAATCCTAGAGCTATAATAGCAAGCTAAAGAGTAGGTATTTGTCTGCCCATGTATGATCAGCTAATGTAAATTTCGCTGACAGCGCAATGACCTAAGCAAAAGTGACGTGGAGGAAAACTGCACAAAAACTACTTTTACTGTTTAATAGTAGGTAGATTTACTATACCTTCGTAGGCTCTATAGTTTGCTTTGTTTTACTCAGTCCATCTGATAGTACACAACAAATAATAATGACTATCTAATGTGAAGTTACGTCAGGCACAATTAACCAGAGTATCACGATTCCGCATCTAAATTGCAATGTGCATACATCCGCTGTTCCTATTTATTTTATTATGACCTGCCTATAGAATAATAAATAATAATATTTCGCATATTCGTGTTGGTTGGTTATTAACTGTTAATTTCGTTTAATTTTAATTTAAAAAAAACTCATTGTGTAATACCGAAGAGTCCGTTGCAAATCTCAGTTTGGGTACGACTTGTTTTTTTTAAGGAATAGCTCCATAAAACGCGCAAAGCTAGTTTTAAAATAATTTTATTACTGTTTGAGTTATTGCTGGTAATGTTAATAATGAAAATATAATAAACTGGCTGTGACACGGCAACCCTCGGCCCCCGACGACCCATCGCCCGTCGGTCCGTCGCATCGCCTGCGTTTTATTACTTCTTTTACTTGGCTCTTAAGGGTGGTAGCATGATTTTAAATATAGGCTATTTACCTCGGTACCTCGTGAATTGAACTATCAAATGGAAATAAATATTTTTCAAATCCGACTGGTAGTTCCAGAGATTAGAATAAATTTTAAAAATTGAAAAGTTGTTAACAAAAAGGTGTTATGTACACTAATAATAATAATATTAAAAAAAGCACATACCTAGTTTCCTTGAACTATTCGTATTAGATTTTGCACTTTGGTGTGTTTTTAGCAAAAACCTTTGAAATTCAATGGTTGGGCGGTTTTACGAGTATTTCCACGCACAGTTATAAAACATAAGTGAAGTATAATATAGTTCATATAAAAATGTGCGTATGCTTTTTGCCCTTCCTTCCCCCTTATTCATTTGCAGGTATCTGTACCATGTCATTGATGATTAACGAACCTATTGTACCATATTTGCAATGCAATATTTGTTATAAAAAAGTGGTGTTAGTATCTTCATAGCTTCCAATATAAACTATAATTCTTATCATAGATTTAAAAGGTTAAACGATACCACCGATATAGGCTGTAATAATTATTGTGCAATAATGCACAAGGAAGGGAAATACCAATTCACTATACTATGAAGTGGATACCAGTTGTCAAGTATCAGTAAAAAAACATGTTTACGACTATATTATAATCGACCTCTTGAAATCAATGATAATATAATGGGTACAGTACACTGATTTATAAATATACCAAGCAAAATGTTCAAAATAAGGGCAGAGACCCAATTATCGTAATAAATAGTCAGATTTAATCCTGTTCAAAAATATTTTGACTATATTATTTGTTTTTGTGTGTTATTGTCACAATTTAAGATTGACAGCTGACTGAAAATAATTAAAAAGTAAACTTACCGAGACTATATTGTAAAATGAGAGTTGGGTTTTGGAATATGGCCGGTTAAGGTATATGGCCGCGCGTGGGCCACCAATATAGGTAAGTAATTAATATAGTTAGGACCGACCGTTTAACGGTCCCTCTGAAATACGAAATCACACGGTTGTAAATGTTACTTAAGGTCACCTGGGGTTGACAGTGTTTTGTAAAATAAAAGTTCTGTTTCTGCCGTCACTTGTAGGCAAGTTACGCCAGAAACGTTCTTTTATTTTTAATTCACTTCTGACATTGCCATTTGTATTTACAATTACCTACCATTGAATAAAAACGAATTATCTATCAGCCAGATGACAAACAGTAAGTAATTAGATTTACTGAAAAACAATTAGTGCAACTAATTAGACCGAGATCCAATTGAGAGCGTTTAATTACGTTGAGGCAATTATCGGAACTTGCTCGTTTATTTTGTGAAATAAATGAGTTTGAAAAAAAAAATGGATTCTATTAAGTCAGTTAGCTTATTTATAAACGTGGCACGATAATGAAGCAGGATTTTTACAGCCGCATCATTTTTTTTTCTTTTACATCGCTATTTATGAAACTTTCTAGACCTATAAAAAAAATTGGGTACCAAACTGTCGGTTTTTGAACCAATTTCAAAAAAACGATGAGGTTTTTAATTCTTCTGTATCTGTTTTTTTTTGTGTGTATGTTACGCGATATCTTTGCCAATTGTGAACTGATTTTAGTAATTAATTTTTAATGGGTAGAGTTTACTTAAAGGGTGGTCCCATATAGATTTTAATAAAAAATCCCTCCTTTAACGGTGAAAATATGGGGGGTGAAATTTCATGTTAAACTTTTTATCAACTTCCTTGTTATTTGAAACTTGTTATTTGAATTCGGTTTTTTTAAATTAATTTGTTAATATCATATGAATATAAAACATATTTTTTTAATAAGTGTTGAATTAGTAATAAAAATTATATAACAAATTGTTTTTTTGTTAAAAATACAACATTAAGATTAAAAATAAGCGATTTATACCATTTCTATTGTTTTTATGTATAAATAAATTTAAATTGATTCCTATGGAAAAGCTATTGAAGGGAAAAATTTACTTCTTTTAAAAATCATCGCAAACTTTTTTCGGTGTATGTATGTCCAGTAGTAGAATTTTGCAGGCGATTGATGATGATATATTTATGATAACACCAGAATATCCCAACTTAACTATCAATATCAAGGCAAACTGTGCGTTGAATACTCAGAGCTGGACTACAAAAAAACCATTTTCACGCTTATTAACCCCACTTCATTGTTTCAATAATGGTTCCAATGACCAGTCAGATTGGAAACAGCTAAAAGCTAATAATCGCGGAGCATGACGCCACCTGCTTCAGCATCTGCCTGGCTAGCTTCCTTCTCGCCATCACGATTCTTAAGCTAGCCTCGAGTGGTTAGTTTTACGGCTTTATTTTGAACGGTTCACACCTGGCCTAGTGTTATTTCATCCCGTTCGTTTTAAGGACAGCCTGTAGAATTCCATTACTAGGCATAGGCCTTCCCCAAAAATAAATTATTTTTGACAATATTTATTTATTTTTTGAAAAAGTGCCGTAACTCCACTGACTTCCCGCAACTTCGATGGGCGATTTCCGCTGCGAGACAAATGTTTTATATTGTCTGCAGATATTTGTTCCAAGTAGTTAGCATTCCGTGACAGATTGCAAAGTCCATCACCGCTTATTGGAACACTAACTTACACTAACATCCCTTCGAATTTTTGATTCTACTGCATGCTGGTTACCTCGCGATGTTTTCCTTCACCGTTTAGTGCACGTTTTAATGAACACATAATTTTGCGCAAAAATCCATTGATTTACCGGCCAAGGCCAACACGAAAAAGGGAAAAAATGTGATAAGAGACCACAGCAAATCAGACTGCCTTAATAACTGTCCAATATCTATGATTCATAAGAACATTCTTATAATAATAATAATAATGATTGCCACCGAGTAATCGGTACATTGTTAAGCTCGGTGTAACGGTAGTAATCCAAAGTTCGTTTACCCCGTAATCAATAAACCGTGACAATTGTGGCCAATGTAATTTTTAAGTCTACACCGTTTTGCAACACCATTATCAAAGTAATGAAATAAAAATAGGTAAAATAGGTTTCAATAGAAAACGGATCTACGGTTCCGAGGAAAAAAATAATACAAAAACGCCTAAACTAAGAAGTTAGTATTTTTTATCTTTGTGTGATAACAATCAAACTGCCACCGCTATATTACGGTTGTAATCATTTTGCCTACTCGCTCACTTTGCCGTTCAAAAATTTTAAGCGTAATAAATGTTTCTACCATAATTGATATAACTAGAGCATTTTAACTCAAATGTAGGCTCTGAAGATATAATATAATATAAATATATGATATAAGAAGTTATACATACTGTCATTGCTTTGTGTTAATCAAATACAAACAATTTATCGACATATATAGATAGCACTTATAGAGCCAAAACATGGCCCCTGACTAATGAACACATGTATACCATTAGAGTTGCTCAAAGAGCCATGAAGCGGGCCATGTTAGGAATCCATCTCGTGGACCGTGTACAAAGCATCGATATAAGACGTCTCACTAAAGTAGAGGATGTACTGTAAAGTTTCATCAAAATACGTTCAGTGGTACGTGAAAGAGGAACAAACATCCTCACAAACTTTCGTGTTTATAATATTACTAGGACTATCATTACATGGAGTAATGCCTTTCTTAGTTTCTTATAAGAAGTTGATGAATCATGCAAAACACACGTTTTCTGGACAAAATATTTGGTCAACAATATTTGAACTAAGGTCAGGTCAGGAAGTAGGTAGATTAAATTAGAACAAGATTTCGTCATCGCACTCTTTGGAGGCCTTTGTTCAGCTGTGTACTTCTACATACTTTAGATGATGATGATAACGATAATTTTTGTCAGTCAATATTTGATAAAAGCGCTTAGGTTGGATATTATCACCTATTTATAAATACAAATGGCTGAATTACTAAATATAACCTTCATAACTAGATAAAACCTCAAGATAAAAAAATGTGAGAAAAAGGCACAGCCGAGGTAATTTTTACAATTTATAACAGGTTAAACTTTTTTATCGATGAAAATAATAAATGCATAGATTCCCTTAATTCTCGATAAACGAATAGTTCAGAGCTTCCTATTATAACCAGATAAGATAAATCTACTCGTGGCAGTTTAGTGTTGGAATATTTTAATAGGATTAACAAGAGATACGAGGACGTAGTATGGCGCCTAAGGGATTATATTATAGTTTTTGTTGAAGAGGTAGGAATTATTTACGAACCTGTTTTAACTTATTTCGCTGTATTTCTTCTTTTCTCTTATAAATGACAGAAAGGGTAGCAATAACGTTACACCGAAGCTAAACTAAACCGTGACCACGTTGAACTAAAAGACTATGTACACGAATCAGAACATCTTTTGGTTAGTTTGTTTCTTTTTCGGACTAAAGAAGGATGTTTCTACCTATAAGTAATTTGTCGAATACATTCATGGTATTATATTTCTGAGCTTAAAGTACCTTACGTATAATCCCCTACAAATATTCATATTGAGTGTAGAAATTTACAAAACTTCTTTCCAGTTAAATAAGTCACAGGACAGCGAACAATCTTGATAGAGTTACTTTTAAGGCAATAATTTTAGAATCGAGGGATATCCATGCTCGAAGGAACAAATGAAGAACAATATTTGAGTCAGTAAAAACCATACATATATTTACCAAACCGTAGAAGCCATTTTGCACTATCTAACCACGAACAAGGATTAAAGTTTTTGTCCATTAGCTGTTAGTGTTAATAGCGTCTCGGATTATATCACCGATAAGACTCATCCGTGTTGACTGATGCCTGTCTGCTACCTGATAGCCCTGGCTCCGACTCTCTAATCCGTGTAAATAGAGTTCAAAGTGGTTAAAATGGCTTTAAGCGTGCTTCTGACTAAATATTTCTAAATGCTCATTGAATTCATAACTATAACTACTTAAAAACTAATCTGTATCCAGAGTTTCTATATGCTGGTAAAGCACGGTACAAAAGTTCAGCAACCATTTTTTTGTTAACTATAGTGTTTACACTCTGCAATAAGATACTTTTTCAAATTTTATTTCCTTTCCAGTCAATTTATTTTCTATTACACCATTAGTGCTAGTTTCTCATGCACCTTTGTTTCTCTATATTAAATTTACATAATGTTTAAACATTTCGGGTGTAATTTACTCTGAATCAACTTTATCGAAACAAAAAGAATGTACGCACATTTTAATATCCGTAACAACAAAAAATAATCAAAATGTTGAAAGCAAATCGACTTTCTTATTATAGACTTGGCTAGAGATAGCGAGCGTAGCAAGCGTGTAATGAGAATCCAGAATGTTAATTAAGATCTAATGAAGTCTAATATAATCAACAATGCTGCTTGCGTTCCTTTCCTAACCGCAAGTCATCATTGCTAGGGTTAAGACCATTTTATTGAGATCTCTGACCTTTCATCAAAATCTTACAAACCTCCTTTCTTATGATCCAGCTGTAGTAAACCAGGGGTCTCAAATACTGGTGATGGTAATCGAATTGAGATTGGTCAACCCTTTTGTGAAAAAATCGGTGAAATCACTCATTCTACGGTGCATTGTGATGTGAGAACTCAATTTGAACATACTGAGGATGGAAATGAAGATATCACGCCGTGAAGTGAATTTAATCGTGAGTTGGTAATTACATTTTATAAAAAGATGTAAGTGATCCAATGTTCACTGACAAATTTAATAAATGTGATTACAAAAATACACAACCAACGTCATTAACAGCTAAAAGTTTGTGAAATCTTTAAGGTACCTTTATTAAAAATGTCTGTAAAAATGGTTGTAATTTGAAATAAATAAATAAAAATTTGATTTTGGTGATAGGTATGACAGTTCTAACGATAGGTAATCAAATTGCATTGATATTTTTATAGCATTTAAATTAACCAGCAAGGTTACACTACAAGACACGCAAATATAAAAAACTAACAACCACTTAAACACAGTCGTATTACTAAACGAAAGTAATAAAACAGGTCCAACGAAATCGGCGTTTATTAATAAAACGGACAACGCATTCTGTTGTAAAAGCTAATAAAATCAAGATCAATAACATAAATGTGCTATTGTTGTCCACTTTTACAATATCTAACAACTTATATGGCTTGAGATATGGGAATAACATTCAAAACTGACCATAATACAAGCTATAAACAAAATTAACAACACAGGACTCCCTGCTGCTTTCAATTTTGAGGCTGACATCGGCCTTAATTCAATAAAGCAATAAAATGCACCTAATTATGCAAATGTTTTCAAAGCTGAGCCTTTAGAACTCCCAAAAATATTACGGAACCCGTCAAATAAGGCTGAGCGAGTTTTGATAAATGTAAATGAGTCGTGGGTTATTAAAATAATGACATTATTCTAATAGTAATTGTGCGTATAATTAGTGAGCTTGCGGGAGGCGCGATTTAGAATAATTTATTAAATAGTTATTTCAACCAAGTGTAATAAGTGGTAAATAATAATTTTAAGCAGTGTTTGTCCGTTAGAAGTGTTATAATAGTATGATCAAAATGATAAACATGCCGTTAGAACAGATATCTAGCTATTTTAAATTAGTATACCTGAGGTAGCAAAATTGTAATTTATGAAGTACAAACTAAATACATAAATGTTTATAAAATAAACACTAACTATAAAATTATACACTACCAATATTTATGTATAAATGTTGGGTGCTTTTTTTACCAATTTAAATTCAAAAACCTAATTATACAAATCAATGAGACGCGCCTAAGACGTCTATAAATAAATTATTCAATAAATTAACATATCTTTTAGGCACTTAATTTTATGAAACAATAAGGAAAACTCTTTATAAATATTATTATAATACCAGTTACATCAGATATGCAATAAAATGTAATTGAGTTATTTGATATCCATATTTTTTTAACATACCTATTGGGAGTTACTAAAACAAAACAATATTTTTAGAATCTACAATAAAAATATTAGTATCGATAACATCAATTTTATTTTATAGCTAGCCTTTTTATTCATATTCCTTACACTCGGATACGGATAGGATAATAAATTTATGCAGTGCATTTTAGAGGTAGAGTTACGGTAAATAGTTATTTACTGACCAGTTTCTATGTTACTAAAAACCAAGCAAAAGTTTTATTGTAAAACGTCCCACTAAATAAAACAAATAAAATATCCGAAAATAAAACATTAAAAAACACTTACCTCACCCAATCACCGAGATGAACTCCGGAAAATTCCTTATCACGCACGAGATTAACAGCTAACACTTTATTGCCAGTAATACTATTTACATTGTGTGTGTGACGTTTTGACTGAGCAATAAACTATAGCACACCAACGCCTTCAATCGACTGGCAAAGAATAAAGCGGAATAAAGCCAGCGCGGTCGCCTACGCACCTCTCCCAAATAATAAAAAGTGTAGCGGGCCGAGGCCACTCCCCTGAGGTATACCAGCCAATCGCGGTGCCGTGATATGGCGGCTTGTGCGAGGGTGGGCCGAATCAGTTGATACTGGTTCCCGCTTCGATACTACTAATTGACTTTATCAACAAAGTGACTTTACGGGGCGAAGTCACGATGTATGCGTTTGTCTGCCGTGTCAAAAGCCTAACTGGGACCCACTAGCGATATAATTAAGTATGTCTTGCGGTAATGGGCGATATGAGCTGGATAATCAGATGTCGGAGCTACGTTTTAGTGGGAGATTTATGAAGTGTCTTATGTAGATTGTCTAGAGCGAGCAAATATGGAGTTACTTTAGACTCCTATTGGAAAGATGCTATTATTTGTTTTAATTACTAGAAATAGTTTGTTTCTTTATTTATCTGTCGTATTGAAATGTTCATTTCTAATACTTTCATGATTTCGTGCTTGGTGAAGTTTGGAGGAAATTGGTTCAGACTTCGATGCAATGATTTATGAAAGGAAATTTTTATCAATGACTTTCTTGCATTGTTACTTAATAATTCCTGATAAAAAAGAAGAAACACATTTTATTTAGGTGAAAACACAGAAAAAATGTTTTACCTTAGCTATTTTAAAACACAGGCGGTAGGTAATATTGTCGTTGTTTTAGGTATTTCAGCTGAAAATTGACCTATTCATAAATTTGTACATACTTTCTAATTTTACGACTTTCTCTAGTGTCAGTAACGTACGTTCAAAGCTATAATAGCCATTTTCAAAGTGCCAATAAATACCTTCAAGGGCCGTACTAGGCATCCAATTAGAAGCTATGAAATCTTTATAATAATATAGCGGCTAACTATTCATTTGTATCAAATTGTCGGCATCTTTGCTCTAATTGTGCCTAAGGCTATAAACTGCAGTAAGATGCCCTGTCCACTGATCAGCCGCAATAAGTCAACGAGTATCAAAGGGCCGAAACTCAAACTCACATTTCCTCGACGCTTTTACACTGTCACTTCGACATTTTTAGTTTTATATATTACCATTGTATTCTGTTTGTAATTACCTACTACTATTATGCACGTCACATTTTGATACCCATAGCTGTTCAGTGAACAGTGGACTTTAGTCTTTAACGCAGTAACTTGTTGCAACTTAGTTAGCGGCACAACTTTGGCAGTCGAATGGAAACTTGAGGGCATAAAGTTTATTAGCATTATAATAATTACGAAGCATTTCGATTGTGTGTACCACCTTTTATAAGTAACTTTATTACATGTGCAAAATATACCTGTGATTTCTAAGGATCGTAAGATTTTTTCTTTAGATAAATTAATCTCTGACTAGTACTTTTTTCTATAAATGAGTCTCGTTCATTTACGTTCGATTGGCACCACACTAAAGCTGAATGAAGGATCATCAAAAAAATAACCAATCAGAGTTGGTTGCCTGATTCTTCTATGCTTGGTCGCGCGCGAGGAACCGGCGTAAATTCACTTTAACATTTTAGATTCACGTATAGTTTTTAAGTTGATGTTTCTATATGATCCTTGTGATTTCAATGAATAAAAACCTATTGACTTTGACTTTGAAATATGCTGAATTGGAAGTCTCTGTGAAACTGAAATCAAAATTGCGCAAACATCCCTAAACTTTCATAAAATTGCTAGACTTTTTGTGCTTAATATTGATACGTCCTACTTGCTGTAAAATATATGGCTAAACGTTTCCATTTTCATGTTATAAATTTTTGGCCATTGCTAAGCTTGTCAAAATAAGTACCATAATTTTGTTGACCATTGCCATTCTAGTAGAAGATACAATCTGGGTCTCAAAGTAGAGTGAATAGGTATCTTCTAGACCTTCATGCTCTATCGTCGGCCATATCATATGTTAGTATGGCCGCTAAAACCAGGTAAGATTATGGTCAAATGAAAAACCTGAAACGCAATATGGCCAAGAAACCAACAGTGACACGAACGACAGAAGATTATGTACATAATAAAATAGATCATCATCATCATCAGCCTATATTAGTCCACTGCTGGGCATAGGCCTCCCCTAATGAGCGCCATAGCGCCCTGTCTTCAGCTTAATAAATAGATAGATTCCCATAATTTGTGCTCAAACCCTTGCAATTGAAAAAGTCCTTTTATGAAACAAGATAATAATCGCGCTGTAATCACCATTACGCCCGCAATAACTGCAATTAGCCCCCTAGCCAGCGACATAATTAAAACTATTAAAACGACATTTGGCACAATCGAGAGCGTGTTCCGTGTACACTTTGTACAGAAGAAAAAGTAATCATCATGTACAGATGTTTCACTATCACAAGACATTACAGGTCACTCGAGCGACTAGAATTGACTTGAATGGTGGTTTTTCTGATACACTCACTAAAGTAGGTATAGAAATTAATCCACTACATAGATATTTTTATAATGCTATACTCTCACTCTCAGCACTGGCTTTCATTCATATTTTTTCATACCTATTATTTTAAAAAGAAGCTAGCAAAAATGTTTGTTACGTTGGTAACTATATTATTATCTCTTTCATTGTCAAAGCTTAAACGTAGAAACCTATTATCAGCCTTACTATTGGTATAATCCTACTTAATATTATAAATGCGAAAGTTTGTGATGATGAATGTTTGTTACTCTTTCACACAAAAACTACTGAACGGATTTTGATGAAACTTTACAGTAATATAGCTTATACATCAGAATAACACATAGGCTAATTTTTATCCGGGTACCACGTGGCGAAGCCGTGGGCAGAAACTAGTGTTTTATATTTATTTGTAATAACGCTCTGTATTGCCGTTGAATACACAAATCAATAAATAAGAAGCCATTGTATAGAATTGTCATTGTGCATGGCAAAGCCAGGGATGCTGCCGCCTTATAGTGATCTGGATCAGTTGAGCTATCTACGTGTATAAATCGTTGGTAACAATAGGGAACGTGAAAATTGAAACACCCAACTGTCACATATATAGTTCTCAGCCCACACTAGAATTAGGGGATGGGTGGTTATAAAGCTGTGTGAAATTCAAAACTAATCGAAATCAAGTGACAGAAGCTTGTGTGATAATGATATGAAAACGACAATTGTTTTTCAACCAGAATAGAGCTGTTCACTAGGAAATTATAGAAAGTCACGTGTGGCCAAAATACTAGGAAATACGAGCTTAAAAACTGGGAAATTGAAGAAACACTGACGAATCAGGGCTAGAGATGAATATGGCGCATTCATCTATATAGATAATGTTCCGCCCGAGAATCGTACTATCCTATCCTACTAAAATTATAAACGTGAAAGTTTGTGAGAATGTTTGTTCCTCTTTCACGCAATAACTACTGAACGGATTTTGATGAAACTTTACAGTAATATAGATTATACATCAGAATAACACATAGGCTACTTTTTATCTAGGTACCACGCGGGTGAGGCCGTGGGCAGAAGCTAGTAATATTATAAACGCGAAAGTTTGTGAGGATAGATGTTTGTTACTCTTTCACACAAAAACTACTGAACGGATTTTAATGAAACTTCACAGTAATATAGCTTATACATCAGAATAACACATAGGCTACTTTTTATCCGGATTCCACGCGGGTGAAGCCATACTTATAATAAGAAACGCAGAAGATTTTGTTTTTTTGTTTGAATTCGCTAATCTCTGGAACTACCAGTCGGATTTGAAAAAATATTTTTGCATTTTATAGCCCAATTATTGGGTAAGGTTATTTAACATCACGCTCCGACTTTTAGGAGCCGAGCAAAAGAAGTAATAGCGACGCGGTAAGTCGGGGGCCGAGTGCGGCCGAGACACAGCTTAATAATTAGTTATTCATAATTCTGTAGGCATCTTTTGGCATTAAATGGAGATTCAATTTGCCATATGCAGTGAAGACAGATGGATCAAAGCGTTGACCGAGTGCTGATCGAGAACTGGGGAAAAAATATATCGGAGAATAAAAATATACAGACGAAGTTACAACCTCCTCCTTTTTTGAAGTCGGTTAAAAAGGGACGTTCGTCGGCGAAATGGTCGACTACATGGTGTAGGCCGTTTGCTGTATGAGGTACAGTGGTGCCCAAAAGTAGGTGAACACGGACTAAAATTAGTGTTATTTTTCTTATTTAAAGGATTTTTAAACATGTCAGCCCCAAATGACAAACTCGGTGGCGCGGCGGGCACGTAATTTCCGGCGCAAGAAGTGCCCACTATACAAGAACTACCTATGTATGTTATTTTTGGGTTTCAACCAGACATTCGTTTTTGATAGGTAAGAAAAAATACGTTACCTAAACGATGTAGTTTGTATGGATCAATGTTACCATTTGGCTTAACTTTGTTAAGTGAAGGTTGGATCTATCATCTGTCGTCATTCAAAGCTAAATTATTCACAATATTCAAATTGTTTTTCAACTAGAATAAAATTACTTTGTGATTTTTGAACAATCATTTGAGCATTGAAATAAATGGTTTATAATGAAACACAATCACCATAATAACGTTAGATAAACAGTCAGTACAAGCACAGTGTACCTAACTACCGCCACAGTATATACGTAGACAGAAACCAAACTTCTAAAAGCGAAACTCACTGCCTGTGATTTTGAAAGTTATCCCACACCGCCGCACCGCAAGTTGATGCTTGTCCGGAATAAACGCAGACGCGTGCCTAGCAATGCCTCGCGTCGACGTCTATTGCTACAGGGGCCTAACCATCAAGCCTTATTGCGATTCAATTCAGGCAAAAATGTGAAATCCCGCTTTGCGAATCACAAACCTTTAACAGTGATATGGCGTCCTCAATCGCATCTTTGCCTGAACTGAATCGCTTTAAGACTTCATGGTTAGACCTCAAGGCTGCAGATGGCCTTGGTCAGCGTTACATGACTTTTGGAAGCGCAGAAGGCGCTTAGCCTGTAAAAGTTAGGTTGGAGCAACAAGGGTACCACTTAGTAACGTACCTCGGTTTGGGCCGTTCCAAGACTTGTAAGGGAGGAGGAATAGGAGAGAAACGCCCGGTATATATCTAACGACAACGACGGAGTCGATGTATCTATGTAGAGTTTACACTGTTTCGGGACTTGATGACGCGTTAGCTGTGTTATAATAGGGTCATCAAGGTCAAAAAGAACGTGTCTTAGTCTAAATAGGCTTTTAAATTTACTTTTGACGTTCACTGTATCACGACTGACAACATGAATGGAGCTTTGCATCTGTATTGCTCTGTGCTGTGACATGAGACCAAACTACAAAAGCATGCGCATTACGTACGCTGATGACAAAACAAGGATTTCCTCTTTGTAATTACACAAACGACACACATTACAAAAGTAATAACACGTGGATGTGAAGCATTGTGATTAGAATTTTAACTGAATAGCTTATAATTCTAGCTAGTAAGCTTTTGCCTCCTGATTCACTCAGACAGATTACTTAAAAGAACAGTTTCCGTGTGAAAGCTTAAGCAAAGGAGACCCGCTTCATTACAAATGTTTCCATATTCCACAGATATTTTTTCCGGGTGTTGTGGTGCCACGGTACTCGTATTCCCTGATACCCACGATACAGGGAATCGTAGTGTTGGGTCAGGACTATGACGGATGGGCGTTTATTCAGTATTTATTAAAGACTTTGGCATGCACTTAAAATGTATATAATACCTAGCAAACTTAAGAGTCTGAAGCCGATAATACGCTTAAGAGTATGAGATGGTTATAAGCAGGCCATATCGCTCGCAGAATTTACAACCGCTAGGGACAGTTCTCGAATAGCGACCACAAACCGGAGGATGCAGTGTGACCCGATAAGGAAGTCGGCTTATGGAGATGGCTCAAGATCTTTCGTCATGGCACTCTTTAAGGAAGGCTTATGTCCAGTAGTAGATTTATATGGGCTGATGGTGGTGAATTTCAAAACTAATTTCATTCGCATTGTGAATAAAATGTACATCGGTTGGTAATAAAAATGGGAAAGGACGAATTGTCAATACACAAGGTATTTTAAATATAGTCTGGTAAGCAGGGCAGGACCTATCATAAAAATGAATATTGTAAAAACGTAATTTTCACGTATATCGATGAAGGCACCAACTAAATTTCAACTCATACCGAGATTCTTCGATGTTGGATGATATGAATAATCAAATTCTTTTTTTTAAGATTATGATGATTCTGATGAAGTGGGTTTTGGGTACTTAGCTGGTTGTTTCGCAGTAACTATAAGGCAACAATGGTTTCATCTTGCGTGATCTCTATAATCCAAAGTGCAATACATTTTAGTTTCTCATCCGATTTGGGAGTGATTAAGATTTAAAAGATTAATGTTTTAGGAATACAAGGGTACACAGTTTTTTAGGAACTATTTCCAAGGACCAAATTAAAAAGTTTTTTAAGGACTCGCTTACAACGAAACGGGTAATATGTTTATTTGCTGCGAATTTATTTATTCCTTTTGGAATTTAATAATCAAATAGTTCTAGTAATCTATAAAATAAAAATATCACAGGTCTTTATAAAAAAAAGTACTTTATAAAACAATAAAACTAAAAAATAACATTTAATTATCAAATATTTTTGCAAACTGTTTGTATGACTTAAGGATGTTTTTAGATAGGTCTGACAGTCGAACTAAGTGTAATACATAAGGCACTAGGGGGCGCTGAAATAGATGATGAAAAACAAGTTGGTAATTTAAAAAAATGCAAATTTTACTTCTGACATTAGATAGGGTACTGCTGATAACTTAATCAATCTCTAAACGGCTACATATTTATTTGGGGAGAGTTTCTTGCACACTTTGTGGTGAAAGTTTGAATACTTTTGTCGGTAGCGATAATCTTCAGTCGAATCTTGCACTCATGTGCTTACATTCAAGTGAAAAACACGATCTCGTGACTTGCAATATTCAAAGGCGATGGTATAATCGCCCTTCGTGCTGATATTGAACATATTGTGTACATGAGGCAGGGTCTTGTATTTTATATTCTTTCAGTACTCGCATCTTCGAGACGAGAAACAATCTCTGTGTAAATGGGTCTTAAGGTATAATACAAGGTATACAAACACACAAACGACCCACTCAGATTATTCATGGGATCACATGAATTAGAAGTAATAACGCAATAACCTAATAACGCAATTCCCGCGCAACCACAAAATTGGCCCATATTAATTTTGGGAAAATGTAAAAATAAACGTTTTTATTTGTGTAAATAACACAATAAAACTGCCCAATGTTATTACAAACACAAAACTACCGTCCAAATTACGCAGATAAGATCTGTGTCGCTATAATTGTAATTTTAGTGTCGTTAGTACCCTACCCTCTAGACAAACGGAAACCGATAACGAAAGCGACACCTCAGCACTAAGCAACTATGAATTTGACAGCGCAGCAGCCTTTGTCAATGAAATAACAAAATATTTCTTTGACCTCCTGCCACATTTTGATGTTGTTTTGCATTTGTTTAGTGGGATGAATCGCGTAAATTCAGTTATGAATATGATTTTTCAAATTCAATATTTGCTGTTGTATTGAGCGGAAGTAGACATGTTAGAAAAAAATAAACACTTCCGCTTTGCCCTGTAATTACCTACCTGTAACCTACCGGTAACCTGTGTTATCGGCAGGTTCCTAATTACTTTTTACTGTGTGTTGGTAGATTTTATGTAAACCGACATTGTTGAACGTGCAATTATCGTTTTGTGACACTTCCCTTTCGATATGTGCAGTGACATGTTTTGACGCGTGATCTAATAGCTGCTGTCTGGGTCAACGCAAGAATAGCCATTCAGCGGGGTAATGCAGCGAGCATTTTGCTCCGTGAGGCGCTTCCGTTTAGTAATATCTATCTTTTGCAACGGTGTTTGGATGGCTCAAAAGTTTAGATTTGTATTGTGTATGCATATGGTTCTTAAAAAATCTTATAAATATTAGGTAGGTTAACAAAGTAGCTATTATAACGCTTACGACAGTAGATCTATGAGGAGACCAAGTAATGGGTAGTCAGAAGCACGTCCAAACATATATCTGGCACATGCTTAATGATACGTGAAAATTCCCGTTAACTACACAATATCCATTATGTAATTAACAATCTAATTCACTATAGTTTTTATCCACGAAAACAGAAGCCTAAATATGCATTTGCCGTAAGAGGTTGTTGACTTCAGGATGGTTCTTAGAGATATTTCATTGCCATAAGTCACTAGGGGGAGCTGCAGATAAGCACATTGGGCATTTTAACTAGGTAGGTATTTGTTTTAGTAGGTATATTTTTATTATATCCTTTTATTTTACCTGGGTGTCTGTTTTAGTGCAAAGATGTCTTCTTTCCGTTTTGTCAAATTAAAATATTTTCTTTCTTTCTGTTTTCTTTTCTAACTATTGCAAACATTTATTTGTTATCCAGGTTTGATCAGATCCATCAAAGCGATAGACAGAAGTATCGAAGTATCGACATATTAAACAAACAATATCCCCCATAGTTTGAGTCAGTGATTCTCAATACCCACTTCCTCTGACCGCTCAAAGTCTAATTATTCACACTTTTTGCTACAGGCAAAGTCACCGGTCACAAGAAGTGGAGTGAATGTCCCCCGGCAATTTATTTTGAATTAGTTTAATGAAAAAAGGTGAAAAAGGTGTTAAGTCAGTCGCCCGGCGCACAATTGAAGCATCCGGACACCGATGGTTGAACCATCAAATTTAAACATTTCCCGTGAAATGCTATGAAAATAGCTCTTCCGACGTAAAGAGCCTGTACGTACGTGAATATACGTTTGATATAAGATTTTGTTTGCTTGTTTGTACTAATTTAAATTGTGATATCGAAACAAAAACTTATTAAAAACTTAATAGGGCAAAACCCTATTTTTCTGGTTTCTGTTGCCGCTCATAAAAGTGTTAGTCTATTCCACATAAAAAACATAAAACACAAATTACATAAATCAAATAAAAAATGGACGCTAGGTTTTCTGCAAAAACAGACCTGTTTTCAGACCTTAGCAGAACTTTGGAAGTTGCCTTCTAGGAGTAGTCTGTTCCACACCCAATAGAAATTCCCGTAGTAGATAAGCATAGTCTCAATTTAAGGAATATAGCAACAACAAACAAAAAAAATGCACAATGTCTTATTCCTCAAAGTGATTTCTTATAGACAACCTTTTGATGGAAAGAACTTTCAGAATAAATGGGGCGATGATGTGACACTGGAAGATGTATATATAATTAAATATGTATTTAGCTATCCGTTCTTTCACATTTAGTAATATAGTTTAGGGTAAACCATAGAATTTGATGACCCGATGGTCGCAAGAAATCGATTGATAGAATAAGTTTAGGACTGGACCTATATCTAGCAGTGGGCTTCTTTCGGCTATTAGTGATGATGACAGTCAAAGGAATTTCCTCTTTCCTCTATCCAAATAAAATTAATGAGTTTGCTAAACATTAAACTGTTACTAAGTTATCTAAGGTATATAAGTATTTTTTTTAGTTTCGAAAATCCTAAAAACGTGTTACAGTCGCAATTGGTCACGTATTTAATCTAGGTAACACCGAGCACGGCAGGCACCGAAACGAAACTGTAACTCAATATTTGTGTATGGACGTCACCAATTGATTGTCCACGCCAGAACCGCGTATCTCCTTCGTGACGCCGAGACACGATGCTGGACTCACAGCTGGAGGAAACAGCTGGTTCAGTACATCATCCACCAACTTTTCAAAACCAGTGCTGAAGAAAAAACTTGTTTTTCACTTATCTTACTTTAAAAAAGCGTGCCATTTTAGCTAAGTGTAGGCGGACAAGTGTATTATTATATCTAAGGAATAGTACAGACTACAAAATTAATGAATTCTTTTAAAAAGACACGGTTTTAGATGTTCCATTTTTTTAAAAAACTTTAAAAAATCATAAAGATTTTTTTTTGTTTGATTTTAATTTTGAAAATGGAACTGAAAGCGAACTACTCCGCTGCACTAGCGTTTCTTGGCAATTAGATGTATGCGTAGGTACGTTTGTGAACAAGAAGTAATGTTAAAAAGTACATAGGTAGTTATTTTTTTCTAGCTATGAAAGTGAAGAAAGAGTATGAAAAATTTAGTTTCGTAGAGTTCGCTTGGTTCAACTTTTGGGGTGGCAAAATATAGGTACGACTCATGTTGAGTCAGCTGTTTCTTGTGCCTATTCCCAGCAGTCCAAGCACTAACAAAGTTTACTCTCCTTTGTGTGTCCGTACAAAAAGCAAATCGAGTTACGGACAAAAACAGAGAAAATCGACGGACAAACACCATTACCACGGCCATTTTCGAGGATGCGCTCGTGATGTTAGCATTTTTCATCGCTTTTACCACGGTGAGTGAACTAAGTGAAAATTACGACTAGTTTGAAATAGATTACTGGTTCCTAATCAGCCTGTCACGTGGAATGCTACTATGCAAAATAGAGCCTGAAATTACGTTTCAGGCTCTATTTTGCATAGTTTGGACAGAACGTAACATCCTCTGAAAACTCTCTACTTGGTAGTCTCACGGATCTACGGACTGAGATAGATCTGAGGAGGTCCATCCTATGGATTAAAAAAGTGAACTTGTTTGCTTATGCTGTGTTAAACTTTCAGACTCTTGAAAAACAAACTAGTATTGAAATGGTATGTATTAATATATCGTCGCGAGAAATTGGTTACACTTAGTTCATTAGTTTACGATTGGTAACGATCTTTATGAATAAATTATGAACCTTTTGACTTTGATTGAATAGGGCCTATTGACAAATGGTGAAAGTACCTACTACTGCGGTGAAAGGATTCGCCTCAAGGCTCCTTTTATGCACGTACCACAAGTCTTCGAATTTTTGGTTTCAGGCCATGTTAGTTTCCTCACGATGTTTTCGTACATAACTTAATTTTAGTAACAAAGTTATTAATAAACCATCTTCATCTTCAGCCTGAAATGTCGGGATTATAAAAAAGGTAAACGCGATAAAGACATAACTGTATGTTTCCTGACGGCAAAAGTAAACGAACTTTCGCAACAAGGAAAATACATACAACCTTGGTACTTTGTAATTTTTTTTTCAGTAAGCTTCTTTGCAGCAATCGACATCATACAAACCGATCCATCCGCTAGCTGGCTAGTAGCAAGGATTCAATTCACGACTTCTCTTTTTGGGTAGATTCGGTCGGGTTGACTAAACAAACTCGCTCTCCCAATCGATTGGACTCGGAAGGTATAGAAAATACTTCAGAAAGGATAACATGTTTATGTTGTGGGAAGATATTGTAACGTGGACTATTTTGACTATTTTATTGGTTAATAGTGTAAAGGCCACGGCTTCGTTCGTAAGGAGGGTATTCCGGACAAAGTTCAAACGCCCGCTGCGCCCTTCGGTGGTTGATCTAATCCTGGTAGTTACGATTAGTGTCAAACAGCTCAAATGTGACTGTTTTACTGTAATCCATTGAAAATATGATAATATGATATAATTATGATATTAATTATATCATATTATATAAAATATGATATTCCTTCTTTGATCATCTTTTAATATGTTGTCTTAATTTACGACAACCTCGACGGCGAGGCGGACAAGAAGCCGGCTGCGACGCAAAAGTGTTCGATTTCATACTGTAATTACACTTTTGTATCCTATATAGGATATTTTCATAACATAAAATTACTAACTTTTAACTGACACATGATAGCCTTTAATAATGGCAAGAGCCTTCAGAATATACGCCAATGTTGGAACTATAAGTAGTTTTAAAATTACAAAGTATGCAAAGATTACTCTTACCTATAAATACCTGCTAAATGAAGTTAATACATTATTGCTAGTTTTATTACGCAGTAAACTTCAAGCCCACGAATTCGTTGTTAAAGTCTGAATAAAATGAGATGTTAAGCAGTTTTATGCCTCATCTAGTGTTGGTGCTGAGATTTTAGTTAGTTCGTGATCTAGCGAGACATCTAACAAATATATCGATTGAAAAACTTACCAAAACAGACTGTATAATGTCTATTGTAATATGCCAATAGTGGCACATTTAAAATTTTACATTGTATAGTTATTTGGTTTAAAATGTGTCCACACTAATGGAAATGTTGCGGGTTCGTGGTTAAATTTGTAACCTCGAAAAATAAAAACATCCCGCATATTTCTTTAGGTAGGTATGCCTGCTTGCCTAAATAAGTAGATATCTAGTACCTATACTAATTAAGTCGTCTGTATAACAAAACTAACATATAAATGTAAAATTTATTAACTAATTAGCTTAATTTCTTACAGCTAATTAATAAGCATTAATTAGCTGTAAGAAAAGTTTTTATAAGTCGCAACCACTCACCCTGATGAAGACTCTCGGAATGAGTCGAAACTTAGTCGGTGCCTTCACCGATAGTGCAGTACGTGAAAATTCCCGTTTTTACAATATGAATAGTCAAGTTCACGATAGTTTTTGGAATAAAATCCTGATTGTGTTTGTTTGTTAAAAAATAAAATAATTTTAAAAGTTTTTTATAGATTCGCTTTAGTTAGCGCGTTATTCCATTCATTTGCCTAAGAGAAACCACCAGTCATGTGTTAAAATCTTAACGAGCTTCATTATTAGTAAGTACCTACCCTTAGATCATTAATTATCCCTAAATTAATGACACAATAATTTTAGTCGCCAGTCCTTTGAAGTCCGATTAATTATTTAGACCTGTCACAATGCAAACATCAATCATAGAAGAGGCTTCCGTGGTGAAAAAAAACAGATCAAAAACTCGTAATTTTGTTAAAAACATAGTACGGAAGTCTTTGCTCTCCAAAACAAAGAGATTGGATTTGTACTTATATAGAAAAAAATATCACATCATTTGAAATTAGAATTTGAAGTTGTAGGTTTTGGACTTAGTAAAATTCCACGATATTATTGCGTAACAGATGTTCTGAGTTTAAATTTCGCGCGCCCCAAACTAAATTCTACGCCATTTTATTTTTTTGAATTGCAAATACCTATTCTAAAAAAAAACGTTAAAAACTCTACACAACTGAATCTATTTTGTGCATGAAGCGACAAAGTACCTACTGTAAATTGAATGTACTATACTAAACCATTAACAAAGCCAAAAGCTGTCATAGTATAGCATACATTAATAACGTGGATTCACCTAGTTAGCTGTGTCGTTGTGTTTAGTATTAGAAAGCTCACGGTGAGCTAAATCGACTTTTAATTAGTCAGATAAGAGGCTCATTACACAAGCATTAGTTGTGTCAACTAACGTTTGTTCATATTATTTTAGGGTACCATTTAATAAAGTAAAAACTGTTTAAGCGAATAATATTATAAGACTAGTATCGTGATTATGGATGTACTCGTAAATCAGGTCTTTTTCATGACAACGTAATAAATACCGAACAGTCACATACACTAGAATTCCCTTAACGTGGGTTTCAGGAACTACGAGCACTATGGTACTTCAGCACCCAAACCAGGAACAGATTATCTGTAGAATATGCAATAGTCCAGTAGCGGGAATCGAACCCGCATTTCTTACGTCTCCGCCGGCTACTCACCCACTGTGCTACCGAGGTAGTCGATACTTAATAATTCATTTTTTTGTAACAAAAATATATTTAACGCTTAAGATTAACTTACAATGAACAATTAGGTAGGTTACAGAAATCATAAATTTCTGGCTCTTTTAATCCTAGCCTCAACTAAGCTTAAGCTTAAAAAGCTTTAAGAAAAACATATATTTTAAACTTACGTAGAATAAGGACTGTGGATTTTGTTAAATAAATAAATAATAACGCGATTGATTGCATGATAATGATGATTTTTTTCCTTCTTCAAGATAAAGATAAGTACTTATTATTATTGCTGGGTCACTTAATAACATAAGTATCTCACTGAATGTCACTATGCAGTGATTAATTTTATTTATTCTTGAGAATAACATAAAATCTTATTTAAACAGCTTATAAAAAAAGATGATATTAAAATATGAATAAATTTGATAATCTATGTGATGGATGAGATTTAATATGTTATTAAAATTTATCAAAACGTAACGTCTTTTCTTTTATAAGGAACCTTTAACATTTTAAACATGCTTGACGTCGCACAAAGAGCTTCAACTTCATAATATTAGCGTTTCGAGCTCAAGTGAGCGTGTCGCAGGGTACATAATGTCATTTTAACAGATGCTAATGCCATTCTTTCTTTGTAATTTTTGTTGTAATGCTCTATGGTTTTGTGTTACATCAATAAAAATAAGTACAAACTCATTTACTATTTTCACTTTGAAAAAATTATGTCTAAACTGAAATCGTTTTCTTAGATAAACTAAAAAAAGAATATATAGTTTAAAAAAGGCGTAGAACGAAGGTGTACTTTTATCTTCACATTGTACCTTTAGAATGAAAAGGTTTATGTAGAGGTAGATAGTTATCTATACTAATATTATAAAGAGGAAATATTTTTTTGTGTGTTTGTTTGTATCGAATAGGCTCCGAAACTACTGGAGCGATTTTAACCTGTTTTTTACCAAATGAAAGCTAAATTATCAGGAAGTAACATAGGCTATAATTTATTTTCAAAAAAATAGAGATCCTTAAGAAAATTGCAATAATGCAACCTAAAGTAGCAAAATTTTGCCTGTAAAGTTTATTATTTGGCGTGCGCTGAGAAAACTATTGATGATACATGAAAATGATGTACTACATGATCAAAGTACTCATTTTTACCTACAAAAAGTCCGCGAGAGAATATATCTTACTATCATAATTGAGTCACAATAGCAGCTTTCGTGTTCTAAAATTTAATAAGGTCGCCGATATTACACGACAATAGAGGAAATCTCTAGCACTAAAAAGTAAAATAATATTTTTTTTAAAACTAAACAAAACAAACAGTTGTTAAATAATAAAAATGTGAAATATACCAACTTGATGCACCAAAATATTGAAGGAATTCGTTGTAAAGAATTGGAACTGGAACTGTACATGAACTCAAATGACATTGACATTATTTGCATTACAGAACATTGGCTGCGAAGCCATGAGGTCATGTTCAGTTTCAGTAATCACCAAGTTGGTAGTTCTTTCTGCAGATTACATGCTATACGTGGTGGCTCATTAATCCTACTTAATAAACAGATAAAATTTAGAACGTTTAGATATAGTCCACCTCTCTGTAGAAAGACACATTGAAGTTGCTTGCATAGAGTTGGAGCAATTCATAGTTATAAGCGTTTACAGCCCACCATCTGCCTCATTTGACATTTTTGAAAAAGTTATGGAAGAAATGTTGTTTAAATTATCTAAATCAAATAAATATATTAATACGTGCGGAGATTTTAATGTTAATTTACTAGAAATTAACTCATTAAATACTAGAATAATTAGTTTATTTCAATCATTTGATTTAAAACCTCAATTTATGGAGCCTACTCGAATAACTGATACTTCGGCCACATGTATAGACAATATCTTTGCCAACATTAAAATTTTAAATAAGAGTTTAATTAGTAATATTAAGTCGGATCATCTTGGACAAATAATTAAAATAGAGGTTCAAACAAAAAAACTTGAAAAAAGAAATATTACTTGTATACCTATGACCAAAGATCGATTGGACAAACTAAAATTGAATTTAATTTCTGTATTTCCATGTTTATATGGTAATTTTAATCCAAATAATTTATACAACACATTTTTTAAGAAATTTAGTGATGTGTTCAATTCAATTTTTACATCGAAATCGATCATGGTCTCTGACGGTAAAAAGTTCAGTGACTGGGCAACAGCGGGAATACATAAAAGCAGGAAGAAATTGTATGATCTTTATGCTGAAAAACAATATAATTTTAATGAGGAGTTTAAAGAACAAGTCAAAAAGTATTCTAAAATTTTTAAAAATGTTTGTCGTGAAGCAAAAGCTCGTCATTTGAGTTCAAAAATTAAAAATAGCCAAGATAAAGTAAAAGCCACTTGGAAAGTAATCAACAGTGAGACTGGAAGAGTCACAACTAAGAACAATAAGTTTAATTTGAAAATTGACAATGCCACCGTCAATCAGGATAGTGATGTAGCGAATGCGTTCGAAAACTTTTTTACCGACATTCCAGTCTCTACCACAAAATCCTTAAACTCCTCTCCCATAGAAGCAGAGTCATTGTTAAAAGAAAACTTAACAGAATGTAAAATACAATTCAAATTTGATCATGTAAACAGTGATGACATCATAAAAGCTTTCAAACTCATAAATGTTAAAAAAACCACGGACCTCTGGGGCATCTCTGTTTGCGTTGTGAAATTATTGATTGGCATTATTGCGCCCGAACTAGCTTTAATATTCAACGAGTGTATTGACTGTGGTGTGTTCCCTGATTTAATGAAACACAGTAAAATAACTCCACTTTTCAAATCGGGTACATGTTCTGACCCTAGTAATTTTAGACCTATATCAGTACTTCCTACATTTAGTAAAATTTTTGAAAAACTAATTTTAAATCAATTGCAAAGACATTTTAAATTAAATAATTTACTGCATAATAAGCAATTCGGATTTAGTAAGGGTCGCTCAACCACTGATGCTGGTATTGAGTTAATATCGCACATATTTGATGCCTGGGAGGAATCTCATGACGCTTTAGGCGTTTTTTGTGATTTGTCAAAGGCATTTGATTGCGTAGACCATGACACATTGATCAGGAAACTACACCATTATGGTATTAGGGGCGTTGCTCTAGACTTTCTCACTTCCTATTTAAGTGACAGAGTACAAAGAGTTGACGTGAATGGAAAACGGTCTCCGGGGTCTCTGGTTACTATCGGTGTACCGCAGGGATCAATTCTTGGTCCATTTTTGTTCTTAGTATACATTAATGATCTACCCCACCTTGTAAGGGACGATCATGAGGTTGTATTGTTTGCAGATGACACGTCACTTTTATTTAAATTAAAGCGACGACAAACCAATTTTGACAATGTAAACAATGCAATCTCTAAGGTTGTAAAATGGTTCAACGTTAACAATCTCCTACTTAATGAAAATAAAACAAAGTGTATTAGATTTATACTACCCAATGTTACACAAGTTAAAGCAAATATCAAAATCAAAGATGAACAGTTGGCTCTTGTGGACACCACCGTATTCTTAGGTATCACCCTAGATAATAAGCTTCAATGGGGTCCTCATATTGATAAGTTATCGAAGAGACTTAGTTCTGCATATGCAGTCAAAAAGATCCGTCTTTATACAGACGTTGACACAGCTAGACTAGTTTACTTCAGCTACTTCCACAGCATTATGTCGTACGGTATACTGCTGTGGGGGAGTGCTGCTGATATCAATACCATTTTTGTGCTGCAGAAGAGGGCTGTTCGAGCAATTTATAATATGGGCCCCAGAGAATCACTTCGCGAAAAGTTTAAAGAAATAAATATAATGACATTCCATTGTCAATACATTTATGAAAATCTGATGTATGTTCACAAAAATATTAATTTGTTTAAGAAAAAAAGCGATAATCACAATGTTAATACTAGAAATAAAGATAAACTCGCTGTTGCCACTTGTAGACTCCATAAAGTTGGTAAATCGTTTAAAGGGCACGGTGTACGCTTTTATAACAAACTCCCAAGAGATATACAAAAATTATCAATTAACAAATTTAAAAACGTAATTAAACAAAAGCTTTATAAAAAGGCATACTATAAAATATCTGATTATTTAGATGACAAAAACTCTTGGGATTGAAAATGCTCCAACTCGAACCTATTGTTTTGTAAAAGGATCATTAAAAAGAATAACCAGCCTTGTTTTCTTGCCTTTCTTTCCCGGCTTGGTCGCGGAGGAACAGGCACCTAGATAAAAACCGACGTTTCAAAGTGGTCCTTGTGATTTTATTGAATAAATGAATTTTGACTTTTGACTTTGACTATTCCCACGGATTCGAAACATGCATACAAAACTAGAATTAAAAAAATATTTCCATTTGTAAAGGTTTTGTTTGATGTTTAGTTACATAATAAAATGTAATTCGTTTACTCAGCCCAAAAAATACTTCGGTCAATCACATTCATTTCGAGAACTTTTAGTTTATTATTTATCTTGCCTAACATAGGTTACGTAAGTAGGTCTTTTAACAGCGTTTAGATAAACTAGCATAAATTAAAACTGTCAATGGAAGTTCTTGCCACCATTGTTTGCAATGCATCTGTAAAATAACACCGAGCTATAGGTGTATATAACACCTATAGCTATATGGATTAATGGTAGAGTCAGTCAATAATTCATCTCTCATATATTTCTGTGCAAAGAAGTCTATAATAATTTATTTGTGCGAGTTTGTGAAAAGGAAACAAGAATCAATACAAATGTAAAGGCTAATTCAAAGATTACGGCTCATTACCCGCACTTAGAGTTGCACCAAATGATACCCTCGCGCAGTCCCACGGACGAATAATCCTCAACACATTACGGGACGATTTTCACGGCTAGCTATAATTTAATATAACCCAAAGAGTATTCGTACAGTTTCTGAGCGACACAATTCATGCCAAATTCAATTTAAAAACCAAACACATTAGTGTTCTATATTCAAATGTTTCATTCATCTTCGACTTTGATTCCGAGGAATAAAACAGACATTCAATATTTGAATTCAAACATGAGCTCTATAGATTTGTGCACATCACAAACTTATCAAAGATGAGCCAATTCAAACGATCGTGATTTCGATAATCGGATGGCATGTTATCGATCACGAAGTTAAAGTTTCAAATCGATTTGATTGTGGATCAATGTTTTGATTTTCAATTCACGCTTGCGCCGATTCGATGCTAAATAGCGTCACGTAGGTGATGGTCTTATTACGCATCGCAATTTTCGATTCCAATTCGAAATTGCAAGATTGCAACACTTTTGATGTAGACTCACTAACGTTATGTGTCATTATTACCTGCTATTACCTACTTAGGATAGGAGTTAGACCAAGTACTTAAATTCAATGCTTTATCATATATATCTGTAACAAAGTTACACAAAATTATAGTTAAAATAAAAAATAGTTAGGTTGTGTAGTAATATAGTTTTCAAAAATATACAAAATCTGTTGCTATAAATTAATATTACTTAGGTATCGTCAATTTTTATATTTTTGTAGATATACTGTCTGTAATCTGCATGTAAAGTAATAGGTAACCAAATAAATGTAAAAAAATTGGATTCACTTCAAAATTATTAAATTTTAGCCTTTTTCTGGTGTTGTGTATTTTTTCTAATAATAAAACATTAACGTTATTTAGTGCCTCTAAGCGATCATTTAAAGTGCCATCAAACCTTTGTAACGACCAGTAGAGACGTGACATCCGTCAAGGCGGACGGTTCCCGAAACTAACTAATTTCTACTTTCGACCAATGATACCGTAATTACGAAGAATGAACCTTTATAAATTGTAGTGAGTGGATGATTAGATGCACACAAATCCCGCCGTATGTTGGTCGTGATCCATAAAACTGACGTTTTGTCGTATATAATTTTGATTCCTAATTTTTTATTACTTATCGAATGATTGTAGAGTTGAAATCGATTACCTTCTCGATTCGGTTTGTTTGATGACGTCCTTATTATTTCAAAGAAATTGAATAAGTTCTTTAGTTTATTTTATTTTATGCCTTTTACCCCATAGGTACCTATTAATAGCTGAACTTATCCTTGACCATTTTATTTGGATTCCTACGAGTAATTCATATTCAATAGCCGCTGATATTGCCATTATAAAATACATTTCTTGAGAATTCTTGAGTGTTGAATTTTTGATTTTATCAAGTATTTTTATAAATAAGTACATTTTTTTTCAACTGTCTCTAGAAATATATGGACATTATCAAACTGACTTTATATAAAAAAATAGCTTTTGTCACCTCCAATGGCCCATTAATTCTAAGCTCATCGTGAATCATGTAGATGCAAATGGTTACCACATCCCTTAAAGATTCCTCTAAAAAAATCAATAGATACTATCTCATAACAATTAATATTTAGGTAGATAAAACCATGACAAGACATTACCTACGTAGTAGGTACGTGTTTTGATGAGGTGTGAAGCGCTCTCACAAACAATAAATCGATACAGGATCTACGGTCACTTGGGGCGAATTAGCTGACCTTTCATCGAAACCAATGAATCGAATGTCCCATGTATACCTAGTAGCACTAATGTTGGCACTTTTTTGGCTGTTATAATGTTAAGGAAAATTATTTCAAATTCTTTGGAAAACCTGAAAACCCTCTGAATGCTATATCGTGACAAACTGATGAAAAAGAGTTACCGTCGCATATTGACGACCTCGATGGTATGTCAAGTAGCTGACAGCGACGCAAGAGATGCGGATTCGATTCCCGTTGCAGGACATATGTTTGCATGTTCTGCTATTATTTTTTCTGGGTCTGAGTGTTGTGTAAATCCTAGTGTAGAGTCAGGACAATGTTTGTGTCTTTCGGCTGAAAAAAAAGATTATATCAAATAGAATATTCGCAACATCCCCTTGTTGAATTGATCCAATCGTTTAAGTACCACGAATGTTTTTGCCTTCTCCTCAAAACGAGCACATAACACAACTAAGTAGAGTACTCATGCTCTTCACACCACATAACACACAGAGTGAGCACTGTGCTTACAAAAGTTCTTCTACCATACTACACTCTACCGCAGATAACTAAAACTGCTTCTTCTCAATAACTGTGGTACCACAGTGTGATAGCTCAGTTGGAAAAAGAGGGTCTCGCATACTTCTCTTTTTCAAACGGTATGCTACGCTACTCTACAGGAGTATCGTTCATATTTTTAATTGTTAGTTATTTGTCTCGCGAACTTATAAAGTCTCCCGACTCGCCCCAACAAGGTGAAGTAAGAGAGACGCGAAGAAGCCAAAAGTTCCCTTCTGGCTTCTTTGCGTCTCTCTTTAAAAAAAGGATTGACCACCGTAGCCAAATAACTGGCCAACGTATCGCCGCTGCTGGAATACCCTGCAAGTCAGGATGGCATCCAAAACGGTAACACCCATAGACACGGGAGCAGTTACCCTCGAAGTTGGGGCTAGAAAAATGAACCTTAGTTCGACTCTTACCCGCACTTCAAAACAAATCGAAGTGTAGACGACCGACGCCGATCTACCAATATAATCTATGTTACATATCTGAATATCTAACTATAGTCAACGATGCTTTTTTAAGCTTTTTGCCGACTTCGCGTAGGGACGCTATGTTTTGATAGAGCTATTATTATAATATCTGTGGATAGAGCATTATCAACTTGATACAAAATAAACGAAACTAAAGTGAAGTGTTAATTAAGTATGATAGTGCAATAACGAGTTGTTTGCACAATGTAACGCACACCAGAGCAAAATAACCTACACACGTTTCTTAATGTCCTGTACCTTTAAGGATGGGCATTACGATTGAGATTTGAACGAAACTTTACATTTCTTTTGACAATAACATTGTTTTTCGATCGCTCAAGTGCGGGTCGACCTTTTCGAAATTAATGTAAAAAATTCCGTTCAACTTGCAAGCCCTTCGTGAAATGCCACCCGTCTATTTGGAATACTTACTTTGACGTAATAACACTCTTTGTTTTGTCCGTTCAGTCGGTTTAAAAACAAAAGACGTCAATCAAAAGAAAGTTTGCAATTAAAACGGTATATTGAGTTTTTACGTTAAAAGTCTTTTTTATCCAACTATTCCTACTACTTTATTAATAGTTGGATAGAATAAAGATGAAAGTACGGATATTTTTGTCTTAGTGAAAACAAAAACAAAAGAAATTATACTTCATGATTCAAGATATTTATTTGCATAATTCAATATGAAATTTGGTCGTATTGCGAAGTTGAGTACTATAGCACTTAATTAACCCTTTACAGCTATCGAAAAGGACGTTTTTCGCAAAATAACATCAATATTTTTAAAACTAACTTATTATAGTAGATATAATGTGTACTATACTTTCGACATACCTAACAAAATATCTCTTCCAACTAATATTATAAATTCTTTTAACGTGTAAAATAAATTTTGTATTAAATATGGTTTTAGTTTTTTTTAATATAATTTAGTACATAGCTTGCTAAACAAGAAAGAAGCTTCGTTTAATTTTGTTTATTCTAAAGTATGGTACATATAGTATGGTATAAATATTTGAAGAAGGGTAGCGTTAAGTTCGCCTTACTTAACAAGTGCATACTTGTTTTACCTTGTGCAATCAAGCATTTTCTATCTATCTATATATGTAGTTTGTGTTTGTTATTTTCTTCAAAGTTCTATTATCTTGGCATACCTTCCTTGCATGCTTGTTCTGGGTAATGTGGTTAACAAAAAAAAAGCTTTATAGAACTGGGCAAAGATCGATTCGTTGTAAATAGGTAGGTAACATAACACTGATAAAGGTTTATTGGCGTCGCGTGAGGGGGGCCATTAGCGGCCCCTAAGCGGCTCAGCTAACCGATAACACTGCTATTGATTACTTACTTTGATGTCTTATTTACCACGTTCTTGGGTAAAACATGCTACTTGTTAGGTATTTTTACGCGCGACGTGAGAAGCCCCTATTTGCATTTGCCATAAGAAGTTGACTGTTTATTACGATCTATCAAAACTATCTTCTTTGACAATACCTTTGAGGTTGGCAGGTAGAAAATGCTTATAGCACTAAGCCCATCTTTTGTACAATGAATATTGGTAACAATCTAGCCAAAACGGCTTACCAGATTGTAATTTCGTTTTTTTGCATAGGATTTGTATGTCTTCAAGAATGGTTTTTAGATAGGGTTTTATCGCCATACATCCTACTACTATTATAAAAGCGAAAGTTTGTGAGGATGGATGTTTGTTACTCTTTCACGCAAAAACTACTGAACAGATTTTGATGAAACTTTACAGTAATATAGCTTATACATCAGAATACATAGGCTATTTTTTATCCGGGTACAACGCGGGCGAAGTCATTAATCAAAGAAAAATACGTCAGGGGTGTCTTAGTAAAAAATAACTTATTGTTTTAAAGTCCTATATCTATGTATTCATCAATTATGTAGTTTTTTAATGTGTAGTTAGGTATTTATAATTATAATAATCTTGTAGTTTGAATACGCCTTGCATACTGCTCTTGTATCGAAGATAACTTACACCGCCAACATTACTTAGATTCCGCTCTATCCCAAAGTTGTCTGGAAGAGATCGTCTTTAAGCCATATGACCGCCCATTTTACTTTAATAATCCTTAGTTTGGCTATAGTTAATGGCCAAATTAAGGATTATTCTTGATAAAAAAAACACCTGTCATTTAAATAAGGACATAGGTATACGCAAATTAAATTTGTTTAGCCGATTAGCGTTCGTGAAGTCATTTCAACTTTTATTGTCGGTTGGCATGTTCGAAGTTCATGTAAAGCATTTGTGAAAAACATTTGTTGGGAATTCTTTGATTGGTGCAAGGGATAAGCTATGAGGCTCTTTAAGTCATTAGCGATTGACCCCAGGAAATGCCTGCAGTCATGTTAAGGTTAATTATGGAATCTTATAGAACATCTTATTATTGCCGCTCAGCAGTAAAGCTCGCACTGATGTGTTCTGGCTATGGCAGATTTTGCGTTTTCTGCAGATATTTCGTAGCGAATCCCTGTGGCCCTGCCATACAGGCTATAAAGTCCTACTGTGGGGAACAGAGTATAACATATAGTACTGTTTTATTACAATTATGCTATATATTGCTTACCTACGTATAGCGATAACAATATATGTATCTTCGATATCTGTTTGAAATGGCAATAAACATTTCATTTCATTTGATTCAGGTGTGTGTTACGATACGTGATTTACGTAGCGGAGGAACAGGCACCTAGATGAAAACCGACGTTTCAAAGTGGTCCTTGTGATTTTATTGAATAAATGAATTTTGACTTTGACTTTGACTTTGATACATTAGTACTCATAGTTACCTAATAACTCATTACACCCAAAAAGATCCCGCAGTTCCTAACAGCTGCAGGGCTAAGCGGTGAACTTTGAACGCCCCCTAAGGGGAAAAGTAAAACGCGTGGCCATCACAATAGGCCTGTGACGGCCGCAGTGATACCAAAGCCACAAAAAGCAAATAATAATACCTAATAATGATATCCAGGGAATCCTATTATGTCTTAATGATTATGTAATCCTATGAATGAATATTTGTTTTGTATGTCACATACGTGTGATATAATTCGATAGACAGGAAAGCAAACTTTCTAATTATACAGTATGTGTTTATTTTAAAAAATCATTAATTATTTTACAATAATTAACTGTACTTAATTAAAAATTAAATAAAACTCATGGATTTACTAAAAGTAAACAAACATCACATGTTTCGTTCGGTACTTTGAGTTTGGTCCAGAAAAGTGTTGCCAGTATATATAAACTTTAATTCCATTCAGTAATAATATGCTCGTGAACCTCAGAGCATATTTCAATGCAAAATATATGACAGTGTTTACAAATCTTAAATACAAGGAAGGTGTTTCATAATAATTTAATATCTGGCACACGCTGAGAGTTGGATCTCTCTTATAATATCAACTTTTGTAGTTAGGAGAAACAGAAAATTTAGAACAATTTTAGAAACTACCTACTTAGTTTAACCTTTTTTTATAAAACCAAAGTGCCAAAGATGCATGCGGCCTTTCGGTTGATACGTGATAACTTTTATTATAAGTACAATAATATTTCTTTTATTTTTTATATATTTCATTTTTTTTATCTTTACTTACCTTTCTTTTATTTTTGGGCAGTGACATTTGCATCTATATTTTAGTAGAATGTATTTTCGCAAAGATACCTACTGAAATATCAGTTAACAGATAATGTGACCTTAAAATTTAAAACCCATAGTTAAAACACGTTAGAGGCACTGATTACTCGAAGTTAAAGTAATGTTTGAGGGCATTCAAATAAATTGCCAAGTATTTACAAGAGCTATCGTAAACGAAACCATCATTATGTGGTACAGGCAGCAGCAAAATATTTAACTTCCGAAAGGTTTTTCATATTGTGAAACGAGAATTATCACGTACCGTAACTATCGATGAACGCACTGACTAAATTACCACTCATTCCGAGAGCATTCATGAGGGCGAGTGATCGCGATGCTTTCTTAGTTTTAAGAATAAAAACGCAAGAAATATTTCTAAACGAGAACAATCTGATAACTTACATTTAGAATGAAAAATAAGATCATTTACTTCAATAAATACCTACTTATTTCAGGGGGTCTAGACAAATAACTCATGCTTAGTTTTCCTATGATGCTAACATGCCAATTTGTCATGGAAAAACTTGGCAATAGTCACGTGACATTTCCACAGCCAATGTATTTTCCTCATAATTCAATCTCTCCGCAGGCGTTAACGCCAACAGATAATATTCGTCTAGACACCCTGGGCGGCTTACGCCCAGCATTGAATTTTTTAGACTTTCTATAGGCGGTTGATGATGATGATTTTAAAATTAAGAAAGCAGAATTACTTTTCTTTCACCCTCAGCAAAGAAAACGGTAAAGTATCACAAAGCAAAATTCTAATCGGATAGCAACTGCTATGGTAGAATTTTAAAATCTTGCCTATACTTTTGCTGGCGATTGTACCTTCTAGTACAATCTAGAACCTATAATCAGTGAACAATTAGCTTATTTACATTGTATCTACGCAAGGTGTCCCAGAACATCTGTACTTACTCGAAAGGGGGTGGTAATACCTAGAATGTGCACAAGATTACCGGAAAAACTATATTGAAAATGATATTGAAGTTGTTCGAAAACCCCCTTAATCAGCTGCAACTAGGACTGCTTGGGGTTGGCCCAAGGATATTTTTCATTTTACGTTAAATAAAAATACGGCTTCGAAATAAAAACTATTTAGAAGCCGTATTTAACAGCAGACTTATTTGTTTTTTTTTACATGATTTCACTGTCATTTTCAAGTCAAAAGTACACGTGCTCAAAACGGTGAAGGAAAACATCGTGAGGAAACCGGCATACCCTAGAACCTAAAATTTTAAGGCATGTGACATCCCAATCTTTTTTTATTTTCTAATAAGCGGCGATGGGCCTGCAATTTGTCTGGAATACTAACTACCATGCATAACACATGTACGCATATGTATTTGGACGTGTCTCTGACTACCCCTTACTAGGTAACTTCACAAATCTGCGTACTGAGTATAGATCTAAGGCGATTATAGTCGTTAGCGTGTTTTTTATTGCTTTGTTTGTAATACCAAATCGATTGAAAACAATTTCATTTTCTCCTAAGTTTAACGTTAGGTAAAAAAAATCCTACATATTTTCTTCCGATAAAATATTTCATTTTTACAACTGGTCACAACTCACGTTCGTTAGTAATTTCAAATTACAAGATAACATGATCACAAGTGCAATTATCAGTAAAATCACAACAATAAACATCTAAGCGCACCGCTAATGGCAATAATAAAGCTATGATCTACTGATTAAAGTTGTGATATTGATTACTGCAGAATAATGAATGCAGAAATGCAACTATGTTATTGGGATTGGTTGTGATTCAGTACAATATCAGAGATTTTCTTTCTTTCCAGCCGACTTCAAAAATTTGTCTGTTTTTTGTGTGTGTATGTTACGCGATATCTTCGCCAATTTAGTGTGAACAGATTTTATTTTGTTTTTTCTTAATTGAAGTTTCTATTTCTGAATCGCTGACCATTTATACTCGTAATTCATTGTTTTTCCGAAGTAAGAGTCCCCGTAAACGGATGACATTACTTTCAAACTGATTGCTAGCGTTTTTCTTTGCTTCGTAAGGAGTTATATGACGGCAGGATACTAATTTTATACATAATTGGCGTTTTTTTCGATGGACTTGCTAATATAGCGTTATCGCTGTTAAAAGCTTAAAATGTTAAAAGCTCGATTCGCCTAAAATTTGTTATATATTCCTGTATTGAGTACCTAAATAGCCACAAAAACCACCCAGTCCTATCCCACCCTTCCATTTCGCGAATTTTTTGATCTCCTCTCGTACCTCTCTATGGATTACCAAAGGCTTTGAGTGCAATACAATTAACCACAAACAAACATACCTTCCTCACTACAAAGGCACCCGACTGACATCTATGGTACCAATAAAAAATGATCGCAACTCACGCTTGTCCAAAAGGTCTAATTGACGAAGAAAGCAGGTTTAGGACATTTTACCGGTCTCAGCAAGATTTGTTTTAAGCAAACGAAAAATGAAACAAATATTATTTTTCCTCAAATAGTAGTGGTACATACTGTGGTTGTTGCGGTAATTGTATTTGTGCTTCATTTAAAATATCTTGTAAAGTACCTTGGATAATTAAGTTTTTTTTTTTTAAGATTGTACCTCTAGAGCTCTAATCTCCTCACTAGTTCTCTGTCGAACCTGTATTGTAGTAACTCCCCTCGGACTCTCCACGAAGACATTAAATACTTATAGGAGTTGAAGTTAATTCAAGTAAAATCATTTTATAGCTCTTAAAAACTCACACAGTTGGTACAACAGGAAAAATAGAAATAAAATTCAATCATTTTTATTTCAGAAAAATATTACAATTAAATACAAATAAACATACATAAAATACTGTCCATATAAAACTACACAGTCTAGGTAGGAGGTACATAGAGCCACTAAATTTACGAGTGTACAACATGCTCTCTCGTTCAGCGATCCATGAGGGCACAGTCGGTGTCCAGCCTCCATGCAATAAGTAGCAGATAGCTGTTGGAGTTGCCGCACACCCGCATTAATAAATGCAAATATGTGTCTTTTATATTGTATCCCTGCCATTAATGTGACACAAATAGTGTCATCTAGTAAGCTTTAGGGAAAAAAGGCCCAGCCTGCCACAAATAAAATATTAAATCTCAGGATGAGCCCAGGTACCTATCCTATATATATAAATATTAAATAAATATATTGCTGGACATTTTTTACACAGCATCATCTAGCCCCAAACTAAGCAGAACTTGTATTATGGGAACTACATGACTGATATACTACTCATATACTTTTTTTTTGTAAATACATACATATTATACATAGATATTATACATATATCTAAATGCTATCTGAATGCTAATTATCATTAAATTCGCATATGTACTTTTTTATCTTGTGTAATAAAACATTTTTATCTGTGTCCAAAACCAGCGGCAACCTGCTTTTTACGCAAATGGTTGGGTTCGCCAGCGAATGTAATTAACAGAACACCAATAAAAATAATTGGAAACAAGAACCATCCGCTTCGGCCCGTCATTTAGTATTTCGATTATCCCGGTTATTGTCATGGGGTTCTGTATTCTAAGTTTAGTAAGAACGAACCGTTTTCAAAGTTATTAAATGTCGGTAGCGACATCTATTGACACGCAATTCTCTATATGTTCGAATGGTGGTTTGACACATTTAGTGAAAAAAAAACGTTATCTGACATAAGGATGAGTACGGAAATCTTCTAAAAAACAAAAGAAATCTCTACGATTTGAGTTTAAACATTCTCTTTTTTCTGAGGTTAAACTTGAATATTCAAATAAAGTACAATATTTAGAACTAGTCTAGAAGTGCTAAAATATTTGAAATAAAAAAACAACTCGTAGGTAATCCTTTTTGAAGCTGATTGTACCATATCAGTATGCAGGTAATTAATGTATGTGCTAAAACGGGCAAAAAAAAAAAAGGTTTGATTAGTTATTGCACCAATTTTCCTAGTTTACGGAAAATGCATAGTAAAAGATTTTTAACAAACAATTTTATTATGTATATGTATATCATTCGTCATACGTACTCCTTTGCGTCGTAGTTAGGCCCAAATTTATTTTGTCGGCATGAATCGCTCTGGGGCGGCAAAAACCATGGTTGTCTGTTTGTTCGGCTTTATATTCCCTTTATGGCGCTGTTTGTTGAACCGACAGCGCGTGACGGGATGACGTGATGTCATAAAAATGTTTTCTGTTTTAGCACCGATGATTAGCCATAAGTTAATTTTATTACCAATTTCTGCTGTTGATGGAAAAGTTCACGAATTTTACAATGCGTTTGACTGGATTAAACACTTTTGTCTCGGAACGTTTTTTTTCAATAAATTAACCCTTAACAGATATGTAGGTACGTATATCCTGACCTAGTGTGCTAGGTTCCCGTTTATCGTGGGTATCGAGAACTATGAGAACCGTGGTACCACAACACCCAGACATCGCCACACCGTCGATGTCATGATATATAAAGATTGAAGCGTTTGTGGTATATAATTTTCCTAGTTGTTTCCATCACGTCAGATACGACTTGACGCGGTCAATGAAAGGAAAATCTTAAGTGGCCTAAAAATCTGACACAAGAGTTGGCCACTCATACGAACTTACTTTATAAAAAAGAAACGAACTCATAACTGTATTCCCCATGATAGAGTATGCACCTCCTCAGATCCATTCTCGCAGATCCATGGACCAGGGATCGATCAGAGTTACCAATGGCAATTCTTTAGAACTATTGGTTCTAAATCATGCCTTTTCCACACGATATTTTTCTTCACCGTTATGCCATTTTAAATGAAAATTATGCTTAAAGTAAAAATGATAACAGTACCAAGCCCCCCCTCCCCCCCATCCTTTGAGTGATGCTAAATGAGTTGAAAGAAATTGATTTCTTTGTCAGTCAACATAAATTACACTATTATTAACCATATATTGTTCTGTAGTGATCTGGATCAGCTGGTATAATACAGATGAAACGGCTAGCTATCTATAGAGGTACAGATAGCTAGCTGTTTCATCTGTATTTTTGTATATACCTACTAATACATAGTTGTATGTATGAATGTGTTAAAACTATTTGACTTTAATAACCCTTTAAGGTCGACTCTGCAAGAATATTCCATGTTCAACTCTTGGATGCCTTGACTTTCTGATGTCGGCAACTTTTTGTAGCTCTACCGTCATTAATTGAGCTATTTGTTGAGCCGCGAAATTTTAATTGCGTTAATAATTTAAGCTAAAAGGGTCGAGAACATAATGTTATTATGTTCTCAACATTATAAAATATTTTTGTACAAAAACATCGAGCCTTGAATTTAATTATGACTGGATGCCACTTAAAATTTTTAATCGTTAAAAGTTAAAAGCTGTAGGTACTGATTGATTAAATAAAGATAGCAAAAACAGTTTATTGAAGCTTCACGATAATTAGCGAGTTTAAGTGAAAATGGCAATATAGCTCGTAGAACCGATAGCCGCTGGGGATGAAAGGTTCTCGAATGGCGTCCACGAACTGTGTGATGCAACGCAGCGCAGGCTCTCGACCACACGAGGGACGGACGACATCTAAAAGCTTGCGGAAAGCCGGTAGATAGAGGTAGCCCAAGATCGTTCCTCATGGCACTCTTTGAGGGAGGCCTATGCTCATCAGTGGACTTTTACAGGCCGTTGATGATGATGAGAGCTACACAATATATGTTTGGACAAAAATATTATATGTTTTCAATATTTTATTTTAGTATACTAGGAAATTATATTAGTGACAAATCTTGAGTGGTTTAAAAAAAACCTAAATTCGTCTTGCATGAATAATTAAATAAATAATCTACGTCTAGAAAATAACTTTCCAGTGTCGAAGTCGGCGGACCACACAAATAATCCCTAATTTGCTTAACATACCACAGAAATAGCTAAAGTATAATCATGGTTGACTTAAACTCAAACAGTGATTAACACTTTTACAACAATGTTCCATAAAGTATTTCTCTCGAATAATCAAATTAATCAGAATGAAATCGGAGAATCTATCGCTTTTATAGTTTCCTACTAACCGCTGGCGCCGGCTTCACAAATTGGTATAATTGTAACGCATAGACCATAATATCCCATAAACGCATCAGGCATGGAAACTTGTGGCGCCTTATTTGGTGGTCATAACAGAATCGTAGCCAGTTTAGATGAAAAAAGCCTGACGGGACTCAATCAAAGTTTTTTTCAACGGCGGAAATTCCAGAAGCGCTGATTATTTTCAATATAACTAAACCTACCCTCGCTTCCGTCAGCTAGTTATCTGGATCAGTTGAGCTATTTATAGATCGTTGGTATCGTTTTATCGGTCTTTAGATAGCTGTTTCATCTGTATTTTTTGTATATACCTACTTGTACATAGTTGTATAAATAAATTTAGTAAGCTTATCTAATACAGGTTTGCATTCATTGAATCAAATAGTCAGCAATCTCAACTCTCAATCAATCTCAAACAGGAACAAAGATCTTTACAACATTGGTGCCATAGATAGACCACTGAGCTGAAATAAAATTCACAGAATTGAAATTCTAGTGGTTTGGTGTCACTTTAAGATTTTATTATGACTATACCACGTACCTTACTATTCTCCTGCTGATTTCGTCTTCCATTTAGAGCTCCTCGACGATCAGTTCCCGTCTCACGACCGTCAGCAGGAGAATAGTAATACGAGGTCCTATTAACATCCTAAATTGTCAATTCAGTCCTGGAATGCGTGTGTGTGGGAAAACCAAGGTTACTTTGCGAAGCCTATACCTAGATTTTCTACAGGCTGCCCATTTAGCCTGGCTACTCTCACTCATAATGACCAACTTTAAGTCTGAATGAAAAGGAAGTGCACTTGCAAAAACACAACTCGACAGAGTTATTTTGTTCTTTACGTTCTTGGTCATCCAACGCTTAGTTAGTCTATGACCAGGTTTAGAAATAAAAGCATTGAAAAGGAGCTTATGTTCAGACAAAAGGGTCACCCCGACAGCAATCTTTGCCACTTAGAACGTAGCCAATGTCTATCGGTATTATTGGTGGCTCCTGCTTTTGGGATGTTTGATTTTGGCAACCAGCGTGGTACCCGGATAAAAAGTAGCCTATGTATTTTTCTGATGTATAAGCTATATTACTGTAAAGTTTCATCAAAATCCGTTCAATAGTTTTTGCGTGAAAGCGTAACAAACATCCATCCTCACAAACTTTCGCGTTTATAATATTAGTAGGATTACCTAGATGTCTCAGCTATGCTACTTCTGGCTATTTATTGAATTCCTTTTGCGTTATCCACAGGATGCCGCAACACAACAGGCGGCATTCTCGTTTCGTCATTCAATTTCAAAGAGGACACGATTAATAAAACACATGTTACAACACTACTAAGAATCCGTTCCGAAAAATTATTCTCACAATGTCATAAACGAATTTGTAACAATCAGAAGGCCATAAAGCCCAATCAGTAGAATTACCCTACAATGGGAACAAAGTCGAGTTTACGACCTAATTATCATGATTTGTTTTCCCAAATTAGTGGTCCATGTACCGTCAGTCACTACCTATTACCACAAGCTAAACTGTTTTGTTGAATGATTTTAATCTCTAGCGCTTGGGCAGAAGATTGGTATAAACTTTTAGTGTGTTAGGTAATTTTGGTGACGGTTTGATATCGATATGGTTCTCTAATTGGATCGGAGGCTTTGTTTCATGTGTTTGATCTGAATATCTGATTAGTTGGGAGGGGTTTACGACTTTACACGTTTATTGATATGGATCGAAAGATTTATATCTCTTGAATTGGTTAATCTAAATTGTGTTTTGGTGATAAAAACTGTGTTCCAGTAAGGTTTCCGCTCTTCGCTCTAATCAATTTATACCAACGCATTAGCATTGCCATTCAGCCTAGCAATGCAGCTAGAACTTTCTGATACCTATGATATAAATATTCCTAGTGTGGGGTCAGGACTATGTATGTATTAGTGTTTATTTTTTATTTCTTATGTGCATAAAGTAAAGTAAAGTCATAAAGTTTTAGAAAAAGGAAAATAATCTATGCATATAAAGGCAACCTTTGCATTGCGCCCTACTGGGACATTGCTGGCTGGAATAATAATAATTAATAGTAAGTTACCTATACGAGAATCTACTTAGAATGCATATATAAATTGATTCACTTACGCATAGCCTGAAGCATGGGGCGGGCCGCCCTACGCCTCGCCCTACACGCCCAACGCCTTTGGGCTGGTAAGTAACGAACGGTAAGTGTCAGTAGTCGTAATTTGAATAAAATTGTTGCTTCTATTTAGACTCTAGGTACCTAGAGTAGGGTCAGCAGAATACCAGCCTAGCGTATTTACCTTTTGTTGAGCTGACACCTTTTAGACACAACATTTAAAAGTCTGCAAGCATTTCTATTTCAGTTTTACTTCTAAGTAGGCTATTCTAAAAATGAATTATTTATTTTGAGATTTTTGTTTCATACCTCTCCCACCGTCATATTCTAGCATAATTTGTATGTATTTTTTATGCTGAGCTGAATAAGTGTTTATAGTTTAATTTCTTTTGCATACTCTCATGATTTTATTAAAAACCAGGTTTTGTGGACATATATATCACTGATTTGAAATTATTGTGGTTTGGTTTCATTTAAGAACGACTATAACAAGACTATGGTCAATAAAACGTCAGCAAGAGAATAGTAAAGTACGTGGTATAGTAGTAATAATATTCAAAAATATATCACACTTGTTCCTGTTTGATAAAGTTCAAAATAATCTTTGACTCCAGTTGAACAAATCGGCACTCTATGTAAGTATGAATGTTCAAAAAATGTATAGATACATATAACACAAATATAATCCTCAATGCCGTAGAGTTTTCGAATACGTGGGGTGTTTTATTTAGATTATAAGAGGGAAATGAAGTCTGGGCATGTACTGGCTCGATTTTGGAAGAATTAATGTAAATCTACAATAGAAACAGAACGACGTGATATCTCAGTTCAAGGAGAACTACTAGTATAGATCTCAGATTTAAATAACCGCAGGCATATTTGTGCTAGTAACATGCGAGCGAACCCGTTGCCAGAGTACAATAATACAGCATAAATGTCAATAATTTTATGAAATAACCACTTGTGCTAATTAGCTCGTGCAATCGAAAGGTATTTATCGGCGAGGGAATACAATAACTCTTGGAAATTAAAATTAAATATTTGTGTTGCACGTCTCTCAGCTCAAGTTATTCGCAGTCAGGGTTGCCAAGTACAAGTATTTTTTTTAAACAGGTACGTGAACTAAAACTATCTGCCCTACACATTTCCAAAGATAAAGTTACTGTTAAATTAAAAATTAATTAAAAAAAGAACAAATTAGATTTATAAAGTCGTTCAGTAAAATTTCAATAATTTTTTTTTTCGCTTGTTCATCCCGGACTTGGTCGCAAAGGAATCGGTATAAAATCAAATATAACAAAAAATCCCTATAGTTTATAAATAGCTGACGTTCCAAAATTACCCTTGTGATTTCAATAAATAAAAACTATTGACTTGACTTTGACTTAGAACTGGCGGCCATAGTCTGACCGTAATCTGGTTGACTAGGTCGTCAACTGCGTCCTTAACAGTTCAATAATTTTCCCCACTGTAGGATTTTTCCCAGCATCCTCAGTGGCAGCCCTACCCGCAAGTGAGTTATACTCCCGCCCGCGCCATATTTGTTTTAACTTTAACCACAATATATTACTCCTTACGAAGTTTAACCAATATATTACTTTTGTTTGTTAAGTTAATTGTTAAATGGTTCGTTATCTTCACGCATATTTAATTTGGTATCGATCGGCCCGTAAATAAAATAAAAATATTATAAAAATAAATATTCTTTGATTGTGAACGATGTATCCGCTCGAAGTTGCCTGGAAGAAGTACACTATGCTTCGTGATAATTGAAGCAATTTGTCTGTGTGCTTGTAAGTTCAATTTCATTGTGACAGGTAAAAACTGATGTCCTGGGGCAGTACATATTTGAAAATAAATACATTTTTGTGTTTAGATTAGAGGGGTTGTACGAAAGCTTGGATATGAATGTGTTAGTAGATAGAAAATGGTTCAAGCCCAGGTTAGAAACAGTCATTCCACTCCGACCTACTGAACGGAACAACTGAAACGGATCAACTAATTTTCTTTCTCAACGAACCAATTATTTGGTTGGTTCGATAGGAATATCTAAATTTACTCCACTCCAACCAACTGAACGGAACAACTAAAACGGATCAACTAAGTACCCCTCTGTGAAGGTCCATCTGAATAACCCCAATGTAGGCATGTTCTAAAATATTCGATAGATTTGGAGTCATTTTCAATTTTGTGCGCCATTTTGTAAGCATTTCGATAAATTAGACAAACGATCAATCAAGGTAAAAAACCACCTCTTAGCCCAAACGCATATACTGGTTCCTTGTATCGCGGATAGAAGTTTGTATAGTTCGTGAGTTATTTTATATATGACAGTACTATGAACTATAAAATGTCCATCAAGGATCTAACAATAAAAATAATCATCTTTATAATTTTATCATTTTCGTACGTACATAAATCAGGAAGAAAATATAGAAATACTAGCTTCTGCCCACGGCTTCGTCCGCGTGGTACCCGGAATAACACATAGGCTACTTTTAGTAGCCTATGTGTTATTCTGATGTATAAGCTATATTACTGTAAAGTTTCAAAATCCGTTTATTAGTTTTTGTGTGAAAGAGTTACAAACATCCATCCTCACAAACTTTAGCGTTTGTAATAGAAGTAATATATAATCTACCAGGAATTAGGTTCATTCATCTGGAATAAAAAACGAATCACTAAGAAATATTACTCTATAATGCAGCCTGTAAACAATTTAAGATTCTGGTGTATACAGCAAGAAAGTATTCGGCCATAGCTAAATAAGTAAACACGTCCTCGAACAGTCGAGGTCATGTTGTTCCCATGATGTACATTCTCAGATACTTAGTACTTAGAACTTTGAGGATACGAAGAAGGAGCTAGTTAAGGTACGTCCAAGTTTTTTTGACACATGCCCGAGTTTTGCAAGTAAAGGTCAAAACCTAAACCTAAAATTATATAAGAACGACCTTCAGATAAGTCATTAAGATTGTATTGTTCTCATGTAGGTGACATCTGTTTGTCTTTTTGAGAATAAAGTTATTTTAACTTAATCTGAAACTAATACACAAACCCGTGAACTAGGTTTAACACAGTTTTACATAAAAGCAATTCATTGAAATTAAATGGACTTCCAAATATTCGACTATCCACCCCGAGGCTATAAACGAATTTAATTATTTTCAAAACTGGCCTCAGAGCATTTGCATAAAACAACGATATATTACCTACATAAGAAATTAACCTCTGCCTCAACTCAATTAGGTTAAACCAAACCGTATACTAAAAGGGTTTAATAACTTTGTGTGGGCGTATTCAGGAGCAGGGGGTGGGGGCAACGTTCCTTAGAATATCATTTATCTTGCAGAGATGTTATTCCCATGATAAACATCTTCAAATCCATTCTCACATCTAGGCAGATCCTTGAAGATACTAAGTATATTCCAGAGGAACGACCAGATATTATTAGTCTCATGCCTACATTTAGTTTAAAAAAAAAAGAGGTTGCTAGCCCATTGTCACTTAATTATAAGTAGTATACGTGTCTTTATGACCTTTATCAAACATATTATTTCTTTACAATCTAGCCTCATCAAAATTAAATCATATAATTCTTGAAAATTGAAAATTTAATTAAAGGTAATCTTTGATCTATTTTCGGTAAGCTTTCAATCTAAATCTTGAAGTTAAGTATAGTATTGTCAATAGGTTATGAGCAGAATGCCAACTTTGACGTAAATTAAATTGAGGTTTGATCGGAATTTTAAATTGATATAGGATTACGAGGATCAGACTAGATCTTCTTTGTCCGAACAATAAATATATCAGAGTCCGTCCACGCTGTGGGCACGTTTCAGTTAATTTACTTTTTTACATACTTTAAGCTCATAAGTCAGGCAATCAATTAGTCAGTATATCAGTTAGCTCGTGACAGACATCTGACGGAGCAAACAAATCGAAGGAACTACGACCCTGAGGGCATAGCACATGAGGCAAACTAGCATGAATGAAGCCAAAGTAAATTTGAAAAATTGGTATTTATTCATTGTTATCACCAATTATTATTATCCTACTAATATAATAAATGCGAAAGTCTGTTGTGTGTGTGTGTGTGAATGTCTGTTACCACGTATCTCCGTAACTACTAACCAATTTTGACGAAACTTGGAATGTAGATAGTTTAGGATCTGGAATAAAACATAGGCTAATCTAATTTTCGAAAATCGACCCCTAAGGGGGTTAAATAGGGCAGTAAAGTTTCTATGAAAAAAAAAATTTGATTCGCTCAAAACTCTGTACAAATAAACTTTAAAGTAAATAAAGAAAAACGAATTTTTATTTTTTTCAAAACTACCCTTAGGTGTGTACAATTGAGTTCTAAATTTTCTATAAATTGTAATCCTTGGTTCGATTCATTCAAAAGTTGGTGGACATAGTTTAAAGCCTGGAGACGGTCATATGCTACTTTTACTAACATACCACGCGGGCGAAGCCGCGGGCAACAACTAGTAATAAATAATAATGCTTGGGCTTCGTTTGGGCCCAAGCTAGCCCTAAACTAAGCCCAAGCAGAGCTTGTTTTATGGGAACCACAGGACTGATATAATACTTTGGAATACATAGAAAACACCGAGACCCGAAACAAATATTTGCAGAACTTACAAACATTGGTCCCGCGGCGGGATTCGAACCCGCAACCTTCTGCGTCTCAAGCGGACCTTCGCCCACTGCGCCACAGAGGTCGTTGTTAGGTTGGACGTTTATAATATTTTCCAGAAAAAATCTATCTTACAAACCTTGCCCTGTCAATAACGAACATAAGAAAAAAATATTTAAATATTTTCAAATGATGATCTTCCATGCATGTGGCGATTGTTATTTCAACTGTCCCCGTATAATGAATGGGTTTTTGAATGGTACCTACCTATTCTTATAATATCTAATTTTATTTTTTCGCGAGTTCACTTTGATGATATCATTTTCGATATGAGATAATGATCTCGAGTTTAACCAGTATTTTAAGACGATGAATCTAAACTATTTATTTATCGTGAAATGACATTATGCCCTCATGTCAGAGGCCTTCGGGAGACATGAAGTATGAAGTAAAAATCATGTCTCATCTATTAAAAGCGTATTTCTACTTCAGTGAAAACACCTAAAAATATCTAAAATATGTTTCAAAGAAAACGTAGTTACTAAAAATACCAGAAACAAAAGCCCAAAATTAAAAAAAAAAATAGTTTTGGATGCGACGAGAATCTTGGTAATATGATAAATTTAAGTAACATAATTATGTTTTACATACTGCCACAAGCCAAACCAAAAAACAAATTTTGTTTTCAGCTAAGTTGTAAGTTATTTTTCCTTTTTTATTTAAATTGAATGTGAGGAAATTAATATTTTATTTGCGTACATAGACAACATTCACATGTTTTCGGGGCATACCCTTAAACTGGGTTTTCGTTACATACTGTAGATTCCGACACAATAGTTTCTTACTACGAGTAGCTTATACTAAGGTCTTAATTCCAGTAAAGACTATTTTGTAGTTTAGAGTTTATCGTTTAAGTACGACAAAGCTTTCTTCCAATAAACAGGTAAGTAAAAGCCAGTTACACTGGGCAATAGATCCTTAGAACAAGTTTATTCCTAAGTACTCAATCACATAGAAAGCAGGTTCCACAGTGCCTACGAACTTTACAATTCTTTATTTATTGATAAAACCAGATAGGAAAGCGCCACATGAGACAAATTTTAGACATAGTAGAGCTGCTTGTGATATAACTCGTCTGGGGAAATACTATCACTATACCTTTCTGCCGCCTAGCAGTTATGCTCGTATATACATATATTCCAGGTTGAAAGGTATGATTAGCAGTGAAATTAAAGGCACATGAGACTTTTTATATATATAGTATTTTAGTATATCATATTTGCAGAAGTATCAAATTTGTAGAATCCTTATTAATTTGTTAGTAATTTGTATAACTCTTCATCATCATCAGCCTATATTAGTCTACTGCTGGACATAGGCCTCCCCTAATGAGCGCCATAGCACCCTGTCTTCAGCTTGCCGCTTCCAGCATCTGCCTGCAGTCTTTCGCAGATCGTCATCCCACCTGGCCGGAGGGCGTCCTACACTACGTTTGCCGAGTCGCGGTCTCCACTCAAGAACACGTTTACCCCAGCGGTTATCGGTTCTTCGCGAGATATGACCGGCCCACTGCCACTTCAGCTTGCTAATTCGTTGAGCTATATCGATAACTTTGGTTCTCTGACGGATGTATTCGTTACGAATCTTATCCTTCAGAGAGACTCCGAGCATAGCTCTTTCCATAGCTCGCAGAGCGACTTTGAACTGGTGGACCAGCCCTATCGTGAGTGTCCACGTCTCAGCTCCGTAGGTCATGACGGGTAGGACGCACTGATTGAAAACTTTCGTTTTCAAGCATTGCGGTATGGATGACGAGAAGACTCCACGTAGTTTTCCAAACGCTGCCCAGCCTAGCTGGATCCTCCTCTTGGCCCCCTCTTGGTATAACTCTTAGTAATTCGTATTTCTAGGAAGAAATAAAACGAAAAAGATTACGTCAACCAAAATATAATCCTACCACAGTATATGAACTATTAAAATAAGCTACTTTTTTTTTGACAAAATTATAAGTCGGACTATTAATGGCAATTTTTATTTTCGTTGATCACGATTGAATTGAACTAAAATCACTGTCTGAACATGTTTATAAATTGCAAATACTTTTATATACAGCGCGCGTCATATGTTTGTTTTCTATATAAATGCGGGTTGTATCACCAGCATTAACAAATCTAACCAAACACCGCTATAATTGGAATCGCTGGAGGCTTCGTTATTTATGCGGCTATACATCAACTGAACAAACAGCCGGACGGGATGTAAATGTGCTTGAGGAGACACGATTCGAAAAGCTTTCATTTGAAAACTACTACTAAAGGTTATTTAATCTTCTTTGAAGGCAAACAAGCATATGATATGGTAACGGATACCGTTGCCAATAGTATTTACAACATCACTAGTATTTCCGATACGTTGTCGGTCACAGAGACTACGGTATAGGAGAAAATCTACAATACCTACTTCATGTGTGACGTCAGGACAACGTAGGTCACTGTTGGGTGTAAAGAAGAAAAAAAATCAGTCGTCTATGACAGAGACAAAGTTGAAAAGTCTCATGTATTTTTTGATTTCACTGGCACTCATAACCTACACATTGAAACATTGCAAGCTTACTGTACATCTATAGTGCTGAAATCAAAATAAATAACAATAATGTTAGATATACTAACTAGTAACTTTGAACGACCTCTGTGGCGCAATGGGCGAAGGCACACCTGAGACGCAGAAGGTTGCGGGTTCGATTCCCGCTGCGAGACAAATGTTTGTATGATTTGCAAATATTTGTCTCGGGTCTGGGTGTTTCTATGTAAAATATGTATGGATTTACAAAAAAGTAAAATATCAGTCATGTAGTTCCCATAATACAAGCTCTGCTTAGTTAGGGGCTATATGATGCTGTGTGCAAAATGTCCAGCATTTTTTTATTTTATTATTTACTTTATTTATACAAAGATTGAAAAATTCCTATAGTTATGTTTCATTATTGAGTGCCGCGACTTGTGGCAATAAAACCTGAATATTTTTTTTTAATGGTAAATAGATAAACATACATACAAAGAAACAACCTCTTAATTCGCATATAGGTACAAGTTCCTTACTTCACGTTATACCTAAGTAGAAATAGTAAGATTATTGACCTAGTGCTATCAAAAAATTAATTAATAATGTCGTTAAACCATGAACCGTTTTAAAAACCGTCATTATTAGCTGAAAAAACACTCCTAACAGCTCCCCCTAATAGTGCCACGGAGAACAGTCTTGAGTCTTCCGCTACCCCGACTTGTCATCAGTTTATAGGATGGGAGGCCGACCTATAACTGCGTCTTCTAGTTTGTTCATCATAATCGCCAGCTAACGCTCTTTCTTGGTAACCTCCCTTTAAGTATCTTACTACTATTATAAACGTGAAAGTTTGTGAGGATGGTTCTTTGTTCCTCTTTCACGCAAAAACTACTGAACGGTTTGATAAAACTTTACAATAATATAGCCTATACATCAGAATAACACATAGGCTACATTTTATCCGAGTACCACGCGAGCGAAGCCGTAGGCAGAAGTTAGTATACATATAAATGAGGTATGAAATACCCCTTTTCCTAGTCTCCCCTTTCACCCCCTTCCCTATCGTATCTCAGAAACCTGCAAGAGCGGTGTATCGTTTTAGTACTGTGATGATCTACTTCAGGGGTTTTATTTATAAAAAAATACCTTTTTTGGAATTTTCAAAACAAGTACTCTCCATGATAAACATCCTCTGATGCGTAAATCTTTGAGGACACCAAGCAGGGGTTAGTTAGAGACATGTCTAAACATTATATGTGGCACAGCCCGCGTTTTGCAAGTAATTATTATGTGTGGTGTAACTTTGAGTGATAGAGTGTGGAACAGCGTGTTAAGAGAGCAGTGTGGAGTGAATGAAGATGTAGTAACGAGAGTTGAGAAAGGTATGTTGAGATGGTTGGGGCATATAGAAAGGATGGAAGAAAGACGATTAACAAAACAAGTATACAAGGCGAGCGCGAATGGGATAGTTGGAAGAGGAAGGCCTTGGCGAACGTACTCTGACTAAATTGGAGACATTCTATAGAAAGGCCAGGTCAGAAGTTCACTAAACCGCCGAGCTTGTATGAAGAATTTGATGAGGATGAGTGAAGCGAAAGAAGTATGTCAGGATCGTGGAAATCCTTGGTCCCTGCCTATCCCTCCGGGAAACAGGCGTGATTATATGTATGTATGTATGTATATATATATTATTCCTCGTGACAGGTTGTAAGCCCATCGCCGCTTATTGGAACACTAACCGAGGGCACATTCAAATTTTTGGTTCTAGGACATGCCGGTTTCTTCACGATGTTTTCCTTCAATGTTTTGAGCACGTGTTTATGCACGCATACATTTTTCGAGTATAAAAAGTCATCGTTGCACATTTTGTCCATTGAATGGATAGAGTTATGTAAAGCAGTTGTGAAGTTTAACAAGCCTGTGCGCGGGCGCGGCGCTCCCTTGTTGCGCAGCGTGCAGTCGCGCCCACTCCTGCGCGCGCAGCGAGCTATGCCACCTATATTATAATTTTGGTGAGTGTCGCTAGGGCTGTGAGATAATGACGTTATTAAAGCGCTACCAAGAATATTAAATTGCCTGATTTAAAAGGCATTTTAAGTTTTGCAAGTCAAACTAAACGTACAGGCACGAATTTATTAAATGTTTTGGAACGCTTCCGTCTGATTATGATCTGGATCAGCTGACCTATCCCTAGATCGTGCAACGGTTTTTAGATAGCTAGCTATTTCATCTGTTTTTTGTGGATAACTAATTGTACACAGTTGTATGAAGCTAGGTATAGTATGAATTATTTTTATGAGATTATAACTTTTTTTTTAAGAAATTTTATTTTTTCCGCAATTTGGCTTTTAAATAAAGGAGCATTCGTCTATCGTTTGATGATTACGATTTTTTTTGCACTACAATCATAGCCAAAACAACTAGTTAGATATTTTATTTCATAAAAAAACTCTTCAAATATTTCAATAGTAGCTTTAAGATTTTCCATACAAAAGACATAAACGCGCACGCGCTCATTCCTGTATCAACCATTAGGTATTTGTGTTCTTTTTCACTCCATGTGAGAGGTTTGATGTCGCTTACCTCACGGTCTACCATACAGATAGACTAACAAACATAAGGTATAAATTTGCTCTTAGCCACTCTAATGTCCATGACGGGATATGTGAGGCATTAAAAGGATTATTGAATGAATGAATTAATAACAATACTTTATAGTACACCACATGATAACAAAATGAAAAAAAAAACTGAATTTAGCTTAAAGTACAATAGGCGATCTTATCGCTTAAAAACAATCTTTTCCGTCTGGAAGCCTTGGTATGGAGCGGAAATACATAATGTAATTGTAAGAATGTTTTGCGATGCCTGTTATAATAAACACAAGAAGAGAATGCAAATAAATAAATTTTCTTTCAAGAGGATTATTATTTTAAGAGCAACGATCTGTTTCAATCATTCGTAGTAATTCAACGAATGCGATTTTTCTTTATTTATTCACACTAGTTCTAGAACTCCTATAACTCTTCTGTGATTTTGCCAAGGGCCATTAAGTTTAGGATTGTAGATGACAAAAAATCGAGAAGTAGCTCATCCCTAACTTCCTGGCAATAAGCTACAAATTGAAATGAGATGGCGTCTAATGTGAACACACTTTGCATTACAAAGTTAATTCAATAGTTCAGGCCCACGTGTTTATCCAGAGTAAAAGAGTGACCAAAAGTTAGAAGAATACAAAGAATATAAATTGTTTTTTCATCCGTGACATACAGAGCCGGAGCCGAGCTATTAATATATTTAAATAAACACCCAAGAGTTACATACATAGTCCAGACCCCTCACTACGATGCCTCGTGTCATGGGTCCCAGAATCTACAAGTATCACAATACCCACTTAGACCCGAAACATGCAACCATACCAACACCCATTAGCACTATAGATACGACGTTCCGGTTCCACCTTAACTATGAGAATGGCGAAGGAATGGAAAAATCTTGTAAGAGTGAATATCTTTGCTTCTAGACTAAAGACCTTCATAATCCATTGTTGGCCACATCATAACTTAGCATCGAGCGAGATTATGGCCAATTGAAGGTCTATTCTTGACTAGCTGTTGCCAGCGGCTTTGCACGCGTGGAGTCGTGTCGTAATATTTGTACGTGCCTTTAACTAGGTATTTGGTATCCTCAAAGATCTACACACTGAGTAGGTACGTATCTCAGGACAGGGGCCGCGGAAGTACTCCGTGACGAGGGGGCAAATGCCCCCTCTGCCCCCTCTGCAGCCGCTGTCTCAGGATGTCTATCATGGGGAAAACATTCGTGAGCGTGTTTGTTTTTTATAACTACAAAGGTTCTTAAATAGGTTATATCACCCCACTCAAATTTTCATGGACGTCCTGCGAAGGATAAATTTTGCTAAGGAAATATTCTGCCACAGTGCCGTTATCCATGGTTACTTGAATCTACCTTCCAACTGAAGTGCATCGCAAAACGACATGATAGCCCCGTCTCTATATCACAAAGGACATCTCCCCAATGAATAAACGAGTAACCCGGCCGCTCGCAATTGACGACGTTATTTCATAAATTTACCGCCATTGTAAAACATGCTGGCAACGCACAGCCGTGCATACAACCAGTTATTAATTTCAAACTTTATAGTGATTGCATTATTAAAACTCAATGATTACACACGTATTATACAACTTGTAAAACAATTAACAGCAAAATTCATGGGATAAATGGGAATTGGATTACTTTTCCATCCTAGCGTTGCTGGTGGGCAAAAGTTATTGTTGGTATTTGGTGCTAACGTAAATTTCTAGCACCTGCCTTTTATTTGTTTTTACCTACCTACCTCATGCTTAAAATACCTATGCGGTAGGTAAGGACCCCCGGGTGATTAGACGGGTGACCAAGACACATGGTTGTTAGCTTATAATAACTTGGTTATTCTTACTCACCCTTCTATTTTTACCGGCAATTTAGAGAGCCCGTATATGCCATAAGAGGTGGTTTGTTTGTCTGTTAGTGCTATTTTTATGAGAAACGGCAATTTATTTATTTATTTAAAAGAAGATCAGCAGCTTAGGTGTCTTAATGTTGTTTGTCTTGGAGATCACATCAACAAAAAATACAATATATTCTTGAAGAAATAAATTACAGTATCGGATTGAAATGTGTTTTTTTGCAACCGATTTGTATGACTTACTATGACACAATGCACTAGGAGGCGCTACAATCGATGATGGAAATAAACGATTCGGTTTTTTATAAAAAAAAAATTACGTATCCGGAAATACTGTAGTTACAAAAAAAGGCATTAATTTTGCCGAACAATTAAATAATTATTTAGTTATGTGGAAATAATTATTCGTGTTTGCTTTGCTTGCCCAAATACACACGTAAGATTCTATTCCACTCAATCCCTCATGGTCCCTTCGATAGCACCCTACACTGTACACCTCCTTAACCTGGCTCCCTCGTTAGCAATTTTCCGCTCGATTTACCGCCAAAATGTCCACGGCCCATTACAAAAGCTCCACGTCACGCTATGGGCCATAGACAATTAAAAAAGAAAGCGCCGACGCGTTCGATTTTGGAATAACCTTCTTTGTGTGAGTCTAATTAATTAGTCGTAAACAAGAACGATGAGTTTCTAAAAAGTAAATACACCACCGTAAAGTTAACAATGTTGATTTTATACCTTTTTTATGGTGGATAGATTTCGATGGATCGAACTGCTTTGCAACAATGGCGCTTCCTTTCTTTTGTTGATTCAATTTAATCGTCCCAGGCGGAAGCGGGTCGGTTTTGTTTGATCGAAAATAATTATCTGGTTGATGCTCTATAAAAAGGCTCTTCTAACGTGATTGGGTAAAGTAATACCGAATAAAATTTCTAGTTACCTTGTCATCGGCCTTAGCTGAGCAGTCATCATCATCATCTGCAACTAGCTCGGGACTAGATTAACAGTTGGTAGTTTCGCGTTATCCTTAGACTGATAACGTGAAATCACTTTCAGCGACAAGGCCGCCCATTATGCTATTTAATTCACATGTCTTCTTTTTTTGTAAGGTTATCATGGTATACATTACAGTGTTAATTCTTTCATTCCTCCAAACTTTGCATGAATTTTCATAGATATGTTAATTTTCACGATAAAAAAACACAAACAGTCGCATACATAGTTCTGATCCCACCTTGTACATATCGTGTATCATGTGTTGTCATACCATCCATTAGTATTTAACGTTGACAGTATCTGGACGAAAGCCTTGGATAAGCTAAATGAGGCAGAATGCTGACAGAGCTACGGAAGTCCTGACATTTCTGCTACCAAAGCATCCTCATTTCGCCTATTCGTTCCGTAATCACCTAACTAATTAACCAGAACGCATTTAAAATTAAACCGGCGCCGTGTAAAGGCGTGGCTGCGATTTGCCAGTCAGCGTCTGCCGATTACCCATCCACGCCCTGTTGTACTAAATCATACGCCAAGGTTTGTAGGTTTTGAATATGGCTGGTTCAGTTACAAAGATAGGAACTTTATTGCAAACAAATAACAAGGTTTGCTGGGTTTCTTTTTAGGGTTAAGCTCGCCTTTTTAGGTACATGTATGACATTTCTTTTTGCCTTTTTGTAATTGTTTGTTTGTGTGTATAATAAAGAATAACATTCTTATGATTTTACCTTCTCGCCCACTTCAACCGTCAAATCTAACGATTTATTATTAAAAGTTAGTATCTAGTTACCTACTCTTCAGTAAATGTCTATAGGTATCTACCGCTTAAGAAAAGACGGGACGTATTGAGGCATTATTTAATAGGTTTCCCCCCCATTAAAGTCCAATCGTAAACAATAGCTGCTGGCGCCGAGTTGTGTCCACGAAAGCTGTAACGAGCTTATAAAATTCATACGTAGATAAAATTGTGCACTTATCTTTCTACTAAAACACATTATCAAGTCCATCCCAGGCCCCTCTCAAAACCAAATGAAATAATCTCCGTCCAAAGGTTGTCTGATAGAAATTGCTTTTAAGTTGCAAGATCACCCAAGATGGTGCAATGACACCTTTATTTTAATACTAACTTCTGCCCACGGCTTCGCCCGCGTGGTACCCGGATAAAATGTACCTAGCCTATGTGTTATTCTGATGTATAAGCTATATTACTGTAAATTTTCATCAAAACCCGCTCAGTAGTTTTTGCGTGAAAGATTAACAAACATCCATCCTCACAAACTATCGCTTTTATAATATAAGTTGGATTTTATTGTTTATCTCATAAGGTGTATGTATAATAAAGTATTTTCAGTCATTCGATTTCTATATCGTTGTCTCGTGTATATAAAAGGAGTGAGCTAGGCGTCCTTTCCGTACTGTGGCTTAACATAATCACTACAAAATAAAACCGAGGATTACTAGCAATTTTTTAATGAATAAGCTTTTTACTGGTGTTTAGTTTGCTTTCGGAGAATAGATTGTGTAGGTACATTTACGAGTACTTCCTATAATGAAATAAGCCTATTGTGGGTTGTACAAAATCTATAATCTAAAAGGGTAATTGGAATATTAGTTCAGAAAAAACACGTACTTGTCAAATACGGTAGTATGTGCATACTTACCAAAACTGCATACTCAAAATAGCGAGATTCGTTTTATTTGCTGGAATTTACAGGAAAGTAAGTACAAGAGAATTTCCAACCTGTCTTTATTCCTTAATAAAGATTTTGGACTCCGTTCCGCAGTAGTCATGCATGATCAATGCTTTGTTCGATGACATTTATTACTGACGACGACAGGTGCCCATGCTTTTGCCGCATGATATTTTTTTGTGTGTCGTGGTACAATGAATGAATGAAAATACTTTATTGTACACCACAAAATAACAAAATAAACAAAAACTTAATATAACTAAAATAACAACGGGCGGTCTTATCGCTTAAAAGCGATCTCTTCCAGACAACCTTGGGATGGAGCGGATTGTATGCAATTGTAAGAATGGTTGGCGATGAACGTAATAATAAATGCAAGAAGAGAGTGCAATGCGATATACAACTATTAGATAAATATAATTACATATACCTCATACACAGTAATAAACTACACACTATAAAAATAAATAGATATATATAAATATATAGTCATAATAAATAATACTAATATACAGTAAAAAGTAAAAGGATATTATTTCGTAATAAAAAAAAAAGGACTTAATTGTTAACACTGGTTACAAAGTTATTTCATATAAAAAAGTGTTTAACACGAGCTTTAAATATACCTAGCGATGGGGCCTGCCTAATCGATAAAATGATTACCATTCATTTTAGACGTTATAACGACTTTACCACGTACTTTACTGTTCTCCTGCTGACGTTTCAGTAGACTTTCTATGATTACCATTTAACTCCAAAGCGGGGCTCATTCGAATGAAATTAGGTTTTTCGCAATAAATTTCCATGACTTCAATGATGGTTCTTGGAAAGGTTTTACCGCCACGAGACATCATACCATACCCCGTAGGGCCGCTGAAATAGACAATAAGAAACATGCCCTTTTGTTCAAAAAAAATTTAATAGGTACCTTGGGAGCCCTGAAAAGAATTACTACCTAGTCATGTATCTTCTTTTACATTTATTTTCATAAAACCTAAGGGGTTTTCCAAAACTTAGGTAGAATTTTTAACCTCGGGCGATTCCACTTACTATATATTTTGTGCATTATAAAATTCAAAGACACAGTCCGAAATGTATATATTTATTTTATCTACATTTAAACAATGTTTACGAGAATATTGCTACACCACTCTTAAATCTAGGAGACCAGTGCATTACACAAAGTTTATACAAAAGAAAAAACCCCTCATTTTTAGTCTTTGGCACATTATCTTTGAATAAGACAAAGACTCTCATCAGTTCTTTCTTTACTTAGTTCTATAAGAAACGCCCCACCACAGGTTTTAAAATGTTATAACGGATAATAGTGACAAACGTTTCGACAGTTTCGTTGAAAACCCTGTAGGAAGCCCTCAGGACCCAAAGAAGAATACACGCAGATTATTATTAAAGGCTTCTTCCCCCCTTTTTCATATTTAAGATCATCATTAACAACCCAGTCACACGGAACATTTAAATGTGTCCAAAAATTCCGATTTAGACCTTCGCTTTCTTCAGCCTACAGAAGTCCACAGCTGGACAAAGGCCTCCTCCAAAGAGTGCCGTGACGAACGATATTGGCCTTCTTCTTTCAAGGTGGCTGGTATTTTAAAAACCATAATTATAAGTCTTTTCTTCGAACCACCAAATGTTAAGTTGGTATTTCACTTAGACGACGTCCTATTGAAATAACGCAAAACCTGAAATAGTTCCCAGAGAAGAAACGTTGAAGCTACTTTTTTGTGTAGTAATTATTATATATTTTTTAGAAGGCCGTGTCTAAACATTCAATACAAAAGTCTCCTTGACTCCAGTGACTCGAATCTTATCACTTCATGATAATATTCGAACAGTTGTAAAGCGATGAGAACTTTTCACTAAAACATAAATATAAATATTTTCTACAATAAATCATAATCAAACTTATCATAATAAAAATTATTTGGGGTGTCTGAGGTTTTGCGTTATTTCATTAGGACCCTGTGTGCCGTAGAAACAACTGGGCATCAGTTCTGTTTAGCCTAAGGAAAATCCTTCTATTATGAAACTTTTTGTTTCACTATTTAATTTTTTTTAACAGTATTTGTCCAAATATTCCAATTTGTTGAATAGTTGAACAGTTTGGAAAGAAAGTTCGATTTATTGAAGTTTTATTATTTGACATCGTATAAAATGTGCCAACCAATTTTTTGATATCGCGCTCTGGCCTTTTGTCTAACCAAGGAAGGGTTCCCCTAAGAAATACATAATGGTTCATACGCTAACGTATCCAAAACATTACAATCTGTGAAAATATCCTATAAAATTATGATATTATGAGGAACAGAAGAAACAAAATGTAATCAACGACATTATTCACAACACAAAGACCAAAATAAATTGGCAGTTTAAAAAGAGTATAAGTAAAACATTTAAATAAACTAGGATCAAGAACCTAAATACAAATATAATCCGCGAAATCATTTAGTGAATTTGTCGAACAAAAAGCAACATAATATAATTATTATTTTAAAATATTTAATAATTCCTCTAAATCCTAGATAGATAATAAAAATATTTTACATCATTGTGACTTTACAATAATCAATTGACTATAATTTTACGGTGACGAGAAAACCCTTATAGCATAATACTAACCTAACCTTAATATTGAGTATTTAGAATTCCATTCAGAATTCGGTGGTAAAATAGAGAGATATGTTATTAATGAAAGATCATTTTACTATTTACAATAATGGATGATTAGCGGGCAAAGGCCGGTGTCTACTGCAGCGTAGAAGGGCAAAAAATATTTCGCTCGTTTTTCAGAACAAATCTCAAATTGAATCTAGACAAGCATAGATTTTTTGGAACATTTTCATTGAAAATCGTGTAACGTGGGCTTAACTTTTATGGGTGTTGTGAGTTGTAAAGGCGCTGGCAGTTAGCGTCCATCCCGTCCGCCCCGTAACTGCCAAATGCACCGATGTAATTTTATGTTTTCTGTTGTTTAACTCATTGTTTTTCTATTACTTGTGTTCTGGGATCTAGACAAATGCCAACGCTTACTTTTCCTTTCACTCTTACGCAAATTTGTCAAGGTAAAACTTGGCAGCTATCACGTGACATTTCCACAGCTAATGTCATTTCTATACAATTCAATCTTTCCGCAGGCGTTAACGCCAACAGATAGTGGTATTTGTCTAGACCCCAGCATCTTTCCATTATAGTGCTTTCTGTTAAAATCTGTTCAAATTTTTATTTTACCTCAAGCACCACTTCCTACAACTGTAAAAAATCTGAATTCAATTTTAGTTTGAGATTTGTTCTGGATTTATTACTTTCGGACATTCGGATTTATAGCGCTATGCTGTAGTTGACGCTGGCCTTTACAACATTGAACACTTCCAATTATTTTTATTAAGTACGAATTCAAACTACATTGAAGTATCGTTAGTTACACAGCCCAAAAAATGGTACACAATCACATATTGTCACGTCCATATCGACTCCTGTGAGCCATCACATTACTAAGAATAGCCCTTAATCCATTGCTAAAACTTCATCTAGTTTTAATACTAATGCATAATCATTATTAATTACATAGGAAAATATAAAATCGAGTTACTACCGCCGCCGGTAAACCGGTAGATCCGGTTTGGGGCCTATTTCTCAAACTAGAGACTAGGGTTGTCGCTATGGTATCTAGGGTTGTCGCTATGGTAACACTTATTTAGTCATTTTTGAAGAACACGCTAACTGATAACTTTAGAACATTGAGAAATGGGTCCCTGGAACACACAGAGAACCATTTAATACATAACTCGTTGATTTATAATAAACTGTTAAAACTGAGTGCTTAGCCTAGGGCATTGCTCCTTAAGAATAGTGCTTTATCCCATCATTGTGAACGAAAGCGGACCCAAATTTATAATAATTATAAAAAAACTGTGTTTAGATGATTTTTATATATTTACTGTGATATTTAGATTTGTAACACGGGAATTCAACTTACCCTTTCAGCTCGATCGGTCCGACTATAGTTTCCACCACTGGCGGCAGGTGGCACAAATATTAATACATTATCCTAGCCGCCATCACTGGTGCCAGTTTTAGCGGTGGCTGTTGGGAATAAACAACCGTGAGGTTATATATTTCTTTTTTCAAACACCTGCTTCTGCCCGGCCCCGTTTTAATGTATTTGAAATCCTACTCCTACATTAAGATGCAACACAGAATTTCAATGGCATTTATACATAATACATGTACTTTTCTATTCCCCTGCTGTCGTTTTGTTGACCGTTTAGAGGTCCTTCCTCATGAGCACCGTCCACATCAGCAGAATAGTACAGTACGTAGTATATCCGTAACAATATCCTAAAATGATACCAAACCACGATAATTTCAATACTATGAAATTTATACAATTTGACGTCTCTTCCGAGCAAATCAGAGAACACCAGAGAATGGTCTGCAATGCGCACAGCATACAGATACGCGCATTTTTTTTTATCAGTTTAAAAACAGTTCGCACTGTAGTGTAACTTTTACTCAGAGAAGATGAAGCTAACGGTCTTAAATATGTGCCCTAGATAACTTGTGTAAACGCCAATTAGAAAATTTCACTAGTAAATTCGTGTTTTGTGCAATGTTTAAAGCACCTCAAGTGAAGTAGGTAACTACTTAGATCTACAAATACCTAGGGTAAAAAAGTATCTACTTTTATTTATAGGTAAATGCCGTCTGAAATAATCAAGTTCATGAATGACGAGTGTTTAATTTACAGTCTAGTACTCTAGTAGATAGACCACAAACATCATTGGCTTATATTTTGACATTATAAATATCTTAGGTTATATCCTATTTACACTTCAACGTATTAAATATTTTTTTAATAAATCCATAGACTATGCGCTACAGGACTCGCTGATTTTAATTGACCATAATAATTAAGAAGATATTTAACGATTACGACAAAATATACGAAATGATTTATCAGCCATTTGAAATTACATAGGTACCTGATTAATCAACCATTCGAAAATTACAAAATTGGTGAATCAAAAAAACTAAATTGATGAATCAATCATACGAAATCTATAAAAATAACTAATCAACTATTAGTAATCGGTGGAAATGAACACCGAACGAATACGTAGGCTTGCTAGACAACTATCACGGGTTTTCTATCTTAATATGGCATCTTACTTTGAATCGCCTGGTCACTCATTCAGACTCCGAATTACATGATCCATTAAGTATACTCAAAATTGTGTGTAGCTTGCGTTTATCCCAGCAAGATACATCTACCCTCTAAAACTTTATTTACGGCTTAAACATAGTCTAGTCGCGCACTTTGTATGCACGAAAAATTATTTATTGCCTACCCTCATTTGGAAACTAAAGGCTTGTGTTACCGATTGATGCTATAATACCAACCGGTATTTCGTAGTTTTCTGACGCGATATCATACAAAATAAACTTCTTATTTCGTCACTAGTTTTTTTTTGGTTCCCTTCATCTGCTCTTACTTTCCACTTATAAAGAACAGAATATCGCTAGCACGTTGCAATAATTGCGGCCGGTACCTAGATATAGATACAACGGTGCGATGTTAATAGCTTGGGAAATACCTTACTTTTTCAGTCACTTTACTGGTTCGTTAACATCGGAGAACCACAGGGTCAATAACACCAGTGTAACTAGGCAGATTGGGAACAGAGAAGTGTCCATCATACTCTCTTTTGTGAAAAGAGCCTAACTCTTTCCAAAGAGTCATTCGCCTCACTGATTATCCAACGGAACCACAGTACAACTGTGTTGTTTGGGAAAAGGGAAATGTACATCGTACTCTCTCTTGTGTGGGAAGATCCTAACTGTTTCCAAACAGTCACTTTACCTCACTTTATCTAACGGACAACCACAGTACAACTGTGTTGTTTGGGAGTAGGGAAGTGTCCATCGTACTATCTGCGTATACACCTACAACGACAATGCGGATTGCGGCGCAAGCGCAAGTTTCTGATGCTAGGTGGCGTGAGCGTGAGCGGGCGGGGGCGCGGGCGCGGCGTGCGGCGAGCTGCGCAGCGTGGAGTGCCGTCGGAGGAGCTCCGTTACTGTGATCGCTACCTGCACTGTGCCCTTGCCTTCCAGTACGTCTGCGGCACAGCACATCAGCTTCTGGAAGACAATCGGAGACTCAATGCCTAAATATATAGTAGGTTTACAATGTTTTCATTCGCTAAATTAAGATTTATGTTTTATTTTATTTTAAAAAATGCAAAAATCATTGACAGATTTAGTAACTCACACCGAGGCCAGTCAAGGAGAAACTGAAATCTTTTTTTAACAATTACCTAGCTTTTGAATGATTGAAAATGTAACCATTTTTCATGTATCGGAAAAAAAATCCTTGTTTTATAATAATGGTTACATTTTATCGTTAGTAAAACTAGTTTACACCTATGTAGTGTAGACCTGGTAGTGATGGCTGACAAACAATCAAAATATTAGTTTTTTGTGTTGAGTAAAAGACAAATTTACACTTGTATTTTTGCTGTAAGTACCTCATTTACACGTTGCCTAGTACCCACCGTTTTGGTTAAGCAACTACCCCAGAAAGGTCAACCTACCTACTTTTGTTCAAGTTTAACGTAACCTTTAAAATAAAACGTCAGTGTTGCCAATAAGAAAATTTATTACTTACTTTTAAAAAGAGAAAAAACATTGTAAGTACATACAAAAAAGAACACCTTCAAACAATTTAAAAACAAACTATGACTGAAAATATTTATCAAAAACTCTTAGAAAACACTTTTACAATTAAGTGCATTATGATAACAAATTTGATCATATTTTTTTATAGTTTAGCGTGATTAATCAGCTGCTAAATGATTAGCTTCATCAATGAATCAACCATAATACAAAAAGATTAATGTATTTCACTCAAACAACCTTATAATTTAATGGAATATAATATTGGACTGGTTTCCGTTTATTCGACTCTGTTTCTCAATTAACGACACAGCAGTGTTCATAAAAATCCATAATTTGTACTGTATTTTGTGCTAAAAAAAAATTATAGAACTGTAACAACAGAGCACATTTTTTTAATAGATTGATGAAATCCAGTTCCAATAAATTACATAAACAACCCAAGCACCACAAGCCAACGAATAAATACATGCACAAGCACTTTAATATAATATATTAGTAAATCTGTATTAAATACTTACTTTAGCCATTGTACTTGTATTTAAAGCTCAAAACTTATACATACAAAAAAAGCATAAACTAATTAAGTATTATGAGTTTTAAATGATTTTCAAAGTAGTAAGTAGATGCATATAAAAATGCGATACAAAATGTTATTATATAGTAAAAAATTATGAATATGGATAAAACTGCAGTTTTCAAGTAAATTTGTGAATAAGCAAAACATCTTTGGAATGATTTTATTAATACATAAGTTAAATCCAATAATTGGAATAAATCTTTGTCTTCACAATTTCTTGCTGTAAATGCAAAGAAACTAATATTTTATTATAATGTAAATATGATTCATCTTATTGGCATCGATTGTCTTGGTTGGCGGCATTCAGGAATACTTATTTTAATATTAATCATAGAAACATTGTCTTTCTTTAAAATCTTTATCAGAATTTGACATGAAAAAGCCTCGAAATACAGTCTAAATATCACTAAGCACTACAGTCAAATAGACAGACAAACTTTAACATGGACAACTATCAGTTGGAGATTCAGAAAATGAGATTAAATTTGAATGTGTCCCAAAAAATCAAATTCAGCGAAACTTAACCCGCACCTTCGCCTCTAATCTGCAATGCTTTGGCCAAATACGCCATGAAACGAGTGACGCTGAGCGCGAATTCATAGGGCGCTTTCTATTCAGCTTATAGCGCTGATGGATAATGCAAATGTCTCATTCGGAAACATTCCTGCAAGTCCAAAATTCGTCGAACGAAACATTCCTGCTCATAGTCCGAAATTCGTTAAACGAATGACAAGATATGGCACCACTGGTTTTATAAATTTTTTCATCATTTTAGAGTGAAACAGACATTTATGTAGAACATTAAATTTAACATTGATATAGTATGTACGCAACACATACAATTATTACTCCTGCGAAATAACATAGTTATTTTTGCGAATGACGCAGTCAGTGGGATATCAATTAAGTATTGGAAGGTTTGTTTAGTGTACTCAAAGCAGTGTTTAAGTTTGTCTAGCTACTATGCTCACAAAAATTTTATGTTACATGACGTTTTGCATTATCAATACAATAACGATATGAAGTTTCGATTAAGGCATACAAGTTCTTATTTGATAAGAAATATTAATAATTACTTAAGACAGCTAAGCTACCAAAACGTTTGAAAAGTACCTACCATTTATTAAATCTTACTTTTTAACACTTTATGCACCAAAGTTTTAGCAGGTTACTTTTATTGTACTTTTATTTGGATGACGAAGTTATTTACGGGTAAGTATAGCGAAGTTTTAATATTATAGTAAAGTATTAATATTATAGTAAAACTTTACTTCGGCCACAAAGCCTCTTTAGTATAAATATTCTTATTTTTGTAGTTTTATGGTTACTTTTATCGAGGATGCTACAATCCTTGGTCATGTAAAAATTTATACAGTTCAGTGTAAAACCTACACTAATGTCTAACTTGGTGCAAAAAGACTACATTTCAAAGATTATGCCTAAACCGGTTTCTAATCTAAATAGCATCGATATCATAAATTACTTAGCTAAGAGAAAATAAACTATAAAAAAACACTCGAACAAAAACATTGAGATCTCTGGAATAGAATTACAGACATTTTCAATCAACCAGTTATACAACCGTAAACCTTACTCCATTGATATAAGGACCAAAAATCAATCATACACAAAAAACAAAGGCGCTTACGCACGCTCATCAAAACAGTCACCAATTAGAAATCCGACAATTACATTTCGTCCAATCAGCTGTTATCTTTTGACGCCAAAACCGTTGTTGTCGGTTTTCTAACAACTTTACAAACAAACAGACAAGTCATAAAAATATTAGCAAAACATTTTACACCAATTGTTCATATAAAAATCAACTATCGTATACTTATTTAATTTTAAATGCCTCGTTATAGGAATGACAGATATTGGAATTTAATAATTCAGACCAATAAGTTAACAATTTTATTAAAAAAAAAACAAATCCAAGGACAACACGAGAAAATGGTAAAGCGTTTTTTGGGTTTGGTACAATCGGAATCTACCCACCGTAAAATATTCGAAAATACTGATACCAATCATAAGATGTGCCCCGATCGTTTATAGTAAATTTTTTCGTAGTAATTTTTAAGTTATAGTAAATTCCTTTTCAAATCCTTTAAAATGCCTCCAAATTTCATATTTCAGCCTTCTCCTTGTTCGAGTTAATGGCAAATAGCAGCCTCACTTTGTAATACAATCACAGTTTAACTGTGGAAATCATCCTCCATCTAAATGCATCGCATCTTCTTAATCCATAGCTGACGATAGTTCTAATAAATATATTGTGTAAAATTTGAGTGAAATTATAACTAAATGCATTGAAAAAAAAAAATCCAACTTTAAAACCAATCTATGAACATTTCGTTAATATTTATCATCCTTAATGTTTGTTTGACGAAATCAAACAATGCACTGTAGTTATTATAGACACAATATAGATTTTAAAACTATAAACAATCACTCTTCCCAAAATCAATCACAATACGAATATACGTAATAATAGTACGGTATACTCATCTGATATGACCAGTCATAATAAGGCATAAATGCATCGTTCCGTCTCTTTCCAACGGATGTATTTCTATCGTCCCCTCTCTTCTTTCGTCTACAAAGGATATACAATCAGCAAGATAGTAGACACGACAAAAGCGCCAAGGCATAGGCAAGTGTACAGCGTTTTATTCTCAACCTCTTTCGCCTTCTCTATACCTTCATTAAAATTGTTCTGAATATCGAGATTCATTTTCGCGCGGTCGTATCTCTCCGTGTCTATATCTATCTCTCTCACTTCCATGGGAAAGTCTACTTCGTCCGTATCGTATATTTCCAAGCTATCGCTTTTCAGTACGTTGCAGAACGGCGTCACGAATTGTACTCTATTCGTATGATAATACGGCCCTCTGTTGCGCATCTCGTTTGCATAAATCGGGGAGTAGTTGACGGGTGAATCAGTGTTGTTGTTCTCACAGTTCAGTTGGTATTCCTCTGTTTCATCGATGAAGTTCTCTGGTGTGTTGAAGTTGCTGATGTAGCGTTCGTCCGAGTAACGGCGCAGCTGTCTTTGGTAGTTGAGTTCGAGCGTTTCTGCATCGTTGTGATCATCGTAGTAATATGCGATATCCTTTGTGCGGTGCGGTGTGGCGTGTGTGAGCAGGACGGAGACGGTGCGAGCGAGAGGGGCGACGCTGGCGTGCGGCTCTGTGTCCGCGTGTGCGAGAATGTCTCCGGGCGAGCAGATGTCCTCCTGCAACACACGCCACCCGTCTTAGTTATGCTATACAATGCTTCAAAGGATATCGCACCCTGCAACACTCGAAACGGTAAAGCGTAAACGAGAATATATCAAATCGAGCCGACACAAACATGGCGCCGACGGCCATTTCACTTTAAAGCACGGACCCAAATAGTGGGCGATTCTTCACGTCTAATATCAGTTTTACATCCACCGCTATATTATTTTAAAGACCTGTGACAAGCATGCGAAACAAACGAGAACATAATGTTAAAATACGCCTTTTTATGCGAGATAAACACGTTCTCACTTAAGGTAATGTAGAAACGTCTTAGAAAATACGTTTCTACATTGCCTTAGATGCAGCTCTCTACGAAAAGATATCAGTAAGACACGCCTAAGGTATTACCTGAACTTGGTGTAGACGGGAATAGGTGTAAGAAATAGAGACATTAAACTAATAAGCATGCAAGTAGGAATATAATATTATATTGTACATACCTCTTCGACACCTATCCTCCGGCAGGCTTCTAAGAAGTTGTCGACATTTCTTCTGCACCTCGCCATTGTGAGTTTAGGCTGAAACAAATAACATATTCAGTGAACATGCGAACAGTAGAAAATATATCACTCGTATTGGGACACTAGATACAGAAAACCACTGAAAACCAGCGCTGGGTAGACACACCAGTGTTAGACCAGCACAACGCTGAGTGGAGGCCATATTTGCCTCAGACTCTGCTACGCACACAATTAAGAAAATGTATATATAGCAGGTACCATAACATTTGTGTAGTAGTTTTTAAGGTGAATAAAAATATTTTCTTTCTTTTTCTTTCTTTAATAGCAAGCTGCAAGTGACTCAGGCTCGTGCAAGTCGCAAATAGACGCTATTGTAGTGTCCAGTTTTGTATTTTTCTTTGGTGTGCATTAAAGAGTTTTTCAGTGTCCGGAAATTCAGAGTTCAATCTTTATCTACCCATGAAGCGAAGAGAAAATTCTGATCATTGATACCTCAGGGTGATCAAGTCAGAGTCACCAATGTTGAAGCTGACTATCGGGCCCATACTCAATTTATGTATTCTATGTTGTATATTTAGCTCAGACAATGCCGCTCAAGCTGATTCGCTCTGCAGGCGGGGGAATGGAAAGAGGCGGCAGCAATTCGTCAAGGCAGACTTCCAGAGCTGATGCGCCGTATAGGAATCTTGTGGCTCGGAATATCAAACGGGTTATACTCATACTCATTTATTTTTAACCATGGGAACATAGAGTACAATTGGTTACGTCGAAAACTTACTACTTAGAATGGTGCTAGAAACAGGCAAGTACTTTACTTACATACCTATGAATGTTTACATAATTATATTAAATTACTGCTGTAAAGGGGCATTATCAAAAAAAAATGTTGGTAGAATAATAAGTTAAACAAAAAAAAAATTAACAAGTAATAATAAATAATATTTGCTGCTGTAAAGGGGCATTGTCAAGTACATAATGTTAAAATTATTGGGTTAAATGTCAATAATTATTATGGAATGGTTCTGCTGTATAGGGGAATTGTCAAAGAAGAAATTTTGCGTCGGTATGCCATCATCCACTAGCGCTCTGTTAGAGTAGTTGGTGAGACTGATAGTCCCCTCCGGCTCTCCCCAGGCCGGGGGACATGTGTAAATGCATTTCCCTTTTGTAAGAAAGAAAGCTAGTGGCCTTATTACCAAAGCTAGCAACTTGCAACTTGCTCAAGTCAGTTCTATACATAATGTGTATCAACAACTTTAGCTAACCTTAGCTAAAGTTGTTGAAACACATTATGTATACAGCTCCTAAGCTCCTGTAGCTAAGTAAAACAGCTCTAGTTGAGATAACATCTAATTTCTAGGTAATGATATAGCGCAGGGTTTCCTTAACCTTTTTCTAGTCATGAACCCCTCTCAAAATTTCAAAGAGCCCAGGGAACCTTTCCGAAAGATAAAGCGAGGTTCAGCTTTTATTGTTGACGATTAATTGTCATTCATATATAAGGTTTAAACCTGTACAGGTGTATGTACCTGTGCAGGAGACGGCACGTGCACGGAGCCGACAGACCGCGGTCGCACGTGGTTCGCCAAATGGCAGAGCACCACGCCGTCCGCCAAAACCGGCGCCAAATGCTCCGGCAGCGACATCTTTAGCCGGCTTTCTATTATCTGAAAACAAAGAAGGGATGGCATTTAAATTATCGTGGTTTGGTATCATTTTCAACCGACATCAAAATATAGGAGGTTCACAATACGCCAGTATTTTTTTGTGTATTACGCGATATATTCGCCAATTGTGAACACATTTTATTGAGCAGTTGAAAGCAGCCTGTTTAGCATGAAGACACAAAACTACGGTTTTGTCTACCGCCAAAAGACAAAAAATATTTTGTCCCTCTCTTTTGTTTGACAGGATAGGCGACAGAAATAGTTTTCGTCTTATCTTTCGTAGATTAAACGTTGTCTTGGTTGATAAGAGGTGGGATAGAAGGAAGTATGATTGTAAGAAGAAGTAGTATAAGATTGAAACTCACCGATCTCAACTGCTGTAACAGTTCAGTTTCCTCTTTCTGCTTATCGAACTCCCTCTTCATGGTAAAACTCAGCTTGTCACTCGCCTCTTTGGTCCACAGCTTACTCTTCGGCGCACCTTTCAGATAACACACGCTTAGCAACTTTGCATCGCCGTTCATCCTAGGTATCGACGACTTAACGCCATTGTAAAGGGTGTTTGTCGGCGATTTGGTTGGCGACGTCGGCTTTATGTACGCCTCAGACTGCCCATTCGTGCGGGGGTCACCATTTGTACGGGGGTCACCATTGCGAGGGTCACCATTGCGAGGGTCGCCATTCACGCGTGGGTATTCAACATTCCCGTTGATATATGTTTTGTTGACGCGAGACGGGACAACCTTTTGGACCGGTCGCTTATTCTCTTCTACTTTTTCCGTGTTGCCGTTAAATCTTCTAGGGGTAGAGTGTAGGAGAGGGGAATTTGGCACTTGGGTGGGGGAGATAGAACTAGCTGAGGAAACGGAACGGTAAGGACTAGGGGATACGTTACTGTAGCCGTTGACTGGAGAGTGGTTGGGACTTTGGTGTGGGGAGTCAAGCTCGGGTGAGGCTTGGTCGGAACGGGGCCTGTAGATGTCTTGCTGGCGTTGTTGTCTTAGAGCTTCCTTGTATTGTCTGGAATATTCAAAATGGCGGATTAGAATGTTATAGTCATTATATTGGCGGCAAGATTTAGTAACACACACTTTTAGTTACAAGAATCTGATAAAATCTGGAAGAAGGAACTTTCTTAAAAATGTTAATTAGAAACGAATGATATAACCAACTGCGATAAGTGATATAGGACAATGCAATGTCTCTTAATTAACATTATGTCACTTATTCAAACTGATAAGGAATAGTTATCGAAGCAATTGATTAATAATTAACATGTTAGAACAATAAATTCAAATATTTACAGCAATAGCTAAGTTAGTTTAAGAACGTCGAAATATATATTTTTACTTTTGTTAGGGTAATATTCGATAAACTACAAAAACACACTCGCAGCAAACCCTTATTAGTTTAGCTAGCTACGAACCGAAGTTCTAGGGGGAAAAGTACTTCAGGGTTCATTAGTTAGTACAAAAAATACACCCGTCATAGCGAGGGGAGAAATCCAATGAAAAGTATGTGTTATTAAATCCTGTTAGTTTAGTAGGGGTTGGTATACGAGCTACTTTATGTAGTTTAAATATTTGGCGTAATAAAACATGACATTCAAAATTCACACTATTGCTAATAGTTGCAAATGAAAACCACGGATTTGTCGGTTTAAGTTTGGATTTCGATACAAAACGTATTAAAAACAGATCAAATAGAACAATACTAGGTAAATCTAACATTCAATATGAACGTTATAAAACGTGTACCAGATATATAGGTACCCTGGGGTGAATAGAAACACAAACAAAAGAGGAATTCCTTTAAAAATCTCCTTACAAACCACCAATAACAATATAATATATTATGTATCATGCATGATATACATAATCCTACTACGATTGTAAACGCGAAAGTTTGTGTGGATGGATGTTTGTTACTCTTTCACGCAAAATCTACTGAACGGATTTCAATGACACTTTACAGTAATATAGCTTATACATCAAAATAACACATAGGCTACTTTTTATCCGAGTACCACGAGAGTGAAGCCGCAGGCAGAAGCTAGTATTATATTTATTATATCATACAGTTTTATAAATCGAATATTCATTAATAAATAAAATATTATATTAATTTAGAATTAACTAAATCCTTGTTTTCAATTAATAAAAACCAATTGACATTAACTTGACTTTAATATTTATTGTTGGTTTTGTAGAGGGTATTCTTGGAGGAATTCAGCTTACTATTTAGTCTCTATACACCCCTGGAACTCTATTCACATTTTACGGTGTTCTAAAAGTTTCGCTCTGAATCGGCTTTAGTGAGAACTACATAAAGTAAATCGTGTATAACCCTAAACATTCAGGTGCAGTATGTTAGCGAAGAGTCGTGCTAGTTATGGCTATGAATAAACAAGGGTGATAGAACCAATACATAGCGCATTACTCTATACACGGAGAATGGCTGATAGGAATATAAGGGGTCACCACTGACAAATCAATGTCATGGTCACATCCCTCTTTAATCGTGTAAGAGAGACTCTTCATATTAGTCATTCTCCGTAAAGGAATTTAAATAGGTGTTTTCAAACTTCTATATTATTCTAAAAGAAATTCAAACTTCATATTGTTTTCTGAGAGTCGTTTCCATTGCGATTGATCTAAGATCATGAAAGAGTCGATTGGAAATGGCAGTCAGCTGTCATTAAAACTCTTAACAAATTAACTGTGATACACCACTTTACTCTCATAAACTTTGAATAAAATGGGTTAATCTTTTCCTTCAAGTTCATTCATGTAAACTTAAGTTTTTTTATCATGAATTGAATTTGACCATAATCTCAAGGATGATGAAGCATGCAGGTCTAGAAGATAGCTTCACTTTTATCTTGAAAATGGGTTGTATTAATCAGGAAAGACAGACAATGGTAGTCTGTTACATTCCTCCACAGTTCTCATTATAAAAAAGGTGGAATCGATACGTTTTGTGCGAATGGGTGGTATAATGACAAGATACGTATAATACTGAGCTATGCGTCTGCTTGTTCTTTAGTCAATAGGAATTACTGACTTTATTTAACGCGGTATTGTGGCAGCATCATTAATCGAATTTGTCATTAGTATATCAGTTAAGGTGTCTAGTTTATAGGTTACTTGCTGTTCAGTTAAATTACAAAGAATTCGTATCATTCAAATCTTATAAATATTATAAACGCGAAAGTTTGTGAGGATGGATGTTTGTTATTCTTTCACGCAAAAACTACTGAACGGATTTTAATGAAACTTTACAGTTGTAGCATACGCATCCGCCGAGATGGCTTTCTGCTACACTGGGAAGACCAGATCCTGGCCTGACGATTTTACTAAATCAAATGATGTTCAAGATCTAGGCAGACAACAGTAAAGATATATGCAACGTACATACCTCAGACTGCGACCCACACTAGCCGATGAGTTTCCACTTTTTTATAGTCCTTGAGCTCGGTGCTGATGGGGTTGAAGTAAGAGTTTTAGGGTGATTATCACACGCGATTGGAAAAGCCTTTTTTGGCGGGCTTTCACGATAAGAGAACGCGTGCGTGCGTTTTCGTGTCCACAGTAGCGAACGACTGTCACTCTGACCTTTGACGTTTATGTCCGTGCATGACAACCAAAAAATTGGCGTCTCGATACTGTTGGTGAAGCCAGAGATACAAGAACATCGATATCGTTGAATTTGTGATTATGGAAACGAAACATCCCGCCCACCAAAATGCCTATGGTATTTTCTGGTTAAAGTCTAAAAAAACCTAATCAGAAACGGTATATAAAGCTACTTGATATGAATAAGATTGTAAAACTACGATTTTCTTAATTAAGATTTGCTTAAAAACTACGATTTGATACGATTTAAACTAGCCCTCTATCGGTAAAGGACACAGTTTAACCAACGGTCGATGTATGATATGATTGTTTGCGGTTTTAACTAATGCACTCCGAGCTACTCCATCAACACCAACCTGTAGGTCTACCACTCTAGCGAGGGCCCAATGCAATGGAGCGCGATTATCGTCTTTAATTATCACCAGCGAACCTATCGGTAATGGTTTTGAATCTTTGGTCCATTTGGCGCGTTGCGTGAGAGAGTTCAAATATTCGGTTTTCCATCTGGACCAAAAATGTTGTTGAAATGCTTGTAACATCTGCCACCGATGAAGTCGTTTTAAATTAGTGTTGGAGAAATCTTCATCGGGAACAGCTGTTAAAGGCTCTAAGGTGATGAAATGACCTGGCGTTAAACAAGAGAGATCATTTGGATCAGAACTGATAGGGCACAAGGGCCTCGAGTTTAAAACGGCTTCGATTTGGACGAAAAGAGTTGTCAGCTCTTCAAACGTCAAAACTTGATCACCTACTATACGATATAAGTGAGATTTCGCTGCTTTTATTTGAATTTCCCAGACGCCACCGAAATGTGGTGCGCCAGCTGGATTGAATTTGAAGTCAATTCGCTCGGCGCTAGAAGCCTTTTGCATTAGAGACGAGAGTTGATTTTTAGCGCCAACAAAATTGGTACCGCAATCCGCGTGAATCACGTTACAGCGACCGCGACGTCCCACGAAACGCCGTAACGCGGCGATGAACCCCTCAGTCGATAGCGTCGATACGACTTCTAGGTGAACCGCTTTAGTTGCTAGGCAGACAAACAAGCATAAATATGCTTTGTCGATCTTGGCCCCACGATGTGAACCCAGTTTAATGCGGAACGGTCCGCCCAAATCGACACCTACCACTGAAAACGGTTTCACTTGATTGACCCGATATGATGGTAGATCGCTCATGAAAGGCTGTAGCGGCTGTGGGTTTATTCGGAAGCATTGAATGCACTTTGAAAGGCGATGACGTATCGTACGTTTTGCGGCAACTATCCAGAACTGTTGAAGAAGTAAAAAATGTGTTGTGTTTATGCCCGGGTGCAGATAGTTACGATGAATGAAGTCAATGATTAAAAATGTTAATGGATGTTCAGACGGTAAGAACGCAGGATGTTTTTGTTCATATTCTAATCCTGATCGAGAAATCCTTCCACCCACCCTGAGCACTCCTTGGTCGTCAATGAAGGGATTTAGTTTACGAAATGGTTTAGATAACGCCTTTTTAGATTTAATATTAGAAATTTCTTTTGAAAAAGCATGATTTTGTACATGTTTAACGATTTCTATTAAAGAATGATGACGTTCAACATTGTTGAGAAAATCTTTGCGATTAGCCTGATAAGGATGTCGAGCATTGTTAATGAAGCGATAGATATATGTGAGTACATTAACAAGTTTGGATAACGAAGAGAAACGGTTTAGCAGATTTTCGATGATTGAAGCGTCGGCATTTACGCTCTTTTCAGTCTGTTCGGTTACTAAGACTACCGTTTTACGTTCCTCTGATTTTACGATCACATCATCGTCGTCTTGAGGTACGCTGTCCAAGCTTGAAGGCCAAGAAGAATGGTCTTGAGAAAGCCAACAGGGCCCCGCCCACCATAAGGAGTTGTGAACAATCTCATTCGGAAACTGTCCACGCGAGCAAATGTCCGCAGGATTATCTCCTGAGGATACGTGGCGCCAACATTCAATCGGTGTAAGCTCTTGAACTTGACTAACCCGGTTTGCAACGAATGTGGTCCAGCGAGATGAGTGTGAGCGCAACCATGAGAGAACAACAGTTGAATCCGACCACAAGTAGACGTCATCGATTTCGATACGAGCAAAGTAAGTGTCACGAACGAATTTGTAAAGATCTGATAGGAGAACTGCTGCACAGAGCTCCAGTCGCGGTAACGACGTTCGTTTGAGTGGTGCTACACGAGCTTTTGAACAGACCAAATAGACATGGACTGCATTGTCCTTATCAGTGACCCGCAAATATATAACAGCACCATACGCTATTTCGGAACTGTCACAAAAGCCGTGCAGCTCGCACGATTTTGATTCGGAGCAAGTAAGCTTGCGAGGAATTCGCAGTTGAGACAATTGCGGTAATTGATCTTTATACATGTTCCATGTTTTTATGACCTCATCAGTTGGCGTTTGGTCCCATCCAATACCGAGGATCCAAAGCTTCTGTATGTATGATTTGATTTGTATTGTAATGGGGGATAAGAAACCTAATGGGTCAAAAACTCTAGCGAGTTCGCTGAGAATTGATCGTTTGGTACATGGTCGATCTAATGGCTTGATTTCGAAGAGAAATGCGTCCGATGGAGGATCCCATTTAAGGCCAAGGACTTTTAATGTTGATGGTTCGGAATTATCTAGAGATACAGACCCTGTGAGACAATCTTGAATAGGAAGGTCAGACAGAAGTTGCTCATTGCTACTTACCCATTTTCTGAGCTGAAAACCACCTAGTTTAAACAAGGCAATGAGTTGAGTTTTTGCCTGTTGAGCAGTTTCTAGAGATTCAGAGCCACTCGCCACGTCATCAATGTACACGTCAAACAAAATAATCCTCTTTGCAATGGGATAGGAATTCCCTTCATCTTCAGCAAGCTGTCGCAGAGTACGGCATGCAAGAAAAGGGGACGAAGATATACCATACGTGACAGTATTCAGGCGATATTCTTGAAGGCAATCATTAGGAGAGGCTCTCCAAAAAATACGCTGATAGTCGCGATCGACAGGAGAAAGAAGAATCTGGCGATACATTTGTCGGGCGTCGGCCATAAAAACGATATTATGTACCCTAAATCGCAAGAGAATTTCCAAAATATTCGGTTGTAATTTTGGACCGATAAGTTGAGTATCGTTTAGGGAACGCGAATGAGAATCTTTGGCAGAGGCATCGAAAACAACGCGGAGACGAGTAGTGGCCGAATCAGGACGTAGAACACAATGATGTGGGATGTAGTACCTTCCTGTATTAAGTTCATCCACGGGGACCAACGACATGTGACCACTTACGATATAGTCTGACATGAAGTCTGCGTATTGAATTTGTAATTCGGGGTCGCGGGACAGTCGACGTTCAATAGCATGGAATCGTCGCAATGCAACATCGCGAGATCCCTTGAAGATAGGATCTGAATCATCTTTGAAAGGTAAGTGGACCATGTATCGACCAGACGAGTCACGAGAATGGCCGGATAAAAACTTTTGTTCGCAGAGTTTTTCATCTGGAGTCAAAAGTGACGCTTTCGGAATGGAGTCTAACTCCCAAAAATGTTGAACTAACGTGTTCAACTCGTTATCGATGTCTAAGGATGTGTGAACTAAGCTGCGAGAAGCCAAGCGAGTTTTCCCTAAGAGAAGCCAACCGAATACAGAGTTGAAAGCGGTGGGTTGGTTGGCAGTGCCCTTAACGTTTTGATTGAGAAGCGAGTCTACAAAGATATCCGCGGCGAACAATAAATCGATAGGTCCCGGAATGTCGAAACCGGGATCAGCTAACGGCAACGATTTAATATGTGACCATCCCGATGTGTTTAATTTTGCGATAGGTTGATCGCCACATATTGTTGAAATTACGTGTAAATCCAAATTAAAAAGGACTTTATTGTTCGTACCAACTGCACATGTGATGTCACCGAGAATTGAAGCTACTGCTTCTCCGATTCCGCTTACGTTGATGTTAGCCTGAGTAGGATGCAAGTTCAAGCGCTTAACCGCTGAAGCGGAGATGAAACTGCTCTGAGATCCTGTGTCAAATAAGGCGCGAAAAGACTGCATGACACCGGAGGCATCTCTAATTTGCACAATTGCAGTCGCCAGAAGAACGGTCGTTTGTGTCACTGACCTTGAAACCAAAGACGATACGGTTTGATTCGATTCGCTGGATTTATCCCGATGGAGCAGGGTGTGATGCTTCCGTTTGCACGAGCGACACGAAAATATCGATGTGCAGTCTTTTAATTGATGAGATGGCTTCAGGCAGTTAAAGCACCAGTTTTTTTTAGTAGCAATTTGCATGCGATCATCCAACGATTTTTTAAGAAATTCTGAACATGCTGCAATTGAATGAAAATCACTACAGAATGAACACTTACTAGTGTATGGAACGATAGTTGTACCACCTTCGGTTTGCGTTTGATTAGTGGCGGCGGAAATCGTGAGCGGCGCCGGCGGCATCGTAGCGACAAGTATACTACGCGTTTTAGATAGCGGCTGGACAGGCGTGTACTTTTGCGGATGTTTGTTTGTTTGGAGCGATTCGCTGAAGTGAGTATCTCGCACTAAAGCCTCACACTTGGATTGTAGAAACGATTTTAATTGTTGGTACGTCGGCATTTCTACTTCCGAATGTTTTTCCTCAAAATCACGACGCAAATTTGTGTCAAGTTTCGATAAAATATGATAAACTAAGATAAAATCCCACTGGCCGACCGGTAAGTTAATCGTCTTTAGAATGCTTAAGTTTTCTTCGAACAAGTCAAGTGATTTTCTAAACTCGTGAGCATCGTTATATTTAAAATCAACATTCAAAATGTCCCGCCAACATGTAAAGGCTAGATCGCGTTTATTCTTATAGCGCGCGGTAAGTGCATCATACGCGTCGCTATAGTGTTCGTGAGTTAACGGGAAAGGTTTGACTACAGTCAACGCATCGCCACTGAGAGATGATAAGAGATAGTGAAACTTCTCAGTCTCGGTAATCGATGTCGACTGGTGTATTAACGCGTTAAAGGTATCATGATATTCCGGCCATTTTTTGATGTCACCGCTAAAAGTCGGCAGAACGATTTTTGGTAGCCGGATATTCGATGCAGAACTTCTGTGAGAAGAATGAGTCGATTCGGTTTGAGATATATTTCGATGTATCGACAACACCTTATAGTACATTTCGTCAAAACGTTCCTGAATGTCATTATCCTCCGTTTCAGGATCATCGAGAATCTCCTGAATTGTAAAATGTGCATCCTCAAAATTCGCAGCATGTTGTTTCACTTCTTGATGATATGAAAAGAACAAATCCCGCTGAGTAGGATCATTTGCGGCCAAAATACCTACTTCTAAAGCCTTAGTTAAACGTTTATACGCGATGGTTCGTTTCCTACGCAAGGAAGGTATATCTTGAGTAGTGTATTCGATGTCAATCGATTTAGACTTAGACTTCTTCAAGGTACTTAATTTGCGAGTTGATTGCTTCCCTAGAAGTGACATTTTAAATTAAATACGAAGGCACAAACCGTAAAAAATATTATTTGAATAGGTAGGAACTTTGTTCTAAGGTAACCTACCTAGGTTGGTAATATCTTCCGTCAGGTTTTAAAATGTGTAGGTAACGATATTTGTACAAGAGTGTAGATATACGTTTAAAATATGTATCTATCTATACGCGTTCCGTTAAGTTAGGTACGGCGCGGCGCGTAGACAACGCAAATGCACCTTAACTTTAGATCCAACAAACTCATGAACGTTATTGCAACAAATAAGTAAGAGCGATCGCATAGATAACGGTTTGTTGACCTTGACACTACGCAGTACAAACAACCATATAAGTTGAGTTAAGAATAAATATGGAACGAGAAATGTTTCCGGTACTTGTTGGTAGACTGTACCGCATTCGTACTAACTATGAGGTAATCTGTTCATTCACTTGGTTTTAGAATATTCAGAAACTGCGCTCAGTCGTTATGAGCGGTTGGTGAGTTTTCCAAGTACCCACAAAAGTGAGGAATCTGAGCGAAAATGAGACGAATAAATACAATACCAAGTCTAAAAGTTGGTTATGATTAGTAATTAGGATGCGGTAAAAATTATAGGTATTATAGGGCGGACGGATGAGTGAATTATTGCGAGCCGAAATAGATTATGCACCGATAAAAGTTTAATGATTGCACAAGTTTTGATCTCGCAATAATTAGCGATAAAAGCAGCGATGATATTTGAAAGTAGATACGATTATTTATTTAGATACACGTAGATAAGTAGATTTTGTAAAACCCTTGTTCGATGGTGATAGCTCGAGAACGTAAGGTATTGATGTAGATAAGTAGCAGGCAATTCTGATGGAATGGAATAACTTAGAATGCGATAAATAACTAGAGTTTTTAGCTAAAACAATAGGTTGATTGAGATATTCTAAGCTACGTTTTCTAACCAGAAAATACCAGACGCAAATTGAAAATGGCGATTTACGATTTTAAAAATGGAAGCTCCCTGGTTTCGGCACCATAAAGATGTAGCATACGCATCCGCCGAGATGGCTTTCTGCTACACTGGGAAGACCAGATCCTGGCCTGACGATTTTACTAAATCAAATGATGTTCAAGATCTAGGCAGACAACAGTAAAGATATATGCAACGTACATACCTCAGACTGCGACCCACACTAGCCGATGAGTTTCCACTTTTTTATAGTCCTTGAGCTCGGTGCTGATGGGGTTGAAGTAAGAGTTTTAGGGTGATTATCACACGCGATTGGAAAAGCCTTTTTTGGCGGGCTTTCACGATAAGAGAACGCGTGCGTGCGTTTTCGTGTCCACAGTAGCGAACGACTGTCACTCTGACCTTTGACGTTTATGTCCGTGCATGACAACCAAAAAATTGGCGTCTCGATACTGTTGGTGAAGCCAGAGATACAAGAACATCGATATCGTTGAATTTGTGATTATGGAAACGAAACAACAGTAATATAGCCTATACATCAGAATAACACATAGGCTACTTTTTATCCGGGTAACGCGGGCGAAGCCGTGGGCAGAAGCTAGTTTGAATTAAAATTATCTTTATCTTTAATTACTCAGATAATGCAGAATTGGTTCAAGCTAATAGAGCGCTTTCTGATTGGTTGTATCGCCATTGTGAGATGTACCTGTAGGTTTGTTGGTGGGGTAATTTACTCTTATCGTCGGCATTCGACATATTCCCATCGGGTGATATACGGACGCTGGAAAGGACAACACCGGGGTTAGAGGTCGAAAATAAACATGGTCAGAAGCAAGGTATTATAGTCCGTATGCTCCGTATTGTTAAATATTGTATTTCTGTTCAGTTCTACTTATGAGAAGGCTAAGTACTTATTTGATCTATTTTGTTTTTAACTATCCCGGCATCCTATTTTTAGGTAACCATTACTTTTTTCAGGAGACATTGCCATAATCATATTATGGCAATATATTTTGACATAATCTTGAATATTATAATTAAGTTTTATATATTTGCAGTATTTGAAGTGACGTTAAGTTCGTTATTTTAGGGTTGATACAAAACAGTTAATGAAATAATTGTGACGTCATTGATTCATTGTTTTAGGGAGTAAGAACAATACCTTGCTTTTTACCATGGAAAAATAAAAATACATAGTGTGACAGAGGGGATGATCGTTGGTCGTGAGTAAACGGGCTAAGATAGTCTAGAAACGTGTTTACCTCTGCATCGGCCATTGTGAAAGAAATAAAAAAAATATAAGCCGCTAATCTGCGATGCATTCCACTATACAAAATGCTTATTATAAAATTCGTACGTTCACTACAGCGGAGCAGATCAACAATTTTGACTACCTCTGTGGCGCAGTGGGCGAAAGTCCGCCTGAGACGCAGAAGGTTGCGGGTTCGATTCTCGACGCGGGACAAATGTTTGTATGGTCTACGAATATTTGTCTCGGGACTTGGTGTTTTCTATGTATAAGTGTGTTTAAAAAAGTATTTAAGTTGTACATCAGTCATGTAGTTCCCATAACACAAGCTCTGCTTACTTTAAGGCTAGATGATGGCGTGTCCAAAAAAAAACATAGTCGACATCAGTTGCCCGACGGACGAGAGGCCGGTTGCGACGCATTAGGTGCGGGTTCGGTTCGCGCAGCGGGACATATGTTTGCATGTTCCGATCCTCAAAGATCTACGCACTGAGGTCTCGAGGATCATTGACATACCATTATGGGTAATACAATCGTGAACGTGTGCACGTGTTTGTTTTATCATCGGTACAGAGTTTGCAGTGTCAAAATGGTTGACCATGTTAATTATCACTTAAAAAAAGGCTAAGCCACGGGAAAATAACTGATTAAAAATGTTTTTATCATTCATATTGTAAAAACGGGAATTTTCACGTACTGCATTATCAGTTTCGACTCATTCAGCGCACTGCGCGACGCTGAGGGCGATTGTCGCGACCACTCACCCTGATGAAGACTCTCGGAATGAGTCGAAACTTAGTCGGTGCCTTCACCGATAGTGCAGTACGTGAAAATTCCCGTTTCTACAATATGAATAGTCAAGTTCACGATAGTTTTTGGAATGGAGTTTTATCATTTTGAACTTAGATTATGAAACAAGACGCTGTTGTAGTGGACGCACGCCTTAAAATTATTACTTAGCATATTTAAATAACACTACGTATTTGCATGCTATTATAAGTTCCATCATCATTCCGCAACATACATAACAATGAAGCTCATTAACTCTACCGTGAATCGCGCAACTCACTTGTAATTTGATAAAAATGCCAATTAAAATCCACGTGGCTGAAAACTGGTTAAAACTTTAAAGGCAATTAAAATACCAGCGGAAAAAACTAAACTTTTTAGTTGCTTGCGTATAATACATTAAAAAACACAGCTACGGGAAGTGTTCCTACACTGGGGACTGTTTGTGGCATGACATTTACATCATCATCAACAGCCTGTAGAAGTCCACAGCTGGACATAGGCCTCTTGGGCACAATCCATCGACTTTCCTCATCCTTTACGATAATATCATCAGTCCATCTCAGTCCACCGGAGGGATTCTAAACTGCGTCATTAAGTTCGTCGTCGAAATTATTTTTGGTTTTCATTCAAAACATTCACACCTATAAAATTAAATATAGAAGCTTTCACGCGTGTTAGTTATTTACCAAAACTACTTACACTGAAATACTTTGGAAATCTTGCTTGGCTAACCCACTACATAAGCTCAACTCATGCTTGATTCTAGCAAAAGCACGCAGACAATGTTAGACCTGCGCGAGAGATGCTCTGAGTTTGAACTAGACAAAAATCGATGCTATTAATGTGGCCAAATATCTTGGCAATAAAATTTGAATTTTAGGATCTATGACACGATGCTATTGTCTATTTGCTAATGGTGCCGATTCTATAGTACATCAACTAAACTTAAGTGAAACTGCCGCTCTCTTTTACTGATAGTGCACGCAAGAAAGAGATAGCAAGAAAACTACTGTCAAATTAGCGACAGGAGTAAAATATTGTAAAATACGTGTAGCTTTTCTTCCGTGTTTATAGTAAACTTTTTAAATTCACAACGAAACTTGTATGGAAAACTTAAATCTGACTAATCTGACAGCATTTAAATTTTTGCTATCTCTTTCTTTTTAACAGTTAGTAAAAGAGAGGAATAGATACAATTAAGTTTAGTTGGTTTTACGAGAGAATCGACGCCATTGTCTAGCAAAAGAGCCTCCTACAACTATAAATGTAAATAGATACTTTTATTATTTGCTTTAGCATTAGGTACTCCAATGTATGCGTGTATTTATTTTACCGAAAAACGATTGAATAACTTCAAACTTGAAATATGACTAATTGCCACTGTTTTTCGCTATTAATTAACGACGTCAGCAATGTTGACGGAAAAACAGGTAATAATCAGCCATATTTAAACAATAGTAAGTATCTAATTTACGGGTTGTTTGAGGTAAAGTGTAGTACTGCGCTTACCCGGACAGGAGCGGAGTTAGGGGAGCAGAGAGGGGCGCCTCGCTGGACAGAGACTGCGCTCTGGAGAGAGCCGCCCCGGGGGATAGAGTGGACGGTGTGCTGGGCGTTGAACGGCCTGATCCTCCCCCTCCACCTGCTTCGCCACCGCCTGTGCAAAAAAGCATAACTTAAGTTGTTAAAAAATCCAAAATTAAAGAGTCCAAAAATCTAGCACTCTTAAAACATACCTATTCACTCTTACCTTGAAGGGACCAAGATTGTACTTCAGGAAAGACAGACAAAAATACATCAACCCATTATGATGATAGAGCGAGATCATTAATAAAAACTTGCTTAAAATCAATCACAGAACATTCCAAACTCATTAAAGATTCATTATTCTTTAGGATACCAATTTTGATCTATATTCCGGTCGTAAAACGTCACCACATAACTTATTTTATGGAACTGTTAATGTTTTGAATGCCAATTATATAAGTAGAATATACAGTCGGTCCGTCCTAATATAGTTTAATAGCTCATTGAAATTTATTGTTATCGCCACCGTAAGTCAACTGCTGTCAAATAGATGGCACCACTTCCCGTTCTGAAGATAGGCTATTTCTTCCAAATTGGAAGAGGAAATAGTGAATTGGCAGATATGATGAATGTTTTGATTGGACTAACTAATGGTGCACGGACGAGGAGAAATAAAGCCAACATAGAACTGAAACTCAGCATATCATTTTGTTTGATTAGTTTAGACTAGTTTTTACCCGGTTACCACTCGGTCGAAGTCATAGGCAGCGGCTAGATCTAAATAAATGAATGGGAGAAACGTGTTGGCTTAGTGGGTTGTATCGCGACTTCCGATCTTACACTTGTAGATGAACACGACCACTCCGATAAGAGCGCAACGAACGAGTGCTTACCATCATTAGACCATCTCTTCTCGACTCCATCAGTGCTGTATCCGCTATCAACGACGTGCCTCGGCTTGTGCCTGAGGCAGTCGATAGTCGCGTTCCCCGACGTGATCTGATGCGCTGCGCTTTGGTTCGGTGAGCTGTTGATGTAGGAGCTGTGTTTCACGGCTCGCTTCGCCTCGTCCACTCTTCTGTGAGGTAGCGTATCTTTGTTCGCCATGTTCTCTAGGTATTTGAATATGTGCACGCGCCCGCGCATGCATACCTGAGGAAAACATTAACAAGGGCCTTACTTATAAGAATTTTTAAACAGTTGTTTAGCTAAAGGAACTAAGTCACCAACATAGCTCTTAGAATAAGAAAGCTATAATGGCCTGCTCTTGCCACTTCAAGGCAATGAGCAGGCCATTATAGCTCGCGGAACTGAACACCGCTGGGGAAGAAAGGTTCTCGAATGGCTACTCCTAATTATATTACATACCCAGGTATACCTGTAGAGACAGGTTACCATGGTCAGGTGACGCTCGCATTTTCTCCCAAGAAATCCCGGATTCCCAACATAAATTCAATTCAAATGAGACAATTATAAAGACATACCGCGCATTACATGTGGGTACACTTGGCTGAAGCTATTTTTGAATTTTCCCTGAGTGACATAACCGTGCCATCTGTACATTATTAGTCTGTTTTTATGACTGTTTTAGTGTCGCCTAGTTACCAACCTAAGATAAATGGTTGTTTTTAGGGTTCCATACCCCAAAAGAAAAAACAGAACCCCTTTTAGGATGACTTCGTTGTTCGTCAATTATCATTATTATTATTATTATTAAATAATAATAGATAGCTATGCAAAACATACAATGACAAATAAAAATATATGGCGATTACTCTCTACTTGGTATCTTTACGGATCTACGTACTAAGTATAGATTACATACAGATATGTATTAATTATTACGAGTTCTTGAGTGGAGACCGCGTCTGGGTAAACGTAGTGGTGGAGCGCCCCCGGGCTAGGTGGAGCGATGACTTAAGGAAGGCAGCGGGCAGTAAGTGGATGATAAGAGCCGAACACCGGGCTCAGTGGCGCGTATTGGGAGAGGCCAATGTCCAGCAGTGGACTGATGTGGGCTGATGATGATGATGATGATGTATTAGGATCCATTATAGAGATTATAGTTAATAGACATATAGTTATATAGTTTTATTTTTTTATAGACATATAGTTTTATTTTTTTATAGAGATCGTATCAATCTCTGGTCTACAGTCCAGAGTCCTACATAGTCGTGAAGGTCGACCCTCAGCATTGAGGGTACGCTAGGAGAAAGATGTCTACACTCTACATTGTTGAAATAATCGTACTCCCTAAATAGCTCGTACGGGATGAAAACAATCTGCTTTCGAGTACGACTGCAATGCGAACTGAAATATTTTAGCTGTTTTTTGAGAATTGAATTACTTCTGCTGCAATCCAGTGCATCTCGATCGTGCCAACTGCTAAAACTACGAGCAATGCAGCATTCTTTTATCCGATTTTTGAGAAAACAGTTTTGAAATTTATTAATTCCGGTTACGTTTATTCATTCGTATTCGCTTCAATGTATATTCTTTGAATGTAAGCATTAAAAGTTAAATATCTTGAAAAAACCGTAGCCGAACATTCATGGGACCATGGGCGAGTTTTCCAAAAAGCGACGTTGGGGCTTGCAACTTACCTTTTTTTATTATTATTTTATCCTCGCAGACTACAAGTTATTTAGTACGCAGTACTAAATAACTTGTAGTTCGTCACAAATTGCGATGTCGTGGGCACTAATACACCCACACAGGATACTTAATATTCTAGCTTAGGCTATAAGTTGTACCAGTTAAACTAGCTACTACTTTAAGCCTAATTTTAACAGTGTACTTATATTGTAAATTGTTGTTTTTCTTTCAGGAGCAAATGAATAAATTTTCTGGGAGTAACATTTTTAACCGACTAGCGTCTGCCGAAACTCCACTATACCGCAGTTCAAAAACCCCCTTGCCGATTAAACTCATCTTTGAGCCTACACGCCTACCAGGTAACATCAAGATTGAATAAACCCTCCGGCAGTTATCGTCGGACAAACAAACATACATAGATACATACATAAAAGCGAGATTTTCCAAGTAGACTGGGAGATCTTTGCTCGCTTCGCTCATTCAATCAAAAAATCTTTTCGACTCATACTCACTGTTGTCGGTGGCGATACAAGAGGATTGTTGTCCAGGTTGAGAGTGACTATTGTGGCCATGTTGCGGAGCTCCAGTGGCAGGGAAGAGATACAGTTGCAGCTTACGTCTAAATGCTCAAGTCGGAGGTACGTTATTTCTGTAATGGATAGAAGAAACTGTGAGAGTGACAAAATGTAAGATACAGGCGCGCGTTGGGCCGTTGACAGTTTTTGACGTGCCGTAAACGACGCTTAGGAGATAGGCTATAGAAAATGCGGTGGGCTAAGTGTGAAAAACATCTGCTCCTTCAGTTCAAGCCTTTGCTAAATGTCACAAATCGAACGCCCAGTCAAAGTGAAAGTCAATAAGTTTTATTAAATGAAATCACAAGGATCATATAGAAACGTAAAAACTACGTGAAACTTTTAAGTGAATTACGCCGATGGCTCGCGCGCGACCAAGCCTAGGAGAGAGGAAACTAACTCTGCTTGGTTATATTTGTGATGATGCCTAACTGCCTGTCTGCCTATGTGTATTCTAGGTGTCGAATTATACTTGTTCCAAAACTATCTAGTTACTGAGATGATCAGTAACAAACATCCAAATTTTGACATTCATAATATTAGTAGGATTCATTTGGCTGCAAAGTTTGAACTGAATAATGCTTCATTCATGAAACAATTATAACGTTAATAGCTTTCTTGTCCAAACACAGCATTATCATGCGTCCGCATACAATAAGGATATTATAATGAAGCAACTTCATTATAATAATACAAACATTAACAATGTTTACGTAAACGCAAGTGCGTTCCAAATAGATAAGTAAATATTCACATTATATATTTAATTATTCTTTCAAATATATAGAAATGCTACTGAGCTATTCTGTCCGCACGGTAGCGTAATCCTCAAGAGAGCTTTGGCTCCTTGTATTGTACTTACAGACGGAACGTTTTATTGCTATACAACAATACCCAGGTTGCCAAGTTTCTAAAGTATTTCAGTTACACACTGAACTATTTTTCTGCGTAGTCTGAACTACAAAGTTTTCCCCTGAACTATTTTAAAAACCCTGAACAAAGGTAAGAGAACCTCCTCTTTTTTTGAAGTCGGTTAAAAAAGACTGAAAGACTGATTGATATGTATACGTTTTCATCGCTCACTTGTGTCTAAGCTAAAAATACGAATGATAAAATATCAACAGTCTAGCGATCATCGCACAGGTAAACTGTTAAGTGTTTGCAACATACTAGCATAATAATAAAAAAATCAGTCCCAGGGAGATTGAAATAATTTTTGTCATCTCCTCCGTAGACAAAACGCATCCCTTTTTGTCTTGGTGTTCATTATCAGCCGACAGCAGACTAACTAAATTCAGACATGAGGAACACTCACGTAAAGGCAGAAGTCCCAATTGGTTATTGCTAAGGTCCAAAGCGCGCATCCCTGCGCAATCTCCCAGGGTCATGGGGACCTGTGTCAGCCTGTTGTTGGACGCGTCCAGCTCTGCCAATGACGTCATCTTGCCGATCTCCTTGGGTAATGACATCAGCATGTTGTCGGAGAGAAGGAGAACCTGCAGCGGCATCTGACATACTTCCCGAGGCAATTCCGTGAGCTGGTTTGAACTGTTGACAAAGAAATTGCCAATTAGAATTCGTTGAAAGATTAGAAGCTGGCATAAAGCGGACAGCAGAAAAAGGGTCATATAATGAAATGTAAAAAAATATGATAGCGGAAAACTGTTTCCTAACCTACAGTTAAGCAGGCCTGTAGGCGGTTGCCAGCGACCGCCCTTTGCCGCAGAGAACGTAATTCGAAATCTATGCCAAAAAGTCAATGAACGCGAGCATAAACATAGCAAGTACTGCACTAAAATAACAACATTTCACATTCGGAAACTTAGATTGAATGTAATTAGATCGATCTGACCGTAAATCGGTCAGCGCTTAACCTAATAGTAACGTGATTTCGTGCCAACAGATCCCGGAGGGTAAACATGGAACACTCTAGCATTGGTCGCTTTACGGACACTAGACACTGAAGACATGAGTGAAATTTTCTTGAGCAAAACAATGTTTTTTTTTTTGCTGTTTTTATAAACTCTTTTTCAAATGAGGTATTCACATCTTTCTCAGCCTACGCAGAGTACTAGGAAAGCTTGATTTTATGATGATTTTCTAACTGGCATCCAAGTGATGTTGAGAATTTTAAAACGAACTTCCTGTACTGCTGATAAAGGGAACGAAGTGCTTTCACATTTTTATGTATTTGAATGCCGTAATGCGGGAACGTAAGTAGAGCATGACTAATAGGATAGATCTGGCGTTATAAGCTTATAAACATTAGTCAGCAACCACACACGACGTTTCTCTAGATAAGAAAGTGAGATACAGCTGTTTTAAATATCATAATAGGACGTCGATATAAACAGAAACGGAAGCCTTTCTGTCCATGCAAAAGTATATAGTAAAAATCTCGTGAATTCTCGTCTCGTTGGAGTTATTGCATCTTAGATTTTTTTGCCGTCTAGACGCCTAGACACGTCGCGTAAAATAGGATTCAAGGAAGCAACATCAATCAATAGATTCCGGGGCAACGTTCTTTTCATCAAATACTTATTAATCTTTTTAAATCATATAGCTGAAAATATATATATTTTTTTAATAATACCAATTATATTGTAAGAAAGGATTTAGAGGAGTGGAACGCAAGCTGATTTAAAAATATATGATCGATTGATGTGTATCTAGAGAGCACTTTTTGACAGGAGTCAAGTTAAAACAACAGAGGGTTGGTTGTTTATTTACGTAAGCCATGTTCTCATGAGAGAGAACGAGTCCCGTATAACTAGAAATGTTTCAATAGGATCAAAATAGAAAACTGGAATTGCAATTGCCACTTATCTTGTGCATTCGTTCAGAAATAATATCGGGCAAAAAGCTGATGCTCATAAAAAAACAAGAACGCCTAGAACCCCGTAATATGAGTAGTGAAGGTTCTGAATGGTGTCTATCAACATTTCACGACCGTTATCAACTGTCGAGACAGCTCACCTTAAATGGAGAAATATGCGGTTTATCCAGAAACCTAAAGAAATGCGGATTGGCTTGGCTGCTACGTAAGTAAGTTTTCTAGATGGCTTCATGATGCCGGACCATTCAATACCCACAGAGTTTGATGCAATGTTTCTAGCTACCCCGAAGAACTGCTCAAAACGGTTTAGGTAATTACTATAAATTGTATGAATTGAAGCTGTAGTTGGTAAATATTTTATTTCTGTAGATCAATAAACGAAACAAAGTTAACCAAAGATAATGTAATAAAATTTAATTTACAATGGACTTACGTGAAAAGTTGAAACTAAGGGGAGATCGAAGTGTTGCGCTAATACAATTTGTTTCAACGAAAGGGCGCCTATTGGCATAGCGACCATTCACCACGCGATATTTTTCCCGACGAAATATACTTCTGTCAATTTCTACGCAGTGTTCGGCCGAAATGGCAGTGCTTTTTGATTTGCATTTAATAAGGCGTAAGTTTCGTTTAAGCTTCGTAATGTGATCAACAAGATACTGTTTCATACAGTACAACATAATAGTTCTGAAATAAATCCATGCAGCATAACGTCCGATTCGAATCGGTGTTCATTAAAAATCTAAGATCTACAGAAATTGTTTTCTGGGCGAATTTTAATACGCCTTTGCACCTACTTTTCAAGATTCCATATTGTAAGGTAGAGGTTTATAGAAAATACGATCACGGTGAAATTTCGCAATGCGGGCTATCCAAATGTTATCTTTGGCTGCACTTTAGGATATTTGCCAAATCTTCCATCTTCTTGATAGAACCGTCGCGGATTCACAACTTTGTTCGACCGCCCCCGCAATAAGGTAACGAAACAATATTTGGCCATGAGCAACGTTTATTGGCTGCGAGGGTTGTTTGAGAAGAGACAACAAGGGTCGGAGTTTGAAACATTTCATAAATATTGCCGTTGCCTTACATATTAAAATATCTAAACCTGAGTATTTTGTATTATTCGTTGCTCTATAGCTAAATTTTACAATGATATAACAAATGATATACTGTAGTTAATTTAGCAAATGGTCGCATGTTATTTTTGCTTGTGTTTCTATGGGACTGGGGGACCCTAGTCACCCCACGGAACTATTTACAACGGATTATTTGCACGTTCCGCAATGGCGGTTCAAGGTCGATATTACGTAGATTTAACTAGTAGGGTGCACGGGAACCGGAGCATTCAGAGAATAAATTCGGAAAACCATTAAGGTTAGTGTTATAGTATTCGTTATAGATTTTATTCAAGGATTTACAGGAGCGGGCGACGAAATCCATATAAGATAGCTGGCATTGCACGGCACGTGTGGTAAATATTTTGCTTCAGAACTTCAACCACATCAAGTAGTGAATAAACTCAGAAAACTTTTAAAGGTGTGCGAGTCATATGCTGAACGGCATAACTTATAATGTTAAAAAAATAGTTTTTCTTTTCGCACCAAAAAGCAAAAACCTGGAACAGCTCCCACCCATTATGTTAAATTGAACTGCTTTGAAACGAGTCCATCAGTTCGAGTCATTACCGTTAGTGACTCCGAATAAAATGGACTGCGGGTCACTAGACACACTTCCAAAATTAATATTATCTTCATTCCTAGTAGGGACTGTCCACGCCTAGTGCTTTTATGGTTCAAATTTCAACCCTAAAAAATCACAAAGTATAAGCAGCACCAAAATGTTTTTACCTGGGACATAAATATTGTGTCCGAGTATTTGATCGAAGAGGATGATATGAAGAGGGAGCAAAGGGCGTGGACGGTTAGAACTAATATGCTGGTCTGTAGGTTTGCTCGTTGTTCAAATGAGGTTAAAATTACTGTGTTCAGATCGTACTGTCAGACATTTTACACTCAAAAAGCCGCCAACACCCTTCGCGTCCAATACAACAATGCGCGCGCTGACAGATTCACCGCTCGCATGCGCAAGTTGCCTCGACGATGAACAAAGTGCGCGGGACCACCAACACCATCCTGAACACATTGGCTATTATATGAGATAGTCCCTTTTATGAACATTCTGTTTGAGTGATGATGAAATAAATTAATAATTACTTATTCCATCATCAGCCGAATGTTCGCTTATTCAGTGTTCATTTTTATTTTATTTTTTATGGGTTTTGTTAGATGTAAGGGTTTTTCATAATGCGTTTTTGTTTGAAACCAAATACATGAAGTCAGCACTATTAAACCATGACCAAAAGCACTCTAATTGATCATACACAGAGAAAAACCATTTCATTGCATCCATGACATGTCCATGCCAATTAGATTAATGAATAATCTTATCTCCTATTAAGACAAGAGCTTTGACTGACTGGCTAAGTCTGCTGATAGCACAGAAGAGTTACGTGCTTCGTGGCTGATAGAGTCAACTGTTGATTGTTTGGCCAACCTAAACAATCAGATTGTAGGCCAGAATGTAAAAAGAGGCCCCTCTTTTTGTCGACTCCAATCATCTAGATACGATTGCACAATAACAGCCAGCTATTGTGGCGCATTTGGCGAGCCCGTGCCATTTTCGAAAGCACGATCGTATGTCACGCGCATGCGCGATTTGATAGTCGTTATGGTGCGTGCGCGTGCAACGAACCGCTATCACAATGCGCGAATTACACGACCGACGGCACGGCGGGCTTATGACAGTGTTCATAGCTCGATGGGCATAAACAAGCACCTTAGCGTAATCGCTACTTTGCAGAATAAGCTCTTTGAACATCGGGATAATGAGGCTTTCTAAAGCATCTCACCAGGCGTGTATTGTTCAAGATTACAGTGGTTTCTCAGTATTGACTTTCTTAGACAAAACACCGAGTACGGTAAGTCGAACGTTGTAATAGAGTAACAAACCCCATTTCTACGAGCAGATTGGCTGATGGAAAAAGGCGTGAAAGTGAATATAATCAAATGGCATACTTCTTATGCATATAACCTACGGATTGCCCGTAATCTTAGGTGAAATTAGCCGTGGCCATTTAGACTCCAACAGCTGGACGATCATAGCTGGTTTTATCTGCAGAACAGTGGATTGCTAAACAAATGCTAAGTGTTCCTAAGAGTTTTACATGTAAATAAATATCTATGACTATGTTTTAAAGGAGTCTGGCTAATTATTTATATTATAAACTAGATGTGTAGCCCGACCCACAGACCACGTATCATCACTCGCCAGAGCTATTACTTCATTTGCTCGGCTCCTTAGGGGACGTAGCGTGATGTTAAAGAATATAAACTTCCTCAAGAACTGGTCTATCAAATGCAAAAATATTTTTTTCAAATCCGACTTGTAGTTTCAGAGATTAGCGCGTTCAAATAAAAAATCACTTTATTATTAGTATAGATATTTGGTCTTTGGACTCTCAAAGCTTACAAAAAAGGCCAGCGGGCAAGTGATCAAACGACCACATGTCCCGCAGTCACGGTACGATTAACCGGTTCCGTGATAAGGATCTGGTAAAACAACTGAAAGTAGGCGCCTCCCACCTACTCTAACTCTTAGAATTACCAATAGACATTTTAAGATAACTCCAGCAGACCAATATAACTTTTGAAACTCCATGATTAATTTCAAAAGTTATATTGGTCAGCTGATTGGTTATGAACATATTTTTTACTAAAAACGGGATAATTTACCATGATTGGTAAGTTTGTGGTTTCGGCCTTAGTCGAGATGATAGTGTTTGCAGTCTGTATTCATTCTTTGGTAGGAGCTAGCTCGCCATTGAATGCTAGTTATTAGCATTAATTTACTTATGTCAAATACGCGATTAGGAAGTGACTTTTACCACCGAGTTCAGCAACGAAGGTAGTAGTGTGAATTCAAACTCACAGTAAAATTATTTTCAGCTAGCCAGTTTAGTAGATTTTGAAAAAGGTTTCTGTCGAAACTTGCTGATGCGTTTTATTTTTTTTGGAATCAGATGTTTCTATCTATGGTCGAAAATATTTTGGTAGCCTGCAATGTTTATATTCCGACCCCCATGTGTATTATGATACAGGATTGAGTCAGTACAGTTGATGTTATAACATTGTTATCAGCGTCATGTTATTGAAGTTCACAGGTGGCAGCTGTTGGTAGCTTTGAGAAGCAATGAAAATGGAAGTTGTGAGAACTGATCATTCTTCTTTTTTCATGTATTTGGTATTAATTGGTCACCCTGCGTTAGGTCAGTCAAAGTTAAAAGTCAGGTCATCGAAGTCACATCATTTAAGATCGCCGCATTATCAATTAAGGGTCCGAGATATTTAAGCTATACATTGTTTTGTTTCTACTGTTAAATTTGAAGTAACACGCTTCAGAAAGAGACAAAGCCGTGTTTAGATTAATCAGGTAAAGACCTTTGTGATTAAGCTATGTATAGCAATGTACTTCTATAGGCTGTTAATGATGAAAAGTTAATTTACGCCGGATCACTAAGGTGTGGTGGCCCTAAAAAGGTCACTGTTGCTCTAATAATACCATACACTAGGCCAAAATAGGCCACTCTTTCCTAAATAAACTAGTTCTCTAAAGTTCAAATTCAAATCCGCATTATCCGTAATCCGTAATATCCTCAGATTACAATCTTTAGAACTGTTAAAAGACACGAGTCTTGTTTGATATCGATTCTACAAAGATAATGAAAAACGTCATTCATTTCCCATGCACTCTCGGGAACGAACCGCGGTAAATTATTCGCAGAAAACACCATGTTGTGCACTGAGCAGTACATCAAATGTGAAACAACCGTACACTCATGTTTCGCACGGCGGCGATTCCTAGTTAACCCGGCTTGTTGGTAAACAATTCTCGTGTTGCGTGCTAATTTGCTGTACTGAATATTATTAGCTCTTAGCAAAGCGATACAAAGTTTACGTATTTCAGCTTCCCAAGGAAGATGTGTTCTCTATAGCTATGCAGATTGTGTTCCTAAAAATAAACTAGAAGACTGTAAACGACTTTGTTCGCGAGAAGGGTTGAATTTTGTATTTTCAATACAAAATTCAAGCGCCCGTTACACCCAGTTTGAAATACAGTGATTAATTAATTAATTAAGAATAAACAAGAAAAACAAACACGCTCACGACTGTATTCCCTATGATGGACCCCCTCAGATACATATTCGGTGAGTAGATCTTTGAGGGGTACAAAGTAGGGGATAGTCAGAGGCACGTCCAAACATTGAATTTGGCACATTCCCGCGTTTTGAAGGAATAGCTAACATTCCACGTGACAGGTTGCAAGCACATCGCCACATATTGGAACTCTTGGTGCACGAACGGGTTCGAACTCACGACTTCCGGATTGGAAGTCGGGGTAACACCTACAAGTCCAACACGGCTCATGGATAAACAACTCACTAACACTATAAAAATAAGTCCAAAGACTGTTCTACAGAATAGATATTGTTTTTTTTCCTCTTCTGAAGGCACATTCTGCGTTTTATTCCCAACCGCTGACTTGTAAACTACGTTACAGATGCTTGAGCGTTTTAGGCCCCAAGCTTTTTTAGTTTTATACACACTCTTGCATCTATTTTCTCTGAGAATAAGTCCTTGCGCTGTATAATGATCACACGATGAGTCTGCCTTGAATTTAAACTCTGAAACGCTCTATAAAACGTCACAGAGACAGTCCTCCCACATTCCTTTTTGAATTTCTGACACAATTCAACAACACCGGTTCTGTTTATCACTTATCACCTTATCCACGTGCCGGCAGCGAATAGAACCATACGGCCATGACATCTCCGGCCGTTCACCCCACCCAATGATCTTTACACCGACCTAAAAACAGCTCAGCTCTTATTGCCAAGAGTTAGAGTGCTTTTTAGCGAGGCCATGGTATTAAGAAGTTGGCTAGCTTCACATTTGCCATGGCATTGTCATGGTGCATAGCATATGACAAAAGTGTAGGAGCTAGAGTAGATGCTGACCTGAATAAGTATGGAATGCAAAGAAACGCTGAAAGCGAAACGCGACGGTTTCTTTGTTCAAGAACTTTGTTCTTTGGTTAGGTACTAGGGGCATTTTAAAAGCCTCAATTTTTTATGGTAAGGTACTTGCCAGTCGTGATGATAAAAATAAATACACTTTATTAACGATTCAGTAGTTGTCCGGAATGGTGGCAGAGGTGTGGTGATAGAAATTAGGGCGTCCGGCGGCGAGATGGTCAAACGGCATTGTCAATTTCATGAGCCATGGATGGTTTAGAGCAGCGTAGGATCGTGGCGGATGGTACAAACTGAGGGAAGTCAAATACCCAGTGGGTGAAGTTGAGCTGTGGACTTGACGATTCGTAATTTCTGATAGCACCAAGTCTTTATCAGTCAGCAGTACACTTATCAGTAAATTGTGCGAAATTATGTTATCAGTGATTGATAAAAACAGGTGCACTCTTCCATATTAAGACCATGCCATTATCAGCTGTTATTTTTACAGACAGTTTATCAAAATTCAATTTATAAAAATCATCACAATACGTAGTTGTGTTACTATTTTCATGGAGATTTTCTTTTCGTATTGTAAAGTTCATTTTTATTTATCCCGAAACATAAGTGTTATACGAATTATTTTACCCACAAAAGTGAAGTTTTATGAAAATAAAAATATATAAGCTTAAGAAGGAACTCGACTTTCCTTTAAAAAAACAATCGGAAGCACATTTGCAACAGGAATGTATGGTGTCAAATCACTGGCACACAACCAACACCAAAAATATAGCGAGTCAATAGAACTCCGCCATAAAAAGCATGAAAATAACAATTTCACGTCCATAAATCAGTGACTTCAAGTAGATTGCATTTATTTTAAGCTTATGTTTTTTCAGGCGTTGTAGCAAATGCCGTCAGACAGTATCTGTTATCATAGATTTCAAAGAAATAATTTGGATAATCTCCTTCGTGAACAACAATATTAATTGAAGGATGCAATCACTATTGACCAAGAATATTCCTTTGAACGAAATTATATTCCGCGTGATAGATTGCAGGATTTTCAAATCCATTGGTTTTAAACACTAACCGATGCCTACGAAATTTTAGATCTAACGATTTCCTCACGATGTTTTACTTCAGCGTCTTTAGCACGCGCGGAACAGGTGGTTATTCCACGTGTTCCATTGATGTGCGACCGGGATCGAACCTATGACCTTCGGATTGGAGTACCCGCCGAATAGGGCAATACGGCTCTAACAAAGTCTGGTTCAGAAACTTTGCTCAGCGCGTTTCGTCAGCCCCGCTACGGCGGCAGAGCGGCGGAAACGCGCGAGGGCGGCCGCAGGCAGCAGCGTAGCGGAGCTGTTGTCAGCGGATGACAGCTTGCCACGCTCGATACGGAGTACGAATAGCGTCCAATTGTTTAGCCCATGTCTAGTTCCCACAAAACTTTTAGGCATTTTCGAGCAGCAGTATCCCGAACACTGACCCCAATTACGCTTTACAATCGAGTGCCGAAAGCATAAAATGTTCTTAGTAATATAGATAGACCAGAAGAAAATCACATGGTGAGTCGCCACACAAAAATTTGCGGGGTCTCTAATTCACCAGAACATTCATATCTTCACTATTGGGTTGAAGTTCAAATAGATAGCGTAGGTATTTTTTATTACTTCAATTACAATGATTACACTTCGCTTTATCCCAGTCGGATAACGACTGGCGTGCCTACGCGACTACGTGCTGTACCTCAGTCGCTTAGCAAAGGAGCAATCGTTGCATAATTACATGTGTGCGTAGGTACATGAACGCTACACATGCATTTAAAAAAAAAACAAAGTAAAATATGGAAAACTAAAATCGACTTAAGTAAACACATAGGACAAATTCTATTTTAGTGTCAACTGTCAAGTTTTGTCATGTTACGTAAATGTATATAACTAGTTAAATCAAATGACGACTAGAAAGACCAAGCTTTATCAAATAACTAGCAGTTGCCAGCGGCTTCGCATGGAGTCGTGTTTTAAAAATAAACGATACTCCCATCAGTCTCCCCCCCCCCCCCATTTCCCCCCTTAAATTTTGAAAATCCAAACCCTGAAACATTTCACTATTTATTAATGATGAGTAGCTACAATTCCAATTTTCAAGTTTGTACCATTCAAAAACCAGATATCTACTCCCATATAAAATAAACCTGTTTAAAATTTCAGTTACCTAGACGTTTTGGCTGTGCGTTAATAGATCAGTATGTCAATCAGTCAGTCATTCATGACATGACAAATTATTTTATAAGTTTAGATAGATAGTGACTCTAACTATGCGGCGAGCGAGACGCGACGGGCGTGGCGCACGGCCATTTTTCTTACCAACCGCCGCGTCAGTCACGCGGCGTCCGCCTGCCGGAGTGCGCGCCGTTTTAGCACGCGCGTTTTTCTCACCAATCAATTAAACGCAACTTTCAGGATGCAGTTCGAATATGATCCGGAACAGCTGATCGCAGAAGTGAGCAAGCGTCAAGGTATATGGGACACCGACCATCCTGACTACCGCGCAAGGAATGTCAAGTCGAAACTATGGCATGAAGTCGTGAAAGAGCTGATGAGCCTAAACGACATAAACATGTCTAAGTCGGAGATGAGAGAGCTTGGTCAGTACTTCATAACTATTCGTTATTTTTATTTATACACACAGTTTACACACTTACGAAATTGGCCACCGTGTTTCTGATTTTGGCTGTTTGTTTGTAACACCGTGTTGTTGCTGTGTGCCTTAATATAGGTAATGTCGCGCGCTCGATAGATGGCGTTAGCGTACCTATTGTTTGATCATAATACTATTGCAGGCCGCACATTTTGCCGGTCACGCATAGGTTTAAAAAAAACAATTCAACTAACTTAATGAGCATAAAAACAAAATATCGTTCACGAAAATGCATTACTTGATCTCGAATAGAGAAAATGTTTTTTCCCGAAGTCGTTCGGTTTAAACTCAATCAGTATGAAATAAACAGTAACCGGGATGGTTTTCTTTTTACAGGTTCTAGACAAATTACTCACGCTCAGTTTTCCTTTAACGCTAACGCAAATTTGTCAAGTAAAATAAATACTTGGCAATAGTGACGTGACTTTTCCACAGTTATTGTCATTTCATACTATTTAATCTTTCCGCAGGCGTCAACGCCAACAGAAAGTGGTATTGGTCTAGACACCCAGGACTCTGTATATACTTTTGCCATAAGAGATTGTTTTGTTTGTCAATATGTTTTTATGTTACCATTTATCTCCTTTTGAGATGCTGATTTTTGCAATCCATTTGTATGACTTCAAGGATGGTTTTTAGATAGTGTTTATCGCCACAAGTCACTAGGGGGTTCTGCAATAGACCATGAAAAGCATTTATACACTGCGATTTAAAAAAAAAAAACAATTTTTACAGAGCTACAGCTCCAAAAGAAGTGGAAAAGCCTAAGAGACTGCTTTCAGAAGTATCTTTCGAATCCGGTAAAATTCCGGCGGCCGTATCTCTACTCAAAGCAATTGCAGTTCTTACTCAAAGACAAGAAACTGCCAGTGAAGAGAAGAAAGGCGCCTATCCAGGTAGGATCGAGTGAATCCGAAGACGAGGCATCTAAGCCGAAGAACGTTTGGGTATCGAAGAAAAAGATTAAGCTACAGAAGACTGAGGAGGAATCTGATGATAATGATGCCACAGATGACTACATATTCGAAGTGAATGCGGCAGCAGAACCAATAGAGCCGAGAAATAATATGTTGTCAGATTCTCACAGTCAGTTCGCGTTTGCAAGCGTGGATCCTCAGGTAAAATCAGATTCGGAAGACTCAGACCGGATGTTCCTGATGTCACTTCTGCCGCATCTGAGATCGATTCCGCATGAGTTCAGGTTAAATGTCAAGTTGGAGTTGATGCAGGTGCTTCGAGTTGCGAATGAGAGCGCGGCGAAACTGACATACCCCTCATCTAGACTTGACTAGTGATTTGATTGAATTGATGCGCTTACTTCTGAAGTTGTATGTTATGTATCTTTTGAAACTAGGTTATGAACATATTTTTTACTACAAAACAAAAAAATACGCTTCAAAAGAGCGAGAAAGAGAGTTGATCGATTCGTCCCCGCTAGGGTCTCAGTTCCTCCCGTGATCATGGTACATGCAACTGTGCCGAAATATCGGGAGACATTTAACTCACAGAGCATTGTAAATATCCCGTTTTTAGTGAACATTTTGTATGTTATATTATGTACCTTAAGCTCTAGATTATTCAATGTTTGATTCTTAACATTAAATAAAAGACCAATTTATATTCAAAGTACAATGTAATTTTTATATTAAACCCAACTGAGCTGCACGTAGTAGACAAGTAGATACTAAGTTTAAGTTCATATGAACTTAGTAGAGATGATGAGATGATCTGAACGGGACAACTGACAGTAAAATTAATATGATACACTGACATATTAAGAAGCGGCGAACTTTGGTTTCCGAGTTTACATTTAAATCCACAGATTTACATAGCTCGTGGGTTCGTTTTTTTTTTATTATTGGACTAAAGTTTGGACAATACATTTATGAAAATCTGATGTATGTTCACAAAAATATTAATTTGTTTAAGAAAAAAAGCGATAATCACAATGTTAATACTAGAAATAAAGATAAACTCGCTGTTGCCACTTGTAGACTCCATAAAGTTAGTAAATCGTTTAAAGGGCACGGTGTACGCTTTTATAACAAACTCCCAAGAGATATACAAAAATTATCAATTAACAAATTTAAAAACGTAATTAAACAAAAGCTTTATAAAAAGGCATACTATAAAATATCTGATTATTTAGATGACAAAAACTCTTGGGATTGAAAATGCTCCAACTCGAACCTATTGTTTTGTAAAAGGATCATTAAAAAGAATAACCAGCCTTGTTTTCTTGCCTTTCTTTCCTGGCTTGGTCGCGGAGGAACAGGCACCTAGATAAAAACCGACGTTTCAAAGTGGTCCTTGTGATTTTATTGAATAAATGAATTTTGACTTTGACTTTGACTTTGACTTTGGTTGCAAGCCCATCGCCGCTTTATTGGAACACTAACCGACGGAACCGGGAATGTTCCCAGTTCCAAAATTCTAAGCTCACATACCTTATGATGAACATTGACGACCTCTGTGGCGCAATGGGCGAAGACCTGCCCGAGACGCAGAAGGTTGCGGATTCGATTGCCGTCGCGAATGTTTGTATTATCTGTAAATATTTGTCTCGGGTCTGGTAGTTATATGTATATATTTCCAAAAAACATGTAGTTCCCATAACGCAAACTCTGCTTACTTTGGGCTAGATGATGCTGTGTGCAAATGTCCAGCATTATTTACTTATATAAAATCTCACCTTAGATCCAAATAGGTAAGACTCGAAAGACCGCCGACAGCATCAGGCACGCTCCTGATGACATTTTGTGACAGCAACAACTTTTCCAAGAAAACGTATGTGGTCACTTCACCGGGCACTTCATTGAAACGATTTTTAGATAGATCTGAAACGAAAGAAAATTCAGATTAGTTAAAGTCCGTTGTCTGGACAAGGTTTGAATGAAAGAACATTTTTTGGAAAATCCAGCAGAAAAGTCGGATAGAAACTTGTTATAAAATAAACATACTTAATTATTTTGTTGCTAAGCCCAAAATTGCTAATAGTCGCCAGTAAAAAAGAATTTGGTTTACGAGTAGTTTACATGGTAGGTTAGGTTCGACTTTTGGATCCAACTAAGAGCACAGAAGATATATTTTTTACTAAAAAACGAGATATTTACCATGATTTGTGAGTTTTGAATGTTTCCCGATATTTCGGCACAGTTGCCAACACCAACACACATGGTTGGGTCCCGTTTTTTAGTAAAAATATGTTCAAATCCATGATAGTTTCAAAAGTTATAACATAGAAAATAATTAAAAAAAATCTAAGATATAATTTATTGTCACAAAACAGCTGCAATCGATAGTGTTTTTTTTATACAACTAGAGTGGGAAAATAGGCATACCAGCCCACCTGTTGGAGAGCGGTTACCGTAACCTATGGAAGCTTGTTACACTCCGTGAGACATAACGAGTGAAAGTCTCATGTGGTAGTACTTCCCCGGACGAGGAGTTCTACTACTACTAAATACATAGGATGTTTTCAAATTATGTAAAAAATAATTATCTTAACCGAAATAAAGGGTACATGCGTTTTATAATCATCACGGAAAATTATTTTACATCGAAAATGAAACACAACACCCGTACCTACCTACCTACCTAGGGACTACCGCAGAAGGGGGATAAAAATATACTTTAGAGTGGAGCTTTAACTACCCACCATAATGGAAGCCATGACAATAAACTGTAAATAATTTAGGAGTGCCCGTTAACCACAGAAATATGTTTTAGAAATTAGAATAGTTGGGTTGTTTATTTCATTTGAATAAGGAAGTTTTCATCGATTTCAACATAATCATAAACTATGGTGAATAAGAGCATGCACTTTATTATTATACTACAGGATAAGGCAAACAAATCGCAACGCGGAGGAAGTGCTTCGCGATCATCTAATTAATGAAGATTCTCGGAATGAGTCAAAACTAGTCGGTAACTTCACCTCTAGTACGGTACGGTAAATTCCCTAGTTTACAAAAGAATAACATAATCAATGTGCATAACTTCATCGCGTGATTCCCGTTATATGGTTAGGTAACGTCAACAGGCAGTACTTGATGATTTTATAAAACCGAGATTTTGACGACCTACCTCGGTAGCGCGGCGGTCGAGTAGTTAGCTTAGACGCAAAAGATGCGGTTTGATGTGGAAATCAAACCGCATCTCTTGCATCTTATCAGAACATGATCTGCAGATATTTTTACCGGCTCTGAGTGTTGTGTCTTATGAAACATAGTGTTCATAGCTCGGAAACAATTAGATACACAAAATGATAAGCCATGCCGGGTCTAAAAACTTCGAGATCAGAGTTTATCACTAGCCCATACGAACTTACAACATTAAACACAAAATCAAACAAAAGTCGTGTCTTGTAGGGCACCTGCCCCTTAGACAACAACTACTCTCTGTTGGCATAGCGCGGAAAGATTGAATTGTATGTCACGATTTGCGTTAGCGTGAAAGGAAAACTAAACGTGAGGTATTTGTCTAGAGTCCCTGTTAGTTTAGTTACCAGTCCAGTTGGACGACACAAGCCTGGCGTGTTAATGCGGTCTGACTTAACCGCAGCATTCTAGCTTAAGCTAAGAACAGGACGGAGTAGATTACAGGTTATGCAATCTTAAAGGTAGGTTCTGCCTCCTTGATTATCGACAATCTCAGGAGGAAATAGGATTAATTAATAACTCTGCGAGGGGCCAACAAACTGGAATACTTGGAAATTTACAGAGCCTTTTGCGGTTACTTTAAATTTGATATCAACCCTTCTGAACATGAGTATGCGACCTGGGCATGGTGAAAGGTTTTACATAATTTGGTTTAGGGAAGGGAAATTCAATCGACTAGCGCTAGATTCGAATGTAATTTAGTGTCCTAATTATCGAAGATTCCTTAGCATATTTAGCTAGACCCATTTCGAAAACAATCATTTATCCAACTGTCATGGACGGATCTATCATATCCGTATTAGAATTTCAAAAAGGGAGGAAGCAGGAAACGTTAAACTAAACCTGACTTAGTATTATATATGCTCGGATAAAATGACGCGGTGAGTAGTGCCTGTGGTGATCATTACATTCACGCTAACTTTGACAACCAAACCCTTACTTGCTCAAAACTAATATCAGTTTAACGCATCTTCAGAACGAACTGCAATTAAATACTAGCAAAATCTTATATGCGTTTTGATATTCGATTCAAGAATATTTAACAAAGAAAAATCATTTACTCGATTAGTTAATGATGTGAAGAAAATATAACGCATGGCATGTACGGAAATGTGTAATATATTATTTCCTGGTTTATCTATACGAGTAGAATATAAGGAATGTTGGATTATCGGAAGCAACATACAGTCATTATGCAGAATTATTTCCATCGATGACATGAATGGAGCACTGCAAGTGTCTGATGATTTATTTCCTTGACGGGACCAATAACGTCATTTTAATAATTAAATACAGAGACAATAGTAGCTTGTAAAACAAAAGCTAACACGCTTAAGACTGTATTCCTCGTAATAGGCATCCCATAGATATCATCACATACTCAGTGCGTAGCTCTTTAAGTATACGAAGTAGGGTGTAGCTGACGGCATTGTACGTGACAAGTTGCAAGTTGCTGCTTATTGGAACACTAACTGAAAGCACATGCCTTCGAAGTTTTGGCTTTACGGCATGCCGATTTCCTAGCGATGTCTTCCTTCACCGTTTTGAGCACATGTTACCTTGGATTGTATGACCCGTGTAGTAACCAAACCTCTAAGTAGTACAGTATCTTTGACCACAGAATAGAGGGGAGTCTTCTAACAGAGGTCATTTCAACTTAAAACAAGCTCCCAACCCTTAGCATGTAATTATAATTGTAATATAAATCAAAACTGTTTGTTTTTTAGTAGGGGCCAGTACGAGAGCAATGTAGAGATGAACTCATTGCAAAAGTGTTAATGTCATAAATTGGCGACGACACATTAGGACTGAGGATACAAAACCATATTTGTTTGAAAGATGCGGTATTGGATTGAATCAATAAAACAACCGATAAGCTATCAAGAGATCGTGTCAATTGAGATCATGGTAAGGTTAACAGCAGTTTAACTGGTCAGTTGATCTCTACACCATGTGTGTCACGTCAGCGCTAGCAGTGAAACAGGTTTGGGTATGAATGGTTTCGTGAGAACTGTTCGATTTTTGTCGGCAACCGACGAACTTCATTCATTTTTTCCTGTTGAGTAATGATTACCTTTCTCGTTTAACAAACGTAACAAAACGTAATCAAACTATAAGCATTATACATGGAATTAGAACATTTAATACTCTTGCAAAAATTATAGCCCCATAACTAGAAAAATATTGATCATAGGTTTACTTGAAACTGTTATTTTTTTTCCGACGTACGCTATACAGCTAATGAAAATTGGAAACATTGTCCCCAAGGGTTAACTATAGCAAAACGCAATGAGTAACTAGGTCGTGTCTTATCTAATCATCATTATCTAGACACAACAAGCCGTAATATTTTCGAAATTTTTGCCAAATAGGAAATGGGTACATCTGATGACACACTTAAGTATTAATAAACACATCTGTAAGACGCAATCTTGTACGGTGCATACACCCTTCCTTACACTAGGAAAGAAAGGGATACCACGAAGGCTTGTGAACCTTAAATAAAGGAAGCCTTACTTCACTGTAAGACGACAAAAGATCTCGTAAGCATTTATGACTTTGAGAGGAGACGTCTCTGAACAATAAAGACGGGCCCAAAACTACTCCAGACTTGATGAAAGTTTTATGAAACTGTCTCAGCAAACTTGATATGCCTTTGAACTTTAGAGTAATTATAATGGCCTGTGATTTCAGGGACGCTACTCTGTTGATGGGAATACTTAAGATGTCACTGTCGGTAGCAGAAATGTAGCTTATGATCTAAAATTGTTGACAGAAAACACAAGGGCGTTTGAAAAAGAAGTTAATTTCTCCGGTAAGCAAAGTGTAGAAATATACAACAAACATTAAACACCTCTCAACGCGAAAAAACGTAAAAAGCTAGTATCAAGACAGTGTTTCTGAGTGAGGTATTAAAGTATCAAGCAAGGAACGAGCTTGGTCCTGAATTATAATTATAAGCCAGGGTATCCGGCGTGTGATACAACCATACAGCATAATCTTACGAAAACATGACTCATTCTGTGAGTAACCTCGCGAGTCGAGCGAGACGTACTGAACTAAGACTGAGTACCGACAGTACCGACAGTACTGACGGTTATCGTATAGGTAAATATAAATACAGACCATAATATTAGGATAAGCAATGTAAATATTATATGCAAATGCCAACTCAGATAACAATATTGAAAATCGAAAAGTACCTTGCCGATAACTTATCTGACGTTTTGTTTCGGTTATTTACAACTAATTTAGTCTTGAGTTCACCAAAAAAATAAACAGACGGTAAAGTCTAACCATTGATTATGATGACAGATTCCTATGAAAACATGTATCAAAAAGCTTTTATTAGGACACCCGTTATTGTGTTGGTGAACTCGGGCTTTAGTTGCATAGGCTTGTTTAAACATTATTCCGCCAGTTTACCCGGTTTCGATAAGTGACCGGCACACACTTTAAATTTTTATTATTTATTTGTAAATGTGTATTTACAAAAATAGGTCATATTATAAACAGCAAAAGGAAACCACTTTTTTAAAGAAAATGTTGTTGCTTAGTGATTTTACCGCCTTTTTTATAAAAACTTTGTTAAACTGAGCGTTTTCATGCTTCGAAGGTTCGTTAAGACGTCTGTCTCTGCTATCACATACGTTAAGCCAGGTCCTAGGCCTTCAGCTGACCTAAAACACCAGAATTAGCCACTAGCTCTAGGAACGAATGAACAGCTGATTAGGGCATTCCTTCCTATGTTCGGGATGACGGAGTCGGGACAGAATTCGTTATCGTCGACAGATCAAATCAAACAATTAACAAGGAATTGTATAGCGGAGAAAAAAAACTGAGTACATTCATGCAAGATAAAAAAACATTTAAACAAAACTTTACTCTTACATTTTCTCCACAAACGCTGAGAATTTGATCTATGAAATGGTCTAAAAATTATATTAATTTATTGACCATTTCATTTTAACATAACATTGGCATGTAAGGACAATTATTATTTCTAATAAAAAGTAGGTAAATGTTTAATGTGAATGGTATTCTATTTTTACTTGACGAAGGAAAGGCTGAAAGGGGCATTAGATGGGTCGACCATGAACTTTTGATTGACGTTGCGCAAATGAGAATTGAGTTCTCAATTTAGAACCAGAGAATTAAGGCGTTGTTTCAAAGGATATCGCAAATTGTAATCCAATATGCTCCCGTTCAAATAAAAATGTCACGTTTAATGACGTAAAAATATTGTTATACCCACCCGATGCTGAATTAAGTGGGTGTCTAATAACATCCAACCGGATCATGATTATATATTTCAGATAATGTCAAAAGCCTTTTAGGTTTTAGATTGTTGTCATCAATAGTCGTCAATTCGACATCATTTCAAAACCCACTTATAATCAAGCTTCTGTATAATTAGTCAAGTCGTACAAGTAGATCCCAGCTTTATTATTCTTTCATAGCCACGTTTCACCATTTTAGCGCTGCTAACAATTACCGCCAAACGTAGGCGAGGCCGCGCAAAAATATCGGGTGTACGTATATAACTCCCGTTTTATTTACTTTCGCTGTTTACGTGCCTTAACGTCAAAACAAGTGCGAAATTAGCCATTAGCATCTACATGTATTCAAGCCAATCTTCAATATTTTGAAACGAGTTTGCAGTCTTGTTTTTGTCGGCTCGTGTCCTCGAAAAATAACCGTCAACAGTTGCTACAAGCTAACGAGCCCCATTTTCCTACGATGCTCTCGGCTTTTCCTGCTTCTCTTATAAGTATCTATGCTTGCCAACGAAAAAAATAAAGCATTACATTTGTATCACACAACATATTATGCTGTTCCGTTGTTTACTCATTCACCCTTTGCCATTTTATGTGACGCTATTGGCTGATGATCTGTGGTAAATTAGGGTGATTTTACTCGATACCGCGAATTCATCTTAGCTTTTGGTTTAGTGCCAAATTGTCGCAGTATGTAAACTGCGGGGCTTACAACCTTGACCGACCGAGCCGATAAAATAAATCTTAAATCATCTGCTATGAATAGATAGATTTGGCTATCTTTGGCGAGCGAGCAAAATTATATTCATTCTGGTACTAAATTTATGTTATACTAGCTGTGCCCCGCGGTTTCACCCGCGTAAGTTTCATATAATAGTGATTAATGTGTTGAAATTTATTTTAAAATGTAATGATTAGTATCCATATTTAATAAAGTATTTGTACGCCAGTTAAACGGCGAAACATGATGAGATGATGTTATGACCTGTCTGTACTACCTATGTTTCGAACAAATAAAGTAATTGTATTGTATTGTAATATTAGTATAGATAAGTATCCTTAAGGACCAAACAAATTACCTAAATTATAGGAGGTTGAGTCACCCAACGAAGACACCGGAAAATTTCAAGGCAACTATCAATTGATAAAGAACATTATGGTCCGTGAGCAGCAATCACAGACAAGCTAGCTTCCCTTGACCTTGGCAGCTGATCAGATTGATCTATTAAAATTGTAACGCGCACGTAGTATGACCAAAAGCACAACCAACAGAATACAATGTTTGCAAAAACGTCAAACGTTCAAAAGGCGTGAAGCAAGCGATCAATATCATGGGTTATTTTAAGAAACGTTGTCTTTGACGTGCTGCTCGGTTGTCAATCAGTATCGAATAATCGACAAATTAAATAAGCGGTTCCAAAATTATAAAGAAAGTCGGTTGACAAGATTAGATGGCCACTTCCCCTTATTACGATTGTAAAGGGTTATGGAATATCAATGCAAATAGTATGACCCCATATAATTATGATTACGATTGGTTGACGACCGCGGTGGCGCGATATAACCGGCTGAGACGCAAGAGGTGCAGCGACAAATGTTTGTATGATCAGCACATATTCGTCCAAATCTGGGTGTTGAGGTACCACGGCACTCATAATTCCTTTACAATTATGAGTGCCGTCGTACCACAACACCATACATAGGATTGTCTCATACATAGGGGGGTTCCCTCTATTGTGTAAATACCCCCTATGTATGAGACTGTTAGGTATTTTATTAATTTATATTATTTAAAAAAAACAGCTAAATACGTGCCACGCGCAGTATAGAAGGGGGCTTTTAGTTTGATCTATGAACATAGTTGAGTTCACGGTTTAACGGCTAATAACGTCTACAAAATTTATTTTTATCTTCTCCAAGTACAGTTATTTTATAAGTTGGTCGACTATTATTCGTTAACATCAAAGTCTACAGTTTTCCTTAACTTCGTTAATGACTCACATGAAAATGTTTTTCACACAATAGTTTTGAACGACCTATCCAACGACATCCCACACCATGGAATAGACGAGGAAAAAAATCATCCGCACTTTGAATGTGTAGGCAACCTAAAACATTTTTTTTAAGATTTTTATTTTACCACTTTGTCGACGTGATTAATGTGTATAGCCATGCTAATTACAACTTTTTAGTCTCTAAGCTAAGTTGCGGACAGACAGACAAAAGCACGGACATGGCGAAACTAAAGGGTTCCTTGTTGACTACGGAACCCTTAAAAGAGTGCGTTGGGTGATACAAATGACTGGAAGCTTTATTACATCTGGAGGACAAAGTAGTTCAAAGAATGTCGAGCCGTCTAAACATCACATGGCATGCGTCATACATAAAAACGTAATCGTATCGCTAGTCATAGAAGAGAAGGTCTTGATAACGGTACAATAACGTACACTCACAGACCAACCCAACACTATATGCGATTGTTTTAGTTTGGTGTGGAATTCACCGCAATGAACCGTAATAAGATAATACGCCTATTAGGATTATTCGTAAGGAAATTGCCAAATCTAAAGTTATAAAATCGTTTGTCCTAACTGACTGACTGATCTATCAACACACACCCAAAACTATTAAGTCTAGAAAGCTGCAATTTGGTACATAGGCTTATTTAATAACGTAAGCATATGCTAAGAAATATTTTTTGTAAATTTCCACTTTAAGTGGGGGGAAAATGGAGGAAGGAACTTTGTACGAGTCTATGTTCTTAAAAGTTAGAAACATGAAAATTCGAATTAAAGCTACTGAGCATAAATAAATGGCGTGTTTCACGGTATTTGATTTTGTTAATTAAAGGAGGGGAAATGATAATCGAAAAAAAATCACATCTTCTATTTCAACGGTTCTATGGGCAAATTGAAGTTGTGCGCCGAAATTATATAGTAGAGAGGAAAGAACATACGATTCTGTTCAAGAAATATTTACAGCACGCGTAACACGTCCGTTAAACGAAACGAAACGCAGTGTTAAATTGACCTCTTCAAGTTACAATTTAGTCGTATCGGCATACTGGGGGTTCGAAATCGCGAGCTGAACGCAGCTGATCGATTTTTGTCTTTTGTCTGGGTGCAAACGGTAAGAGAAATGTTTGGGCTAAACACGTGCCGGCTGATCGATATGGTCGAGACGGTGGGTACGGCGACCGGCTGTCGGTATGGCGTGACACCCCAAACAGCTGATTCCACCAATCCTCCCTCGGGCAGTTCGTTCACCCTCACCCCGCGCAACTCCACACCCTCTTATACTTTCGATCTCTGCAAACGAGGGATTTCAGAGTACCCCTAGGACCTTGGTAAAGGGAAATTTGGAATTTCCTGCCAATACATTTTACGCGGTAGAAATGTATAAAATGTATGAATAGAAGTCTCGATGGCTAAGCTTTTGAAATGTTAAGCGTCAAATGCATAAAATATTATGTTTAACCGAAAAAGTGTTGGTCAGTCTATTTCATACAAAACAGCTTCGATGGCAAGCGTACGCGATGGTTACACCCTCCAACAACATCAACAATACACGAAATATTTGCAACAGCTTAGAAACGAATTCGCAGAGCGTTGGTGCAAAAAAACTAACTCGTCGCTTATTTTCTCTGAACTAGATCGAGTCAAAACCCTTGGCACAGGTGCGTTCGGCAGAGTAATATTGCTAAAACACTCAAAGAATGCCAAGCTCTACGCTATGAAAGTCTTAGAAAAGGAGAAAATAATCAAAATGAAACAGGTCGAGCACACGCTTTACGAAAAACGAATTCTAGAAGCCATCCGGTTTCCGTTCACGGTATCGATGGAATTCAGTTTCAAGGACAACAGTTACATTTATTTTATCATGCCCTTCGTACCAGGGGGCGAAATGTTCATTCACCTTCGACGAATGGGCAAATTTGAAGAGCCTCTGGCAAAATTCTTTGCTAGTCAGGTAATTCTGGCTTTAGAGTATCTACATTTTTGCAACCTAGTTTACCGCGACCTCAAACCAGAGAATATACTGATTGATAGGAACGGCTATTTGAAGATCACTGATTTTGGGTTCTGTAAGGTTTTGCAGGGAAGGACGTGGACATTGTGCGGAACTCCTGAATATTTAGCACCAGAGTTGATTCTGAGTAAAGGATATGGATTTTCGGTTGACTGGTGGTCGTTCGGTGTACTTCTATACGAAATGAACGCAGGATATCCTCCATTCTATGCGAACGAACCGATGAAAACTTACGAGAAAATCGTAGCTGGTAAATACAGATGTCCATCGAGTTTTAATTCGGACTTGCGAGACCTAGTTCGGAATGTCCTGCAAGTGGACATCACCAAGCGCTATGGCGTCATGAAGAATGGTGTTTTGGATTACAAAAATCACAAGTGGTTCAAGGGAATTGAATGGGAGTCTATACTGAATTGCCGAGCGGCTCCTCCATTCGTGCCAAAGTATAGAAACCCTAGTGATACCAGCAACTTCGAGCGGTACGATGAAGAGCTTATAAACCCTGCTTCATACTGTCGATTTCCATCTGAATTTGAAGATTTTTAGGGTTAAGATTTTATCAATTAAAGTGAATTAGCTGAAGCCGCACTTTTCATTGTAAAGGAAATATCCATCGTGTATCTTTATAGTTGATAGTTTTGTTTGGAACTTTGGCGTAGTTTGAATGAATAATGGAGCACGTGCGTGGGGCTCCCCTCACTATGCGCCCGCGCAATTGAAGGGACTGCGATGATAGCAAGATGAGGCACGCGACGATCCCCTCTATTTATAGACGTGACATGTGAACAAGCACCCATTTATTAAGCTTGTTGATGTTGAAGTGATTTGGAGTTTGTGTGCTTGTTGGTACCTAGTTTATGAGATAGATATGTGCCTGTGCACTCCTACAGTTTGTGACCTAAATTTTATTCAGTGCTCAGGTGCTCATCGCTCTGCCAAGATTAGATCAGCATGATGAGACTGAATGTTTAGCTTTATAACATTTCAGTGTGAGAAGTTACATACACAGATTTCTGTAGCATCATTTGAAACAAGTCGTTTTCATTAAACTCAAGAGTTGACTTGGACGAGGAATTGATATCGATTTTATAGTCTACTTCTTAAGCAATTACAATAACCACAAATTATGAGAGTTCTGTGTCAGTTCAATAAGCTCTCCCAAGAAGCGACGGACACGCCGTCGAATTACCATACAAAAGCATAAAAACATTGAACCCATTACTCATTTGTTTGAAATGAACGGAGAGCATTCTTTGCGATCGTAAAGTTTCCAATTTCAATTCTTATGACAGTCAATCTCCTTTGGCAAGTGATCAATTTTGATAACTCGGAATTTCTCTTCAGGAAGTAATAAGTAATCGATGATTCAAATTCCAAGTAAAAATTGTATTCATCTATCTATCAATAATAGACTTTTCGCAAACAGGAGCGCGTAATCTAGAACCGTATCGCATAAAACCACTTAGCACTTACTCGGGATTTATAACCCGTTGAAAGCTTTGTTATCCAACTAGGCGCCATGATGGTGTTGGTACAAGCATTTTATGACCTGGCCGTGCGATTATGGGGACATTGTCTTGGAACAATGGTCCTGTGAGACAGCCAAGGGACGAAGTCAACCAAGCGGCAAGGAGGAAGCGCATTTCCGTCTCAGGCTTTTAAGGTGTAGTTGCAAGTTGCAAGACATACGGTGCAGGAAATTACCTAGACAATCTCAGTCTTGATTGGATACTTTTGATGTGCTAGAGACCATGCATAGAGATTTATAATTCTCAGAGCGATACGATGTCTGCAATATAGGGAAATTACGTCAGCTGTATTATACAATTTCTTAAGTCAGATCTCGGAGAACGATAGTTCGGTGTATATCACAAAGGTTGACGGTTGCGCAACTCAAACCTACGATGTTTACGGAGAAAATCCAATAGAAAATTTAGCACCAGCATGAAATAAACTGTCTGTATCAGAGGTTGCAGCAAAATTGAGTCAACTTGTAGAAATTATAGAGTTACCGAGCAAGTCATTTAAAATGCATTGACACTTCCAGGTCAGAGTCGAATTAATCGCCCATTAAATTGTTCCAATGCTATTTTTAGACACAATAAATGTTCATTGAAATAGTTCCTGGGCATTTTGAGACCAGGCACATTTAACAAGCAAATTTCCTCCTCAGAATAAGCTTTTACGCTACTTGCCAAAACAAAACCTCTAGCTTTGAAAGTTCGCACGGCCTTTTTGTTTTTACAACCCACATAAACCTTTATGGGGTACAATACCAATCCTAATTCCATTAGTAGGAACATAAGCGAACATACATGAACAAAGAGGAATAAGATTACTGGATGTTACAATAATTAGTGATCGTAAAACCGGCATAGGGAATCACACAAACATAAAATCGTTACATAAAGGGATCTCATTCCAGAACAGAGGGAGAGTACTGCACAGCGAATTCACCTATATACAGTAAACCTGTAGAGGGTTACCACCTCATACTTTATACGTTCATACTTTACAAGCGTACTTGTAAAGTATGCGCTCATGTCAATAGAAACATAATTGATCATGAGGTGCATATTAAAAGACTTATCAGGGGTGCAATAGAAAACCAGGTAGCCTCTGGGATCTTTACCATAAGACCATTCATAGTCATGTCAATATTTTTTGACACCTTGTTTTAAATCAACGACCAGCTGGAGTTATCACAATCATACCATGACATTGTATTGCGTGTCATTGATGGTCTATTTATTCCAAACTTTAAACGAAAAAATGATCTTTAAGAGAGACAAATTGTCTCGCACAAGAACGCAATACGTCTACGTAGGAAACCTTAAAACGCGCTTGAGTATATTTCTCCTCTACGAGCCTGGGCTTCGAAAGCTGAGGACGGCACTACACAAGTTATCGAGCTATTGATAGCTTGTAGATACTGGAGTCGATCCATTAGGGCTGTCAATGTGATATAAGAATGTCCACTGTCCTTGTGTTGGATGCGTTTAGATTAGAGATAACAATGAAACTCAATGCTACCAACATTTGATTGTTTAAACCACAGAACATTAGAGGTACCTCCCTACTACGGTTAGACTCCCATTATCTTTCTTATTTCAGAAGAGACTTATAATTATTGTACACAAATAAACATTCGTATTTAATAAGAGTCAAAAGCTTTTTAAAATTTGAGTATCTTCTTATGTTTTAAATCATTACCTTAAAACTCTTTCTTCTATAGAAATGTTCCGTTCTTCAGATTGTTAAGATTTGCTATAAGGCGTCAATATTCATAAAAGGATGCATTTTTAAGTTTATTTTGTCCAGGTGATAGAACTCTAAGTAGCTGAAAAATTCGAGTCTCCTTAATTGAAAAGAGTTTTCCAATCAAGAAGAAAGAAGTTGAAGCACACCCACTGCTGTATGGCTTCCTAATTTTTGTATGTTTACCACAGTCCTGAACTAAGTGCCATCAATCGTGACTCTGACTATGTCATAGTCCTCGCCATTTTTTTCTCCGAATCTAGCAGGGACAAAATTCCTAATTCCAACAGCCCTACTGAAGCCCTACGTAAGTATCGGAGTTAGCGCCTGAATATGGGTCACTGACGCTGCAGAGGCTGCCAGCAAGACGCAGTGAAACGCAAAGGCCGATATAAGTGGGTGACTGAATGCATATTAGCAATCGATTTAGACAAAGGCTTTTTGATAGTATAGCAATTCTTCAACAAAGCAAGCAAAATTCCAGTTTAGGCACCTAGATTCAGAGCGTGTTTTTTACCTAAATATTTTCCTCGTGGGAATAAATAAGCATGTATCATCGATCGAAAGCAGGCTTTCCAATTTCAGGCTAAGTAATAAACCAGACCTTGGAAATCAATTAGCTAAAATCTGTTGAACGAACAGCCAGCCATTAATGAAGCAACGACATGAAACGCGAGAAAGTTTATTTAGGCATAACTTCCTAAATGTATTACTAATTCGTCCATATTATACCGATAGAATTAGACAGCGTTCTGTGATTGGAGTCATCGGAAGGTTTCGATCAGATAATCCGGGATGTCCAGTATGCTGAACGTTTGTTGCCTTAGTTAGTGCAGATGGATTACAATTACTAGTACCATCACCACATCAGCCATAGGATGCCCTGATCATTATAACTGGGGGTTTGAGGAACAAAACCCCCACGTATATTGGATCGTAGTCTAGGTTCGGCCGCGAGGAATCGACATAAATTAATCTACTTTATATGAGACTAAATAAATAATGATTTTAAATTCAAGGAATAAAAGTGAACGCGCCATTCTTAAACAACAAGGAAAATATCATGGCTTAAGCGATAAGACCCAAGGCCTATTCCCAGAGCCATCTAGGTAATGGTTTAATGCAATTTTACCGCAACACTGAATCGATAAGAGCTTCAAAGAAGCTTATGATAGCGTACAGTAACCCCTTGTGTTGTCATAAATCGAGCGTTAAACTCATGCACATTCGATCTCGATAGCTCTCTGGAGGAGCTAATTTAATTCTAAGGCGTTCACAACAATCTCAACATGGCATATGATTAAATCTTGTGGATTGTTGGTGTTCGAGACACAAAGACAGAATGAATTAATAATATGGGATAATTTTAAGGGCTGTGTTTGAATTTGAAGACTGGTTTCGATTATTGTATCATGCAATCGAAGGATAGATGGTGAAAAAATAGAAAGAAGACACGTTGAAATTTTCCACAATGAGCTTGTGAGTAGTTGTAATTTTGACGGCGACTGTACGCCAGTATTTTGTCAAAATCTTTATTTATGAGAGAGAAATCTATACAACTCAAGAATTTGGCTATATATTGGAGCCTACACGAATCAATGCACTCCCACGATATTGGAGCGTCGCACGCACGCTCGCGAAACCGATTTCATGTGCAGAAGAAAGTTTTGTCTTTGACAGTCCAATAGAACATATTTTTCTTGTTAACGTTATTTATTACTAGAAAGTCTGTTTCACTTCATATAAGTAGGAGCACACGTTAGCTAGATTTAAAACTTGGTAGAGCCTTCACGCAGAAAAAAATTACGACATCATATTTACGTTTCATACATTTCAAACAACGAAGATAGAATAAACAATGCGTGTTCATACAAAACATATTTTCATTACAGAATTTCCTACGACAGAGCCGTCCGCAGAGGTCCGCCGAGCCACTTCACGAAGGTTACATCTATGTAAATTTTTAAAGGACACGGCCAGACATCCCCGTTGCGAAGGAAGTGCCCGCATACTAATTTATTACAATAGAATCAACCGGCTGAATGAAGAATGAACCAACTGCTTCGCTTCATTAACAACAACCATGCTACTTTACTGGCTCAGGTTATGATCAGTATTCTTGACAGCAATGGGAATCGAATAGGAATGAAGTCGGATTGTAGAATTCGCTAAATCTATGGGCCGATGCGTGAGCGAATATTTAAGGACGCATGTACAAGTATCGTGGCCGAGTGAGCTTATAATATTAATTTCACGTCAATCGCGTTTCAGGCTCTCAGGGCAAGCGGTGCGATGAGATGGAAAATTAAAAGGGCTGTGTTATAAAAAGATCCTTATTAAAAGGGCTGAGCTATAAAAATATCCATATTAAAAGAAGGTCGCTAAGCGCTAGCACGTCGAACGGTTCAAGAGAAATGTGATAACGATGCGTTTGTTTACTTTTTTTACTCCCACACATCCGCCCACTCGAACCTGTTACCTGCGTTATGTCTATCACCGTTTCAAAAAGGCTACGCTAAAGTTGTATAGCGTAGTTTTTTCTCTCTAACCTCATGACAGTGTATGGTGTATTGTTTATTAATATATTTGCAGGCAGCGAACTGGAATGGTGGTGTTATCGCCCCCCCTGTATCCGGATGACGCTCGGGCGAGCACGGTGCACCTGCTGTCGCATACAGTTTGTCGCATAAACCTTGCTTTTTAAAACTATAGTTCCGTTTAATGGAACCTTCTGCACAGCCTACATGAGCTGAATTAAAGAGCATGCCACAAGACAAGAGTGTATTTATGACTCAATAAGTCGGAGAACGCTTGAGCAATACCCTTGGTACAGACAGATGTCATAGGCGACCGCTTCCGATCAAGTGAGCCGTATGCCTGGGTGCTTCCGATCAGTGTAGTTTTACGTACTCAAAACGGTGATGGAAAACATCGTGAAGAAATCAGCATGCCCTGAACCAATGCCAACCATGCCCAATCATCGAGACTATCTAAACCTGACTTTGGATTTATTAGAAACCTCATTAAATTACACACCACAAACTAACCATTCTACTCTCTACACGTTGCTCAACCCAGTTTTGAAAACGAGCACCCAACCTCAACTTTACAATCATGTTGATAAATGAGAATTGTATGTAGTACATATACTACATACAATTTACAGCGAAAAAACCCGCTTTAAACTACTAGATAAAATTAAATAAATTGCTACTGCACTTGCAACGGTTACCGCTTTCGAGATTCGATACCTTTTTTTATGAGAAGTAGAATCGTAATCAATCATACTATTTTCTTTTTTGTCTCTGTAATACGAAATTTACGGCAAAATTGCTTTCATTTATTGAGGTAGGTATGAGAACCTAGGTATAAACATAACACGCTTCAAACGGTCGAAAGTTTTATTTACAAGGATTTGGTTGGGCAATGACACTAGAGCAGGCATGTACAGTCACAGACATTAATTTGTAGGTCATTAATCATGCGGACAGATTGGCCTTAAGGCATTATCATTACTATCCCTACACATCGAGAGTATTTGAAGGTCCCATCACCTAACATCAGATGGGAGACCAAGCTTATAATTACATAAGTGACCGTTTTGATTACATAATTGCTTTATCATGAGAGAATTGTTATGGAAATAGCTACATCACTTGGTGGTGGCATGGTTAGAACAATCATTTGATTCCCACAGAGGGTATCCATCCCATGGTTGTTCTGTTATAGGTCTGGGTTATGAGACTTTTTAAGTTCCATACCTGTCTGACTCAGATCTTTTTTTACTATTACATAGTTAGCCACTAATTAGTCTCTCTCTCTTTAGTTAACCACACAAATTGTTAACAGAACAGAATTCGACCTCTGTGGTGCAGTAGACAAAGGCCCGCCTGAGAAGAAGACTGCGAGTTTGATTCCCGCCGCGGGACAAATGTTTGTTTGATCTGTCTAGGGTTAAATATTTGTCTCGAGTCTCTGTATTTTTCTACTAACATGTCATATATTTACAAAAAAAGTAAATATAAGTAGTATGGGACTAGATGATGATGTGTGATAAATGTCCAGCATTATTTATTTATTTAATACTATATTCTGCCCATGGCCTCACCTGCATGGTACCCAGATAAAAAGTAGCCTATGTGTTATTCTGATGTATAAGCTATATTACTGTAAAGTTTCATGATCATTAAACAGATTTGTTGCTATATTTGATGAAGTCATTCAAGAATATCCAATTTCTTAAGGTCAAAGTCACATTGGACAATGATATTTGACCAGTGGCATACCAGTCTAAGTCAAAGTTCTCCTAAAACTTGTCATCAGGCATAAACATAAGAGCTGTAAAGTTTAGTATTGCAAATGGGCCTCAGTACACTTCAACATTTCATACAAATAGAGAAATGAGGCCTGTTTTATTGCTATCTCAACACAAGTACCGTAAACTTGTGGGATCGCCTCAAGGCACTCAAGTATGCTGAGCATCTGATATTAATTCTAAAGATGACATGTATGATGCAGATGAGTATTTCGGTATAACCAAGTTTGTTTTACACTGATTCTTGTTTCAAAAACAGTGTTACAAAGTAAATTTTAGTACCTGGTTATAAATAGTGGAAATTAATGATATTAGTGTTCTTGTGTAAAGTAGATATTTATCTTCCAGTAATATAATACCTGCCAGGTAATTGATATGACTTAGTTACAACCAGTATACTGCTTAAGGTCATACTAAAGGAAGATATTTTTAAACTACTAGTTGAATGCCTGCTACTTCACCTGCATAATTAAGTATTTACCCCAAAAATGTACACTGTATTCATAAAAACTTCAGCATTTTTGTTTCAGCGCCCCAATTTACCTAAAAACGGTTACGGCGACAAATGCACACCTTTTGTCCCACTACCAAACCAGCTGAGTGACGAACGTGACCTCATTGGAGTTTCTACCATAGAAAAGAAATTAATTTGTATACAAACTTTACGTGCAAAGATAAGAAATAGCTAAACAGTGGCTGGCTGGAGGGAGGTCATGACCTTTGAAAGTTATTTTCAAATGTTTAGCGCATCACCCTATTACGTGCCAATCACATCCAGTTTTTACCCAGAATTGTAATTAGGTATTCAAAGTTATTGAGCAACCCGGTGTTTTCGATTTATGGAACATGTAGTCATGGGGTGCTGAACTTGGAAGCACCGGTGGCATGCCGCTAATTATAACACGCAAAGAACTCTCGAAGATACAAACTACATCTAACATCACAGAAACCGGTACAAAAATACGTTCTAACATAAAAAACCTAGAAATGCATCCAAATTTATTTATAAAACTCTATGAAAACTCACCAGCAATAACTGTATCGCTCAAGTCGAATTTCACCGGCTTCGGGAATTCCCTCAGCTTTCGTCCACTCAATTTTAATTCACCACTCAGAAAAGCGTCCTCTAAAATTCTTTCCAGTGATTTTGTTAGCTGATTGTGAATATTATTGTGCCCGTTCATATTTACACTCACGCACGGCCTCAACACGGCCATTCTTTTTTGAACTGAGAAAAACTGTTTTGTGATTTGACGTTTTTTTCTAGTCTATGCCTAGATATCCCAATCCCGCCAACCGAACAAAAATTACTGTTTTGTTTATTACTTCATACTATTTCTGGAAAGTCTATGGAATAAAGCAAGCTATTCATTTAAGAGCCTTAACTGGACACTGTCGTCTTAACAAACACATGTTCAAATTAAAGCTGTGTGACACACAAACCTGCAGATTCTGCAATGAGGCGGACGAATCGCCCCTTCATCTGTTAAGAGAGTGTGGACCACTGATACATAAGCGTAGCCTTCATCTGGGAAAATACATTCTTAGCCCAGATGAACTAAAACTCATCACACCCAAAAAGATCCTGCAGTTTCTAACAGCTGCAGGCCTGAGCGGTGAACTTTGAACGCCCCCTGAGGGGAAAGTAAGAAAGTGGCGATCACAATAGGCCTGTGACGGCCGCAGTGATACAAAAGCCACTAAAAGCAAATAAAAAAAATTAAAAATAAAAAAGCTATTCATACTATTCATTCATAACCAATTCAGCCTGATCTGAAAGATATGTACTTGAATATGTCATTGAAATTCATGATATAAAATTTACCAGGTAAAAAATCGGTACTCTGGTAAAAACAAAGTAGGTATTAAAACTTTTTATCTTATCACTCCTGGAGCCTAACCATCAAGTCTTATTGCGATTAAATTCAGGCAAAGATATCAAATCCCGCTTTGCGAATGACAAAGCTTTAACAACGCCATAAACGTCTTCAATCGTAAAGAGGAAAGTGACATCTTTGCCTTAACTGAATCGCTGTAAGAGCTCATGGTTAGTCCTCTGGTGTTCGTTATTATATTGTTACCAATTTTATGTGCTTTCCATGGTCATACAATGCGCTCCGTACAACTATACACAAGACGGTATTGCACACCCCTGGAATGTAGACCCCGGATTACGAACCAATATTCTCGATGCTCATTGGTCGAGAGTTCGTCATATCCTTGACCTCTCATTGGTCGATGCGAAGTAGTCGCATGTCGAAGACGAGCCTCGTTTGCACTGAGCAAGTTCTAATATGTTCAACCAAGAGTTGTCATGGATAATTAATGCAAACAATAATTTAATGTTGGCCTGAAAAATCCTTCCTAGGCAAATCCGTTTTGGATTGGTTAGTTTATTAGGTTTTTTTTATTACCACTCCGAAAAGGAGAATTGCTATCCGAACTTAACCCAACAAACTTTTTTTTAAATAATAAAAAACTTAAAAAAATAAATAAAACCAACCGGTTAGCATAAAATGACATAAATAACTAATCTACTTACATTAATTTACTAATAGCGTTAAATACTATGGCAACACAGCCCTTGCCCCTTGATAGCGCTCGCACAATTTCATGCAACAGAGCATGAAATTGGTTCGTATTCGATGGTTGTGCATTCCAGGGTTCTACAAAACTGGCCGTACAAGGTCAACACATGTAGGGAATGCACGCCCAGTAATGTACGCCCAGTATTATACTCCAAGTATTTGAAACCAATGGTTTGTAATACTGCCTGTACTTTCCAGGGGTGTACTTTCCATGGTTGTGTATTCCATGGACGTACATTACAGGGATTCGGTTACGCATTCGTCAATGCTATCATTGACATTGACATGAGCAGTCAATAATATTTTGACATACTGTCAAAAGATAAGGGAGGGGGAAGAGAGGCACAATTTTTTTAAACCATAACCTAAAAATTCCGAAGTTTTAAAGTATTTTTCTGTGATATTTTTATTTTTAAGTTAATAATGACAATATCCAACATGCTACGGATCGCCAATATAATAAAGAATGCAAGTAAATCAAATGTCTTACAAATTGAGGTACGTAACTATTTTCGTTTTAAATTGTATTATGTATTCTGGTATTTTACGTAAGAAATCTGTACTTTATGTATGGTCCTTACTGATTTAAAGAAGAAACGTTGTAATACATCCTGTGGTATCCTGCTAAATGAATTATTGTTGTCAGCAACTACGTTCAAACCTATTTCAGAATTATTCCTCACACGCTAAGTTTGGCGAACACATAACCCTCGAGAAAATCAGAAATATTGGAATATCAGCCCACATCGACTCCGGAAAGACCACACTGACAGAGCGAATATTATTCTACACTGGCAGGATAGACCAAATGCATGAGGTAGGCACTCACCTATGTGAAGAATAAAATTATAACCATTTACAACTTTCTGTGATTTACAGATATTTGTAAACACTGTTTCACACTTGTAAAAAATCAAGAACATGGTAAGTAACAATAAAAAACTACGATTTTATCTAAAGCTCTCAGAAATACTTAGCAACTTTAATTTTCAATGGGTAGGCCAGCCCATGTACCTACTGACCCCGAACTAACAACCACTGGAAGCAAAGTACTTGAGTTGGGACTACTATATTATTACTGATTTTTATTTTTGTTGTATCTTGTATTAAAGGTATATTTATCTATCTTCTAACTAGAAGCAGTAAAAGCCCCTCCTCTAAATAGACCCATGACATTGACACACAGGGAACCTGAGGATGGACAAATTATTGCATGTTCTGCAGATATTTATTCCAGGTTGTTGTACCATGATACTCATAGTTCCTGATACCCACGACACAGGGAATCCTAGTATGGGATCAGGACTATGTATGTGACTGTTGAGTGTTACCTATACCTTTACTATTAAAGATATAGATAAATCTTTTTAATAAGATAAATAATAAAGATATATTTTATTATTATATCTTTATAAGAATAATCTGTTATCTTTACTTTTTTAGTGGGCGAAGGTCTGCCTGAGACGCAGAAGGTTGCGGGTTCAATTCCCGCCGTGAAACAAATATTTGTATGATCTGCTAATATTTGTCTTGGGTCTGGGTGTTTTCCATGTATAAAATGTATGTATTAAAAAAAAATGTATATAAGTAGCATATCAGTCATGTATTTCCCGTAACACAAACTCTGCTAAGTTTGGGGCTAGATAATGCTGTGTCAAAATGTCTTGTATTATTTATTTATTAATAAACCTAAAGAGTTAGTTATTTTTTTGGCTGAACGCTCTAATCACTGAAACTTCCAGTAGGATTTGAAAATTTCTTTTAATATTTAATAGCCTAATACTTGAGGAAGGTTATAGACTATTAAACAACATGCTATGACACTTGGCAGCCGAAAAAAGTCAAGGGAAGATGATGTGATGCGTTAGGTCAGGGCCGAGGTCAGCCATGGCACAGCTAGATCTTAATATATAAAAAACCTTGTGCAGGTAAAAGGCAAAGATAATGTCGGTGCAGTGATGGACTCTATGGAGCTCGAACGTCAACGTGGGATCACCATCCAATCGGCAGCAACATACACAATCTGGAAAGACCACAACATTAACATCATCGACACACCGGGACATGTCGACTTCACGGTTGAAGTGGAACGTGCTTTGAGGGTCTTGGACGGAGCAGTCTTAGTGCTATGTGCAGTGGGTGGAGTGCAGAGTCAGACGTTAACAGTGAATAGGCAGATGAAACGGTATAATGTACCGTGCTTGGCATTTATTAATAAGCTGGATAGGATGGGGTCTAATCCAGGCAGGTATGTTCATGAAAAATTTATGTTAGTACTTTTTATCTACCAAAAATGTCATAAGCCACTGAATACCTAAGGTTAAAGTAGACGGGTATAAATATCATATATCATGGTGTTATGAAGTTGACATGACATCATCATCTAAGGCGCTACAGCCGCGGGTGGGCCTTGGCCTGGTCCAGTGAAATTCTCCAGCCGGTTCTGTCTTGGGCTTTTTCTCTCCAGCCTTAAACTCTAATTAATTTCATGCCTCAAAAGACGATACGGTGGTCTTGCGTCTTGAATTCGTTCCACGTAACCAGCCCATCGGGGACGACTAACTTTAACGAACTTTACTACATCCGGTTCTTGGAACATGTTGCAAAGTTCAAGGTTGTATCTGATCCTCCAGAATTCACTATCCAATACGGCACTGAAGATGCATCTTTTCTTTCAAACACGAGCAAGCTGTGCTCGTCTTTTTTGCTCAAAACCCAGCAGCCGTATGTTAACACTGGCCGTAATAAAGACTTGTAAAGGCCGTAAAAGGCCGTAATAAGTTGGTATGAGATCTGATTGTTAATTTTAATAATTGTGTGGGTATTTGAATAGCTATTACATATATTAAGTTTTATAAGCAATTCGAATATAATATATAGTGGCGACAAGGATTATTTCTGTTTTGATCTTTACCACCTAGCAAAGACAATTATAAGTTTTATATTTTACTTTCAGAGTCCTAAAACAAATGCGTTCCAAAATGAATCATAATGCTGCATTCGTCCAAATACCCATTGGACTAGAAAAGGAGTGCAAAGGCATTTTGGACCTTATAGAAGAAAGAGCCATATACTTTGAGGGCGATTATGGTGATAAGATTAGGTACGACGAAGTACCTAAGGACTACAGATCTGAAGTTCAAGAGAAACGACATGAACTTATTGAGCATTTATCTAATGTTGATGAATCTTTAGGTGAGGAAGGAATTACATAGGCCGTCTGATGCATTTAACAGGACCAACGCGCGTGTCCCGATTAAAACAGAGGACGCTCTGCATGTCTGATTGCGATTCATGTCTTATATTCTACTAGCTTCTGCACCCATCTCCGCTCGTGATACCTAGTGTGTTATTCTAGGTCAAGAGCTGTACCTGTTCCTAATTTCTTCCAAATCGGCTCAGCTGTTACGGAGACCATCAGCAACAAATATCCAAACATGCAAACTTTCGCATTTATATATCTATCTTCAGCCCACATTCATCCATTGCCAGACATAGTCTTCTCCCAATACGCGCCACTAAGCCAGATGTTGGTTTCTTCATCGTCTTTCTGCCCGTCGCCTTTCTACATCTCATATCTGGTTGCACACAGAACGGGCTTTGCTCGGGGATTCCCTGAAGGATAAAATCACAAGATTATCCGACAGAGAATGAAGGTTATTCGTCGACATAGCTCAAATAGAGTTCGGACTAACAAACTAGAGCCGTGGCTGTGGTCTGATCATATATTCCGAAGAAGCAACAAGAAGCCCATTGGGGTAAACGAGTTCTTGAGTGGAGATAGTGTGGGGCGCCCCCCGGCTAGGTGGAGCGATGACTTAAGAATGGTACCTATTTAGGATATTAGTATGATATTGTGTGGTGCTGCAGAATTCTTAGGGCGCGCTCACTTGTCAGGTTTTATTCGTAATTCAATGTTATCGCATTCCAGGTGAGCTATTTCTCGAAGAAAAAACCCCAACAGTCACGGATATAAAGCAAGCGGTCCGTCGATCCACACTTAAACGGACCTTCACACCTGTCTTCGTCGGCACTGCACTCAAAAACAAAGGTGTCCAACCATTACTCGACGCAGTTTTAGAATACCTACCACATCCAGGCGAGGTCGAAAACACGGCTCTGTCGAACGAAACCAAAGATGGAGAGTCACAGACTATAATACTGGACTCCGCTAGGGACGGGAAGAAAGCGTTTGTCGGTTTAGCGTTCAAGTTGGAAGTGAGCAAGTTTGGGCAGCTGACGTATTTGAGGTGTTACCAGGGAGTGCTGAAACGTGGGGATAATATTTACAATGCCAGGACCGGCAAGAAGGTGTGTTTATTTTTGCTAGATACTTAGCTATCTGAGTAGCCGGCTGCGATGCCAGAGGTGCGGGTTCGATTCCCGCGGCGGATCAAATGTTTGCATGATCTATAGATATTTTGTTCTCTGTTGGCTGTTTATCAATAAGACCAACAGACTTTTTACCCGACTGTAGAAGGTTATGTTTTCGCGCGTATCTATGTATGCCTGATTCTTTATGACCTAGCACTTGTGAGAATTCCAAGAGTGACTAAAGTTACATAACCAGGCAGTAATGTATGATTTGGTATGAAATATTATTATCGAAATCAAGATCTTATGGCTGCGTTTGTCTTGTCATAATATAAAAAAAAGCGTATAAACCAACGCAGTCGGGTTTTCGATTTTTGATGTTATTTCTGCTTGTTAACCCCTTCTCTGAATTTCTAGGTGAAAGTATCCAGATTAGTCCGCATGCACTCAAGCAACATGGAAGAAGTTACCGAGGTTCTGGCCGGCGATATATTCGCGTTGTTCGGCGTAGATTGCGCGTCCGGTGACACGTTCGTGAACGATAATAAACTGGAGCTGTCGTTGGAGTCGATACATGTGCCAGATCCCGTTGTCTCGATGGCGATCAAGCCGAAGAATAATAAAGATAGGGACAATTTCTCCAAAGCTGTTGCGAGGTGAGCAAATTATACTTTTTAAGAAGGAACATAATAACCTGCATTGGACACAAACCAAACATAATCTGAGACGCAGAAGGTTGCGAGTTCGATTCCCGCCGCGGAACTAATGTTTATATGATCTGTATAATATGTTTTTACAAAAAAAAAATATTAAGTAGTATACCAGTATGTCAAGGAGTAGGTTTTCAATTCGTCCGTATGTTTTTTGTGTTTATGTTACGCGTTATCTTCGCCAATTGTGGACCGATTTTAATGATTCTTTTTTTAATAGGTAGGCCCCCCTACCCATATAAATTTGTAGTAAGAAATTCCACTTCTAAGGTTGAAGTGGGGGATGAGATTTCATATTGGATTTTACCACCTTCCCGTTATTAGAAGTAGGTTTTTATTTTTTTCCTGATAAAATAAAAAATACTTTTCATAATATGTATTGTGTCGTTACAGATTCACAAAAGAAGACCCGACATTCCAATTCCGTTACGACGGTGACAACAAAGAGACAATTGTATCCGGTATGGGAGAGCTGCATCTGGAGATCTACGCGCAGAGAATGGAGAGAGAATACAACTGTCCAGTGGAACTAGGCAAACCTAAAGTGGCCTTTAGGTAAATCTATTACCTACATGACAGCTTAAAACTTGGCACGCCCCGGTCACGCTCGATAAATATGTGAAATAAACGCGACGCAGTCACCAGATGCACAGTTTTGTGCACACGTGAACGGTGTCGTTGTGTGTGAGTGAATCAGAATTCCCAAGATTCCAAAACAGGTGTGGGTTCAATTGCCGCTGCAGGATATATGTTTGTATGCTCTGCAAAATCTACAAATATATTTTCTGGACCTGAGTGTTGTTGAAGTTAATAGATTTTTTTTTAATATGTTACTAACGCCAACAATTATCAATTAGCTCCCACAAAACCTCTTTGACAGTGTAACAAGTAAAAACTCATTGAAGACAAGTTTAAAGAAGCATTACATATCGCTGTGTCCATAATAGCTAAAATTTCCTCCTGTCAAAATTTCATAAAAAACGGTTCAGCTGTCTAGGCGAGAAAGGGTAGCTGTTTTTTACAGAGGTATATTGTAGTTAGGTACATTTACAATTATGCATAAAATGTCCACGAGAGCTACTGCCGACAAACTATTGTACAATTTGGCAGAAACTTTAAAATGTAATGTACTTTTAGTTTGAAAATAAATTTAAAAAAAAAGTCATACAAACTTACGGCTCACCTGGTGGTAAGCGGTTACCATAGCCTTTGGACTCTTGCAATACCAGAGTTATCACTCACGCGTTGCCTCCTTGAGATTTCAAGATGTAGACCCGACATTCCAATTCCGTTACGACGGTGACAACAAAGAGACAATTGTATCCGGTATGGGAGAGCTGCATATGGAGATCTACGCGCAGAGAATGGAGAGAGAATATAACTGTCCATGTGTGCATAAGATCCCATGTGCTTCATTGCTCTTATAATTTTAATTACTCTGGGAATGTCTATTGGTTTCAATTTAAAATTATAAATCTGCTTGACTGCTTGGCGTCAGAAATAGGCATGGTAGCATTTCCCGGACGAAGCACAGAAGCCCTGTGCCCACCGAAGCTCTACTATTACAAGAAATCGCAATCATTAAAATTTGAAAGAAAGAAAGAATATTTTTATTTGAACCCAAAAACACAAACATGGGAAAATACTGAGAAAGAATTATCCTGTAGAAAATATGTGTTGCCTGGGGTCAAAATAGGTCCCTGTCTCAGCTTGATGCAGCATCGTGTTAGTACGTTGCTGCGCTGGTTTTCAGACAGGGCCTTTTGTGAAATTACAAGGATCATAACATTTTTGTGAAATTACAAGGATCTTAAAAAATACGCGATTTATTTTTGTTTTAACTAAATTTATGCCGATATCTCGCTTCTGTGAATTCGAACATAAAAGATGTAGCGACTTAGGTTTAATGGATCTGTTATACTACATGTTTAATGATTAAATAACTTTAACTCGCGCGCCACCAACCCTAAAAGAATTAGGCAACAAACATTGCTTGTTCGATAATCCTTTTTCAACTATAATGTGGTGCCAATCAAACAACCGGGAATTACATTTGGATGTGTAATGTTATATTTATATTCAAAATTTAAAAGTTTTTCTTTGTTTCTTTTACAGAGAAACTATGATGTCACCATGTTCATTTGACTATCTTCACAAGAAACAATCCGGCGGCGCTGGTCAATTCGCCAGGGTCTCAGGCGTCATGGAGCCGTTACCGCCTCAGCAGAATACAAGTACAGTAACTTCAGAACTAAAACAACTTCCCTATTTTGGTGACCACGAATTTTAATAAAGTCCGGGTCACCAAAATAGTATTGGTGATCCAACCATTTCCAACGAACATACGGGTTGTAGATAGATAGATAGATAGAAAATACTTTATTGTACACCAAATAACATATCAGCTTAGTTAAGTACTATCAACTTTAACAATGTTGTACAATGGGCGGTTTTATCGCTAAATAGCGATCTCTACCAGACAACCTTTGGATGGAACGGACTGTAAGAAAGTCTGTTGTATTTAGACCACTTCCGAAAACTGAAATAGTACATTCCGTGATACCGAAAATAATGAGGCTGACAAAAAAACTCACCTATAAAGTCAAAGTCAAAATTGATTTATTCATTAAAATCACAAGAATCACTTGGAAACGGCGGTTTTATCTACCGCCTGCTCCTCCGTGACCAGACCAGGAAAGAGGCAAGATAACAAGGCTGTTTATTCTTTTTAATTATCATTTTACCTATATAATAGATATCTATAGAACCCGAAACCTTCTGCGTCTCAGGCGGTCCTTCACCCACTGCGCCACAGAGGTCGTCGAATTATATTATCTATATTTTTTTCAGATCTCGAATTCGTAGACGAAACAATCGGCACCAACGTGCCCAAGCAATTCGTGCCCGGCGTAGAGCGAGGATTCCTTGACACTTGCCAGAAAGGATATCTGTCCGGCCACAAGATATCCGGAGTCAAGTTCAGGTTGCAGGACGGCGCCCATCACATCGTGGACTCCAGTGAACTGGCATTCTTCTTGGCCGCTAAGGGCGCTGTAAAAGAAGGTAAATCTAAATTGATATCATCAAATCAATACCTCTACGTCTCCATCAACGCCTCAACGCTTCCACGCCTCCTCTGACAGTCCTAGGTCCTACCCAAGATGCCCCATTTTCAAGCCGACTGGTTTATAATATTTTATGGTGGAAATTGTCTATAGGGTCGAGAATAATAATATTAAATAATAATAGTCAAAACGTCCAGCAACGTTTTCACACAGCATCATCAAGCAGAACTTGTGTTATGGGAACGACATGACTGATATACTACTTATATACATTGTAAATACATACATAATTATGCATAGAAAACACTCAGACCCGATACAAATATTTGCATATTACAAACATAAATGCCCCGAAACATTATGTAATCGAACCCGTAAACTTCTGCGTCTCAGGCGGACATTGGCCTACTGCGCCACAGAGGATATACAGCAAGCTTGTCTAGAAAATAACTTTGAAGATATCTTTGAAGATAACTTTGAAGTTACCTTTGAAGATACCTTTGAAGATAACTTTGAAGATACCTATAAAGATACCTTTGAAGTCACCTTTAAAGATACCTATGAAGATAACTTTTAAGATACATTTGAAGATAACTTTTAAGATACCTTTGAATATACCCTTGAAGATACCTTTGATCTTTGTCCGCAGTGTTCGATGCTGGCGCATGGCAGATCCTGGAGCCGGTAATGTTCGTGGAGGTTGTCCTCCCGGATGAATTCCAGGGCACAGTGATCGGGCAGCTGAACAAACGCGGCGGCATTATAACGGGCACGGAGGGCACAGAGGGATGGACTACTGTATACGCGGAAGTACCTCTGAACAACATGTTCGGTTATGCCGGCGAATTGAGGTGAAGGAATCTACAGTTTTAATGCTTTAGCCAGACCAATCAGTATGCACAGTTATTGTGTCATCGTAACACCTGTCCAAATATTAGTTCCGTTAGAACTTGGCACTTTTTCCAATATTATTAAGACTATGTACTATAGGTCCTTCCTCATAAGGATCAATGAAACGTCAGCAGGGGAATAGTAAAGTACGTGGTATAATCGTAATAATATCCTACTAAAATTATACCAAACCACCTAAAATATATATTTTTATCTTTATCTAGTTCAATGGTAGTTGATTCACAAATTTGTTCTAATATGACAGTGGATCAAACCATCGATTAACTTAACACGACTCTAAGGACTTTATATATGTATATGTATCTGTTGAGTGTTTTATTATTTATTATTGTTAATATAGCATATTTTTTATGTTATCAGATCAATGACTCAAGGCAAGGGTGAGTTCAGTATGGAGTACAGCCGCTACTCGCCATGTCTTCCCGACGTGCAGGAACAGCTGATACGGAAACACCAGGAGGATATGGGTTTACTACCCGACCAGAAGAAGAAGAAGAACTAATCTAATAGGGTACTTATCCAATTATTAATTATTTATTGTTACTTTATCCAATAAGTTCGTAATTAAAGTGTAATTTATGGTCGTAAAACATTTTTTTATAAAATAGCTTAGTAGGCATTAGCACCCAAGACAATGGATTTGTCTTCAGAAGAAAAACAATCTCTCGCACTATTGTTTAACGGAAAAAAACAAAAAGAATTTTTGTTTTTTTCTCTTCTGCAGTTATCTCAAAGTCAAAGTCAAAACTCATTTATCCATTAAAATCACAAGGATTACTTTTAAACGTCGCTTTTATCTACTGCCTGTTCCGCGACCAAGCCAGGAAAGAAAGGCTTCTTGCCTTTCTTTCCTGGCTTGGAAAAGGCTGGTTATTCTTTTTAATGATCCTTTTACAAAACATTAGGTACCCATATTTTTTTATGTAGGAATGCTACGCATTAAGTCGTGAGCGTGTTTGTTTGTAGTTTGTTGTATGTATAATATGTATGTATTTACAAAAAAGTAAGTAGTATATCAGTCATGTAGTTCCCATAATACAAGCTCTGTTTAGTTTGGGGCTAGATGACGCTGTGTGAAAAATGACACACAGCATCATTTAGCCCCAAAGTAAATTATTAATATTTTAATATTTTATTTATTCCAGCATTATTTGTCTCTCCTGCAGTTATTAAGTGTAGATACAAGAGCTATTGATTTCATTGACGACTGCGCAATAAAGTACAATTTATAGGTAGCAAGATTACTCATCAAATGAAACCTTATCTCAGTAAAGACTGACCAGCCTCCTTTTATAACTTACTACTATATATATATACACGAACGTTTGTGAGGATGGATGTTTACTCTTTCGCGCAATAACTACTGAACGTATTTTGATGAAACTTTCCAGTAATATTATTATTCTACTACTATTATAAACGTGAAAGTTTGTGAGGATGGATATTTGTTACTCTTTCATGTAAAATTTACTGAACGTATTTTGATGAAACTTTACAATAATATAGCTTATACATAAGAATTACACATAGGCTACTTCTTATCCGGGTACCACGCGGGCGAAGCCGTGGGCAGAAGCTAGTAACTTATACATCAGGATAAAACACATAGGCATCTTTATATTGCGGACGAGAGAATTCAGTATTCTAATAAAAAAACGGTATGAAATCGATTTATTTAATAACACTCCACAAACGTTCAAAATCGTTACAAATTCATTCAAACATTTCACTTGGTACAATAATAACAGAATCTCTGACATGAACTTGACTATTCATATTGTAAAAACGGGAATTTTCCTTCCTCGCGAGAAAGTCGCAACCACTCACCCTGATGAAGACTCGGAATGAGTCGAAACTTAGGCGGTGCCTTCACCGATAGTGCAGTACGTGAAAATTCCCGTTTTTACAATATGAAATCTCTGACAGTATGCGCGGTTCTTGCTTTCTGTAATAACTTTGTATTTTTTTTAAATATCAATCTAAAATTTTAAATTGACGGTTGAACATATTGCATTTGATTATTAATATACCGATTAAAATATAGATAATACATGTTCAAGTTCTGTAAAGGTGCACAAAAATACTTATAAAAATACCTAAAATATTACACATTTAATTCCTAAAGGTAAGGATCACTATATCTAACCGTAATGGTTGTTAACTACATAATAAAACTCTAATCTACATTATATAACTAATAAACATCAGTACATCTACCTTTCATTGGCATAATAATTATTTTAAGTAGGAAAGGAAAACGTAATTGTCCTATGACTTGGCCGTAATCTAGGATCGTTCTTCGTTTTCTAAATATGTTTTCGAAGGGAAAGAGATGAAACCTAAGGTACTTTTTAAATTACCAGTATCATATCTACCTGACAAATGTACTTACTTAAAACTAGGACATAATGTCTACAAAATCCTATGACTACTGGTGTTTTTTTTTTCTATTGGCACTTCGTTTTCGTGTAATTGATATATTTCTGACGTAAAATTCCGTAATATTTTACACATTTTATTTTGATTGAGATATACATTTTATTTGTGATTAATTCAGACAATTCAATACGAAACTGATCACTTGCGAATATGGTTTATATTTGTTTGGCATATTAACACAAAATATTTTTCATTAAGAACATAAAGAACTACAATTCCGAATCTAGGCTAATTTAGTCATTAATATATACTAACAAAAAAGTGTACCAAAAATGTCTGGATTAATAAATGAATTTAATTTTATATAATTTTACGGACGAGATATTTATTTTGTGCCAATTTTCGTTTTGAAATAATAAAATAAAAAAATAAGGTACTAGATACCGTATTTGAGTAGGTAAAAATTCCTTGCAATGTCAAAAGTATCCATGAGTGTTATTCTCAAAAAAACATTAATATAAAACTAGTCGTTCTAACTTTGTCGGTTTGTCCTAATTGGCAAAGTTCGTTCAACGTTGCATCTCTATTGTATGAAAAAATAAGCTCCAAGCTCCACTTGGGTGTCATTTCATGTATAAAATATTATGAATGTGGCAATAAAAGAGCAAACTAATTTTAGATATGATGCTGTGTTGATTTTAGCTGTATGAAAACATGGCGATTCAGTGAAATGTCACTTTTACAGGCTAAAATAAAATGCTCTATATTTTCGTTTTCAAATAATAAAATAAAAAATAAGGTACTAGATACCGTATTTACCGGTAAAAATTCCTTGCAATGTCAAAAGTATCCATGAGTGCTATCCTAAAAAAACATCTAATATAAAACTAGTCGTTCTAACTTTGTGGGAATATAGGTGTTCCAAAATAGTAAAATGGTAACTGATGAAAGAAGTTTTTGTACGAACTGTCCATTAGCTTAACTAAATTTTGACGGTCACTTATGGCAACATTAAAGAAGCAAGTAGTAAAATTAGACCGAAGTTTCAGCAGACGAGCTATTTTTCCTAGAATCACACTTTTTCCCACTCCACGACTCCTTTCGCCTCACGAAGTCGCTCTGTGAACATTCAGAGGACACAGATTCACAAAATTTCTTACTTTGGAGAACAAGCATACAACTTGCGACTTGGACGCTGCTGGAACAAAAATGCTCCATCTTTAAATTCTTGTATATTATGAAACATGCTGTGTATATAGATACAGTGTCTATGAGAGCATGCATTATACACGCTGAATAAATTTGTAATTTTAAGAGCACTAAAAGTGCAGAATTGTGAACATAACAATGATTTAAAGTAAACACAGATAACATAAATTAATAAGTTGAGCCGCCTTTTATTTATTAACTATTTATGTGTAAGGAACATGATTGCGTACATAAAATATAGCACAGTTATCATCATGACTTGAAATACATTTTACACCTTTACGTAATTTTAAATTCTAATTAGTTTTTTACTCTCAAGGATACACCAAAATCTACTATGATACGTAGACTAAAGGGACACATGCTTTTCTTGCCATGCCCCATGCGATGACATTGTGGTGACTAGCGATTAATGACATTCTCAAAATTTCGTGTCAACAACCTTCAATGAGTCTTCTTCCTCAACCTCGTCCATTGTGGACAACCTCCTTTCAATTTCGGTTTGTGCGTTTTTCGATAGGATTATCTTCTTGTGTTTGGTGCTAAAAAAAGTACCAACTTAGTATTTGTCGATATTTAGACGTAGGTAGGTAGTTGAACAATCCAGGGTCATTCCATATTGGCGCGAAAGTAAAGTAAATTGAAGCGACGTGAATTGGAGCAAAGTTGTGCATAACATGGAACTTTAATCATTATTATTTTTATTTGAGTACAAATTAGAAATTGCTGCAAAATCATTTTATATACGTATTGTATATAATTTCCCTTTATAGCCTTTTAGCACATCTCTAATATCTATCGTGAAATTATATTGTGTGTTAGAGTGGCATCCACCTTTCCATTGTACTTTCCAAAAATATATCTAAACTTACTTTTTCTTTCCCGATTTAGACTTGATGCCATTATTTTTCATCTTATTGCCATTGTTCACTTGCTTCCATATCCCGGTCTTGTTCACCTCCTCAGAAATATTAATCGAAGCTAGCGGTATGTTCATAATGTTTCCATTAATCAATGGTATTTGTAGATTTTCTTGGTATGCAGGTGGATTGATCTTTGTGTTTTCCTACAAAAACACTGCATAAGTAATAAACTCAATAAATTACGAAATACAAAGAAAATACAGCAATAATGGATAATGTGTTCTACTCACCAATTAAATGGAACAACGGATAGAAAAGTGATTGGAAGGAATAAAAAAAACTAACAAAAATAACACCGATTTTATTCATGAAACTTGGAATCTGGAGAAACAGCATCCTTAATAAATGGTGATCGGCAAACAGCACGAAAACGCTAAGCATATGTTTAAGGCAAGCTATCGATGAAAGTCAAGGTCGACCGATACCATCCCTTAACATTTGCTCAGCAATTTCATGACGTGTCAAGATTGCCATGTTTCAGGAGCCAAAATGGTCTACATGACAGGATGACAGATGGTTGTGAGGTCAGATCCGGCGACAAAGGCGAAAGAGTTTCGCAAGCCATCCCACCTCAGCGTCACCGAGCTCACGAAGGTCGTCCTCACTCCGTTTCGTTATTTCCGGCATGACGTCATCTAATATCTTCATTTCCCGTCTCGTAAAGAACAGGTCCAACGCTTTTCTGATTCCAATCATTACCACTAACATGAGGGGGAAGAGAATTGAGGTACTCGAGAAGGACTTAATCACCCAGAGACAAACTAAGCAAGCCAGCTGGATTGCCGTGAACACGTGAACTCGTCGAATTGGGACCTGCAACAAACAAAACCCAATCAGCATTGATTTGTCATACATTTTATCGAATTTGAAAATTAAGTGTGCTTCAAAAATGAGATTTGTAAGAAACTGAGCTGAGTGAAATCTGTGTTTTGAGAATCGGTGTTTTCCTAGAATCAAGTTGATTATGTAAATAAAATGTACTTTGAAAATTCATTGTAATGTGTTTTGAAATTCATTGTGTTCTCTGAATCTTACCTGTCTCAAAAACATGTGATCCGGCTGATACTTTTGAGGCATGAACATTATTAAGATCCTGTCGAAGAACTGGAGACCTTTCAACGAAGCTACTCCCATATATAAAAATACTCCAAACAGTACTGGCATTGGTATATGACTAAGAACTGGCGTCAGTATTACAGAAAAGCCAATCATTAAGAATATCAAGATATGGGTCACCCTTTGTTCTCTGACGCCCAGGAATTGCGGCTTTTCCCCCGGAGCAGCACATTCAGACTCCACTTTCAAAGAGTTTACGTGATTGATGCTTAGTACAGTCGCTGCCACGAACCATGGCAGACCCATTACTGAGCATATCTGGATCAAAATAGCCAGTACAAATAAGTCTAAATGGTATCCACACCCCTTTTTCAGTTTATTCTCTTTTCTGTTCACAATTACAGCTGTAATTTGCTGGTCCATAAATATCAAAATAGTTCCCAGTAATGCTGGCAGTACGGCTACCAAAGCAGACCATAGTGGATTACCGTTAAAAGGTGTGATCACCCAGTTTCGACCAGGAAGTGTGGGTTTGAATTCAGACGGCACTTCAAGTTTGGGGGTTTTCACTCCGACTTTGTAGTCCAGGAAGGACATGGATAGAATGGCAATAATTACTGAGAAGTCACTAATTATTTGCCTGACCTGTAAACGGAAACACGATAAACAATGTGGTTGTTTCAAAAAGTGCAAAAAGTGGGTGAAGGAATCTATGTTTTGCAGGCAATCCTGATGGACCGATTTCAATTTTAAAATTATGTTAGATCTTTACCTTGGATGGAAAAAATAGAGAGTTCTTAAAATCCTTCAATATTACAGAAATAACAAAAGTCCCCAAGAATAGTATGATGGACATGAGGTACACGTCAGGCACGTAGATTTTCGTATCACACCCACCCCCAGCGAGCGTTCCATTATACACCTGTAAGAAAAAATGCAATTAGTAGAGCGAGCTTTTAGAGACACGTGCGATGAGGAATAGTCCCTAGAAAATTGCCTTTACAGTGAATCGTTTAGAAAAAAATAATTATGGGTAGTGACAGCCTTGGTCAAACGCCTTGTTCATCGCTAGTGTCATAATATTTATTTATTGGGCTATCCGGAACGACTTCGAACACGACTTGTATTAAGAATATTAAAGTTGAGTTGTAAAGTAATTAAATCTCACCTGACAAGACTCTTTGTCCACCAAAGTCCAATTAAACTGCTCTGGCACTTTAGAGTAATTACTTGGCAAACAATAGCATTCGTAATTGAGAACTTCGTCGGGGTGCGTCTTTAGCGGATACTTCTTACCGATGGAAATAACATTCTCGACCGCCTACAATAAAACATGTTGATCAAAACAAAAAACAATTTACTGAAGGGGCTTTATTTGTTTAAGATTTACCTTGTAAATGAATATGAATGCTATGAGCGTGGCGAAATTCTCTTCAGTGAACCTGGTGATGTAACAAACTAATGCGCTGGCATCAATTGCAACCAGTATCACCAGAATGATCGTTATCCACGTACCGATGCAGAATCTAAATGACATGTAATTCCAGCCAATTTGCTTGCAAAATTCGAAAACTATCGTTTCAAAAACCAGAACTGGTCCGGTTGATCCTAATATCGTCAAAGGCTGCCCTGAAAAGAAGCCATACCCCATGCCACATACGAAACCAGATATTAAAGACTCCATAGCAGCCATGTTTTTCCCCGTCGCTTCTCCTAATAATCCCCCAAAAGTGATGATAGGCGATAAACATGCAAAGTATAAAAATATCCATGACGCGATACATTGCAGTGCCAACGCGTCTTTGAAATCAGACCAGTACCAAGGCATTTTTCTTTTGAGATCATTGATCAGTCCTCCGAACAATCTTCCACTTCTTGCCAATCCTGACTCCTCTCTTTGTTTCTGTTCTTCTTCCTCTTCATCGAATTCTTCTTTATGATTGTTGTGATCATTTGGTCTTTTTCGAGGGTCTTGTGAAGGGATAGCAGCTGGAGGCTCGATACGAATAGCAGGGTCCCATTCTCCAGGGGGTAAGACAGTAACTGCATCTAAGAATTCATCAATCCCTGCTAAGAGATGGTCCCTTTTCTTCGCTCTGTAAGCGACCTCATGGAAAATCTCATCAGACATGAGGGTTGCCATTGCTCGGCCGATTTCGTGAAAGCTTGAGTTGCTGTTCGGTGGTCCGAGTAAGACGAACATGAAACGAGTGGGTACAGGCACCTCAGTCAAATCACCCATGATCGTTCCAGTCTTGAGCCTCACGAAAGCTGACAGGGTCTTTTCTAGGAAATCTACTTCACCAACTAAAATGTTGGATGCTTCTGCTCCGGGTGGTATTTTTCGCATAAAGTGAGTGTTGGTTTTGTGATTAATATCTCCATTCATTGGAAGTTCCCCCGAACTGTGGTTCCTTATCATTGAAACGCTGCTGGGACTTTTAACCATTCCATCGTCTTGAGTTGAACCTAAAACATTAAAATTTAGTTTAGAAAATGTGAAATTCAAATATTGCAATAAACACGTCCAAAAGCATTGTAATAAAAAAAAGGAGAAATGTGCAAATCAAGTCTAGTATGAAGCTAAACAATGTTTGTTAAATTAAAACTTTCGAAAATGTAATTAAAATGTAAAAACTTTATGATGTTGATAACAATTCGATTTGAAACTTTAATGTTCTGAACGTTAAGTTTAGTGATAGTTTGAAAAAGCTTTTAGCGTGCAATTTGAACTGCAACATCATATAATTTTAAAATCAGTGTAATGAAATACCAAGGGAGTGTGAACGAATGTTTCTTTTGAAATGTTGAACAAGATAGAAATTAAAACAAAAAACAACATCGATGAACTTTCAGGAGAAGCGGTTACCCGCACTAGGGATGCCTAGGAAACGACTGATTTCTCCTTTGTATGAGTGTCCACTTGTCGAACCGCCTTCTTCCACTGTAATATAAATTGCCAATATTCATCCAAAACGTTTTCAGCATTCAACTTTTACAATGTTTCAAAGGTACATGTTATCAATACGGAAATGTTCCCGGCACATCTAGGTATCGTACTGATACACAACAATAATTTCGACTCTATTCTGAAGCCACAGTTATCAGGCCTCGAGAACAGAGACAAAATCATGTCAGTGTGCTACACTGACACGATAAACATTCCCGTATATACATTTGACATATACAAGACCACACAAAAATATAGGAAACATAAAGGTTAGCGTCTGTGCTAGTGCGCTGAGTCTTCAAATTGGCGTGAGTAGTGAGCATACAGCACACAAGTTACGATGCCTAACCTGGCACTGCTAAGTACGAGCCCCTTGCGTCTCCAGCTTCGAGCAGCGCGGTGTGGGGTGATGAGGTGGACCCTCGACAACTCCGGGCACTGGAGCGTCGAGAGCCACCTTCCTGGAAATCTTTAATCACGCCACAACAATAATCATAATTATAAATAGAGCACTCGTATACTTCTTAAAAACTTTGTAACTGTTTTTCACTAAAACGTCGTTATAAACGTCGTACATGGTGAAAGTCGAATTTTACTTGGTGTAGTCCTAGGTGAGCAGAAAAAAGGTAACTGATGAAAATAGTTGACACTTCTGTTTCTGTTTTTTTGTTAAAGTGTAACGTCAAGTCAGGGACTAAGAGAGCCTGCGCTGTATATTCACACATTGCAGAGTTAAGTAATTCTGTTTTAAGAATAATCCAGAAACTTGAAGATGTATGTTATTCTGTGTACGGCTTCAAAGTCAAAACTCTAAAAAATCAAAATCGTACTTACTTTTGCATGAAGAATGATTCCTTCCAATGTCAGCCAGCGACCGAATAAGAGGAAGCCGAGACATGTTATTATGATTACGTCTTTCGTGTTGATGTCTGTGTCTTCTTAGTAAAGCGTCTTTAACCTTCTCTCTGCTGTCGTATCCTAGTGAACCATCAGCCACCATACTATCCAGAACATGATCTGCAACTTGTTCTAGAGATCCCGCTTCCATATCTAAAATAACTGATCCGTTTAGGATTAGACTTCTCAGCTCAAATAAGGAGTGCAATGATAAAGTAGCGACATGTGGTTTCGACCATCGATTGCCCCCTTCTTCGACGTCCTCTTCGAACTTTATCCATCTTGCTGTCTCTTTCCATTCGAGCTCGTCTCCCTCTTTGACCAGTTCTTCCATTTCGGAGAATAACGGGTGGGATTCCATGGTTGAATCATCGAGGTCTTCACCGAGTATGAATTGTACTCTTTGGGCTGGCGGTGTAACTGAAAACGATGAAATTAATATCAGCAGTTGTGAAAAATTTAAAACATTCTGAATCTCTAATGCAGATCAAACCTCCATTTCCCCAGGAACCGTTGATGGCTTAGGAATGAAACCACACCACGAGCATTTACGCAAAAATCTATCGTACACCTACGACTAGAACACATTCTAGGAAGAAACACTGAACAATATGAAAGTTAGGAAACCAGTAATATTCATGCGAATGATTTCAAAAACTAAGTCATGAGACCTCCTTCATTCATCGAATGACGTTTGGTACTTCTCAAGTGAAACCACACCACGGATATTGACCCAAAAATACCTTAATATCACATACGACACAAATACATTCTATGAACATAGTATTTAACAGGAAGCTTATTAAAATCATGCGAATGATTTCAAAAATATAGATACTTATAGGATCTGCTTCATTGATGAAATGAAAAAGAAAGTGAAGTGAATTCTTTGACCTTCTAGTGGGGATGTTTTCGAAAACCCATGCTTCAATGAAATAATTCGTAGAAAGGAAAATGAACTTTAGGAAGAACGAGTAACAGTTTATTCGTCTTACGTGTCTCCCCGTCATCGGATACGCTCAGTCTTCTTCTAGCCACTATCCCAGGCCCTAGAGATGGAACGATCATCACTATTTTACTATATAAAATCATAAATCTTAAAACTATTTCTCAAGTCTTCAAACACGAACGCCCTCGCGTCCTCACCCCAAAAACATAAACTATTGGGGTAAGAGGTCATTGGTTGGTTTGTGTGTTTGTCTGTAAACATTTCTCTGCGAAATTGCTTAGCCGATTTGTTTAAATGTTGGGTTTATGATTTTACTTTTATGCGTAAAATCATAAGTCGATAGACCATACCCTTTTTTCATGAAAAATACAAAGTTTTTCATATAAAATTTTCACACTTTCATGTAATATAAGCTACTTTGGTGTCTCGTAAGTGTCCCATTATTAGCTAAATGGGGTGAATGAGCATTACATTTCGCTTCATAACATATCACTAACTGCCTCAAGGCCGCAAAATTATAATATTCTTACAATGTTGATTTAATTCAAGGCGAAATCTTTCCAACCCACACATGCCGTCATTAGTTTTCATCGCACAGACTAACGATCTCTTTGTGTCATGAAAAGGGATAATTTCATCTACTTCAAGAGGTCGTAATATAATTTAGTAGGTAATTTGCATACCTAGTCCTACATTTATATTCAATTCATATAGGTAAAAGTGACTGCAAGAAGAGATCCTATTAGGACTGACGGCCGCCATATATATGTTATTTTGACATTTCAACTTCGCTATAATTGTCGCTCTCGAGTCATAACGAATCTAAGTTCTAATTAATGAATGGGGATCTAACGATACTTCTTTCATTAATATCCAGCCGTTCGTGTGCTACAAAGTAGACAGTATCCGCTTACGCACTACACATATCAAAAAAAGGTTGTGATAATTTTGAAAAGTTGAAATATTTTAGTTTACCTTTTAATAGTTTTTCCATAGGAATTGATTTTAATTAGTTTAATACATAAAAACAGCGATAATAAAATGGTTTGCTTTTATTCTAAACGTTTCGTTAATATTTCAACAAATAAAAAATATGTTAGGTTTTCAAACTAATCGCAAACTTTGTAAAATATGTAACTAAGCGCACTTCACTTAAGTGCAGAAAAATAACTTCCTATACCTCGTTCCTATACCTCGTTCCTATACCTCGTTCCTATACCTACCAGGTCTTTCAGGTTCCATCTCCCCATTGCGATGGTGGTGTTTATGCTTTCGATGAGAATGCCTTCGGGCTGGCGGCACGTGGACTCCGACAAACACCGTGTGTTGCCTATGACCTAGAACAATTTAAACATCATCAAAGAATGAAGATTCCCTCATAAGACATTCTACAAGATAGACATTTTGCGTAGGTACATAGATATCATTCATCGATCCATCTATCCGTCGAGCCATCGGTTCATACCATTATAAATGTGAATAGGGGGATAGTGGGAAAAATAAATTTCTGTGTTCCTCCGTCGGGGGACAGCGTGAAAAAACTTCCTATGAGGAAAAAAATACCCTAAAATACATCTCATATTTTTATAAAGTAAAACTTTAAATCTCGAGCTATTCTATGTGACACAGTTAGCTGTTGTCTTGTAGTTCTTATACTGCGCATGCTGTAATGCCTTATAAATCCAAAATTCAGAACGGACAAGTTATATGCAGATCGATTCATTCTAGAACATTGTCTCAGATAAATTCGTCATTCGTCAACATTAAACTAATGTACTGTATGATATCTCATTCATCATCTTCACAAAACTCCACCATCTTTTCTAACTACATATTTACTTACTATGTACCTACCTCGCTTTTAAGATAGCTATCTGTTAGGTACCTTATACAAAAGTTCTGAAAGTTCTCAATTACATTTCGCTATCAACGAAACCAACTAAGAATCTACTTGCCAAGAACAAAGTTATCTTCTTAAATTAGGTACAGATGTAAAGAAAATCTTAGAATTCAAAGGAAGAATATTCCAAGATACTCGTCTACCTAATGATAACAAGTCCCTTACGTAATTCACCGTTTCAATTACCTTTTTACCTGCGAAGGAGCAAGTATATGCGTTTGACATAAGAGGTTGTTTGTTTATTGTTTTTTTTTCTTTATACAACTTAAAAGGCAAACGAGTCACGGCCTAACTGTTGGTACGCGGTAATTTTATATTATGGACGCCTGTAACACCAGAGGTATCACTCGCGCATTGCCGAGCGATTGTGTACCAATTTCACTGGCACCCATACCCTTCAAACCGGAACACAGCAATGCAAGCATTACTGCTTAGCGGTAGAAATAGGTATGGTGGTAGTAGGTACTTCCCCGGACGAGCCTTTCAAAAGAAACTCTACTACTTTTTCTGATAACATACATATATCTCCGGGCCCACCTGTACCATATGGTGCCTGAGCTGATTGGTTAAAGAAGAATTCAGCTAAAGATCTATATATGTATTTATATATGATATATGCATTTGACATTTTATGCATAAATTGTTCGTTTTTATTATTCTACCAAAACTTAAAAAAAAAACATACACTGTCGTGACTGTATTACCCATGATGGGCATCCTTAGATACACACTCAGTGAGATACCAATTTGGGAGTTGTCAGAGGCACGTCCACACATTAATATTTGGCACATACCCACGTTATACAAGTAGTTAGCATACTATGCGATAGTTTACAAGCCGATCGCCGCTTTTAACTTCTATGCAAAAATCATAAAAAAAAAAAGCTATTTTTTTCATAAAAAATTGATCCTGAGTACTCGTAAATATTCGAATAAAAGTGTGTTTTCCTAACGTTCAGATTGTTATCAACGCGGGCGCGCTACTCTGTATAGGACTTAAGACAGCTACTCGTCCAATGAGCTACGGAGATTGTTTATTATTCTTCCTTTTTAATTCCATTTTACGTAGGTGTCAATATTCCATAGGTATTATACCAAGAAGGTATCAAGGTACCTATATAAAGCTTTCAAGGCACGTATTATCACTCGAGCGGAGCATCTTATAACCAATCTATCGGAAACGGTTTAACAGATGCTTTTAATTATAATGAACACGCGATCAGGGCCTATTTCCCACGCTATTGTCTTCAGTGCTATGTAGGGTGTAATATGATTACTCCCGAAAACTAAACAGGTACCTAAAGCTATCTATAAATAGCCGCTAGGTGAAAATGAAATCACTGTGTGAAAATAAAAAATGCTGAAAATGCTGAGTTATGAAGGAGGCTACGTTGACTTCAAATGCAACCGAAATATTGTAACTTTCATTCAATAGTAAAGTTAAAAATTAAAACTAAGGACGACTGGTAGAAAACGCTGTATTTGCAAAAAAATTATCTTCCATACATTGATTGTCAATTCTCCAACTGTAAATCTAAGTTCGTAATGGCAAAAAAAAATTTGATTAAACTACAAATTAACGATCCTTGCTTCTTGAGTCCTTTCAGTTTTGAATTGCATATACCAGCAAAAAAGGTATATTTATTTACATCATGTCTAGAGAGAATATATTTATGATAATTTATTAGTAAATTCACCTCCGGTACCTAAATCGTTATTTTCTATGACAATTCTAGTTTAAATGCGGCGCATTTGATAATAAAACAGGTATAGTATAAAGATTTAAAACTAAAGTAAATTTGAAGACTGTGGATTAAATTGAAATATCCGCGAGCCGTGCTTGATCTGATCCGATAAGATGCGGAGCCACTTAGCTGATCCGGGAGAATGCATCGATTTATGCAAAGCAATACGGCGCTATCACGTTCTAGGGAAAATAGCTTTTTACAAAATTATATAATCTTTATTTTGTCATACTTAGCTACAAAATGATCAAGAACTGCCCAAGTTCGTGGTCCCGAAGTTGCCTCATAAATAAAATAATTTAAATTCTATCAAACATTTCGTTGGCAATTGCTTATATTGCTTCATAGTATTTTTCAAACTTTCGCGATTGTACAACATAATTATAAGTTTAACGGGTCATTATCGCGTTTACCTTTTTTACTAATGGTCACGAGATAACGTGACCACGTCGTAAACGCGATAAAGATCCGTTAATCTTATCCTGCTACTATTAAGTTTGTGAGGATGGATGTTTGTTACTCTTTCACGCAAAAACTATTGAACGGATATTGATGAAACTTTACAGTAATATACCTTATACATCAGAATAGCATATAGGCTACTTTTTATCTGGGTACCACGCGGGCGAAGCCGTGAACAGAAGCTAGTAATTATATATTGCTCCGTACTTCTAGGATAGTTCTGAAATAAGTTAGACGGAAGAGGGGACACAATTTAAGCTACTTTGCTATATTTCCTGGATTGTGGCCTCATAACGAATTTAGAGAGCACACATCAATAAAGATTTCAGCTGTTTCTGTTCTTCCCTTTGATCATGATTCAGTCCATACTGTGCGGGTAAACTTTTAATGATTCAATTTTCACTTTGAACTGCTTATCTTTCAAATCTTTTTCATGTGTGCGAGTTACTTGTTTTTATGAGCAAGTAAAAGAGGTACATAAAGAGATTGAAATGTAGTTGGGCTGGAAACATACTGAGAAAAAGGGAAATGTACAAAACATCTGATAGAATGGTACTCACGCAAGGGCAAATAATAGTGCCAAAGAAATAATGGGAAGATCATTTGAAAGAAGTAGCTGAACCAATCTGGTGAACAATGAAACGGAACCGAAGGGGAAGTCTCTGGATGAGGCATACTATGTAATAATTAATTTGAAATTTTTCATATTTAAATTTCATCAATATCTTATCTTACTCATATTGTAAAAACGGGAATTTTCACATACCACACTATCGGTGAAGGCACCGACTAAGTTTCGACTCATTCCGAGAGCCTTCATCAGGGCGAGTGATCGCGACGCTCACTCATCTCCCGAAATTTCCCAGGAAATTTCTTGTTTTTACAATATGAATAATCAAATTCACGATAGTTTTTGGAATAAAATCTTATCTTACTATCATAGAGATAAGAATCACTGCTCTCTGATCTGATCTGTTAAATTAGGCTGTGATAAAAAGTAATGCGACGAGATGAACCCTCTGACGTTTTAACCTTGTGTTCTAGAAGTATTAAATAAATATTTAGTAGCAAACAGAAAAAAAAATTAAGATCGATTTCCAATGATATTCTCGTAGGTAATATGAAACAAAATAAGTACTTTATAAGATCAACTTTGGATTCTTATACATATAGCGTGTTTTGACACTTCTGGACAGTAGTGTTTATCACAGATTATCGAATTCACCTTTCATATTAGGTTATGTTAATTTCCAATCGTAATATAAAGGCAAAACTGAAAACGTTGAAATGGAAGTTGAAATGTGATTGCATCACATTTCAACATGTCAATTCCATGTGAAAATCGTTTTGTAGATAAGTACTGTCGCGAAGGTTTTTCTGATAAAAATGAGGTTTATTTAGTTAAATATAATTATTTAAAAATAATAATCTAGTTTATTTTTCCCTAAAACCTCGTAAATATAAGAACGTGCCAATTACGACTATCCACAAGTAGGGAGTCGCCAAAAGCGTATCTGAACATTATATTTGGCAGATGATCTCGTTTTGCTGTTCTTAGATAGGTGTAGCCAGGGCATTAGCGAAAAAAAAAACGTCGACCAGATATTCATTCAAAATCTCATCAACTATATTCATAAAGCTAAACCAAATACATAAAAGATCCTAGATTAACTAAGGTCAAAGATCAGTTTCATCTGACCTTAATCAGGCTTAGGACGATAATCAGATATTTCTCAGTGAGATAATTAATTTAATAAATCTCTTTTGCACGGACAGTGACTCCGTCTTGCTTTTCAAAATATATCTATAAACAAAAATAGATGTTTATTTTTACGCGTTAAGCTTAGAAGAATCTGGAAACAACTTAGTATTTTTTTAAACAATTAGTTCTTTATTCAGCTTGTATAGTACTAATAGAACGAGGTAAACATGAACATAGTTTATGTTCATGTTTACCTCGTTTAACCTTTTTTTTTGTATGATCCTGAAAAGGGTTTTATGACGCAAGACGAGCGCGTTAAAAGGATTATTTCACCTCGCAGAGAAACACTTTACTGCTAATTCTCCCCGACTCTTGTATTTTTGTGTAATTACACAAAAATACAAAAATAAATAAAAACATATTTTTAATTAGGTGGATATTTCCACCCAATGTTTTCGTTGTCATCAGCCTGTCTACCAGACTCCTTAAGTTAATCCTACTAATATTATAAACGCGAAAGTTTTTGAGGATGGATGTTTGTTACTCTTTCACGCAAAACTACTGAACGGATTTCAATAAAACTTTACAGTAATATAGAGTCTGCCAGACTCTATATAGTGCTGTTACAAGAGTCAACTCTGGACATAAAAGACGCAATTCTCTTTTTATGAAAAATTCAAGAAAGATCCTCTGCGTACCTCGTGGATTTAAGTAAAGTTATTTAAGTTAAGCAATTTAGTACATCACAATAAAAATAGGTTTTTGCAGAGTAGCCTGTTCCAAAAAAACTTAAATATCTCATAAAAATAACTTCTACGTATTATCTTGTCTTATAACAGTTTCCCTATTGAAAATCGTGTTTCCCCACCCCACATTGAAATCCTATCAAAATAAGATCCCAAGCTGTTCATAGGAATAACAGCTACGAATGATCGAAAAAAAGGCAGGGAACGTTATTTTAGGAGCGTAGTATCGACATATACATAGATAGAACATTTTATCACGATAGTAATTGCGCGAAACGAGCAACTCTATGTATGTATACAAAAAAAAACCATTATTTATCGTTCGCGCGTAACGAACGCGCAGTTTCATTAAATTTTATAATGAAGTTTTCGAATAATGATCAACCAGAAAGCTCGTGCACCCAAAATGGAGTCCGAAAGGGATTCCTCGTTACTCGTAGTTTCTGATACTCACGATACAGGGAATCCTAGTGTGGGTCAGGAATATGTATGAAGAATTATAAATAATTTGGTCAATTATTTAAAGATTATTAAGGCTTTAAATAATTGACCAAATTATTTGTGTATTGTTTTTCTAATTTGACTAAACCAAGTGTACTGTAAAGTTCCCACGGGTTATAAATGAGTATGAGTATGATATATTAGACGTTAATGGATTTGACAGAATAACACCTGTATCCATGAAAATTAACCCTTTTCCTTAAAACATTTGTTTTAATTATTTTTCATTTCACAGGCGACTAATTTGTATAACCCGTGGAAGTCCTCGAAAAGGTCTGCTACAAAACCCTTATAGGTTAATCAAAGCTTTTCATAACTTACCTTTTTCTTGGTAACAAAAACAAAAGTAGCTTATAAACAGCGAGTTTTTTTATCTACTACGACAAGAGCCTGTATATGCGTTTGTCATAGGAGTTTGGTTTTTTGTTACAAGCCAGCTGTGACCTAGCGTCACAGCTGGCTTGTAACGATTTCGATTCGATTGTGGTGCGATTTCGATTCCCGCTGCGGGACAGATGTTTGTATGTTCTGTAGATATTTCTTTCGGGTCTGGGTGTTGTGGTACCACGGTACTTGTAGTTTCTGATACCCACGACACAGGGAGTCCTAGTGTGGATTCAGGACTATTTATGTGTCTGTTGGCTGTTTATTTATTATTAAATAATTCATTAATTATTTTTATGAATTATGGTTCGTAAATAGGTTTTATGCCACACGTAACTAGGGGGAGCTGCGATGAACTTTGTAAATAAAAGTTGAGCTTAAAAGTTTTAAAATTTTGTTAAAATCTATTTCCAACTTTACCATTATAAACGTGAAAGTTTGTGAGGATGGCTGTTTGTTACTCTTTTACGCAAAAACCACTGAACGAATTTTGATGAAACTTTACAGTAATATAGCTTAATACATCAGATTAACAGATATCTACTGCTTTTTATCCGGGTACCACGCGTTTATAATGTTAGTAGGATCTAACATTATAACCTACTTAGTAAGTAGGTTGGTAAAATTTCCTTCACCCTATTTGTTAGCCCTCCTGACCTAAATTCGTACAAGACAAATTTATTGCGACATAAACGCGTTTTCATTCATCTGGACGGATGGTGATAAACATGCTTGAAAACTCCAATGTCAATGCCTTACATATATAACTGTAGTGACATTGCGCACCCTTCCACACACTGGTTATTTTACTATAGACCGACCTTTATCGGGACAAATGTTTGTATGATCTGCAAATATTTGTCTCAGGTGTGGGTGTTTTTTATGTAGCTACGTACAAACATTTATATATGTAGGTAATATATCAGACATGTCGTTCCCATAACACAAGCTCTGATTAAATGACCAGCACTATTTATGACTTATTTCTTATCACAAGTCACTGTGTAATTATTAGGGCTATTTTACTTAAAACCCCTGAATTAGATTTGTGCTGAAGAAAAAATAACGTATACAAAAAAACTTTGTGTGAGGTTTGACAAGACTATCCCACAGCTTGACAAATGGCCACTCCCGTTTCTTTAATTTACATCGAAAAAAGTTTAGTCGAAGGACATAACATCGAAGTCTGTTCATTACCTTCAAAATCCTGCTCCGTATAGTCATGGTGGGTGAGCTTCCTCGCTGCAGGGTCTGTGGGTGCCTCATCATCATCAGCTCTCGTCTCCATGTTCCACGGTCTGTTAACAATAGAAAACTACACTTCATGACTCAGGAAGCACACAGAAGCGGCGAAGGTCGGCCGCCGAGCTTTTAAATGTTTTTTTTTAATGTTATGACGATACGAACAGGTATGACCACCTGATGGAAAGCGGTTACCGTCGCCTATTGACCTCTGCAACACTTGGGGCATTACTAATGCGTCGCCAGCTCTGAAATACTTTTTTAATAAAGGGTCGCGTTCTTGTTTATTGAAAACACCTCAGAAAGCAGCTCATTCCTAAGTTTACACGTATACAAGATAGGATCCCGTAAAGAACATGAAAGAATATCGAACTTGTGCGGCGCTGTTCATACAAAACATTATATGCAAAGGTTTCTTTTGGGGGAGCCAGATGTTATGTGCACACAACAGCTGTGATTTTCTAACGACAACAGCTGACCCGACTGTATCATCATCTCTAGTAAGTCTGTGCGCCTGACGAAGAAGTGGAGTGGAGGGGGGGGGGCACGCGCGCGCGCTGAGTTGTGTTCGGTTTCATCATACGCCGGCGGGTGTTCTGGGTATTTTCTATATATAATAAAAAAAATATCTATCTATGTAATGTATTGTATTAAGTATATCAGTCATCTAGTACCCATAACACAAGCTCTGCTTAGCTTGGGGCTAGATGATGCTTGTGGATTGTCCAGCAAAAAAAAAAAACCCACTCGAAGCAACAGCACGCGTGGTTCTTGTGAATGAAAATACGCTTTCCATACAAATTCGTGCTCGATCATTTTGTTGCTGTAATATGTATGGTTGTGATGTCTTTCCGTCTGAAGACATAGTGACGCGACATCTGTATCCCTAAGGTGGTCTGGAAGAAAACGCATTCAGCGATAAACCACCCACTGTGCATTCTTTTGTTTTTTGTTCTTTTATTATGTTTTGTACTGTAAAATGCATAACTGTGCTTGTGTTATGCACAATAAAGAGTTAATCTATCTCGCTGATTGATGTGCTAGCACGTCTTGAAAGGAAGTTTCGTTGGAAAAAGGTGACGAAATTCGTTTCCTACTAGATGCACTAAGGTTAAGAGTTTGTTAAAAAAAAATCACGCAAAGATAGTCACAGTTGTCCCATTAGTAAAACGCTCCCAAGTGATTAGTTAATGGTTCCATAATAGGCTTTAGGTTTAGTAAGTTTATAATTGGTATGCCATAATGTATCAATCCCGGATTTTAGTGACCTGATTAGCTGAAAGCATACATTACAATAAAATTGGATTTGATACTAAAAGCCCACTACTGGTAGAAGCATAGATAAACAACAGTTTGCCAGTTGGCCACCTAAACTTTACCTGCGCGGTAGAGATTTACCGCAGTGGCACAAGAATCAAATCATTTGCCACACGTACATAAAAGGAGGCAAACTGAACCCTTTCACCACACTAGTTCTTTAATCATTGGTAACTAGGCCTTCTTCAGACCAACCAAACTTGTGGTGTGCTGTTACGGAACCCGTTAGATAACAAGATTCGCACGTTTTACTTTCACGTGGTTGTTAAATCACGGTTGTCATATTTGAAAACATAGGTGTTTGAAAATTCCACTCCTGGCTAAGCATGAGCATCTTTGTCTACCTAGGAGAAGACCAAAATAACTTTCGTCTTCCTCTAGTAAGTAAATAATTTTAAGGACATTAAATGTAAAAAAAAACAACTTCGAATAACGGTAAATTGATAAAAAGTCCAATATACAATTTCATCACCGAGTGTTGTTTTTTCAATTAAATGTCATAAAATTACCACAAATCATGAAAATGGATTGACAATTGGAGAAGATATCGTGTAACATACAAAACATACAGACGAAGTGAGAAACTCCTTTTTTGAAGACGGTAGATAATAATTAGATCGCGATAGCTTGCAGTTCCAAGTTTACCGTTTCAATCCTGCAGGTACTCTATCATCAGAATTCTCGTTATTTTGCTTAATTTTTCGAATAAAAAATAAAATTAAAAGGTCCACAACAAATGTTTCGGCCTCATGTCGTAATCCTATGATTATGTTTTTAAGCTTTATGGGAAAAATTGCAATTCCTCAGGAATAAAACTTTTACCTCGAGATCATTCTCTATACAACAACAAATGAATCATCGAAATCAGTTGACAATCGGCTAAGATATCAGGCATCTAACACAGATAAAAACATACGGCCGAATTGAGAACCTCCTCCTTTTTTTTAAGTCTGTTAAAATTTCATTTCATCTATGTAGGTACTCGTACATACCCAATATCAAATTCACATATTTCCAATCACCCAATCCACCTCTGTATAAACAAAAGGTTGCCTATCTATTGTTTAATTTAATCTGCTAAAGTTTAATTCTGCGGTACAGAGTTTTATGTAGAAATACACATCATTAGATTAGTGTAATATTCTAAGGCCCGATTTCACCACCAAAATAACGTGGTCCTAATCAAAGCTTTTTGACACATGTATTTATCATAATCAATGATATGACTTGACCGTCCGTTTATTTTGTTGGTGAGCCTAAGGGTAGCTGTGTAGAGTTTTGGTCAAAATATACTTTACTGTCTCTTGTCTAAACCAATAGGCCTCACCAAGAGGTTCTGTCTGAAAATCACAGTAGCTTCACGTCCTGGTGATGTGGGGTTGCATAATATGCTGAGACAGAACTTGTTTGGCCCACGCGTTGCGGAGACGAATAAGTACCTAGGTCATTTTGTGCCTTCAGCCTACCATGGTACGATATATGTATAGATTTATGTTCCTTCCTACCTATATCCTCTCTGTAACATTTGTGTGTCAAATAAATGTATTTTGTTTCTTTCTTCCTTTCTTAAATTTATTTTATGCCTCTCGCTTTATCCTAGGACGGTTTGCAGATCAATAGTTTTGGCTGTACGATTTCGCTGATTTCAAAGGTATGGAAAGTTAATTAAATATCAGCAACAATGTGCATGTGTATGATAATTAATTTTATCAAATAGGATGGCTACTGAGAGTGCCTAGGGGGTAATTAGATTACAGCTGTACCATACACAAAACACAAAGTTAACAAATTTATTGAAGGTACTTACAGGCTTGTGGGTAAATTTAATTCATGTTGGTGGGGAACACTCAAATCGTGTTTTACGCATTGTAAAAGCATAATTTTCTCTCATAATTTTAATACTTTATTGTACACCTCACTTTAAATAATCAATATATACAATAACATATTAAATATAAAATGTACAATGGGCGGTCTCTTCTAGACAACCTTTAGATAGAGATAATAAAATTATATGTGATTTTGAGAATGGCCGGATGTCTAGGTACTTTATAATTAGTGAATTTAGTAGAAAGATGGATGTGTCCTACTTAGATACCTACTATTAGACTACTACCTACAATAACATGATATGAGTTGTGTATTGCCGGAAATTTGTAGCCCAATCAAAATTGTTGAGATGGCTCTCTTTGGGGAGGTGTAGGTATGACCAGTAGATAACACATTGTTTTATATACGGGTATTAGCAAGCGAAGCGAGCAATGAAGTTGTGACTTGGAATCTGGAATCCTACTACTATTATAAACGCGAAAGTTTGTGGGGATGGATGTTTGTTACTCTTTCACGCAAAAACTACTGAACGTATGTTGATGACTTTACAGTAATATAGCTTATACATCAGAATAACTCATAGGCTACTTTTTATCTTTTCATAAGCAATAGTCTTCACACTGCTGCGGTCCTATAGCGCATGAGTCAAAAATTAGTAGGACAAGATATGTTAGGATAGCGGCTCGCTGCTGTCCACCTGTACCTAAAACGTGGGCATATACGACCATGTGTATCGACGTGCCTCTGTCTAACCCGAGTTGGTAGTATTATGGTCCGGATGATTAAGGATCCGAGGATTCCATCATGGGGATTTTAGAGTAGTTGAGCGAGTTTATTTTTATTTCAAGAAAAATGGTATCAAATAACCCATTCATGTCAGGGCTCGAAACAAATTAGATTTTGTAAGAACGCTTTCTTTAGAAACTTTCCTTGCTGAAGTTCAGTGTTTTGGTTCTTTTCAATGTAGTTTTTTTTAAATGCTGGACATTTTTTTACACATCATTTACCCCAAAGTAAGCAAAGCTTGTGTTATGGGAACTACATGACTGATATACTACTTATATACTTTTTTGTAAATATATACATAGAAAACAGCCAGACCAGAGACAAATATTTGTAGATCATACAAACATTTGTTCCGCGGCGAGAATCAAACCCGCGACCTTTTGCGTTTCAGGCGGGCCTTCGCCTACTGCGCCACAGAGGTCGTCAAACGTATCTGTGGTATTACTAAGAAGGTATTCTTGGTACTTATAGTACGTATTGCTTTGATGCTTGGTGAAACAATGATTATTTAATACCTAAATCGTACCCAAACCCACTATGAAATTAGGGCTTTAATGTAATTACGATACCAGGGAATCCTCAGGACTCTCTCAGGGTGTGTGTCTGTTGGATGTTTATTTATTTATAATTTACAGGTGTGGGTTTGGGACGAGAAAATGAGTTAGCTATACAACTGAAACTGCTATACAACTGCTGATTTTTTTAGTTTCCGAGCAAAAAGTTGTCTACCTATTTACCTAGTGTGGATTGTTCAGAATATTAGTAAAATAATTTTATCGAATATTCTTCGATTTTGCAACGCCAATACATTCGCGGGCGTTTGGCTATTGAAATAGTATTTTATTAGTGAAATTACTCACCTTTCATATTTGCAGGTAACATGCTGGTAATGGCAGTTTTTAAAATTCACTATTTTGTGCATGCCTACTTGTATTTATCTGAATTAATATTTTTTAACCGTTTATTTTCATCGAGTCCAGAAAATCCAAACCAAATAAAAAAAATTGTAAACTAGTGACTAAAACGATCCATTCCATAAAGATAAACCTTTCGCTGGGGGATAGCGAGGGAGGCTATAGACTCGAGTATGAATGGGTTTTAGTCCAAAGTTAAACAATCTACTTTTCACATTGATTGCATCATCTTTTTGTCCTTATCCCTTGTCCTTATCGATTGCCAGAAAATAAAATAACTAGGTATGTGTTACAGTAAAAATTCTAGAGATTTCGCGGCAATACCAATTATTTTTTAATTTCTTGTTGACAAACGCTCTGACGCATACATCCAACTACGTCAAGAAACGCTAGTGCAGCAAAGTAGTCACTTTCAGTTCCATTTTCAAATTATATTCTCAAATAAAAAAATAATGTCGTCATTATACGTTTTTCTATAAAAATATTTCAAACATGGAATATCGAAAAGCCGAGTCTTTAGAAAGGATCACATTTATTATTAGAGTCTGTGGACAATGACTAGGTACTAAAATAAATAAAAATATACTTTAAACCCCTGAAACTAAATAAGGCACTTGCACTTTAGTCCGCCTAAAAAACTTTTAGCGGTTTCAAGTTTTCACTTTTATATTAAACCGGCAGCAAAACGAACGTAAATCGTCGTAATTAACCAAATTTAATTCTGAGAGCAATCTTGAGTTAATTTAACTGGCCTCAGGTCCTCACTTTGGGAAGGGCCACCACGGACTCATGACTTCACCTTCGGTTACTTTAGAAAAACACGAGAGTGTACAATCTTGTGTTTTTCTGTCCGTGAGTCCGTGAAGCTCAGAATGTAATTCCACGATCTATTTGTTAGTGACTTGCTTCGTAACCCTTCGTAAGCATAAAATTTGTATCCTAAAAACTTATCATGAAATAGGTATTTAGCTCCAATAAACCGAATTACCTGCGTTACCCAGTGCCTCCTGAATCTTCGAGAAAAATCAATTGGCTGCAATTATAGTTCAGATTGCAAGCTTCAGCCATAAGAAAATCACAAACAGTTATTTTCTGTTGCAGAAAATCTTTATTTTCTTGTAAAACGTTTTCTTGTTCATAGAGCAGGTGTTCTACTTTTTACCTGCGACGCAAACCCTCGTTAATGTGTTTAAGGAAAAATGTTGTTTATTCAATTATTCTCCAAAACGGCTTCATCGATTTTGATGTGGCGTAGTGCAAACTTTTTGTTTGACTACCAGGGTGGTTCGTAGATAAGTTTAATCGTCACAAGTCCCTTGAGGCACTGCAATATAAGATGGAATGTAAATGTGAAAGGTTCGTACATAGTTTTAACGTCACATGTTGCTACCCGAATAACGTCATAACCTGTTTTATACGAAATGGAATATACGACCCAGCTTTAAAAAAAACACGCTCACAACTACAAGCCCCATAATGGAGATCTTCAGAAACACACTCAATACGTAGATCTATGAGCACATAGCTGGGGATAGTAAGAGACACGCCCAAATATATTTATATTTGGCAGACGTCCATATTTTGCATTATATTTCGCATTCGGGATTTTAAATTTTATTAAATAACATTAATTTGTATATTTTGTTTGTTCGTTTGCTAATAAAGGCTTCCTGCAAACGCATCATACATGCTAGGTGCTGTGGGTGTGAATAAGGGGGAAACTTCAATCAATCTATACCAATCTATACATTAATATTACTATGTACATTGGTACAACTGTCAAAAAAATGCCATATCCATGGTGGGGGGTCTTCAATTGAAGCATTAACTTAAAACACCTGACGGCGAATATTCACGGCCTTTTTATTCCAAAAAATATCGTGAACTTGACTATTCATACTTGACTTGACGTCGCACGAGTAGTGCACGGCGCGACGCGGAAGGAGAAAGTCGCAACCACTCACCCTGATGAAGACTCTCGGAATGAGTCGAAACTTAGTCGGTGCCTTCACCGATAGTGCAGTACGTGAAAATTCCCGTTTTTACAATATGAATATTCACGGCCTTCTAATATAACCACGTAATTGGGGTAGAAAGGTAAACAGGCCTCTATTTTCATCAATATCGGCATTAAACTGTCGTATAGCTTAGCTTTATTTAAGGCTTTTGTACTTATTTTATTTTTACCGGTGATGCTAGGAGCCCGTATATGCGTTTGCCAAGAGAGGTGGTTTGTTTTTTAACATGTCTCTCGGAAACGGTTTCTCGGATTGTATTGCAATTGATTTATGTCTTCAACGATGGTTAGACATATTTTATCGCCACAAATCAGTAGGGGGCGCTGTAATCGATGATGAAATAAAAAGCTAAAAGTTGTAAAATTCATTAATAATTTAATTGTTAGCCGTCACGTAAAGAACCCGTTAATGCGTTTGATGTAAGAGGTTGTTTGTTTTTTTGTTACCATTTATCTCTGTTGCAGTTTTTTTGCAATCAATCGATTTGTCTGCAAGAACTTTTATTAGAAAAGTTTTATCGCCGAAATTCACTAGGGGGCGATGAAGTAGGATGATAGAAAAAAACGTTTAGGAGTTCTGAAAATTTGAAAAATTAACTTGTTCACTATCGTTTTGAGACTGCCCCTAGCACTGCGAAGTAAACCCTCCTTTTACTTTCCCATACGTGTAAGCGTCTCTAGTAAGTCTGTGTTTCCCATCCACGTTTTTTCTAGACATTTTATTTTTGTAACCTATTGTTCGTCACTAGCTAGAAGGCCATAATATAGGTACTATATAATCAGCCATTGTATCTAGGTATTCATGCAATTAATTACTCGGCTAGTTACACGCACAGCATTTTGTGTCCATAGACTATGCGGGTATGCATTGTCAATATTGTTCACAGCCATAGAGGGCAAATGTCTCAGTAGAAGGGCAAGTGCTACTTCAACACTAAAATATTGCTGTCTATGTAAGCTTATTCTTCAAAAAGTACCTATCTATTTCGTTCTAATTCGTCTATGGCCACAACTTGAAACTCTTTTCATGAGTAGTTTTTATAAACGAATGTTTAATTGAGCACTACGATAGATCAAATAAGAATACATTTATAAACTATTTTCTCAGGGAAAGTACCTAGTTCACGGTAAATAACGTATTTGGTTTGGATATAAAAATTATGGAATCAACATTAACATCAAATAAATAAAAAAAAAACAACTTCCACAAGGCTATAGGTACCTTCTTAGACAATAATACAATAGCCAAAAAACTCAAAACATTAGCCTCTTTATTCTTTATTGTACCTGCGGTGCACAAAAACACCTTTAGTTTACCTTTACCTTTAATCCTAAAAAGAGTTTTCTTGCAATCTCCAAAATTATATTATGTTAGAACTATTTTCAGAGTCAGACACGAGGGTCTCGTAAAAGCGTCACGTTACCCATCTTATATAAACATCAGACATCGGGCACATAATAAATTTTCTTAAATCAATTTAGAGTGATCTTTACCTAAGTTCCAGGGTCATAGTGACCTTGACCCTGTACAAGGTATCCTCTGTTTACCGTCTGTTACTATATTTTTCACAGCAAGACAATAAATATGGACCGACCGGACATGACACGTTTACTCAGACTTCTATTGACTTATTTTCCAGCATGGTTGTTCCATTATCAGAGTGTTTTTATTACTATCTATGCTGGGAAATCCACCTTTATATTCTTAACTTTTCAAGGAAAAAATTACTTGGTCGCGTTTTTGGCACCTACCGAAAATGGATTATCATCATCTTCTTGTCCTTATCCCACATAACGTGGGCACAACTTTCCCTTAATGAAATATCACTCTTATTTGTGGCACTTTTTTTTCGCAGCAATGGAGCGCGACAGAAAATCTTCGCTCTGCATGCTAATATATTTTGAAATACCATAATTTCTTGGCCCATAAAATGTGTCACGTTTGCACATTCCCGTCCCGTAGGTAAGTCCTAAATCTATGTTGACAATATTTTCGCCGCACAAAACACAAAATGTTGACCTGGCACCTTTATATATTTTTCAGCACTGCACAAGCAAAGTAGTATTTAAGTCATGACATGGAAAGGCCGTGAATTTAAAATGAAACACGCTACACTTTTTGTAAAACAAATGTTTTTGGGAAAAAATTATATAAAGTGTCGTCAAAAAAGGCATACATATTTTGTATTTTTACCCTCAGAAAAGACCCTTAGAAACCCTTAGAGGGCTTTAAAAGACCTGAATTATCGCTTTACAGTGTTCAAGCCAATGTTCTAAGATGTCCTACGCTGATAACCCAGCCAAGTTGGTAGTAAAGTTTCTTATAAATTCTCACGAACGTAAATTTTTACGACCTAGGTCACCATTAATTTTCCGACAAATTTATGAATTTATAGTCTTTCAAGGGCCAGTCGTACCTACCCTCCATTTTGTTCCAATGATATTTTTTAAGTTTGACCTAAATAGCTTACGTACTTACATTTGCAACGGATATTAGACCTATTAATTTTCAGTAAGTTCCCCGAAGATCATCTCCTGGGGGAGTGAAAAGGGGTACAGTTTACAATCTTATATTAGCATGTAATAGAGTCGTAAACAACTTCACATCAACTTTTACACAAATATAGTGAAAAACAGAGTTAATGATTTTTTTACTTATAGAGTAGGTGGTAAGCCTGTAGGAAAAATGATGGAATGAATAATAATACTGTAAATTTTCCACACAGCATCTAGCCCCAAAGTAAGCAAAGCTTTGGTTATGGGAACTACATGACTGATTATATATATTTGAATTGTTTATACGTAGAAATAAGATTGTCACAAACTCAATTTAGCATTTTGTGCGGAATAATTTTATTTCTCGCCTCGTCAAAATAGGAAACGTTCTTAGAATTCTTCTTTCTTAGATTTATGGCGGAAAAGTTAATTTATATGTTGTCATTTAACAAACACAAATTGGTACAAGTAAACGACAAAATATGAATAATAATAGATATAAAATAAATCGCCTAATGCCTCACGCGTCTAGTCATTGTTTAGAACAAATAGATATTCGAGCGGCTAATCCACGCAAGTCGAACTAATTTTCGTTGTCAGTTCCAATCAATTGCTATTAGATAAATGGATTTCTGGAACACAATGTTCCAAAGCTAGAAGCTAGCTAATAGTCTTTCTCGTTATGTGATGCATCTTTGACACTTTAGCCCAGTTTCCTAACTTAGCGAGGTGCGTAGAAATGTTACTATTTTATTTTGTAATTCCTGTTCTTGGATCATTATGACACTATTCTCAATAAAGTAGAAATCGAGGCTTAGCACACGGACAATCAAGCAGACAGACAGAATAGACGTGACGAAACTGTCCTTTTTCGCCATTAGGTTACGATTCCGTAAAAACAACCTGAGTAGAACAATACCTGTGATCAAATAAAACTTTTCTGAGCTGATACATTGGCTTTTGTTCTATCCTACATCTTGATATGAGAAAATTTATAGACACATACAAACTCGTATAACGCGAGCATCTTCAATTTCCTGTTTCATTTCCATTCACATAAGTTGCTGTTGACTGGTTTTCATTTGCCAGCCTAGGTCGCAGTAAAAGCGGAGGCGGATTTTCAAGCGGGCATGGTATCTATAGGTACATTTTTACGTAATAACCGGTCTCCTGAAGAAATAGGGTGGAGAGGAGAAAACAGCATCAGCGAAGCAGGCAGGGCTTTCCCACCTAAGTGGAAAGGAGATGTGCGCTGTCTAAAGCAGAATGGCGATGTAATGAGTAGACTTTCAGGCGTAGGCAGGTAATTTCCGACCATCTGCGGAAACTTTCAAAGATTTTTAAAATCTAGACTTTTAGGGGGTAATTGCTGCTAACTGAAAGCAATTACCCCCAGGTAATTGCTTTCAGTTAGCAGGCTTCGTAAAATTTACTGATTTTGTATTAAATTGGTTTATTGAGGTGGAGATCGATCGAGAAGTATCGAGATTGCGGTTGTAAAATATGAAAGGCTGTCTATGAGCATTGATTATTTTACGAAACTATTTAATGATCATAAAAACAAGATGGACGTAGTGTTGAAATTATCGTGGCTTAGTATCACAGGATATTATTACGACTATACCACGTACTTAACTATTCTGAAATGTCAGCAGAAGAATTATTAAGTGTGTGGTATATCATATATCCGTAAATGAACGTAGTGGTTATTTAATCTATACAACACGAAGTTACAATTTGACAGCTGATCTAAACTTTCCGTAGCGCGCCATTCACTGTGTGACTTTAAGAAACTATTATATGGTAATAGATGTGTTAGTAACTGGTTCGCAACTGTGTCGCTACTGTGAGATTGTGGCCGTGAAGAATGAAGGGTCTTTGCGAAGAATGATACCTCTAGTAATTTTTCAGTGTCCTATTCCAGATTGTGATTTGTGACAAAATTTCGTGTTATTTGAGTAAGGAGTTAGTTGACATTGGGTTTGATGAGGGTTGACAGGTATCTCTTCAAATATCTGGTGCCATTTCAGGGCCCCAATTTCCTTGCCAATATGGAAACTAATACATTATTGGTGATATCATAAACATAATTTTACCATATTATAATACACTTTGTAAGTATTGGTCATATAGACGCCAGTACAAATATATACCTACACTCCATAATTTTGAAATTATAAAATCTCAAAAACTATGTAAACATCAACTTGTGTCTTTATCATCTAACTCTTGTTAACATTATCATGGTATAAGTTGATGTTTTTTTAGTTTTTGCTGTATAGGCTTTGTTTTTGCTTAAATCTTTGCGAAAAATAATATTGTAAGGTAAGATTGTTTAAAATTACAGCTTAGTTCAAGATATAGGAGATTAAAATATGTGAAATTTTGTATATATAGCAACAGATATTATAATACTATAGGTATAGTCTACGAATAAGCCAAGAGCGCTGGTTTTTATGTTCCAATAAATGTTTCATGCTGTATTTTCAATCACGCATAGAAAGTTTACGCTACTTTTTATCCGGGTACTATGCGGGGGAAGTCGTGGGCGGAAGCTAGTATGTTATAAGTCCCTTCTGAACTAACCCGAGGTTTGGCATAATTTGAAGAATATGAAAAAAAAACTCGTTTTTTTGTGCGTCTCCCAAGGCAATTTGAAAAATGTTTTTGGCAAAGTAATACTATAATACATAGGTATCTACTGTTATCAGCAAAATGTTGTCTTGTTTGCAGCCGATTAAAATGGTTAACTGAAACAGCAAAAGGGATTCCGTTCAAACCAAGTTTTCAAAGGAATGCCCATGGGTGATGACCTAGAATTTCAATGTGGTTCGTTGAGCAGGGGCAGGTATTATTGGCATTGATTTTACTTCTATGAGAGTACTTATGAAGGTTTTGAACGGACTAATTTAATCACTAGGGTATTCATAACGAGCATTTTAGATATAGTGCGTTTACCTACATAAGCTTGTCCGAACGAACGTAAGTAGGTAAGTATTCATGAACATTGCAAAATAATATAGAAATATAATATAAATATTTTATAAAAGAAAATAGTATTTCTTTCATAAATATTTTCTTGTATTATTAAGTAAATGAAATACAGAGTGTAATAAAATTATGAGACGTCCATAACATGAAAACGTAAGAATCAATCGATACGCAAAATATCGATTATTTCCACCCTTTTTATTTTGAAATATTTCTGAATGAAAGCTACGAAATCTCAGTTTTATTGCATTCATATTTGGATATATTTGAGGTCTACGTAACCTGTTTCATAGTAACTCCTAGTATTTCCAAGACCTTCTGCAATATTTCGAGAAACGAGACTCATAACAGTAGATTTTGCAATAAGCGAGATCAATGGAAAAACCATTAAATGACTTATGCTATCAAAATATTATCACCAAAATCAATGTATCAATCTTATCATAATTTTCCTCAGTATAAGTACGCAATTCAGCTCTATGTAGGTAGGCAAATAATGAAATGTCTTCCTGATAATAAAATGTCTTACCTCCAAATAGCATTGTTAGTTAAAATGGCGTGTGCTAATTAGTTGAATAAAATGGGCTATCTTCTTGCCTGAATCAGATTTGAACCCTTAAATTACGCGTTTAACGAGAGGGCTCTGTAAACATATTCAAGCTGGATACAGTGTTGTGACAATATCGAAAGTACATTGAATCGTTTGTTTATTTGCGAGTCGCTTTAAGTGTATAAAACAACCTCACTTAAATGTTCGATATCAACCAAAAATATAAGATAATTTAACAAAGTTTTTTTTTTGTTTCCAACTTTTGTTACAATAGATCGAAAAAAGACTTCTATTTCTAGTGTAGTTACTTTAACTACAATAGAAGTATATTTCCTACTACTATTGTTATTTTTTATTCTACTATTTTTAATTCGTATCATGGTATAAGTTTAATTTTAATCATTGGAGAAGGCATATACCACCACAACTAACTATTAATAATGTCTAATGTGCTTCATAAAGATATTTCTCGCTCTAAAATCTAAAATGTTTACTAGGTAACTTCACTAAAAGAGCATTTAAACCCTTGTTTAATCTCTATAAACTTACCAAGATATAAGTAATCGGCTCAGCAAAACTTATATCATGACTCCAATCGCTTTATTCCTTATCCTTTAGAGATAAAAATATTTTTCTGCATCAACTCTGTTTCGGTCATCGATTTAGTGTTGAAGAATTGGATTATTTGCTTTCAGAAAGTAATAAAAAAACCGTCCTAATAACACATGATGATGTTTCAACCTTGATTTTTATTTGCAAAATATTTCGTACGAAAAGAAATAATTCGGTCTATTGCGATATCATGAAGGCAACTTTACTCGTAGTATAAGGTTTACTATTTATTTATTTAGAACACTGAAATCAATCAAAGTTATTATACAATGTTATATAAAGGTTTTAAAACTATATATTCCCCCAATTATAGGAGTATTTTAAGTAGCACAAGGTATTTTAGTATCTTTTAAACTGAAAGTAGAAGTATTGATAACCTTCTGAACAGCTGAACGCGCACTCTATCTATTTCAAGAGCAAAGGTGAGATATAAAAGGCTTCAGTATTTCTTGGGCTTCACTGCGCGGGAATCCCGCTGAAAACTTTGTTTTATATCATACTTATAAAAGGAATACTTTGCAGTAGAAGAATAGCTCTTAAAACGTATAAAACAAAAATATTTAAAACCCAAGACGAAACGCTAAAAACTGTTTTATAAAAATTATTAATATCATGCTTAGATTTGTAAAATTAAAATGAATATAGTTGATATACCTATTGCTGTACCTATTGATACATAAGCGGAGCCTTCATCTGGGAAAACACATTCTTAGCCCAGATGAACTCATCTGGGAAAACACATTCTTAGCCCAGATGAACTAAGACTCATCACACCCAAAATGATCCTGCAGTTCCTAACAGCTGCAGGGCTAAGCGGTGAACTTTGAACGCCCCCTGAGGGGAAAAGTAAAGCACTGCGGCCGTCACAATAGGCCTGTGACGGCCGCAGTGATACCAAAGCCACAAAAAAAAAAATATGCTGTGCCTCCTAATGGCGTGTGATTATAAATCTATCTTAGAATTTCCTTTAAAAAATAGGATCACAAAAATCTGCAAATCCTTTTGGAGATGTGTATGGTACAGACAAACACACAACCGGTCACCCCGAACACCTCTGTATATATATTTTTCTACCTGTATTACCTATACAAACACATAATATGTATACTAGCTCCTTCTATCGCGAGTAAAACTAATTACTTACATCCAAACATTAACTATGCTGAACGTAGCTTAACTTCGCGTTTTCAAAATTCTTTCAGGGCGACTGGTCGAAGCGACGCGTGACCAGAGAGCTGGATCTTATCTGGGTCAACGCATTAGCATGCCATACAGCGTGGCAATGCAGCCAGTATTTTGGGAACGCTTCCGTCTAGTAGTGATCTGGATCAGTTGAGCTATCTATAGATCGTTTGTAACGGTCTTTAGGTGGCTAGCTGTTTCATCTGTATTTTTTGTATATACCTACTTGTAAATAGTTGTATGAATAAATGTACTCATAGCTTAACTAGATATGTCATTTATCTGTGAAGAATAACCGGGTAGATCTGGGTAGAATATTCTAAAATCTCTTCTTTGCAAGCAATTATTTTTGCTTGGTATGAGGGTGATATTTACAGGCTTTGATCGAGAGTAAAAGTGAACTGTCTGCTTTGATGAAAATCGTTCAGCAAAAGTAATTTAAACGAAATTATTATTTTGCGTTAATAGGCACAAAAGTAAAAAATAAACCAAATCAATTTGTGGCGAAAACACGTTGTCACTTATACGCTTTAGGTAACTATCTACAGTCTGACCTTTTAGGAGTCTGTATTCTTGGTGCATCTTAAATATGAAGTAAAGAGAACCGATGACGCCCAGCACAATGCCTGTGTCATAAACATTTCTAATTACCAAACCATGAAAGAACTAGCGATGTTCTACATTTATATTCATGCTTCATGTCTCCCTTCATAGGGAATCGATGAGTAAAATTAACCTACATAATGATATTATTTTTTGCTGATTAATAAGCGTCATTGGCTAGATATATAGTTACTTATAATAAGTGAGCTTGTCTATAATAAGGAAAAAGGTTATCTAAGAACGTACTCCTATCAATGAATCAATGTATATATATATAAAATATTGGCGTGACACACTGACTGACTGATAAGTGAATGACAAACAACGCTCAGCCTAAACGGCAAGCCCAAGAGACCTGCAATCTAGAGGGTATGTTCCTTTTGGTATGTAGGGTTGAATTACGAAAAAAATATACCGAAATTCCACCCCTAGAGGGTGTAGCAGGCAAATGAATGGTTTGTATGGAAAACACTTAACTCGGACGAAGTCGGGGAATGTTGTATTACTAGTCATCCATATATTATCACCGTGACTCTCTTCTTATATTGAATCTTAAAACTGTGTCAAAACAAATAAATAAACAGATCAACTCACCGTTTCAGAAATTCATTCTTAAAACACACAAAAAAAAACTTACTACACTGTTATAAAACACAATAGACTAGATATTTCACGCTAAATAATTGACATAAAGTACTGTCACATACACAAAGTAAACTATTTGTTTTATTTAAACAAAGGTATTTTGTAATAGGTTTGAAACGCGCGCGTTCTGAAGCGAACGACCCCCGTCTGGCGCTCAAGGGATGTTTGCGGTTCAATACGCATGCGCCCTCGTTGCCTCCATACACCCTTACCTACACATACATAAAAGACTAGATATGTCCTCACGTATACGCTTACATCTTCAACTAGGGTCTTCTTGTAAGCCTTGGTTTGGTTGGAGCACATGCAACAGCTCTTGCGTCAAGACTAGTTGCAATAACGCATGCCGCTAGCGCACGACACGATATGTGCGCTTTGAAAATCATTCAACTTATGCCTGTCCTGAACGCTAGATTAATTTAACGTTGAAGATGCAAGTTGGAGATGAAAGCGCATAGGTGTGGACATAGCTTTGAAACTGGTTGCATTGTGCACGAATTCACACTAACACACGTTTGACAAAAATCATAAATAAATAAATAAATAATTCTGGTCATTTTTTACACAGCATCATCTAGCCCCAAACTAAGCAGAGCTTGTATTATGGGAACTACATGACTGATATACTACTTATATACATTTTTTTTTGTAAATACATACATATTATACATAGAAAACACCCAGACCCGAGACAAATATTTGCAGATACAAACATTTATCCCTGGGTGGGAATCGAACTCGCAACCTTCTGCGTCTCAGGCGGGCCTTCGCCCACTGCGCCACAGAGGTCGTCATAGTTTTAGATGTACTTAGTTCTTATGTTTAACGTGATATAGACTTGAATTGTGTGACTCAGGAATAGCGGGGATTAAAGACATGTAGCAAATACAAAGTATCTAGGTATATGCTGTTCAACCCGAGCGTAAATATTATTCTTGAGTTGATATTTTTTAGTTCCACACGATAATAGCTATATTTTCTAGTTCAAACCTTTCTAAGAATAATAAAATAATTTTCTCGCTGAGATTAAAAACTGATTGAATTGCGCCGTTCAGTTTAAATGACAAGAGTTTAAGGCAGCTATGAAATTTCAGGGCTTTGAATGAAATGACTTTTTCGATGCTTTTACCGAAAACCCGAAATCTTATTACAAATAAAATTCAGAAATTATTATTAAAAATACTAAATTATTGTTTCATCAGCGTCATAAGTCAGTAGATGTCCATGACTGTTGTATAGTAGCGACAAAAGTAGATTAACAATTTCGATTCTATAACTCAAATATTTCTAGAGCCCGTAGATTGAAGTTCTAAATATTGGGCTTAATTTTAAGGTCTTTCTTGGCTAGTACAAAAACAAAGGCTTAAAAACAAATAAGAGAACTAATTCCAAAAACTATCGTGAACTTGACTATTCATATTGTAAAAACGGGAATTTTCACGTACTGCACTATCGGTGAAGGCACCGACTAAGTTTCGACTCATTCCGAGAGTCTTCATCAGGGTGAGTGGTTGCGACTTTCTCCTTCCGCGTCGCGCCGTGTAGTGCACGGAAGTGCACTACACGGCGAGTGTAGTGACTATGAGTCGAAACTTAGTCGGTGCCTTCACCGATAGTGCAGTACGTGAAAATTCCCGTTTTTACAATATGAAGAGAACTAATGTTCTTTTATTTGTTTTTAAGAAAAAGAGAATTATAAAACTCAAATGTTAATCTTATTTTGTCGCTGACAGAACTTCTCCTACAGATTGTCACTATGAACAGTTCTCTACATGGACTTCTTGTGATTTTTGTCGTTTCAATTTATATCATACTAGCTACGCCTCGCGGTTTCACCCGCGTAAGTTTCGATTCCGTATCGTGATAAAAAGTAACAGCTATGTACCTATCAAATTTCATCGCAAACTGTTCATTAGTTTTTGCGTGAAGAAGTAACAAACATATTATGTACATACTTACTAACACAATATTCGAATATACGAATGTAACCAACTTTTGTTTCTACCGGCGGCGATCTTATTAAATTTAGAACTCAAAAGCAGCTATTTTGTCTTAACTATGATAGTTAGATATATTCCCTCGAGGACTTTTCGTAGGTAATAATGAGTACTTTAATCATGTAGTACATAATTTTTATGTATCATCAAAAGTTTTCTCAGCGCACGCCAAATTATGAATTTCATAGAAAAAAATTTTGCTACATTGGGTTACATTATTGCAATTTTCTTCAGGATCTTTATTTTTTTGACAATAAATTATAGCCTATGTTACTGATAATTTAGCTTTCTATTGGTGAAAAAATGGTAAAATCGGACTAGTAGTTTCGGAGCTTATTCGGTATAAACAAACAAACAAAAAAATCTTTCCTCTTTATAATAATAGTATAGACAGATTTCCATCTGTCCTTGCTAGGGCATTGCCTGTCTGCTGTCTAGCCGGAAAGGGTAAATGACTGCGGATACAAAGGTAACATTAATGGTGCATGTCTGACCTTTAGGAATTTGAGAGGCACTTTAGAATAAGTCATAGATGGATAGAAGATAGAAAATCATCTCTATAAATCTTAGTAAATTTTGGGTACTATTTACCATAATTATATACGTTTTACTTAGATAAACAAATCTGAATATTGTTTATAAAATGTTATAATTATTATTCTTACAATTCTTTACTGTACACAGAAATAACTCAAAAATATATTAAAACAAAATATTAGGTGAGGCATGTACAAAGCCGAGATTAACCCTAAAAAGAGTTTATAAAAGTGTTAGTAGTTGTTTATTAATATAATGAGATGTGACTTTAAAAAAAACAAAGTAAAGACTATAAAACCACATCATCTTTTATAAGTTATGTGAAACCCGCGCATCTGACGGAAACGGTTGCACCTATTCGTAGCTACACGCGTAGCGGCGTAGCACAGTTGGAGCTACGCCAAGGGTCGGTGACCCCGACTCACCCTCCCTATTTATCAATTCTTAGAGGGGCTGATAAACTGATTTAAAGATCCTGTTCAGCCAATGACACAAACTGGTAGTTATTCATAGGAGTTTAATAGTTTACTAAATTATATTTCCGGTTTTCAATCAGGTCGTGACCCATAAAATCCAAATGAAACTAATGTTATTTGTTTATTTTTCAATAGTTGGTACTAGCAATTGGTCCGGCAGTGGTAGACTAGGATATCCCAATAAAAAAACAGAAACGAAGTCACATTTTTTAAGACGTTTGCGTACATACTCCCGCGATTAGCTTGTAATTTGCTCCGTTTGAATTTGTAAGCAACATAATATTAAGTGGTGTACAATAAAGAGTTATCTATCTATCTATCAATCTACATACTATTTACAAGTATGTTGACTATTTTAGATATTAAAACTTAATCTCAAAGAATATTTGTTACAGAAGAGCGAGTTCCCCTACCACAGATATACTTAAGAGAAGACCTCAAACCCTTTTCTGTAAAGTTACATAAATAAAACATTTTGTATTTGACTAAAATAAAGACACCACTATATAATAATACGACTGACATTGGAGGGCAAATTATAATATTCTAAATCAATGATCAATGAATCAAATCCTATAAGTCTTTACAAAGTATGTAAATAACTATTACTAGGTTTTTCTTTTTCTGTGGTAGACTAATTGATGCTCAAAAAGTCACTTGTTGTCAAGTGTACATTTTTATTCCTAGTTTATGTAAGCGTTTTGAGGCAGGCAGCTGCCGAATTAGCACTTCAAAAAGTAGCCGTACAAATATCATGGAATCATTGAATTACAGATTATGCTTTCTTCACACTCACAAACTCTTTTTTTACACACACATTCAAACACATATACTCTCAAATTTCCTACGAAAATGTGCAAGGCACATCATGTCTGTAAGTTCCAAGACCCCCTCAGATTTTTCTTGAATGTTCTTATTTTATTTGTTTTGCCCTGTTTGTGTTATTTTTTTATGGAAATCGATTTATCTGTGACCGGTCTCCCGCGATACCTAGTGCGGGGACCAACAGCAACTGTATTGTAATTCTGTATTTTTGGTAAAATAAATGTATTTCATATTGTAAAAACGGGAATTTTCACGTACTGCACTATCGGTGAAGGCACCGACTAAGTTTCGACTCATTCCGAGAGTCTTCATCAGGGTGAGTGGTTGACTTTCTCCTTCCGCGTCGCACCGTGCACTACGGCGCGACCCTGATGAAGACTCTCGGAATGAGTCGAAACTTAGTCGGTGCCTTCACCGATAGTGCAGTACGTGAAAATTCCCGTTTTTACAATATGAATAGTCAAGTTCACGATAGTTTTTGGAATAAAATAAATGTATTTGTTTATGTGATAAATATAATTTAATTACAGCTTATAGAGGTAGATTTGTAGGGCTTGTATATGCCAGACCGTTGCGCTTATGACACTATGCTGGCAAAAATGATACGATTACTTTTCAAAACTGTACAATAGTAAAATTATTTTGAGTAGAATTGCCCTCCTATTTATAATCACTCCGTAACTTTATCGGCTCAATAACTCTGGCCTTGTCCTCTTCTAACGCTAAACAAAGGACAGGGATGGGCAACTTATATCGAGGCTTGAAAGTTTTTTATGAGACAGATAGAATATTTATTTATTCATTTCAAATTACTTTTATGTTACTAACTTAGCAATTGTGGTTTTAGAAGTAACATTTTTTATTTATCGAGAATATGCAAAATTGATTATTGTAAACCTCTACATAGATTCCTGGTAATCCTATCCTACTAATATTATAAACGTGAAAGTTTGTGAGCATGGATGTTTGTTACTCTTTCACGCAAAAACTACTGAATGGATATTAATGAAACTTTATGGTAAAATAGCTTATACATCAGAATAACACATAGGTTACTTTTTATCCAGGTAACACGCGGGCGAAGCCGTGGGCAGAAGCTAGTATGGTAATAATTGGAGTATATGTTTTCCTACCGCTACAAGCTCAGGATAATTGGCTATAAATACTTTTATGAAACGTGTTTCTAGATTCAGACATTTGAGTGGTCACTCAAGGGTTAGGCGATAGACAGACACGTAGGGTCAACAGATAACACAAACATTCACTCAACCCAGTTACCTACATCGGCCGTTTATGGAGATGCGTAACGCTTGGCACTCGGCCAAACGACGGCTATGGTCTTATTATAAGCACCTAACAATGTAGATAACACCTTTTACTTACATTGTTTGGGATGTACCGTTAACCATGAGAAAAAATTGCAAATGTATTTTTGCCCGTCTTTTTAGATCAACCATTCTATGGATAATCTGTGGTGACGCAATCTTCAATTTAACAGTATAATTTGATCAGTTTAAACAGATATTCAATAGGATTTACCACAATCGGAGCTTACCAATAAGTTATTTGTTGACTCATGTAGATATAATATTAACGGTCACAGAGAGTACATTCTAAAACTCGGATAAAATCTCAATGTTCAGTCTGTAAAGGGTTGCGTGGGAAGTTGAAGTTTGCACGGAAGTCCGGCAAAGCTGCGAGTGTTACATTCACGAACTCATCTGTAAGTGCACAGAGAGAGGTAACCACAAAAATATCTGCTCACCACAGCTTCCGTTTGTACATTACTAATTTGGTCACGGAACAACCAACGATCTCCTGGACTGTGGTCTACTACGGTTGGAAAAGCGCTGAATAACTTTCCACTTTCAAACATGAATTCAAGGAGATTTCCAGCCATACAAGAATGTTCGGAGATAAATGCTTTCAAAAAAACAAGAATCTTTTATGTTACCGCATCAATAAATAAGATAAATATTTTTACTAACATTTATAAATTGACTCTACAAAGAGAAGAATTCATTCAAATACTTAGCCATGATCTTATGAATGCCCTCGTATATTTTATCTAATCATCCCTAACAGGATTTCTAGAAAACATTATCTCAAGGTACGACTATATCCCGGGATCAATGGTCTCTAAGTAGCACTAAAGCTATAAGTAGCTCTTTAGGAGTAGCGTGGGGCATGCACTTTTGCACTTCTAAATAAGGTACATTACTTTGCTGTCTGACGCGATTTACGGTTGTGTAGTTCTGTTTTTGTACCAAATGTACACACAACAAATAAAATTTGGGATAATTTTAAATAGTTTCATTTTCCATTCCATGGCTTTTCCAAAGAAATTAATTAATTTTTTTATGAACAAAAATAATAATTATAAATATTTTTTTTTTTCTAAATGTTGCGTATTCAACAAAGAAACGTTTCCTTATATAAGTTATAATAATATTTTAACATATAAAAAAATATGTTGTTTTCAAATGGATCGCAAAATTTTCTTGATGTGTGTATGTAACTGACTGGGTGACAATCGTCAACCTTACCTATCAAGTACCAGGACAAGTTATAAGTTTACCCTTTATATCTCTGACTTTATGTAATGTATATAACGTAAAAAAATTGTGCAACTTTTATCTCTGACAAGCGCTTTATTTGCTATTATTTGCTATCGTCTCATAAAAACCTTTCTTTGGATACCAAATCAGTATTGGCAAAATAATTTTACCAGGACAAGTTATAAGTTTACCCTTTATATCTCTGACTTTATGTAATGTATATAACGTAAAAAAATTGTGCAACTTTTATCTCTGACAAGCGCTTTATTTGCTATTATTTGCTATCGTCTCATAAAAACCTTTCTTTGGATACCAAATCAGTATTGGCAAAATATTTTTTCTGAAAAATCATGAACTCACTACAGTAGGCACTATGCAGATTAAAAACCATTTTTAACCGACTTCAAAAACTCAATTCGTCTGTTTTTTTTGTGTTTAGGTTACGCAAAAACTTCGCTAATAATATTATTGTGAACCGATTTTAATGATTCTTTTAATTATACCTTATACAGGACAACCCATATAAATTTTATAGGAATAAAATTTAGGTGAAGAAATTTAATATCGGGCTTTTCAACATCCCGTTATTTGAAGTAAGTTTTTATGATTATTTTATTCAAAAAATGTAGAATGTTATATGAGGTATGAGCAGGTGAAGAAAAGTTCCACGAGAAGACTTTTGCGAAAGAAATAGTATATTAATCGTCCATGAATTCTATTGCAGTAAAACAAGACAACAGCAAAAATATTGCTATACCTAAACCGCATTTTAACCGGGGGAAAAATATGGTAATATATGAACGAAAAACGAACCAAAAACTGTGTAGGTGCCAGTTAATTGCATCAGAACTAAAAAACGTAGTAAAGACTGTTTCACATCGACGGTATCACTGGACGACTGCGCCACAAGCGCTCGCCCTGCTATCGATCCAAACCAAAAACAAAGAGAGATGTTGAATTGGGATTTTTTATGATCTGAAGAGTCAGTAAGTTAGTACCATAATGTATAATGAACTCAATTACATTTCGGTTTCCATTTGCTCTGTGCCCCAGACTCAACAATGGCCAATATTTTATTGTCAACTAGCCTATGCCAACGGCTTTGCCCGCGTGGTATCTGGACAAAAAGTAGTAGGTATATGTGTTTGTCTAGGTCTCGAAATTCCAAATTTCATCTAAATCGGTTCAGCTGTTAGCAACAAACATCTAAACATCAAACCTTTGCATTCAAAATTTACTAGCTACTGTCCACGGCTTCACCCGCGTGGTACCTTGATAAAAAGTAGCCGCGTAGCATTCATAAGAAACCCATTCGCTCGACCGTTTTTTGTCAACTTACGTTTTAAAATTGGTTTTCACAAAAAAACCCTTTTATTTCAACGGGATTGTATATAGTCTATTTTCTGAAAGTTAATTCTAAGTATTGGTGAAAGAATTTTGGAAATCGGATAGGTAGTTTCGGAGATTACTCCCACATAAAAACTCACAAACTTTATCTTTATAATATTGAATAGAAGTAGGATATGATGCTGCGCTGTGAAAATGCAACACCTATCAGATAGAGCATACCACAGAACAGAGTACTTATTATAGAAAGGAGAAGACAAGGCATTTCTACATCGTTGGACTGCCGCGTGCGGTATCGACCCAAGCCTACAGTAAAAACGAAGATTCACGAAGAATTTTTCGTAAAGTACCCCATCCTCGCATAATATTCCTCAATACTGAGAGTCGTGAACCCTTCTAGAGTTTATCTTGGACGTAAAGCGCTATCGTGATCTGTTGCTGGCGCACTGCATGGCTTCGTGGAGATTTGAGTCATACTTCTAGGACGCACTAATAAAACGTTATATACCCTACTTCTATCATGTGTATCATGAAAGGATAGAAATGGATAAGACGTATGATTATGTATGTACTATTCGATTAGATTATCTTTGTTTCCAAGTGTCAAACTTGAAGCACCCTTGTTGGATAATTCTAACAAATAGTCGAAATGTTTATAGTGAAAATTTTACGCTTTAATATTAAACATGGTTCCTTTTACTTGTTTCAAGTATCACATAATTGTGTTGTTAACATTTTAGAATTCTTGATTAATTAAAAATATTGTAAGTAAAATAAGTATTTTTTGTTTAATTCATATTCAAAGGTGCCCAAGGTAGGTTCAAAGAGTTACTTCACTAAAATGACAATTTTCATCTCTAAATCCTTAAGATATTAATCATATTTTTTATTGAATTACGTAGTTAAATCTAACTACAACAGCGAAAAATTTAAATACCAATAACTAATTTAAGTTTTACAGACACGGATGTTAAAATGTTAAAAGGTGCCTCCTTATCTCCCCTACATTACTGCAGCAAAAACAAATAGAATCTCGCTATTTTGAGTATGCCGAAAATTAGAGTCCATTTTCGTGTTAATGTGCCCGAAATTTCTAATTTGTCCTCAATCGTTTTTGAGTTATTAAAAAAAAATTGTTTTTGCTGGAACGAATTTCGTTTGTGGTTGAGCTAGACGAATCAAAAGTATAACAAAAAACCTATAGTCAAAACTTTGAGCAATTAACATATCCATATTTTTCTAGCTCGATGTAAACCTATAGATGACTGCCGTTCATAGCTTTCCTTCCCAAAAAGACGTGACCGGATTAGCAACGACTCAAAACTCCACCTTAAAGGCTCTGGCACACCAACTCTGTGGAATTGAATAAAAGACATCGAGCGTAGAAATTGATGAAATGTAAGTCTTTGAAACCGTCTAGATAAGAATTCAACATTTTACTCTTTTCTCAGAAATGTCTGATTCCTTTGATCAACGTTTCTTTTATGAATAAAAATGGTTCACTAAATTTTATTAAAATACTTTTAAGTTTCCTTTGACACTTCGCAATGCCTAAGCCAGTGGCTATTAACCTATAAACTATGTACAATTTTGCCTACTTTGATATTTAGATTGTACTAGCTTCTGCCCACGGCTTCGCCCGCGTGGTACCTGGATAAAAAGTAGCCTATGTGTTATTCTGATGTATGTATAAGCTATATTACTGTAAAGTTTCATCATAAAGTTTGTGAGGATGGATGTTTGTTACGCTTTCACGCAAAAACTACTGAACGGATTTAGATGAAACTTTACAGTAATATAGCTTAAACATCAGAATAACACGTAGGCTACTTTTTATCCGGTTACCACGCCGGCGAAGCCGTGGGCAGAAGCTAGTTTATAAGTAAATCAGTCATGTAGTTGCCATAATACAAGCTCTGCTTAGTTTGGGGCTAGATGATGCTATGTGAAAAATGACCAGCATTTTTATTTTTATGAATTGTTCGTTGTTATCGTTTATCGTTGTTATTTTATATTTTTTCAGTTTAGCTGTTCATTCAGTTTACATGTATTTATTGAGCTCCTTAGTATCACTAAGTTAACTAGATAGAATAGTGTTTTTTTGGTCCAACCTTTTTTTCAGGAAAGACAGAGGGCAGCAGTAGTGTGAACCATTCTTTCATAAAACTTGAATTCATTCAATCTTTCTTGAATAGCTAAAAAAATACGTGTTTTAACCGCATTAAAACTCGACCACAATGTCTAGTATCGAATATTTGCACAAAATGACCGTAATGTATGCACATTGATTTCTATGTTTATCATCACCATTTTTGTTCAGACCCACCCTACTAGATAACGGCTTTGTCTTTGAGTCATTTCCAACTGCATTCATTGGAAGCCATGTGACTGTATAGGATCTCTTAAAAATGTTTAGTTTTAGTCTTTATATTAGTTTATTATTGTGTGTAGCTTCGGTTTTTGCTTCGAAAGTTATCGAAGGGTAAGTTTAGTTTGTACGTCGCATAACAAGTTCCACAAATTGTGAAGTTTTCCCGTTATTCGCCAAATGTTGATAAAGGCTACTGGATTCAATATTATGATACAATTTGCACTATAAAAGACACTTATATAACTTGACTATTTATATTGTGAAAACGGGAATTTTCACGTACCGCACTATCGGTGAAGGCACCGACTAAGTTTCAAAATACAAAAATATGATTTGAATGTAATCTTCCTAGGTTCTGCTCTATTCATGTGGAACAGGAAAAACAGAATAAGTAGGTATCATAACTGCCCAAGAGGCATAACTCAATTGGGTAATTAATTACCAACACCAATTTTACAATTCCAGATCTCAGCCCGTGCTTCAAAAGACAGTTGAGTCATTGTTTACGGAACGTTCCCAAAAGACCCACGCGGGAGCGTGCCAAGTTCTTAAATCCTCCAAACGGCAAATGAAATTGTGCCGGCGGGACTACGGTCTCCCAAAAGTACTCTCTATAGCAAAAGAACAAGCAATAACCGCTTGCGAGGAGACATTCCAGTACGATAGGTGGAACTGCTCACTTAAATTCAACCGGAAAACAAACCGAACGATCTTTGAAAAAGTTTACAGAGAGACAGCTTTCGTATATTCCCTTATGGCTGCGTCGATAACCCACGCAGTGGCGAGGGCTTGTGCATCAGGAGATATGATTGCGTGTTCTTGCACCTTCGGAAAAAAGTCTTCATGGAAAGGCAGCGGATGTGGCGATGATTTCAAATACGGCAAACAAATCGCAAAACATTTTCTAGATTACAAACATGCCGGCAACGACCAAGTAGGTGAGGTTCTTAAACAAGATGTGATTATTGGCATCGACGTTGTAGGCGAACAGCTGAGGGAAGTCTGCAAATGCCATGGATTCTCTGGATCATGCACGACCAAAACCTGCTGGAAAAGACTGGGTCCCTTCAACTCTGCGATGGGCCTGCTGAAAAAACTTTACCATCACGCTGTAAAGAAGAAAAGGGACAACAATAAAATGGCAAAAAGAGGTGTCGGTCATAAGAGAAGAAAGCTTGAAAGGCATGACTTGGTATACTTTCATAAGACTCCAAACTTGTGTGCTAGGACGAAAGGTAGGATTTGTAGGGATAGGAATAATTGTTCAACTCTGTGCTGTACTAGAGGGTATGTGACTAGAGTAAGGAACGTTACGACGAGGTGTAGGTGCAGAATGGTAAATTGTTGTTTTGTTGAGTGTGATACTTGTGTGGAAGAAGTGGATATTTTTACTTGTAAGTAGATAATGATGAGTTAATGATTGCCAATTTTGTATTAGGTATTTATTAAGTTTAGTTTTCAATTTCTCAGTCGGCTGGTTAACGATGGTGTACGTAGATATGCGGAAGACAAGACGGAATGTGATAAGAACATAAGTAGGTAAAACCTTCATGTGAAAATATTGGGGGTGCCAAATGGCAGTGTCGCTGTGATGTAGGGTAAGATATAAAATAAGAGGCCATGTGATCTTGTATGAAATTAACAGAAATTTAAAAGTTATTTTACGAAAAACTACTTTTTTTTGGTCACGACCTCTGTGGCCCAGTGGGCGAAGGTCTGCCTGAGACGCAGAAGGTTGCGGGTTCGATTCCTGTCTCGAGACAAATGTTTGCAAGGTATGCAAATATTTGTCTCAGGTCTGGGTGTTTTTCTATGTATAATATGTATGTATTTACAAAAAAAAAGTATATAAGTAGTATATCAGTCGTGTAGTCCCCATAATACAACCTCTGCTTAGTTTGGGGCTAGATGATAATGTGTGAAAATGTCCTGCATTATTTATTTATTTATTATTTATTTAATAGGTACCTCATCATTATTGATGTAATCATATAAACTGTAGGTAATTTTAATGTATAACAAAGACCAAGCCGACAAAGACGTTACCACGTCATCTATCGGCTAATGGGTGTATTAACTGACAAACCACTTACACAAAGGGCAAGGTGCGGCCATTCGGGTATTACTATACACCTTCGTGCATGTGTGGATGACAGAGCCTTTTAGTAACTAATAAAATATAAAGATGGCGCTCAAAGACTTCTTGAGTTACACGGTAGCCAAACACAGAGGGCGCATTTGAAATGATTGCAACGATTTCATTTTTTACGATACCTTAATATTATCTATATAAACTAACTAAAAATTAAAAATAATATTTAAATTTTTATTATAAATTCTTGTGGTTCAGACGTTCATTCCAATTTATTAAATAAGTCGTATGAAATTAAGATGCATCGAGATAAAGTCGATCGCGAAATATTATACCTACGCGTTGAACACGCGAGCCAGTGAGTTTATACCAACACTTGAGTATGAGTATAACATAGTGGCCAACTCCGAAGTTAAAGTTTAGGTCGGACGAAGGCTTCCAGCATGACTGAGCAGGTTTAAGACCCAGACCGACCATACCCGGAAACACTGATTCTTTCAAATCACGCAGAACCTCAAATTTTTTCGGAATATTAAAATAATAGATTTTCATATGTTATATATCAACTGGTATTGCAAGCGTCCATAAATAAATAAATAAACGCCCAACAAACACATACATAATCCTGACCCCACGCTAGGATCCTCTATGTCGTGGGTATCAGGAACTATAAGTATCGTGGTACCAAAACACATGGATTCCAAACATTAGGCGGTTACCATAAGTAACGGTAACCGATTATTAACAGGTGGGATGTATGTTTGTTTGCAACTATAGTTGTATTAAAAAAAAGATACTTACTTGAGACCCGCCTCCGCTTAAAGCATAACCTTTCCGCTACCGCTTATGACTTATGTAATATCTATATCTCGAGCCCAGGACAGAGCCAGCCAGGTGTATGATCTTACATGACGCTCTCGGGTCGCAACTGAGGGAGCAATAAATAAATTTCACCTCCTCACAACCTCCTCATAATATTTGAAATGTCATGCATCCAGTTTACATACAGGATGATCAATTTGTGCGAATGATAGACATCTTCAGATATATACTCAATGCGTAGATCTTTGAGGTTGCCAAGTATGGGGTAATCAGAGACACGTAAAAACATATTATGCCCAGGGATCGGAATAGGTAGAGTTTTTTTGAGTGCCAAATGACGTCATATTCACTACGAAATCTTAATACTTCGTAGAAGTGAATTTGACGTCATTTGGTAGATACTTAAAAAAATCTACCTATTCCGATCCCTGATTATGTCGCATGCCCACGTTTTGAAAGTACTTAGTTAGCATTCCACGTGACAGGTTGCAAGCCCATCCTCGCTTATTGGAACACTAACCGATGGCACATGTCTTGGAGTGTTTGGTGCGTGAATCTACTGTTTAATAATAGGGTAAATAACCGAGAGATTTCGAATGAATGGAAACACTTTTTTAACAAATGACGCACGATGACTCGAAAAATTCTTGAAATCTATTTTATGTGTAATTTTTCCATAGATCATTATGATGAAAATCTTGTACACCAACAGATGACTGGTCTTCAAAATATCCTGGCAAACTAATACGGATACGCAGGTATGAACGTGGCTAAACATCGCTACATTATCATTATAACGCCTTTAATAGACTATAAACCATTAGCTGACCACAGGGTTGCGGTTTGTTTTCGATGCCAACGCACATAATTACGATATTAATGAAAATAAAGAAAAAACGGCAGCGAGATTTATTTATTTATTGACCCTATGCAAGATCTGAATGTAGGTACCATTAAGATTCGAACGAAAAACACATAAGAGAAATTATAAAGTAACTTATATAGATTCTTGGCAGCTTAGACCAAAACAGCGTTGAAAATCGTCTTAAGCAAGGCAGTTAAACCACGGATATATTAATATGAGTACCATAACGCTGAACCTGGGATTACATTTGGCTGGCTTTTTAAATATTTTTTTTTAAATAATGCTGGACATTTTTTCACACAGCATCATCTAGCCCCAAACTAAGCAGAGCTTGTATTATGGGAACTACATGACTGATATACTACTTATATACATTTTTTTTTGTAAATACATACGTAATATACATAGAAAACACCCAGACCTGAGACAAATATTTGCAGATACAAACATTTGTCCCGTGGCGGGCATTGAAACCGCAACCTTCTGCGTCTCAGGCGGACCTTCGCCCACTGCGCCAATGTGTCGTCAATGTTTTTAAATGGCACTGTGTTGAGATTATTCTAAAACATTGTGTTTTTTAAACAAATTAAAAGGTTCTAAAATGCTAAAACTACTTGTAAAAATTTTTCATGTTCTGTACACACTTGTTCTGGGTCTGGATGTTGTGGTACAACGGTACTCGTAGTGCGTGATACTCACGATATCGATAATCCTAGTGTGGGTTCAAGAATAATTATAAGTGACTGTTGGGTGCTTTATATATTTACTAGTTGTTGCCCGCGGCTTCGCCCGCGTGGTATGTTAGTAAAAGTAGCATATGACCGTATCCAGGCTTCAAACTATATCCACCAACTTTTTAATGAATCGAACCAAGGATTACAATTTATACAAAGTTTAGAACTTAATTGCACACCCCTAAAGGGTAGTTTTGAAAAAATAGAAAATACGTGTTTCATTATTTACTTTAAAGTTTATTTGTACAAGGTTTTGAGCGAATCAAACAATTTTTTCATAGAAACTTTACCACCCTGTTTAACCTCATTAGGGGTTGATTTTCGAAAATAAGATATGCCTATGTGCTATTCCAGAACCTAAACTATCTGCATTCCAAATTTCATCAAAACCGGTTTATAGTAGTTACGGAGATACGTGGTAACAAACATTCACACACACACACAGACTTTCGCATTTATTATATTATATATAGTAGGATAATGTTGAGGGTTCTGGTTTGCTTGCAGCTTGACTGAATTTTGAAATGAGCGATGTGAGTTGGTTAAATGTCAGGCGAGAGTTGCAATCGAGTTTTAAATCCATAGTACAAGCAAAAACCAAGCTATCCGAGACAATGCCAATAAAAATGATGTTATTCTAACCAATTACCGGCTATTAAATAAGTCTTTATTGCCGTAATGCTCACGTCTCGTGATTATTTTGTTTTATGAACTGATGAATTTTATTATTCTGGTTGGAATTTATGGAACTTGTACGTTCAGTTTGAAACAGAGTATCTAATTGATAAACAAAATTTTTGTACAAAGTTGTTAAATGCCATAGGTCGGTTTTATCGATAATCTTAGGAAAACAACGTGAGGAAACTGGCATACCTTAAAACCATGCCCATGCCTTAAGGCATGCGATCCAATGTGCTATAGTGTTCCCATAAAGCGGCGACGGGTTTGCAATTTGTAAAACGCGGGTATGTGCGAATTGTCATGGATGTACCTCTTGCATTAACTATCTACCTGAAGATGTCTAACAAGGGGAATACAGTCGTGAGCGTGTTTTTATATAATACTAGCTACGCCCCGCGGTTTCACGCGCGTGAAAAATAATGAATTTAAAAGTATTTTACTGCTACGTATATACCCATAACAAAAAAACTATTTATTTGAATAAGAATTAATACTTAGATACGAATGTAACCAAATTTTGTTTCTACCGGCGATCTAATTAAATTTTAGAACACAAAAGCTGCTATTGTAACTTAACTATGATAGTTACATATATTTCCTCGAGGACTTTTTTGCAGGTAATAATGAGTACTTTAATCATGCACATATTTTTACGTGCCATCAATAGTTTTCTCGGCGCACGCCAAATAATGAATTAAAAGTAAGTAGCAAAATTTTATATGTAAAATTTTGCTACTGTGGGTTACATTATTGCAATTTTCTAAAGGATCTCTAATTTTTTTGAAAATAAATTATAGCCTATGTTACTTCTTGATAATTTAGCTTTCTATTGGTGAAAATCGATACAGTAGTTTCGGAGCCTATTCGGTACAAACAAACAAAAAATCTTTCCTCTTTATAATATTAGTATAGATTTTATATTTAAACCTCAAAAAAAACCTTGGAAGTAGTAACACGCTGTGTAACCAATGACGGAAATCAAACGTCGCTATCAATTATGAATGTTGGCTTAAACCGATGAAGTTGTCGATACGTGTATAGAGACGTAAAATACTTACTTTTTGTTTTGTCAATCTGTCTGTCGCGGGGTTTCGGTTAATTAATTATGTATAATAACGCGATATTATGCATATCGCATCACACGGTTCGATAGATAACGCGTTTCAGCGATTATCCACTCATAACTTTTTTGTTTGATAACTACTTAGTTGATTGAAAATGTTAAAATAGTTTAGAATTTGTTAGCAAGGATTTTAACAGAAGCTCATCTCGTATATTCACAAATAGTCGTAGTAAAGTCTTGATCTGATAAACGTCAAAATCAATATTCTACTAAATAATAATTGGCAATTTGATTGGGAAGTGTTCACAGTGTAAGTCATATAGTACTTCCATGTTGATTGAGTATCTGATTGCCTGGTGCAAGACTATGTAGAGTACATAAGGCTGGTAGTTTGCTGATAATATTACGTGTGGGTGCGTCTGGGTCGATTACTTCGTAGTTGAAGTATTCTGCATCCTCATACAGCCGTCTTGAGATTGAAATCAGACGTCAAGTAGACTGAAAAATACCTACCTACATATTTTAGAGACTTTCCGTTATCTTTATAAATAAAAACCAATTATCGCATGCATGAGAGATCATCTTGAAAACGAATCGACCGATTTTGTTGTTTTTTTTTTGTGTTCGTAATTGTCAGCTATTTATTTAAGCTGAAATATTTGATGTTGAAATAAAGTATTTTCAATCTTTCTATTGTCAGGACAAAGTTTGTATGAAAGATATATTTTAGAAAATCTACCGGAAAAGATGGAAATTTGGACGTCCCGTGCGAAGCAGGGGCGCGTCCCTTGTAAATCCTACTACTATTATAAATGTGAAAGTTTGTGAGGATGTATGTATGTTTGTTACTCTTCCACGTAAAAACTACTGAACGTATTTTGATGAAACTATATAGAAAATTAGCTTATACAACAGAATAACACATAGGTTATTTCTTATCCGTGTACTACGCGGGCGAAGCCGTAGGCAGAGCTAGTATTAAATAAAAATCCAGTAGACAGAAACATGCATATTTTTGACTCCAAAAAACTAGGATTCCCTGTATTGTAGGTATCTGGAACTACGAGTACCGTGGGACCACAACATCCCCTGGATCAAATATCTGCAGAACCTGCAAATGTCCCGCAGCGGAGATTGACCCCCTCTTGCTATTCGTCCGCTGAGCCATAGAGGTCATAATGTAGATACATAGGATAGATAAATATATAAATAATGCTGGACATTTTCCACACAGCATCATCTAGTCGGCGGGAATCGAACCCGCAACCTTCTGCATCTCAGGCGAGCATTCGCTCACTGCGCTACAGAGGTCGTCAATCAGATAGATTCTTCACAAACCGATAAACAAGCCACAATATAAGTTGACAAACGCAAATTAAAAAAATAATACGCAGTCTTACAACCGTACCACCCACCAGACTAACCACCCTTTAGATAATTTCAACATTGTTATTGTTTACGAGCACTTTTTTAAAAGCTACCTCAATTTAAAATGTAAAAATATTTCCCTAAAGGATTAAAAAATAGCCACTTACAAAGGATGGCAATTCTTAACAAGTTCTTAACAACACATTGTAATCTGTCCATTAAATATTATACATTGATTTTCGGTAGTAACTTTAAAAATCATCGAATCGGAAAATGAGACGTTATTTGGTTTTGTCAAAAGGATTTACTTGTCTAATGATTTCTGAGATTTACTAAGAAACTTGTAATTTCCTTATGGTATAGTATGGTAATGCAACTTTGTTATTTCGAAACAGTGTTGCAATGTTGCATTTACCTGCATCAAACAAGGCCATATTTGATGTCTGTGTCAAAGTTCTTCAAAATTGATAAATAGCTTGTGCCCAAATTTTTACTAAAAATGGGATATTATCATGGTATCATGTTTCCCGATATTTCAGCACAGTTGCATGTACTATGATCACGGGAGGAACTGAAGTCTTTGCGGGTTTTGACGTACAAATCGAACTACCCTCTTTCTCACTCTTTCAAACTCACAAATCATTGTAAATATCCCATTTTTAGTCAAAATTAGCCTGTGTCCTCAGTTTTAACCTAGTAAAAAGTGTTAGTCTAGGTCATTTTTATATTTATTCCAAATTCCAACCGAATTGGTTCAGCCGTAACGAAACATATTAGCAAGATTATGTATAATTAAGATTTTGAAATTATTGTGACAGAGGAAACAAAATTTAATATAATCATATTTCATTACCGTCTACATAGTCTAAAACCTAAAAGTTTTTTAACTTCATACATAACATGAACGGAAATAAAACCGTCTATTTTAAAAATTGTAAGCACTCAGAGCCTGTTTACACAGACGTTTGACGAGCGTCAAAAAAGTGGTCAAGCCCAAATTTGTATGAAAACGCGTAGTTCCATTCACAAGAACCACACGTACGGTTACTTTAAACGTCTATTGCCCCAATGGTCCAACCCAAATTCGTATGAAAACGCGTAGTTCCATTCACAAGAATCACACGTTAGGTCGCTTTAAAGGTCTGTCGCCCCCGTGTCGGCGAGGCCAATCAAAACGCGTACTACATTGCAACGCGCGTGACTTGGAGCGAGCGAAGACTTCATAATCAGCGATCAATGACGTCTATCGTTGGAAAAACATCGCGACAACCTTCAGACAGCTGCAGTGATACTATTCACACGAACTTCTGCCAGGCGTTTTATTTGCAGCTGCGCTGTAGCAACACTGACGTCCGTGTAAATAAGCTCTTACTTAAAGAAGTACCTGCGAAACAATTATGCCAAAATACACCCATTATCAGATCAATTTTAAATAAACACGTCAATCTCAAGCACAACAAAAGATATCTCACCGGAGCGAATGCAACAGATCTTAAGTCTTCGAGTAAAGCACACTTACCTGCTTGAAGACGATGTCCATTTAATCCTTACACAATAGCGTTAGGATCACTAGGATCAATAAATGCAACGAGTTTTGTTTGTGACAAAGTTTACAGTTACGGCCTTCTTTACGTGGGCTGTGGTGCGTATGATAGGTTGGTACAAAAGATATTGCGTTTGGGTATAAAAAGGTGATTGCAATCCTTGGACGTTTTGAAATATCGATAGATAGATAGAAAATGCTTTATTGCACAAGGTAAAACATGTGCATAAGCGAATTTAATGCTAATTATATTTTTTTCCAGCTAACCTTTGTGTAGTGTAGTGCGTTTGAAGAAAATAACTACCAAATAAGAGAAATTAATTCATTAATTTAAAAAAAACAAGCAACAACATTTTTCATAAACTACATACATACCAATTACATACATAAATGTGAATAAGATATAGCTATCATATCTTAGTTTTTTTAAGAAGCATGTTTATGCCTTATGCAAGATCCATCAAAACAATTGAGACAATGTCATTATACCACTTACTTTAAATGTATGAAAATGATTTGACCTAATCGGATACATGCACAATCATTCGTGTTACCCTCAGAGATAAAACTATATAGAGCGCACGAATGAACTTAGAGTAGGTACCTAAAAACCAAAGTTAGTGTTTGCCTATGAACTCTGCTCTACAGTCTGATTTCGAAGGCAGCGATAGCGTACGACTGCAGATCGCAGAAAGACATTGTAACTATTGACTAGAGATGGCAGCAAAAATGCAGCTACTAACTGGCAATTTCAAAGAAACTTGTTGTCGCTTAGCCACTGATCAATTAACAGTTAGTTATCTTTTAGAAAATTCAAAACATGACCGCAGACTGCAAAAGGCATTGACAATTCAGTTGCAAACTATATAGAAAGTTGCTGGCTATTGTTAAGGGGCAGACAGATGCCAAATTAGCACATCAAGAAGTAGCCATTCAAGTTTTGGACGCAAAATCATTGAATTGAAGTTTATAATATCTGCTGTAAGACTGTAACGCTTACGTCATGCGAAGAAAACACTTATGCTTATATGAACTCTCTGATTTATTTTTAAAATTCTTAAACGATTATTATTCAAAAATGATAAAACAAGGTAAATAAAAAAACTATAAATTCCCTTCAATCTTTTTTTCGCGAGTTTTAGTTTTTATCTATATTTTGTAATATCACGTTTCAAACAACAAGCTTCTTGGACAAACTGCCAAGCTAAACAGTTAGTTTTGCTAAAAAAATAAATGATAAGTAAAGCATATTTTCATCTTCAGCTCCTTAACAGGAACTACGTCTTTCAGCAGTCGGTGGATGCAGCTATTCTCTTTTCATTATATATTTTACTTAGATTATCTCAGTCACTATGAACATAGTGAACATATTACTTAATATATTTGGATTGTTCTCCAAAACAAAAAATCTACGTCTGCCTGGAAAATACCTCTTTAAAATATGAATCTATATCCAAAACATTTTTTATTTGACAGTTTGGTTACTGAACTACCTAGATCTAAGTACTTAACTTTATATTAGGAAGGGTTAAAAAAATCTCAAACCTCCAAAACTTGATCTCTCTGGAGTGTTCGGACTCCAGTTTTGTATACTATGAACACAGTTTAAACATCCTAGCCCTACTTAATATAGTTCCTCTATCTCCATCACCCGATTGCGTTCTTTCTGATTATTTAATTACAAGCAACTGATGTGCGTCGATAATCGGGAATGAAACCCGACTAGTTGACTATCTTAATCTCTTTATTCGACTCTGGTATTCGAGCGAGACGTGATCAGTGGTTATCTGAATCGGTTATCATACGAATTCTCTCTACAAAAAACTGTTGTGCTGAGCGTTCTATATAGCTAAGGCCCGCCTTAGTACGGAAGCAGTTATAAGTACCGTTTACGGATAGCTGGAGTTACACTACGTGATAAAGTATGAAACGAGGAAATCCTTAGAACTAACTAAAACCACCGAAACAACTTTTTTTATTTTATACCACCAAGTTTGCTAACTAGCTTACGGCCCGCTGTTGGTAAGCGGTAAGTAACGCCTGCGGAAATATTGAATTGTATGGAAATGGTATTCGCTGTGGAAATGTCACGTGACTACTGCCAATTTTTACCTTTACTTTGCGTTAGCGTGAAAGGAAAACTAAGCGTGAGGTATTTGTCTAGACTCCCAGTTCTGTTGTTAACTTTGCATCTGCCCTAAATCCGAAAGGGACTGCAATCCAACTGGGACACGGTTTATTTTCGCATTTTTTTGATATGGATGTAACACAAACCAGACGGTTTCATCGTCAGTTTTATTGGTCGGTGTTCTATCCGGTAGATATATTGTCCGGTGTTACCATGTAGCATGTAGGTTGATGACTGTTTTTCATCATGTAGAAAGTACAACTTATTGTTTTTCTTACTTTCTGTTTAGTTATTTCGATAAGAATAGTGTTTTTTTAGAACCTATGCATTTTTTTTATAAATTGCTATATATAGTTGATTATCTTTTGTACCAATGGTCTTTAGCGTAAGAAAGTTTGGTTAACTGTGTTATGTTATATCAACACAAAAAATTGAATTAAATCACAGTCAGCTTTATTTTTGTATTGTTCTTCTTATTATTATTTTTTTCAAAAAACTAAAGGCATTCCAAGCATTTTTTAAACAGTTCATTGTCTCCACGACCGCGCAGCTTTTAAATTATGTATTACAACGTTAATGTATTATTTAACACTCGGGCCAGTTTCGACACATTTCTTACAGACTCCCCGTAGTGACCCTGCTGTTGGCGCTTGGTTCGAGTGATAAGCGAATTATGACTTTCCAAAACTCACACATATGAAAGTTTTAATTTTGTAGCTAATCTTAATCCACCTTCATTACGTACTTAATTTGCATCGTCGTGATACAGAAACTTGAAAACGAGGCCTTCAAGAGATCCTAGTAATCGCTGAATAAAAGGATTTAGTTCAACTCGAAAAGGCTCTATTTATGCACTAAACATCGGTGCCATGATCACTAATCTGTTCGCTATAAAAGAGTGAATATGAGAAATCTATTTGTCTACCAATGACACTCATCCGCAACGACTTTGGTTCTTTCCGTGATAGATCATAGCATAATGGCAGTTGCATGAGGAAACAATCAAACCCACAAATCATGTTCATACAGGTTGATATATGACAGGTTCAGTAGTTGATTCAGCTTAATTATGCTTTCTTTAACTAATATTTACAGCGCGATTCATAAAAGCGCTACACATCTACAGCGAAGCAGTCACAATTTTTTTAGATATTTAACTTTATACGTATTACTTAACTTTATTATTTTTCATAATTAAATGACTGAATTCAATGTTTTAAAACAACCAATAATTAATATAACCTTTACCTGTAGGGTAAAAGTTTAGGAACAGATTAATCATACAGGGTCTTAATGAAATAGCCTCAATTAATGCAAAACCTCAGACACCCCAACTGATTTTTATTGTAAAAATTTAATTATTGTGATAAGTAATTGGTTTTAGTTATTTACTGTAGAAGGTATTAGTTTATTGTTGTCCTGAAAAGTCTGGTCGTGTTTAACTCTCTTATAAGAGGCGCGCGCCGCCCCGGCCGTTCCAAGTAGAACTGGAAAGGAGAAATATTTTTTCGAAGTTTTCAGACACGAATATATAGTTTAAAAAAGAACCTGCCCCAAACATAAGTTACATCGATCAAACTATTTTCAAGTTTTACGTTATTTCATTAGGACCTGGGCTTTTATTTTCTAACTTGTTTTTAGGTAATTCTGCTATAATTAATTACCAAGGCTACGCAACACAATTAGTACCTTGTTTAAAGCTTGCAGTAAGTTTTACTTCAAAGGCACTCATCGCATTAATTACTTTTTATTTCAGTTTCTATTTCAGCTTTATAATGAGAAAGACGAAGGAATGGAACACACTGCCATATTCTGTCTTTCCTGAAAAATACAATATGGCTCTCTTTAAGGTAAGAGTGAATAGGTATCTTCTAGACCTTCATACTACTGGGTGTTTGGGCGTTTTCTATGTAAAATATGTATGTATTTCCAAAAAAAGTATATAAGTAGTATATCAGTCATGTAGTTTCCATAAAACAGGCTCTGTTTAGTTTGAGACTAGAAAAAGTCTGTGTCAGTGTGAAAAAGTCTAGCTTTATTATTTATTCATGATAAAAATAGCAAAAAACAACTATGTGTTGGTTAAATGTTTTAATTACAAACAATTGTTTTTTTTTTCTTTCTACCCTTTTATATTTGTTAATTTTCGTGTCTCGTGCAGACCTGCCAGTTCTTACCTTGGCCCCACTGCGCGACTCCCAAGGCGTTTGGTACTTTTTCACGGTGACAACGAGATTGGATTGACAGCAAACGGGTTCAAAACTATGATACTGCAACAGTGTTTGTCAATCAACATAGCAGGGTACACTCACATACCAGTTTTTGTGTGGCTGTTAGTTAAGAAATTATTGGGTCTGGGCTTTAGTTTAGAAATAGATATAAAATAAAAAGGGTAGATCCTCTTTATGTTATTTCTATTTATAAACTAATTCAATTCAAAACTCTAGCTTAGAATTGAAATTATCGTAGTTTGGTATAATTTTAAGACATTATTACGATCATACCAAGCATAAAGTCGTCTATTCTCCTGCTGACGTTTCGTTGAGCGTTTAGATAGTACAGCAGTGGTAATAACATCCTAAAAAGGGTAGACTGGGAATACTTTGGTTTTTTTTTTTCCATTGCTAGATTACATTATTATACTTAAAATAAATTAATGTATCCTAGTAATAATACAATCTAGCATGTACTAGGCTAATTAGTAATTTAACACTGAACTAGTTTTATAAAATCAATAAATCAAATCTTTGGTTATATAACAAAAAGTAAAAGACATTAAATATATTAATTTATACGTAAAAATAAAGTATAGCAAGCTTAGAAATTGGTATTTTTTTAAAGTAAATAAAATTAGCTCAGTATTTCATCGGTTAAGTGGTAACACCTATTTATTTTTTATTGAGTTCAGTAATTTTTCATCGTCGTATAATCCTACTACTATTATAAACGCGAAAGTTTGTGAGGATGGATGTTTGTAAGTCTTTCACGCAAAAACTTCTGAACGGATTTTGATGAAACTTTACAGTAATATAGCTTATACTTCAGAATAACACATAGGCTACTTTTTATCCGGGTACCACGCGGGCGAAGCCGTGGGCAAAAGCTAGAAGGTACAACATCAAACACATTTTAAGCTTGAAATATTTTTGTCCCCAACAAATATACAAACAACCAACATCGACTTTATATTCCCCATTACAAACGTGTGCCTTTTATTTGCATTTGCACCAACAAACTGCTAGTTAACGCTTAATTAACACTTTTCTCATACAGTGATATATATTTTAAATTAACTATACATCTGTGAGTGGACGTAATGAGGGAGCATATACACTCCAAGTCATACAGATCTTATCTTCCTGTGCACACTTCTAGTATTTAGTTCTTCTCGGGTAGTAACCCGAGCGATGCAATAAGGTATTTGTCATTGAAGCTTCTTTGTTTTTTTTTCTATTTTGTAAATATTTCTTTAATAAAGATTTATAATAATCTTAAAGGCTGAGGGACTAGTCCACGGTGCGGTGGCTCAAAATGTAAGTTACTGGCGGAAATGGGAGGCCTTTGCCCATCAATGGGACAACGTGGGCTGATAGTAATAGAACCAACGTCAAAATCGCTTACGCATTACTTTTCAATCCCAAAAATGTCGTTGAAATATTAAAATAGATTGCAAATTCTATATTGTAGTACTTAGGCGAATTCAGTGCTAAACATTCTCTTCCAGAAAACCTTTGTGTACTGTTATTATTTTCTGAATGTTACTGAATAAAATTACGTATATATTCATATATTTCATAAGTCATCCTATAAATTATAATAAGAAATAAATATTCTGTGGGTCTATCAAATTGATCAAATCTGATTATGTCAGATTTGTGGATTAAGGGAAGATGTTTAAAGGAAGACCACTTAACTCAGTTTGTATTGCCCTGAATACTTCCCTGCTTTTCTTAGTGAGATACCATTTATAAGAGTTTGCGTGCAAAGCATATTTTTATACTTACTGATCTCTATCTCACATGGTAGGTATGCAGAGGGATCTTATTCTTAATATCAGAATTTAATTATGTTTTACATTGCGGGACAGGAACGTTTGGCGGCCGCTGACAGTTCCTGCTTCACATTGAGATAGGAATAATTTTGCGATTGATTGTGGGTTGAATATTAAGTTATGTAACAGTGTTTCTAAATTGATTTTTTTTATCGGAACTATTGCATATTATTAAAAAAGCGTAGCGTAAATTTAAGAGATATAAGAGGTGTGATTTCAGAGGAAAAACATTTTTATTCCGGGGCAGTTTTGTGGTACCGTGGTACCTGATGACGAAATCTGTGGCGCAGTGGGCGAAGGTCCGCCTGAGACGCAGAAGGTTGCGGGTTCGATTCCTGTCACGGGACAAATGTTTGTAAGATCTGCAAATAATAGGGGAGTCCTAAGCTACACGGGAAGTCGGTCGTGTCAGGGGACCGTTCTAAACCCTTGTCAATCTGTTTGTCACCTCTAAAGGGACACCATGAATGGATAATATAAAACTATGAAAATGAAACACAAAACTGCAAACAAATCTGTAAAGCGAAATATTTGTCTCGGGTCTGGGTGGTTTCCCATGTGTAATATGTATGTATTTACAAAAAAAAAGTATTTAAGTAGTATATCAGTCTTGTAGTTCCCATAATACAAGCTCTGCTTAGTTTGGGGCTAGATGATGCTGTGTGAAAAATGTCCAGCATTTATTTACTTATTTAAGTAATACCATAGATATCCTCGACACAGAGAACTTTGGATGCCATGATTTTGTAATGTTACTGATAGCTGTCTGTTTATCTTCTAACCGACTTTAAAAAGGAGGAGGTTTACAATTTGGCTGTATTTTTTGAATTATTGTTTTAATTTGTAACAAAATGGATTATTTCTTTCAACGGTCCATGAGAATGTAACAATCTGGCATCAGTTTTCAAGAAGCACCGCTATTACCTGTTAAGAGTACCTACCCGTTATGACGACCATAAAAGAACGGCCGACGTACTTCTAAAAATACTTGTCAAAATACTTTTTGGTACATAAAATGGCATCTTCGTGAAATAATTTTCTCCAAATACACTTTCGAATCTATTTAATTTATTTCTGGTATTTCTGTAAGTTTCTGTTGGAATATACATGGCAATGAACGCAATTAAAGTGTAATTACACTTTTTTATCTGATGAAATCGGGAATGTACCGAATATTTTACAGATTTCGTGACGATTTCACTTAAATACTTAATTTAGCTTAATCCATTTGAAAGTTGGTTTTGACACTCCAATCAATTTGATTAAGCTTTCACTTGATTACTTTTGCCGTGAGTATGTTTATTTAACAAAAAAACGATTCTTGATAAATCAGACTAAATCATGTAACAGACTTACTTGGATCGAAATAAGTGATGATGTGAGTGATTACATGTGAATTTACACATGCAATATTATTTTTGGGTTACATGATCAGTCTTAACTAGAATTTAAGTGTATGTGGCAAAATATTATTGGCCAATTTTACACGTGATAGAGCAATTATCCTACTACTATAATAAACGCGAAAGTTTGTGAGGATGGATGTTCGTTACTCTTTCACGCAAAAACTACTAAACGGATTTTGATGAAACTTCACAATAATATAGCTTATATATCAGAACAACACATAGGCTACTTTTTATCTGGGTACCATGCGAGCGAAGCCTTGGGCAGAAGCTAGAAGTTCATAAAATACTTTGCATGATACTTATTATATCATGCAAAAAATCATATAAATCATGTAAATTGATACCGATCGATATCTATATATCGATCGGTATTCTTCCATCGCGACAGTGTTAATTATAAATAAAGTCGGCATCTGGGTTGGTATTATCGGTCAATATTTCTTCCAGTTTATCGCACATTGTGTGAGAGGGCCAACTCAAAAACCTTATATCTGTTTAGGAAACCTGTAGGTAAAAGGAGGAATACCAACTGAACGTAATCTCGAGTATTTTACCTTCTTATTAACGGCAATAATAATGGTAATTTCTGATAGTTACAATATAAACATCTATTGTATATTACGTTGACGCAATACGTAACGTTGGCGCCACTTTTTACTGTCCGTCCCGACACTTAAAAAAAATCTATTGTTCCAAATAGCTTCATTCACAATTTCACTCATTAACAGAATTAGTAGCAATAAACTCTTTCATTCATAATCTGAATGTTGGTGCTGGCTTTGCGTCGTTGGTGGGAATAAAATTAAAAACAAAGCCTTTGCCGCCGTCTGTCTATGGCATGGCACAAAGGACCATAATTTTCAGAGTAATTTTAACATGAATGATGAAGTTTTGTTTGCTACTGTTCCAGCAAAACTTACTTAGAGTTTCATAAAATCATTTGAAATATTGAATTATCCTTCAAGCCACAAAAATAGAAGCAGTGGTACGTCTTTCAGTACGGCTTTTTAATACCAGTAAATATGTGTTTCTTTAATTTAAATTCCAAAATGTGCGTCCATTTAATTATTGCCTATTTGCTTTAGACATAATGGCACGCATTGTCATACGCAATATATCTATGCTATAGTATTTATGACATTCCTGAGCGTCCTCGACAACCTTACCACCATGAAAGCGCGAAATCGGAAAAAAAGATGTCAGTATGAGAATGAACACAAAAATAAATATGTAACAGACGCCCATTACTGGGATACGCCTTAGAACACCTTTCGTACCTTCTGGCAGGCCGGCGCTAGCTTCACAAAGGCAACAAAAGGGAAAAATAAGAACAAAATCATTGAGATGTGATGTGGTACAAGGCACAAACAGTCACGATTAAAGCGGAGTGTTTTGTGATCTACGTATTTTATGGGAGGTAGGGATTTTTGTCGACATGATAAAAAGGCAGCTTCTTTCTTGCAATTAAGTCTGTCAACGTATATGAATATTCATTTCATATACGTTCAGGTACCTCAGAAAATATTATGGAATAACAGAAAATAAATCTAATGATACTCGTAGCTAAACTCGCCACAGGCGACCTCTGTGGCGCAGTGGGCGAAGGTCCGCCTGAGACGCATAAGGTTGCGGGTTCGATTCCTGTTACGAGACAAATGTTTGTAAGATCTGCAAATATTTGTGTCAGGTCTGGGTGTTTTTCTATGTATAATATGTATGCATTTACAAAAAAAAAGTATATAAGTAGTATATTAGTTATGCAGTTCCCATAATACAAGCTCTGCTTAAATTGGGGCTAGATGATGCTGTGTGAAAAATGACCAGCATTATTTATTATTTTTTTATTTATTATTTATAAACTGATCCAGATTAATCTAGAATCCTTGAAACTATTAAAAACCAGAAGCCTAATTCTCATGTATGACAGTCAAAGTAAAGTTTCAAACTGATAAATTTAAAAATCGTTTCTACGATGTCTTTCTTAGAAAAACGACAAATTGAGATTGAAAGTGTATCGATAGTAGACTGATATGATTTATATCGGGACAGGTTGTGTAAGAATTACAAAAATCGTTTTTGTAGAACTCCTTGCTCGATCTCATGGCTTGTACCACACGGCAAGGGCATCGTCGGATCCTTTAAGAAAATGTGAGTATCTTTGGGTGCTAGTTTTTTTTCGTTCACGTGGGAGGTGGGACGTAATTGCCGAAATTCCTAATTTTTGACAATCAATAGACAGGATATTGCTATTATGAAACAGACCGACAAGAGTTGAGTGTTTTATGAAAAGCTTGGGAAAAATTTTGATGTTCGCCTTTGATGGGTCTTTTTGATGAAATGATGAGGGGTGAAGTAAACTAGTTATTTTATCTATGAAGACGTCAGATGTGATTTGTATGGAGTTAAATGTCGGGTTTCGTCCACATAAAAGTATGTAAACGAGAAACAAAGATACTGAAGGCATTTCAGTTATACAACTATGTACAAGTAGATACTACAAAAATAACCCATACTGCGTTATCCTTCTAATCCTATTAATATTATAAATGCGAAAGTTTGTGAGGATGGATGTTCGTTAGGTACTCTTTCACGCAAAAACTACTGAACGAATTTTAATGAAACTTTACAGTAATATAGCTCATACATTAGAATAAAATTTAGGCTACTTTAATCCGCGTACCACGCGGGCGAAGCCGTGGGCAAAAGCTAGTATAATATAAAGCTTGAAATAATAAATTCACAAATCTATGTTTAAATAAAGCTACTCTACTAATTGACTCTTACATAAAGTCAACATGTACCTACTGCTGAAATAAATTAAAGCCAAGACTACATAACTAATTCGTTCCGTCATAACAAAGCCTTGTTCAAATTGTATAATTTAGTTTAATTGTCCATTCATACACCAGCGGACTCACACGTAGATAATCAACTTGGACGGTGATGTTTTAATAAATTTCATATACCTGTCTCTTTCTCACGAGTTTGAACACCTGTTAGTGAGGGAGAAGGATGATGATGGGAATAGTTTCCCTCAGGAATCCCGCTCACCCCGTAAGTTCATTCGTGACGCTCATCCAATTTTCATCTAAGAAATTGTGGTTGGTATTTAGTGATGGAGTGGGATTGGATTTGTATCGATGATGAAGACTTTAAATGTTTTGAGTGGGTAGATAGGTACCCAATAATTTTGCTTTATCTTGTTGGGGGCACAGATATTATGTACATTGACAGATTTCTTTATAAAAACACTGACGATTGTATTTCCCATGATGGACATCCTCAGATACAAACTCGTAGATCTTTGAGGATACCAAGAAGGGGTAATCAGAGGCACGTCCAAACATTATATTTGGTACATGCCCGTGTTTTGCAAGTAGTAAGCATTCCACGTGACGTTTTTTAATTAATAATGCAGAAAAGTGCTATATAAATATTAACATGCTTACTTATGCAGCTTTACAGTGTTTGATTTTCTCCCGTTTAATTTGAAAATGACACATATCAGAAAGAGACAAAGCAGTGTTTAGTTAATGAACTATTTAATAATACTTATTTAAAAGAAAGACCTTTAGTTTGTTTAATACAAAAGAAAAGCTATTTTTAGGGATTACTAAAAGTATTTTTTTGTTTTTACCTAACTAATACTATGAATTGAGTATTTCCATCATTTCCTAAAGACTAAGTAAAGAAAAGCTATTATTTCAACTTTATTCATCACATCGATAAGAACTTTTCCCATCTCTACGCTCAGCACATTAATAATACCAATCCACAAAACAATCTTTAATACCATAATTTACTCTCAAAAAGTGGCGATTTTGTCGCCTAATTTGTTAAAATTGTTCTTGTATTTTTTGCTCATCCCTATTTTTGACCATTTTTGGCAAAATGAGTAAGCGATTCCACGCTCTGTGTGTTCCGAAGATTAATTGTTAAAACTACACTATTATTATTTTTTGTTGAAATTCTCTATGAATATTGATCTAGGTAGGGCCTGTGAGGGCGAAATGATGAGTTACTAAATGATTATTAATTTAGAAAAACATAGTTTTTACGATGGTGTGCTATCATTATGAGAGCAAAAATTAATATAGGTGACAAAACTTTAAAGCATATATCTCTCCATTCGCCTATTTGTATAACATTACTTTATATGCCTATTTACGAGGTATTTCTAAGCATTTTATTAGTTATTATTTTTATTTATTTCAAGCAATGCCAACGGTACCTAAAAATCAAAGTTTAACTAAGACTTAAAAGCTACAAGTCTCAGACTAACCAAGGCGTTTCCTTAGCTTTGGAATGGGTTCCATAGCATAGCGTAAAACCGCGCCGTGTCTAATAACTGTTGTGCTGTAATATTATATGTATAGCTAAGTAGGTACTTACATATTCCAAGTAGCTGTCTAACCTAGTTGCACACTAAAATTCTCGCAACTCCAAAACTATAAAACACCCGTAATCCTTTGTTTACCCTATATTACTTATCACAAATCAATTCTAAAACCCGTACGTATTCAAAGAACGGATAATCCTATCTTAACTGGCCATATGTTAAAAATAGGGAATTTGGACTACTTCTGCAAGTGTAAACCTGACCGAATTATATGGCTCAAAATTGTTTAAAAATAAAGAAGACCCACAAAGTTACCCACTCAATAAAGTTTTACAGCACTTTGCAGTTGGTACAATAAAAATAACTGTATAGGCGCCTGGAGATAAGCAATTTACACTTGGTTTCTTTATAATGTTTATGATACTTATTGTGGGTCCTTACTGTAGGTATTTGTAAAAAGTACCTGAGATTGGTCAGTTTGTCAAAAATTATACCTATTATTATATTCACCTGAAGGACTAGTTTCTTGAAAATACCAGCAGCCAGCGTGCTTCCAGGTGTCAAAAAAAATACTTAGCCTTAAAGAAAACGGAAATTCACCTTTTACTAAAATATTCAAACAGTCAAACATGAAATAGGCAAACATAGAGTAAATCATTAAGCAGTCCACACTCTTTAACTTAATTCCAATTTCGTTTCAAGAACGGCTGTCTCACAAAAGACTAAAAATCTTAAAATTTGACTATTCACTTTAACTTGATTGATTTAATTATATTCTGAATAATAAATCAATATATCAAAGTACATTATTTATAGCTTACGTTACATGTGCCTATGCATACATAGGTAAACACACATAACCCAAGGGTTATTAGTAATTTAACTTACTAACTCAATGTAAGGAAAGTCATTATATTTATCGTGACAAATAAAGTAAAATTATCCTACAAATCCTACTATCTTCTTACTACTATTGTAAACGCGAAAGTTTGTGAGGATGGATGTTTGTTACTCTTTCACGCAAAAACTACAGAACGGATTTTGATGAAACTTTACATTAATATAGTTTATACATCAGAATAACACATAGGCTACTTTTTGTACTTATTATATAACGCGGGCGAAGCCGTGGGCAGAGGCTAGTTTACTATAAAGATATGGTTTCCACTCAACGATAAATTCCATATTAATTCTCATTTCTAAGACTTATGTCACGTTCCCGCAAACTATTCACGCCGAACTTGCTCCACTACCTTCACAGTTGTTTTGGGTGCCTAAAGGGATCATCCTAATTATCTATTGTCTTGTTTCACACAAAAGAACCGCTTCCAATTCATGTCCCGCGTTGACGTCACAGTATGCTATATGTACATAGATAACGTTCTACGAAATGTATGGAGTATTTCCGCCGATAATAATAGGTAAGGGCAGTAGGTATTGTTCAATAGGTAAACGAGTTGCTCACAAGATCTCTGAATAGAGCAACCTGATGCCATAATTCTTGTCATACTAGTTGGTAACTACTACGAGGGACTTTCTAGCGTTTAAATTTAGGGTATGAGTGAAAAAAATAGGGACCATAAAAATATTAAGTTAGGAGTGTATTTACATAGTGTGGGCTAAGTACACTTCAGCTACTTAAAGCTAAGTACACTTTAGTACGCTTCAGCAAAGCAAATAAAATCACATTGTAAAAACGGGAATTTTCACATACTATCGGTGTGCACGACGCGACGCGGAGGGAGAAAGTCGCGATCACTCACCCTGATGAAGACTCTCGGAATGAGTCGAAACTTAGTCGGTGCCTTCACCGATAGTGCAGTACGTGAAAATTCCCGTTTTTACAATATGAATAGTCAAGTTCACGATAGTTTTTGAAATAAAATAAAATCACGACTATATTTCCACAGACGGAATTCTCTATAAAGAATTGTTGTTCTTTGACGAACATCCTTGGTCCATACTACGCAGATAATACGCAAATCTATGTCGACACCAAGTAGGGCTTAAAGCTATCCAAATAGTTTTTTTATCATTATTTATTTATAGAGAGCTTGTTCACAATTTGAACATGCCTCCCTCCGGAGGTTTTGAATAACATTTTAGCAACTTTTGAATCAGGTTTTACTAAAATATAGTTACATATACCTACTTAATTGAGGTACAAATTATTGCCTAAACAAAATGTGTTTCTCTCGACCTTGTTTCAAACACACTCCACCACTGATGTGATACACATTTTCGATACATTCCGAACGATTCGGTGTTGTTATTTTCCCCATCCCCCATCCAAATAGTAGCACCCCACTTGCCCACATTTTGTTTTTAGTAAGCTAGTACTGTATTCCACGAGACACTTTGAAAGTTCATCTCGCCTCTTGTCCAAAGTGGATCACTGCAAAAACGTACTAATTTGCTAAGAACACGTGCATCCCCAAAAAGTAGTTTACAGTCAAGGGTAGACTGCCACATTGTTCTTCGTTCGGAAAATCGAGTGACATTTTCGTAGTACCTTCCAACCTATCTAAAGATTGATCATCAATCTCCCATATCAATAGGTATTTTAAATTTAATGCCCATTTTACTTCGTCTTGATAAACGTCAACTGGTTTAGGAAAGATATTCGATAAAAAGAAATCGTAAAATTGTAATCCAGTTTCCTGAGTATTTATTGGGTGAGCTGCGTTCAAAACATTTACAAATAAGTTGGACATCAATAAAAACAGTGGACCTGTTTACAACTTGACGGATTTCTACAAAATTCTGACTTTACGATCGAAGCCAACGCGAGGTAGGACAGTTGTAAAACTAAATTGAGAGCCGTGAGATGCTCTATTAGTTTGTAACTTGCTTCTAAACTTAGGTACTTAGTACCTTATATTCTAAAGTCAAAGTCAAAGTCAATAGGTTTTTATTCATTGAAATCACAAGGATCATATAGAAACGTCAACTTAAAAACTACGTAAATTTAAAATTTGAATGTGAATTTACGCCGGTTCCTCGCGCGCGACCAAGCATAGAAGAATCAGGCAACAAACTCTGCTTGGTAATTTTTTTAATGATCCTTCATTCAGCTTTAGTGTGGTGCCAATCGAACGAGGTGAGTTCATTTATAGAAAAAGAGTGCTACTCAAAGAATTAAATAAAGTCTAAAAAGTATTTTTATTAAATTTTAAACAAGCTGTTGCCAGTGGCTTGCACGCGTGGAGTCGTGTTTAAAAAAAGACCGTAACTCCCGTAAAAACTTTTACCCTCCATTTTCCTCCTTAAAATGTGAAAATCCGCAAATCCTGAAACACGTCATTATTTATTAATGATTATTAGCTACTAATCCAATTTTCTTGTTTTAAAAAAACCGATACTCGCATACAAAACTTCACCCCCCATTTCACCCCCCTGGAAATTGAAAACCCTGAAACACGTCGTTATTTATATATACTCAGGAGCTATAATTCAAATTTTCATGTTTCTAACTATAAAGAACAAAGACTTTGATACATACATTTCCCCTCCTAGTAAAAAAAAACAAAAATCCTTTCTGGGCACATGTTCAGGTTATAAAATAAACCTATGTCAGATCAGTCAGGAAATTTGATGTTATAATATTTTAAATTATTTTTTTTAAATAATTACACCACCTCTCTTTACATTTTTTTATGAAGTCCATCCAACGGTTGCCTGGAAGAGATAAAGTGTTTTTTTTTATTCTTGTGTATTATGAGTTAATTATCTACCTATCTTTAGACCCTATCTTTACGCCAAACAGATACCTAAAAAATTGAGCTTCAATTCAAACATTCCTCGTTTTTCTTTACTTGACCACACACACAATTAATGCCTACCTAATTTAGGTTTCGCTTGCAGATAAAATCTTATTTATGCTAATATCTATATCGAAGTTTACGAGTTTACTTTAATGATTTCGAAATCGGAAATACCGCAAATATCGGTTTTTTCAACGCGGTGGGCATTAACAGATAACTTATGATTTTAAATTGTCTTTCTTTGTATTGTATGACTTTACTAGTTTCTATCCACGGCTTTGCTTGCCCTTGGATAAAAAGTATTTTAATTTTCCTATACATTTATTCATACAACTATGTACAAATGAGGATCCTACATTCTGGCAGGTAATATTTTCCTAGCTCATCCTCGATCAGATGAAGCTGGGAAATTATACAGGCTTTATTACCAAGCCATCAAAGACCGTGATTAGGTGTAAATTGGCTTCTTATTTTGATTACTTACCTAGTGCTTATCTGGTTGATTAAGGTCATTGTTAGAACATTTTTATATTAATATTATTTTTGTTGTTTTTATAATTTTTTGTAAACCTTTCAGGGTGGCATGTTCTATTAAGAACAAACCCTATAAATAAATGAAAAAAAAAACTATGTACAAGTAGGTTAATACAAAAAATACAGATGAAACAGCTAGCTATCTAAAGACCGTTGCAAACTATCTATAGATAAAAAAGTTGTAAGTATAATAATATTATTAATACATTTTATATTTTGTTCCTTTCCACTGATGATATAATTTCAGGCCAAAATCCTTATCAAATTGTAGTCTAATTAATATTAACGTCAAAATTTGGTATTCTGCCCAAAAATTACTGACAATCCTCCTTTAGAAAAACGTTTAAAATTTGATTAAAATCTGATCAAACGTTTCAATCCACATTAGAGAGTAGATCGAAACTGGATTATTGAATAATTACCTATGGCATATTTAACTTTTAGACTGCATGTTCAACATTTTGAACAATCGTTACCTACAAATATTATTGTAACGCGTGAGTAATGGTGCTAGTGTTCATAAGTTACGGTAACCTCTTACCAAAAGTTGGGCTGTATTCTTATGCCATTTTAGTTGTAAAAGAAATTAAAAATACAAATATATTTATACTTAATACTTAATATATTTATTAAATAAAAGTATAGATATTATTTTAAAAAATTGCCGTGCTTCATTATTTTTATGATAAAACGCTTACTTTCCACGGCTGTCTGACCACCGACAGCCACATGACGATAAATTTTCACAACATACTTAATATCAAATTAGTATAATACCCGGTAATATAAAAGATTTACAACTATATTCTATTACGAGCTAATCTAGCAACATTTTAACCCCGTCGGTACATAAATGTCATTTTGAATAATAAATTAGATCCGCGCAGGCGGGCGCGAACTCACACGCATCTTAATTATTAAAATGTTCCTGTTTTGGTACAGTCAGTTGTAGACCGGCAGCTACAGTCGTCAACTCTATCTATCGAGTACCAACAGCAGCATGAACACCAAGTCAATGGCTTCATTTCATTTATTATTAACTCTCATGCACATATGTAGCTTATATATGAGAGTAAATAATAATTGAAATTAATGTAAGCCATTGACTTGGTTATCACAAGCTACTGTTTACGGCTTCACCTACGTGGTTCCCGAACAAAAAATAGCGTTGAAAAGTAACGTTTCGTTAAGATAGCGTTCGAATTCGCTCGATCATTCTTTCAAAGACTTACATTGCAAAATGGGTATCCACGAAAATATATTTTATTTCACGGGATAATATATAGCCTATGTATATAAACTTAATATTATAAACGCAAACTTTGGCGTTTATAATATTAAGTAGGATAGGATAAATGTTGATTTTTGAACTCCATGTTTAACAAATGATGTTCATATACAATACAAAGTCGGCATACGCCATCTAAGCCTGGGAAATCGCGAAACAGTCCGAGACACGGCGTTGGTGTGGTCTGCCGCAGGCTGCCAGACGGATCAATTACTTTATTACACGCGCCTTTTGCCCTCTAAGCACTGCGAGGCGGTGATCCCTGCAGATCAAAACAAATCCTACTAATATTATAAACGCGAAAGTATGTGAGTATGTTTGTTACTCTTTCACACAAAAACTACTGAACGTATTTTGATAAAACTTTATAGTAATAGTTATACATCCGAATAACACAAAGGCTACTTTTTATCCGGGTACCATGCGGGCGAAGCCGTGGGCAGAAGCTAGTAAATAATAATGCTGAACAACTTCACACAGCATCATCTAACCCAAAAGTAAACAGAGCTTGTTTCATGGCAATTACATGACTTTTTTAATACATACATATTTTATACCTAAACCCGCCAAATATATCGCCTAGATATTATTTGAAAAAATTCATTGGAATTGTTTTCACTTATTTATACTATAAAAAATATAGAAGGGCTCAGGAGTTGCAAAGATGCGTGGGAGATCATTTCGATGTCCTTTTTTTCTACACATTTCTAATTATTTCTACCTTATGTTTCTCAAATGTCAGGCAGGGATAGGAATGTACCTACAAATCTAGAGTCACAAACACAAAACGTCTCGCGTAGTTGCGTAAAAATTAAGAAATACCTGAGCTGTTAAAAAAAAAATCTACACCAATTGGGTTCATTTTGGACCGGATTAAAAGATTTAATAATAAAATGCAATCAAATCAAAATGTTGTGAAGGCACATGATAAATTAGTATGAAGCTGGTCATTAAACAAACCTAATTCAACTCATATACCAACCCAACACAAAAATCCTATACATGTACCTAATAATACCTTTAGGAGTCTTTGCCCGGGGCTGACAATGTCTGGGGGAGAATAAAATGCTGCTCGACTAGTTTTTACTAAAATAGATACCTAGACTATTTCTGTAATATTTTAAGATTGACATCTAAAACTGATTTCTTCCAGGCACTCATTTGCAATATTACAACATGCACTAGGTATTGTTCTTTCTCAAAAGTATGTTAAGAGGCCAGCCAGGTAAGTAAAAAGTAGCAGAACAAATATTCGAACACCGAGCAATGAGCGAAATTACACATTTTGGCCATTTCCATTCACAAACGATTTCTTTAAGAATTGTCAAATAACAAGTTTCTTCATTTGTATATGAGTAAGTTGTCTAAATTTCAACAACTATTTTTTGCTATTTTTTTTTCTCGCTAGTGTTATTTTAGAGGTAACTTTGCCATTTCATTTTCTTGAGGAATGCAGTAAAATCGTGCTTTGAAAACAAAATTTTTTTTGGTAATATGACAAATTAAAATATATTTTATTATAAAGTAGAAAGGGATTTTGATGAAGACCATTGAAAACAGAAGGAGTTTTCTCTAAGCATATGATTGAACATCTGAAATGCCTTGTCAGCTTCCATAAAAACATCAAAGAAAAAAAGGTAGAGGGAAAGCAAGGCAGGGGAAGACCAAGAATAAACTACTAACCAAATAAATGAGAAGATTGCTGTCATCTATACTAATATAATAAAGAGGAAAGATTTTTGTTTGTTTGTGCCGAATAGGCTCCGAAACTACTGCACCGATTTAAATAATTTTTTCATCAATAGAAAGCTAAATTATCAGGAAATAACAGGGGCTATAATTTATTTTCGAAAAAAATAGAGATCCGTATTCTTAAGGAATCGAAACTTACGCGGGGGAAACCGCGGGGCCCAGCTAGTATCGTATAAAGAAGTAAAAGAGATCACATTCAAAAGAGAACGATGGATGAAAATGCATCATTGCACCGACAAGAGCTAAGCTCTTAAATTTAATAATAATAATAATAATGATTTTTTGTGTTTTTCCTACTACAAACAACCTGCTCACTGTCCTATAATTTTATTGAACTTAGCCCCGTGCTATATTATAGTTTTATCACTTATCGTTAAATGATGACATAGGTAGGATACACAATTCATTATTTATAGTTTCTAGAGTCATAAATATAATATTTTAGAACTTAGTCTCGAAGAAATGTTGTTACGGAAGAGCGAGATCTCCTACCACAGGTATCTACATACTTAAAAGGAAATTTAAAACCCATATATGTGTACGTAGATTAAGTTACTCAAATAAACATTTGGTATGATTTGATTTGATTATGTGCTTAAACATAGAACAGTATTATTTTTTAACTAAAAACTCCCATACTTCAAAATTTTGAAGAAAATAGCTATCCTGTTGATAGTTAATCATTCAATCCATGGTATTGGAAATATTGGGCCATGATTCCACTAGTCATATAACAAACCATCCTAGATTACAAAACAAAATCTGCCTTCTGCTCATTTCAAAAATTACTTTGTTTTTAATACAATAAACTTAAATTATGTTAATATTAATAGTATAATATTAAAAAAAACATGTATTCTCAAATTGACGAGGCGCAGTATGTAGAACTTGACTAAGTAACTACTTATAATATTCTGTTAATGTGTTACTTCTATATTAAAAAAATTATCTTATTTTATTCTATAGAAATGCTCCTTATTTATTCTACCTATTCATTTACTCCTCAATAATAAAACCCCTTCTTTCAGGCTACAAAATTGGGTCGAGCTCCATTTTAAATGCCCCTGTCCTTTCAAGAACAAATGTGTACAAGGTCATGGCCTAGCCGATTCGCTAGTTTGTTCCTCCATTATTAAAAACTAGTTTGTCGTTTTTGCCTCGGACTAAACTAAACGAAAGTGAGTCTCGTACGAGCGTTTAAACGAATTAAAATTCCAAAGTCACGTAACTCTCGTAATGACCTTCCGAAAGTTTTAAGGGGCTATAGGTATTGAAAGTGAAAATAGCTCCACTCCCGAATTAGGATATTTTATGAACAACTTAATGGTATACGGGTTATTAAATGGGTTATATTTATAAACAATAAATATTATTTTTAATATTTTGGCACCAATATTACAAAACGTTTGGCCGTGTCTCTGATTACCTCATATGTAGTATCCTCAGATTTGCGTACTGAGTATGGATCTGAGGATTTCCATTATACAGTCGTGAGCGTGTTTGTAAAAAAAAGTTTATAAGTTGTATTTTACATTAAAGCGTTATTTTTTTGTAAATACCTACATATCTTATATAGAAAACACCCAGACCCGAGACAAATTTTTGCAGATACAAACATTTGTTTCGCGGCGGGAATCGAACCCGCAACCTTCTGCGTCACAGAGGTCGTCAAGATAAGAATCTTTTATTTCGTTTCTATCTTATAGTTCGTATCTCTTGTTCGTTAAAGATAGAAATCTTTTAGTATTTTTGTCTGTATCAACTGTCTATAAAACTATAAAAATACTGTCTGTATCAGAAAATATTGAGCTACGAAGCAAAAATCTTATTTCCTACGCCACCCTTTTCAGTTTTTACGCCATTTTTTGCTGTGCCCTATCCTGAATGACTAACCTAAGATATTAAAATGCTATTAGTCGATTCTCTCGATATATCATTCTGATTTTATCGCGTCTAAATGAGAACAAGAATTTTGATGTCTCTATTTTTTTTTAATTTGCGGTTTTTGCCAATGTGTGGTCATTAGTGATGCGAATTCTGTTATGATGGTTTATGTGTGAGCTTTGACTGTCTCACGGTAGTTGAGAATAGACCTCCCTGCCTCGTGCTATTTTAGTTCGCCATGGGAGGTAACATTTTGGCGAGAAATCTAAGGCCAGAAATGAGTGCTTCCCCGTTCGACCCAAGATTTTTCTACCCAATAGGTATTTTGCTCCGTACGACCCAAAACATTTGATTCAAGTTACCCTTTGTACCCACACCTACTTATTCCTAATTTCTATTGTTTAAATTCAAATAAATGACACAGTGAAACACTAAAGTAGAAGTGAAAAAGTAAGAAAAAAGTGTAGATTATAAATATTTTTATTAATAAAATCAGTCTTGTTCAGATAATAGTGAGTCAAATATTTGTCTACTAGTCTAACAAAAACACTAATCAACCTTTAAAGAAAGAAACATAATCAAATAAATATATTATAAAAAATAGCACATCAATGTTCAGATTCAGATCTGGTACGTAAATATAAAGTTACATTTCCAAGTTATCTAGGTACATAATATCAGTCATGCAAAATAACATTTTTTTTCGAGATAAAATATTAAAAAATAAAACAATAAGTCCGCCTACTTACATTGTTCTAGGAATTGCACGTGCATTCGTTTGAAGAGAGCATAAACATTAGCATAAAATATTATTACCTCCATATGGTACAAAATTTGAAGTTACTGTGAGTAATAATTTCATCAGGTTCGATTTTTTACAAATATTACGGTGTCTGTACTGTTTAGAATACACTGTGAATTAGATTTTTGGATTGGGTAGAAAGGAGCAAAGATTTTGGGTTGAACGGGTAAAAATAACATTGGGTAGAAAATTTGTGGGTTGAACGGGGAAGCACTCCCAGAAGAGTAAATGTAAGCTTCTGAGCCTAACCTAGGAATATTTAAGCACCTATATTGAAACGTTAACAAAAAAATTAATTAGTTAACAAAGAATTCAAAAATTCTAGACTTTTCAAAAGTTAGTGCTTAATTGCACAGAGACAACCTCTGTGGTGCAGTGGGCGAAGGTCCGCCTGAGACGCAGAAGGTTGCGGTTCAATTCCCGCTACGGGACAAATGTTTGTATGATCTGCATGCATTTGTCTCGGTTCTGGGTGTTTTCTATGTATATCATGTATGTATTTACAAAAAAAATTATATAAGTAGTATATCAGTCATGTAGTTCCCATAACACTAGCTCTGCTTGATGTTGTGTGAAAATGTCCTGCATTATTTATTTATTTAATTTTACTTTGTGTGGAAGTTGTGTTTATGGCATATTTGGATGAATGTATGAATGAATGAAAATACTTTTTTGTACACCATTGATAACAAAATAAACATAACCTTAATATAACTTAAAGTACAATTGGCGGTCTTATCGCTTAAAAGCGATCTCTTCCAGACAACATTAGGATGGAGAGGAAAGTATGCAATTGTAAGAATGGTTGGCGGTGAACATAATTTTCAAATACACGAGGAGAGTGCAATGCTTGACGACCTCTGTGACGCAGTGGGTGAAGGCCCGCCTGAGACGCAAAAGGTTGCAGGTTTGATTCCCGCCGGGAGACCAATGTTTGTATGATCTGCAAATATTTGTTTCGAGTCTGGCTTTAACAAAAAAAGTACATAAGTAGTATATAAGTCATTTAGTTCCCATAATACAAGCTCTGCTTAGTATGGGGCTAGATGACTCTATGTGAAATATGTCCAGCAAAAAAAAAAACATTGTATTGCATGTAAGTTGAAAGTTCGTAAATTTTTACATATTTATGCTCGTGATTATATCTTAAATTAAGTAAGTTTTTTACCATTGTTTTAAGTAAATAAAAAATACCTTTCGTTCAAGTTGGTACATAGGGAAACCTACGAAACGTCTCAAAGCCTTGTATAAATTTAAGAGAGATTTCTCACAAATTATACCTCATATTTTACCTACTTGTTTGATTGATGAGTCTACTTATATAGTACAATATAATATACTTATAGTAGTATCTATACTAATATTATAAAGAGGAAAGATTTTTGTTTGTTTGTTTGTATCGAATAGGCTCTGAAACTACTGGACCGATTTTAACCATTTTTTCACCAAATAAAAGCTAAATTATCAGGAAGTAACATAAGCTATAACTTATTTTAAAAAAATAGAGATCTACATGATTAAAGTACTCATTATTACCTACAAAAAACGCCGCGATAGAATATATCTTACTATCATAGTTAAGTCACAATAGCAGCTTTTGTGTTCTAAAATTTAATTAGATTCCCATGGAATCGAAACTTACGCGGATGAAACCGCGGGGCGCAGCTAGTAGTAGAATATAATAGGTAGAGCTAGCAATTAGCTTACATTTAAATTCTCCACCATCTCAAATATGGAGTTCGTCTATTAATTGCTTAGACCCAGTGTGATAAAAAAATCATAAAACCATTTCAAAAGTTATCATAATCAAAGCTCAACCCTCAGAAAAGCATTGACCATGAAATAACGAATGGATTGAGAAGATGACATTCAAATTCCCAGCATCAAACCTGCTCAGTCATACATAAATCATCAGCTTCCGAACGATGTGTCGAATTTAGCGTCTATGTAACAATTCTACCTTCAGACTACTTGCAGTTGTCATCGCCATAAAATTGTTTTTTTTTTCAGGGGCGGGAAGGGTTTTTTGAGCGCATTGGGGGGCGACCACACTAGCTGACTGTATCGTTTCAAACCGAACCGCACCTATTCGTAAACACAATAAACCTTAATATTTACGCTCACTCAAAGCAATAAACATACAATGAGCGAGTACCAGTAAAAATCCGCTCGATTTTCCGACACGAAAAAATCATTTTCGACTGTAGGTGTGAGAAATTAGAGTTGGTGTTTCATTGTGAGGTTGTATTGTCCGTTTAAGGAAGTTATTTGTGCAGTAAGGCATTGTCTTACGTTATATTTGCGTTTCTACAAAGATAAGATAAGGATGGAAAGCTCTGGAACGAAGGACACGGTCTTTTTAGTATTTTTTTACGTTTCGCAGTGAGCTGTTTATGCCTTTGGAAGTTTATGCAAATATAGATAGAAAGTCTACCAGTACCGCTTCATCTTCCCGATGCTCCCTCAAAGGGTTGAATTTCGGAATTTTTTTCAATAGATATCACATCGAAATTCAACTTCTTACCTTTCAAGGCTAAAACTTGTGTTTAAACTAAACGTTAAAACTAAACCGTTAAAACCGTTTAAACTAAAGTAAAAAAAAACACATTAGTCGCTACTATTTTATTTATTTATGATCCTATGGGTACTTATAAAATCGTTTGTAAACCAAAACTACTAAGTCTGGAAAGCTGAAATTTGGAATAAAGGTTTATTTTATAACGTAAGCATGTGCAAAAAATGATTTTATAAAAATTTTACTTTATAAATGGGGATGAACTTTGAAAGTCTTTTGCTTTAATTACAGCTACTGAGCATAAATAAATAGTGATGTCATTCAGGGTTTTTAAATTTTGACACATTAAGGGGAAGAAATGAGGGATGAAAGTTTGTATGGGAGTATTGTTTTTTTTAAAGGTAAGAACTTAAAAATTTTTGCTAGTCACCATCAATAAATAATGTAATTTTTCCGAGTTTTTGGATTTCCAAATTTAAAGGGGGGAGATTTCAAACTGTGTATGGGTTTTTTAAACACGACTCCACGCGTGCTTAGCCGCTGGCAACAGCTAGTTAATTATAAAGTATTACTGTATCAAAGGGCTTGAAATATTATCCATCGTACTAGGAATAAATATTAGAACAGGCTTCTTAACAAAAAACTATTACACCAAAAAATAATAAGCTGACTACTTAACCGTTTAATTTTTTAACAACAAAAAAATTATAATCACTCACTCAGGTAAATCGTTTTTAGTTTTTTACTTGTATAACTATCAGCTTATAACTAAATAGAAGCTAATTTTAAAGGACACTTCACTCGCAAAAACGGCACAAGCTTAAAACTTCTATTGTTAATTATCGGAAGTCAGGAGCCCATGAAAAATGTAGCTACTTTATTTTCAAGAGAATGTTAAAACCGTTTCTGTACTTTTAGAATAGAGCCTGTTTTTGTTTGTGACGATGGACAATACCCAAATTGATCATAATGAGCATTTATTCATTTTCACTGGCCGTAATGTCACGGTGCCTTTTGTTTGGCACACTCCCGTTTCAGTGAATGAAATTGCTATGCTTCAGATTGAATAGCTACGCAAAAATCATTCTTATCCTTACTAGAATAAGGATTAAGGAGCAATTAATGAAATCAAGTGTGACTGCCAAAAATTATGGCACACTTTAAGGAATGCCATTGAGGATGACAGTGATTTTAATTGTGAATCGTTTGGACTTCAGTTCCGTTAATTATAAACTGTTTGGTTCATTGTGTTGGCACTATTGGGTGTCAAGCTCTGTAATAAAATAGCATTTGACAGTCATAATTCAGTGTGACTGGTAGAAGAGGGAGTAGGTATTTACAAAGGAGGTAAGTAAATAAGTTAGTGGTCAACCCTAGTTTTAGAGTTGGGAAGCCATTGACATAGCTAATTCAATTCAATTCAAAATATTTTTTATTCCATTTAGATACATACAGTACACTTGGAAAAGTCAATTTGTATACATCATTTTAGCTATTTTGATACTTAAGTAGGTAATAACTTAACTTAGGTTAGCATAATTATTATTTTAATAAAATACAAAATTAACATGTCAAAATAAATATTAAATAATTTAAAAGTGAACACTATTTAGATCATCAGCAATTGCTTCGTCAAGATTATAATAAGATTTTTCCAGTAACAATTTTCTAACTCTTATACTAAAATCTGCATCATCTGTATTCCTCAGAGCAAGTGTTAATTTATTGAATAGTTTAATACTGATGCATAAGAAACTATTACCAACCTTGGTAAGTCTGTGTATTATATATTATTTTTATTTCTAGTATTATATATATGGTTGTCACATTTCAAATCAAATTTATTAATATTCATTTTTACATACATTAGGCTCTGATAAATATATTCTCCAGTCATTGTCATAATATCTAATTGTTTAAACTTTTGTCTACAAGATTCTAATATTTTGATTTGCAAAATAGAACGTACTGCCCTCTTTTGCAATATGAAAATTCTAAACGAGCTAAGCACGAACACATTAGAATGGTAAAAGTATTAAAACCTTTTACTGCAATTAATTGATATACGAAAGCTCTCGCACTGTTCAATTTGATGATTACAGGAACCAAATGTGGATGTCTTAATAATGAAAAAAACATATATATTGATGACCTTTGTGTCGCAGTGGGTGAAAGCCTGCCTGAAATACAGAGGGTTGCGAATTTGATTCGCACCACGGGACAAATGTTTGTATGATCTGACAATATTTGTCTCGGGTCTGGGTGTTTTCTATGTATAATATGCATGTTCAATATATATGAATTTACAAAAAAAAAATATCTATAAGTAGTTTATCAGTCATGTAGTTCCCATAACACAAGCTCTGCTTAGTTTGGGGCTAGATGATGCTGTGATGAGATTTATTTATTTATTTTATTTATCCAGCATTATTTATATTTGTAGCTATAAAGCGTTTTGGTCCCTGGCTGTAAGTTTGAGATATTTTTTTTATAAATAAATAAATCTACGGGTGAAGCACTCTCGATTCGATCAGATAACAGCATCAGTAGACAATAAACTTTGCGTTCGTTTATTTTTAATCCTTCTCACACACGTTTGTTAGGTATCTCAGCATCTACATTAACGTCAGACTATCGGTCTATACGGACTATACGGTCACACAAACATACTCTCTGTAACAATTTATAACTATTTTAGAAACTACGCCACGCCATTATTGCTTCAGGTAAAAGTCTGAACAGAAAATATACAACAAAAATCAATTAAATTTAATTTTAAGGGACTGAACAAAGCATCTGTCTATACAAGCAAAATCAATTAGCCATGACCCTCGACCTTGTCTCTATTCATCAATCTGTGGCTTGTCATATGACGAACATATGCACGTGGCACGTGTCTTATTTTTTCAAGTAAGTAGGCACGTACTTAAGTGTTTTTAAATGGCAACATTTTTTTCAGCTTGAAATGGCTTCGATAAGTGGGTCAGTCAATAAGAATAACTGAAATAATTGTGCTCAGACACAAAATAATTGTTATATATTTAGTTTCAGATTTGTTGCTAAAATAATAATCACCTAATTTTTTTAAAAAGGTTTGATGTAGATAAGTGGGATTGACTTATTGCACGGATCAAACCTATATTGTGAAGAATGTTCCAAACTTTTTCATTTGAAATTCGAATCAGGATAATCTGATTGACAAAAACTTTCTGATTCTAATTTCAAATATTATTACATTGGCGCATTTGAACATGCTATAATAAACCACTGGAATTTTTTAGTTCCTATTTCATGACGGTTCAATGATTTGGAACTTTCTTGAAAATAGTTTCAATTACCTATGTTTTTCTCCTTCTACCAAAAAGCTTATTGAATGAATGTAAGTTATTAATGTTCAAAGAACAATGAATAATAAATGATACACTCCGTTGGTGTAAATTGGTTTGTGACCGCGGACCGCCCGCGTTGATGTCTTTTCTATGGGCGATCGCGCGTAGCACCTCGTAGAGGGAGGATTTCTATCTTTTTGTTTCTTTTATTTGGGTATTGGTTTTTGTTTAAAGTTGTTAGGATAAAATATTTTCAAAATAAATCATTTTAATGAAGAGAAAATGTTTTCAAAAATTAATGCATGCATATTAATAAGCTGAGTCAGATTTTTATTTTGATAATAAATTAAAAATCTGATTTTTTTTTATGAATCTAATTATTTAAGTATTTTAAATTTAATTCGGATCAACCTGCCTAAAGGATGTTTTAACGAACAAAAGATGCATGTCAATAAGATTATGATGATAAAGTGAGCCAGATTTATATTCTGATTTTCCAATTTCTTTCCATATTCGAAATATTTTTGTCGGAAAGCGCGTTTACACGTGTTTGCAGCGTGCGCGGGCGCAAACTGGCCGCGCGCCCATTGGCCGAGACCGCGCCGCCCCTCCCACCGCACAACTGCTGACTCATTCCGATGATACAATTTTATTGGAATTCGTGTAATAATTCTTGATTAGGGGATAGAATGGGAACGTTAAGATGGCTGTGTTTATGAGAGATGTGTTGGGAATATATCTTAAGTGCTACTTTGGTATTTTTTTTATCCTGTGGACTTTTGAATGGAAGGGATTTATCTTAAAAAATAACTAGGTACCTACTCTGACATATTTATCGTTCAAACTGTGACAAAATATAAACTTATTTACCACGACTATGCTTGATGTCTCTTGAAATGACATAGGTACCTACAGTATTATATATGTATATCATCTGTGCCAATGCACTTCCTGGATAAATACTGGCTGGTTATATTGAGAGACAAAAGAGGGAAATGGACAAAATATCTGATAAAATGATACCCAGGCAATGACTACTATTTAGATACTATTGCGTACTAAGTACTTATACCATTATGGGCCTTGGTCTAAAACAAAAATTAATTATTATTAGTAAAATGATAAACTAATGGGAGGAAGCCAAAGGAAAAGTTAAGATGATTATTTGAAAGAGGTAGCAAAATCAACCTGGCGAGGAATACCAAAAGACCGAACGGGATGGGAGTCTCTTAAGGAGGCCTATTCTCACAAAAAACTGATTTTAGGGGTGAATTATTAAAAAAATCTTGCGTTATTTGAACAATTGAAATAATTTGAAAATATTTTGTATTTTAATATCGGCAATAAATGCTATTTATGCTATATTATCACATCTTTACAGTGCCAATGCTCATCAAAAATATCCAAAACTCTAACTAAAATAGCAATATTCACAGAATACCCCTTTACACGTTATCAATACTCACATCGGTACATTAGGTAACTACTAGGTATTAGGTACCTACTTATTAGGTACAGTAAGATTCTCCGTACTACAACAATGTTGCCTACCTGGTCTTTAAGGTACCTTTAGGCGATTCGATTCCAGGTACTTATCTGACATACGTATACAATTAACGAGGCGTCTCTTATTGTATGTATGAACTGCTGTTTCGAAGGAATAGTGTCGTGAAAACTTTGAAAATTAAAGTGTAGAATATTGTTTCGAATTGCTAAAAGTTTGTTTGAGTTCAAAGATTAAATGACGCGGATGGCGTTATTCAATATTACTTAAGGAAGATAAATGAAACACGGGCATCATTTTTATTCGCGAAAAATGAGTTTGTTTTAAGTCACATTAATTTCCTACGTGAATAAGGTACATATATACCTACTATTTTATGTTCTGTCTAAGCAAAAATGCATTCGGCCCACCTGGTTGAAAACGGTTAATATCACCTATTGATAACAACACTTGGGGCAGTGATAATGCCACGATTAATGAATACCTTAGTTTAACTTTATTTTTAACCAAGAGTGACATCAATAGTTTGGTCTAATTAGCTTTATTGCTCGTTTTTTATTTTGTTAAATAAGGTTGGTATCCTTAGTAGGTATTAAAATGTTATTCATAGAAAATCCCTGTAAAAATAAAGATTATTGTTAAAATAAAACAAAGTAAGAATGCCCCAATAATAAATGCAATTTGCGACAGTTTACGAAAAACAGATTAAATCACACCTTACAGATAATCCATGCGCAAGCCGTCAAAAAATTGCATTACCTATCATAATCCGCTATCACTAAACCTAATGATCTAAACGCCAAAGATTATAAAAAAAGGAAGAGAGAGACCAATCGGGCGTTAGGCAGGTAGGGCCTCCCACCATGGCACCGACCCCGCCTCAGGAGAGCCGGCGGCCGGCGCTCAGACGTAACCGTGCTCTCAGGCCGCGCTCATGTGAGCCCGCCCCTCGAAATGAAGTGTTTGTGGTTGTTTGTGCTCACGGTGCTGTGTTTGAGGTGTGACGGCAGCAAGCCAAGGAGAGGACGAGGCAGTATGTGGTGGTAAGTTTTAACACATCTATTTTACACTTATTCTTTGGTATTTTCCATCTAGACACCTAAGACATGTTAGAAAAGTGCTGTTTTTACCATCGTTTTGTCACATTTTTATTGATAATTTAATCCGGAAAAGTTTCATACATGAATCGGAATAAAAATCTGATCATAACTCAGTCATTTTAAGTCAAAAACGTTGCAGAGGCAGAACTTAAGGTAAAGATTTATGCTACTCCAAACTAGGTACTTTTTGTTGTTGTTTTGCCATAAATAATATAGTTAATACCTATACGATTCTTAACAAACTACCTATCTACTAAACTTTCAACAATTATATAGGTTAACAAGAAAATATACAGTTCTGTGATCATGATATGAGACATGAATCAAAACAGGTGAGAGCATTCCGAACGGTAGCTAGCATTCCAAACGGTCGAGAAAACTCAACGTTAGATTTTTCTCGGATTAAACAGATTATTTTTCTGTCCTTTACTGTATTTGCTTTCTCAATATTAGCATCCAACAAACATCCGTACTTTAATTAGTTTAATCCATACTTTAGTTAGTAGTTTTAAATTAGTAGAAGGGTAATAAGGATTTGTATTGATGTCGCTATCAAATTGGAAACCTTCTCTGTCAACCAAAAATTGTTTTTCACATTAGTTTATTATTATTGCGTTTATGAGCCTTAAATTAAACCTAAACAAAAATGCTACAGGCAGTCACTAGACTTAGGTATTTGCTTATTAAAAGTCCAGTAATACATTCTAAGGCCCATTTGCACTACATTTTAATAATTCTATTGTTGCATGTTTCTAGAAAAACTGCTACTAAGATATTATGCTTAGATCTTTCCTTAAGCTTTTTTGACATAAACATAGATGAGTCTTTGTATATCTGTGGATATTGTATATCTGTTATCGTTTACTGAAATCAGTACCAACAATTATATAATTTTTTTATTATTTTACGTAACATTGTGTAAAGGTCATTGATAAAAATATATTTATCCATCAAAAGCATCAAAATACTTGCCACAAATGAGTTATTGTAAGGCTCAGTACACATCAGATGTGCAACCATCAATGTAGTCTCCCGCATCAAGCGGATAATTAGCGGATCATTCAATGAAGCGTTAATGCTCTGTGCGAGATCGATAACAGCATCATAAAGTTTAATGCTTACTTTGACAGGAAAATGCACGGAACTGTTGTGATCGAAATCTATTTGAACTTGAGGTCATAGCTTAGTTTAGTGTCATTTCAATTAGATATACCTACTATCACTAAAACAAAAATTGTATTGATTGTGCCAATAGAAATATTTTATTAATGAAAAATACAAAGGGGTGAATCTTTGGCAAGAAATAGATCTGCTTGTTTTTCAAAACGTTTTTACACCTGATTGTATTTACCTTACTAATTAATACAAGCGATCTATAAACTTACTATTACTTACAGTGGTTAAAGCTTTTTAACATACAATAAGAGTGTAAAGTTATGGATTCGCATTAACAACGAATATTACAGCAATTTGTGACTATTCAAATAACTTGATAAAAAAGACTTATTATGCTTTTTTTGTCGACGGCACAAATCATATATGAGCAAAAAATTGTTTTCAATATAAAACTTCTGTTACTTTTGTCTCGAAATTGTAGAAAAACTAAATTATTTACTTTAAAAATTATAAAGACAACGTAATGGGACAAAACAAGTCCCCCGTAGCCATCTCCCGTCGCGACCTCACTGTGTGACTGACGGGAGCATCATCTTTGTATTTGTACAGACTATCAACGCGCTCCTGGTATGCACCCAGCCTAATCTCATATTTATAGACTTTCGCTTCTATTAGAATTCATTATGCCTCTTTTGCCATCAAATTGAAATAAAATGAAAATAAAAATGAACTTAACCACCCACGGATGGATACTTTACAACTAAATATTATAATTTAACTGCTACCAATTAGGTAAAATATTAATGATAACTTTAATATAGGTACATTGTGCACCATTTAAAGGTTATTTAATATAATATACTAAGTCTATAGTATTTTGTGTACAATTAGATGAATCGTTAATACAAAAATAAATTGATTTTTTTTTATTCTTGCTATTACTAAAATATATTCAATAAATAATGGCAAGAATAAGACAACAAACACGACATGGTTTTTCTTTTGATCATCCGTCTAGAAACACTTAAAGCGTTGTGTGTTATGTGCATAACAAATGTATAAATTGTTTCTATATTAATTTACATAAAAATAAATTAAAAAGTATCAAAACCACTTCTATATTTCTATAACAGCAGCTTCTATGAAAATGCCACTTGTCTTCACTTATCATAATTTGTAAACACTCAGTGGCGCGTGCTGATTATGCATTAAACAAATACTTACATATATTTATTTTTTGTTCTTAACTAAACAAAACACTTGGATTGATTTTAATAAAAACTAAAAACAGAAACAAATCCGTCGGCACAGCATGTTTTTTTAATTTTTTTTTTATTTTGTTATATATACTTTTTGTTAAAATAGCTCTCAGCGCAATTACAAAATAAATACATTTTTGATCTATATCAACATTTTATTTTAACGTTGTATTTTATACTAATCGGTGCGCGGCCGACGGAAATATTTTTTAGGAGATTTGAACTTCTTAGTGGTCTTTTAAAGCCTTTTAATCTTTTATTTTATAGAAAACTAATTCATTCATTATCCTCAAAAAAAATCTTATTAAATAAATAAATGTCCAACAGTCACAGAAGATAGTAGATTCTTGAATTTTCATAATAGTCACAATAAATATAAATGATAATGTTAACTTCACACCGATAATCCATTTTTTATAAGTATATACTTTAAAAAACTATGCTAGGGTACCTAATTTTTTTTCTATTATTGCCGCATATAACGAGTTATTTACTTCGAATCGTTAAAAAATCTGAAGTACAATTTCGAAGTAAACAAAAAATAAAGTACCCCTTCAAGGTTCGAGACAGCTGCCGGAAGACACCAGATCAGTCCCATTCCGTTTCATACTTACTGCAATTATTTTAATGGTGACACATTTAAAAATACAACATAGGCCACTTACGCGAAACCACTTGACATATCCGTTGAGTGGCATATCTAGAAATACTTCACATTCATTCTGATTATTTAAAGTGATTATTTTTAAAAGTAATTGAATTGAGCCCTATTTTATTAACAAATCTTTGAGATTCATTACTTTTATAGCGTTGAAATTATCGTGGCTTGGTATCAATTTAGGATATTAGGACCTCTAAACGGTCAACGAAACGTCACGTAGTAAAGTAATTTAAGGATGTTATTATGACTTCCTACATAAGGAAGTCATAATAACATCCTTAAATTACTTTACTTTGTTTTCATGGCTTATGCAATACATTTTGTTACAAAACGTTTTAAGAATTAATAATGATATATATTCTAATTGAGAATAAAAATAGAGCCTTTTTGGCCTAGTGAGCGGTAACCGACTTCCGACCTGGAGGTCGTAGGTTCGAAATGGTGCAAAACGCATGCATCTGTAATGTTTGGACGACCCTCTGACTACCCCCTACCTGGTCTCCTTAAAGATGTACGCACTTAGTATCACCATGGGGAATACAAACACGGAGCGTATTTTATTTTTATTTGAAACATCTCTAAAGGTTAAATAACTTAAAAACACGAAAGTGTTTTATCAAACAGTTACTTATTACGAGCCTACTAACCCGGAACCAACTAAAGCCCAAAGGCAAACTAACCAACTGGCACAGCATCATAAAATCTTAGCCTCGAGCTTAAAAAAGAAATCGCCACACCTCAGCCTCTATTTCGTATTCATCACCCGTACCACATATTACATTACGAACGAAATCGCGTGCCGTCTCTGATAACGATAACCATTTTATCCAGGCATTTTAAAAAGACACAATTGCACTTCAGCCTCTATGCCGACGCATTATAAGCCGAGGGTCTTTTTTAGCTGGTCGTTCAACGTTGATATTTTGACGCCTCGCAAAACAGTAACAAATTAAATAATAAAACCTAATTTGTATGCGGGAAGCGTCTGAGATTGGAATCGTCAATTTATAAGGACTGCAAAAGTCAAACACCGAGGTAGTAGATAGCAACTTCGATGTTGTCAGTGTCAAAGTATTGCGAATGATAACTTGAGAGGCAAATGAATACATACGATATTATTTATTCGGCGTTTTTCAATAATAAAGTCAGTTAAAAAATATAGATATTTTATTTTTTATTGCGCATAACGATTGTACATAGATGAACTGATGCTTAATATAATTATCTTCCAGATAACTTTTGTTTTGTCGAAAAAGATGTGCCATTAGTACACAGATTTCAGTAATAATATGTACCTACTAAAAAAGTTAGCCGGTTTTTTTAATCGTTTTTAAGATACATTTTGAAAAAAAAACACTTTAATATTTCGAGTTACCTATCACAAATCGTTTAAATGGGGTTAAAATTAAGTGCGACAATTCTACACATCCATTCAAAGGAAGAACCTATTGACGGAAGATAAGGTGAAGTTCACACAAATAGAACGAGTTGTTACAAACACCAAGGAAACGCTTTAATTACCCAAATGAGACACAAGCCTGCCACAGACGGGTCTTACAAAGACAATATTTGTTATTTTGACATTCACACAGACTTTATCGCTGTGCAAACATCACGATTGCCCGTGAAAGCCATTCAAGTTTTTTTTTTCAAGATGTCCTATTTGGTTTTCTACCAAACGTGACAAGTGCAGGATCTCTGTTATGGACGGGCAAATATGGATATCCTTAGTTTTTGTTTTAGTCGTGGGTGTCAAAGACGGGTTTTAAATTTATGGCGCCCACAAACAGCTTACGAGCATATTGGACGATTATCGATGATGCATGCGGCATAAAGCCTCATTACTATGCTTAAATAAAAAAAAACCGTTTACTTTATTAGAGGTTTAAAACATATGGTTGCTCCATTAAATCGATAAATTACCTATTGTCATTTTGTGACAAATTTGAGCTTTTGAAAAATAAAAGCAAAGTAACATCTATTTATAAATACTTATTTTGACGTATCACATGATTAGCATATTTAAAATAATTCATAGAAATTAGTACTAAAGAAACTGATAGCAAATCAAGTTTGCGATGTAAGTCTTGTCAAGCAATAACAACTTCCTTTAACAAATCATTAAGGTCTTTAATGGCTATTTAATTGAAGGTTTTGATACATAAAGTGTAATATTGATAAATGGATAATGGATTTAATTTGTGTTGAGCTATTGGACGTTGGCACATTAACGATCGCATCGATCTATCTAAAGCATGATTTTTATTACTTTAATTATTTATCTTTAATCGTATCATTTAATGTTAAATTAAATATCAAATCAGGAAACTGCACCATAAACGTGGAGTTCTTGTTCTTAATAATACTTGAAAGAAAAAAATCAAGAGCTCAAAGCGTCTCCACTATAACACAAAATAAGAATTTCCGACGAACGCGTCCATATTTACGTAACACTCGACTACAAAGAAAGATAAATAGAAAAGTAATACGATTTTCAAGTCCAAGCGCTGACATAGCGAGAGTGCACCGTTTTTTGAACACCCGCCTCGAGTCAACAGGCGATCGCGATCGCTGTTTGCCCTGGGACATAACCCACAGGAGGATTAATGCGCGCCGCAAATATTTATCCGAACGTCTGCGGATTGACAGTTCAGTCGTCAATTGTTTGTTGTCTTTGCCTTTCCAAACGAGCATTTCATTTCCCATTGCCTTAAAAAGTGGCGTTCGAGGAGTGTTTATTCTTTTTTATCCTCCTCCCGATGCATTGTCTTTCGACGTGACAAAAGTTTTTTTCCACGTATTTGAGATGTGCGTTTTTTACAGGGGTATGGCGAAAGCTGGGGAGCCGAATAACTTGTCACCGATATCGCCGGGGGTTTTATATATGGATCCGACGATACACGAATCGTTACGGCGGAAACAAAGAAGATTAGCGCGAGAAAATCCTGGAGTCCTCAGCGCAGTAGCAAAAGGTGCCAGAATGGCAGTCGCGGAGTGCCAGCATCAGTTCAAACAGAGACGATGGAACTGTTCAACGAGGAACTTCCTCCGAGGCAAGAACCTTTTCGGCAAGATCGTTGACAGAGGTAAGTTAATTTCAACTAAACATTTCATATACTCTTGACAAGGTAATACTTTAATCACGTAATCCTAAAGAGTATAAAAAATACAATAACGATTTGCCCTGATCGAGATGAACAAAGCGAACAGTATTTAAAAAAGATTTTAAGTTATTAATAAACCCTTAAAATACTCAAGTAACGGATTTGCAGCTCTGAGACGTTTAAGAATATAATCTTTAAAAAATCGCAATCTTGCCTTTTCTCAGCTTAAACTTGCATGTCGAACAAAAAATGTGTTTGGATAAATCGCTAATCCCAGTTACAAAGAGATTCTACAAATTAAGTGATATCTTTAGTTGGCAACCCTTTTAAAAGATTTTATCTATATTCACCGGGAGGGTAGCGTGTCGGGGGCATTCTAAAAGACTCATCAAGATAAAACATCCTGGATCAATTACATACGGCCCGGTGGCGTTCAGTTCCCGTTTGTAAGACTCTTTTTATTTCATCCAAAATGTGCCCCGTTTGAAACCTCTTTAAAATATATTTCAACGTTATTTCTATTTTAGTACACAAGTATTTAATATTTAAAATTAGAGGCAAATATGTTCCGATTGAGAATGAATGAAAAAAATGTTTTATGTACCATAAACACGGGCTCACAATTGTGGAAGTTTAATTCCATTTAGTCAATTTCAAAGGATGCAGTTTGTATTGAAGATTAGCATCAGTAGCTAACCATTGGCCATGCAAAACCGAACAAAATCAATACTTTATTGGTACAGTTAAGTATTATCGCTCGCAATTTCTAATACACTCTAATAACCGTATATAGTGACTTTACTCATTTAATAATCTCCTCATTGTTTATTGATTCGAGTTTATAATCATTTCAATTTAAAATAAAAATCTGAGTTTACAAAGGTTGAAATTAAAATGTTCTAAAACACATCACATGGATTTGTTCTGCTGTTGTCTGGTGTAACAATATGCCTTATTTCTTAAGTGGTAAGGTAAAGAGTGGAGTGCAGTTCAAGTTTTCGATCTGCAAATGTTACTTTGTCATTGGATTGGAACTGCCCTATCTCCGGTGTCCGATTCCGATGCTTTGTGCACGATACGGCTTATTATAAGCCCGCGAACATCTGTTCTTTAGTGAATTATTCGCTATTATAGCAAAAAAGTTTTGTGATTCGATTCGGACGCATTCATTAGTTTTTTTTGTTGATGATGCCTTTGTGTGGATAAATACCAAAAATATAGTTGGTAAAGGAAATAGAAAGCTAAGTTATTTTAAAGCTTCATCAGTTATTTAATTTTTTTTGTGTAGGTAATTTCGTTTCCTTCTTTCTTACCCGTAATTATTAATACATTCTGGACGCAACATACGCTCATGAAATGTCCACATAAAAATGATTTATATTCAAAAGCTCTTCTAGATATTAACCCGACCTGCATTAAGGGGTTATCTACCGAAGCTCTCTGTATTGCTACTAATTCGAATCTGTCTCGAATTCAAGTCGATATTTTCCATCAGCCTCACTCCGCTCCGGTTATTGACCCCAATGTTAATGAATTGTGCAAGCGACTTTGAGAGATGTTTCTATTAGTCAGAAAAAGGTTCCGATATGTTTTGACAACAAATTATTTCTTGTAACAAAACGGTAAACGAAAACAAAAAAAGAACGATTGAAACAGAAAATGTATTTTAGTATTGAAAACTAGTTAACTAAAGTATGTATTATTATAATATATTTTTATGTTTACATAAACATTAAAGTTTGCCGTAAAGCAATAATCGGTCGACACATGCCTCAGGCATTTTATTCTCTTAATGCGCAACTAAATTATACAAAAGCTTGCCTAAAATATTAGGCATACATTAAATATCATAAATTGTTAAGACAGAAGCAATTATACCAACCGATTCCGTTTTATTTTCCAATTATGTACACGACAAAAAAAGAATCATGAATGACGCCTAAAGCTAAAATAAACATTGATATTTCATCTAACAACAATATCTAAACGCTAAAGTCTCATTTTCTAAATTAAAAACTGATATAGCACAGCACAGCTCTGGACCACCATCGTAATAATTTCAAATGATAAAAAGAGCACGGAGATTACACAATTTATGTTATATGCGTGTGCATTTAGAGCATATTACTTTATTAAGGGCATGCAGGCGAGCGAATCACGCGGCGCCCATATTACAGGCCGCCGCGAATACCCACGATAAAAGTTTTAATAATGCAATTATGGACATTTGAGAAATGCATTAAACGCACAGCCATCACCGCGGGAGCCATCATAACGCTACTCATTACAGAAAAAAAATCGCAAATATGGTGCATGCTTCAGAAACTCATCAACATCCCAAATCTCTGAATAGAGTTACAAATCACGAGCGCAGTTACAAAGCCCCCCCGGAAAGGACACGAATAATTACTAATTTACACGTTGACACCATTGACACTTCGGAGACGTCGTCATCTTATTGTTGTGGAAACCTCAAGCATCATATTAACACAAATGATGACAACGGCACAATAGTGAGGGCTTTATCCGGCGTTATTGTCAAGTCGAGAATAGAAAAATATATGGAGAGACCCCGCAGCGCGCCCCCCTGTGGCGTAGTTTAGCGATCCCAGCCAGTCCACGGAAGCCCCGTTTACACCTAACACGGCTCTAAAAGCAGGTAACTCGGACAATAAAACTCGACCTTTTTCCAATATTTCCTGTTTTGGTTTGCATTCGCTCCCAAGATTCCGTCGTCGTGGGTGGATAAAACGTATAAAACGATCGACACCGAAAATAAAGTCCATATAAAATGCCCTCGACGAAATATTTAATGCTCAATTAGATAAGCGTTTGGGTTCTGTGGAGTTCGAATTGTTTTCGAGATAACGTGCATTTAGTGATGCTGAAACGATGAGTAGGCTTCGATAGGTATCGTGAAGAACCTTTTTTTCAGAATCTCTCAGTTCGCCCATTTATTGTCGTTGACAGCTCACTTAAAACTAAATTATTTTCGGTACTTTTTGTTGAGTTTGAAAACAAATGTCTTTGTCCATTGTATGAATGAACGTCGTAGCGGTGGCTGGTAGCTGGTGGTAGCTGGTAGCTCAGCTTTGTGCCACTCACAATGAGTGATATACGACCGACGTAATTCTGAATTGTCGCCCGGTCTCTCGAGATGCGCGCTCAATGTGAAATTATCACCCATACATGGCATAACGAAAATGAATTATTGCTTTTTATTGCCCGTCTTTGATGGCCTTTAACGGCGAATAGCTCTTACTCCATTTTTATTTGTGACTTTCTGTAATTTTCTTGTCATTAAACGGACAAAAGAATCGGAATTTATCTCCGAGATTGAAACGATTCATCTCGAGTAGATAAAACGTCATTAGATTCTCGTAAAAGACATGTTTGGATCGCACAGACGTCAATGACTTCATCATAATACTCCAATAAAGCTCGGAGCGTTTCCCAACCGGACCAATCGCATTATAAATCGAGTGATTTATGGTAGTTTTGAGTAATTACGTCTCATCAAATTTGAATAATGCAAGTCGTCATAAAGAAGGCAGGAGAGCGCGAAACATCATAAGTCAATCCTGCAGCCGCTCGGAAACACCCCGATGCGGCGCGATGATGACTCAATGCTGACAGGAACATATTTAATTAGTACATTAATTTTGAATTATTTAATGGCCTACTTTGAGCCAGGTGTTCGTCAAAATGTCAACAGTGATTAAGTTTTATTTCAACAGAGCGGTCAGCCGGACACGAGGTCAGATTTACGAGTTTTTGACTTTTATAAATTGTCGATGCCTCGCCTTAACTGACAATCCGTCCAGAATGGAATTATCGCTCTGTGCGCGCGTTGTAAACCAACTATGGGCCCATTCATTATCCGCGCAGATAATCCACGGACAGCACTTTATTATCAGTTATAATAATAATTTATTTTTATAGATCCACATTACTCATGTTTGTTCTTATTTGACTGCGATTTGATGGGGCGAAATTGCCTCAATAAAATAATAGCGTGGCTTAATTATGAGTATTTTATAACGTTGGTTGTACACAAGCGCGGTCGCGGGTGAGTGATGGTTGTTTGTTGAACAGACCGGACCCCGGTGTCGGGTTAGCTTGCCCTTAATTAGGCTCATGTTGGGAATTTGAATTTTATTTAATGCCGTGACTAATCTTCCTGCCGGACGGAGGCTCTCTTGCATCTGTCATAATTTTTCTACGTCGCAGTTTATTCGCAAAATGCGACAATCGGCTTTGTTGCTCGAAGCCCGTGTCCAACGAGCGCCGGTGATTTATTAAATCAATTTATTTATAGTTTTATTACAACGTAGGTGACTACCTAACAATGTCAAACGTGAATCATCTTACTTACCTTAGGATTTGACGACCTTATCAAATAATTACGAGTTGTCGTTTTACGTTTAATTGGTACGTACCGTTAGAACGTCAGTATTGAGTAAAAGTGACGATAATATCTCAGCATGAAGAGTGATTCACATATCTTATTGAGATGAACGTAAACATGATTCGTATGCGACTAAGAAATGTAGAAAAGCTCGAAGGTTTTAATCAAGTGGACTATAAAACAATAAGGCTCAACGTTTCCTTGGAGTTTCTTGAGTGGTTGGATACGAAAAACAAAACTTGTAATTGTCTGCCCAGCACGTGTATAGCCACCTGGCGGACACCCCGTGGATGGACCTCCTACTACGCAATCGAACCGTGACTCCCGCGCCTTAACTACGTTTTATTACCATCGATTCGAAAATCTTCGTGCGAATCTTCAAAACACAATGAAATCTTTCACGAGTGTAATAATAAGAACACATAACTGCTGATTTTGTATAGGTCAGAAGGTTAACTCTGCTCAGCTCGAATGGGTCATTTTAGTCACTCCACCAGTTAAAGCGTCAACAGTCTGGCTATCATTTTATGAGTGTTATTTACGTGTGCCATATTTATTGGCCCGCATCTATTCGTTATAGTTAATGCGAGCGAACGTTTTCAAGTCATTACCGAAGATAAATGCGAATCTCCACTCGTATACGTACTGAATTAATTTCGTCCGAACATTGAATGATGGCAAAATTGACATTAAAATTCTCGGTCGAACGTCTCATGTAATTGCTGAATAACATCCCAAATGGAGCAAAACTCGAGCGGCTACGCGTAATTTATATCTGTGTCCGATGACAACTCAATAAAAAAATGATTTCATTTGCTTATTGAGTCCTTAATAATACTGAGCCGGTTTATTATAAATAACAAATACAAGTACACCCACTGGCAGAAGTCTCCGATTGAATTGGAAGCGCGGAAGCCCACCAAAGGCGCGCGTCGCCGTACTATAATACCGAATGTATGGCATTAGCTGGTGACATGTTCATTATACGGTACAAGATCGACGTTAATAGTCCATTTTATATGCACCCAGGCATTTAGCGATCCCGATCAAACTTTTAATGGCTTTTAAGGAATTCCTTCATAACTTTCAAGGCGAGCTTTAATGAGAGGGTATCAACAATAGTAGAGATATTAAAATTATGCCGTAAAATTACAATGTCTCGCGAAATAAGACAAGGCTCGATGATTATTAACTTTTTTATTTATCTGAGTAAAAAGGCCCATCCGATCTCCAAGTGAACACTTATTTTGAGCAGTGCTCGTTCGGTAAATATTTCGAATATACCTAGTTCTGAGACGATGCAAATTCTCATCTCATAAAAACAATACAATAATCCATACCGTATTAATCGTTCGAGTACAGGCCATTAAATCGATATTAAAAGGAACCAGCGCTGAGCCTCTTGTAATGATCGAATTTATAATCTCTCGTGTAGGTAAGAGCCCACACGAGTGACTTTAGTTCAGTTCAACTGTTCGAAAATATTAAACTATTTATATTTTAATAGTCTGCATATTCCAGAACATTTTTCTGATTCTCTCTGGAATACGCTGATACTATCAATTAATTCAATTTTACATGGGTGATTAATAAATAGTCATGATTTCCGTAATAAGTTATTGATGAACTATGTTGCGTAAGGTAATTTAGTTTTACATAAGATATTTTGAGATAAATTTCTGTTATTGACTTAACTATTTGTTCAAGTTCGGTCGTTTGTATAGCCAGAGATAGATTTTTTGCTCGGAGATATTCCCTTTCTCTCTTTTAATTGTATTTTATGAGTATTTGATTCTAATGTTTGGGCCATTAATTCATTTATGGTATTCGATACGGTATGCAGTAAAGATTTATATTCGGTTCCGATGAGATGGTTAATTTATTGGTTCTTCGATGATGTACTTGTATGTAGAATTCTAGTTCAGATTAAGAGTACAAACTTGAAAGGTGATTTTTCCCATAAAAGTAGATAAACAAGTATTCTTAAAAAGTAGTGGCTGTAAAGAAAAAAAAATGTATGGAACACAATGGTCTGATTAATGTATCAGTTGCTTTTTAGACTTCATGCCAACTCAAATACTAAAATAAAATGAGCTCAATGCCATCTTCCGGTTATGTACCTACTCGTACCTACATAAAATATCAGATTTTTAAAATTCTTGTCATATAAAGCAGATTATATTATTTATTTTCAATAAAACTAGTTGAATTTCCGCTGTCGTTGAACAAAAGTAAGGTAACTTATCATTTACAAATAACGCCTTTCTGAAATACCTAGTTAACATATTCTGAGACACCCTGTATATCAAAAAGTTTGATTATACAGGCGCCAAATCAAAGAAATCAATATTATTTCAAAATAAATTAATAAAAATGTGCTGATATTTTATTGCCCATATATTCGCAATCGTCAAAATCATCAAAACACAAATAAATTTGAAAAACAAAGCATTTTCTGTCCCTACTTGATGAGCAGAAATGATTTGCATTCTTAAATTATTTATAATCCCTATTTTTAAAACATCATGTTTTTTTAACGAAGCAATAATATTTGATTAAAATATGGACCCCTCTGTTTGAGATGAATTAATTATACGAATGCCAAACATGCCAATGTAAAATCTGTTCCTGCCTAAAAATAAAATTAGTAGGGTTGTCTGTTCATTGACAAAACATATAAAAACCAATTAATTTTCTAGTAAGGTAACTGTTTTGTACTTAACTGTATACCACAGTTATGACTATAATCCCCAAGATGGATATTCTCAGATCTATACTCAGTACTTAGGTCCTCGAGGGTACCAAGTAGGTAGACGTGAGAGGTAAATTCCATACATTATATTTTGATGCATGCCCGATTGCATATGACATTCAATATGTTGGTCATTCAATTAATGATTTTGAGGTGATATGCCTTATTTTCAATGCCATCGGTTTGAGCACGTGAACTTTTGAAGGTTTTCATTTGACAATTCTAAAGTATCATGTTCTCTGTTGAGTGGTTGTTCATTTTGATTGTGTTGTTCCTATTTGCCCCTGTAAAATACATATAGCAATTGATTGATAACTAGCTTAAGCCACCTTTGAGCTACCGCTTGTGTGATACTAGAATAAAAAGAAGCCTATCTATGTGTTTTTCTATTCTTAAGTTGTGAACTGTACCTGACCAACATTTCATTTAAATCGGCTTAGCCGTCACGAAAATATTTAGGAACACCATTAAAACATCTAAACACCCAAACTTTCATATTCATGATATTAGTAGGATAACCTCTTTCCTCGGCATCGCCCCGTGAACTCGTATATAAAATAGGCTATATTAAGTTACTTTAACTCACGAATTATTTGTCTTGTTTTCTGAATAGTTAAAAAAGTCGCCTATACATTGAAGTATATACGTCAACTTATCCATAATCTCCTTCACAGGATGTCGCGAGACTGCCTTCATCTACGCCATCACCAGCGCTGGTGTGACGCACTCCGTCTCTCGCGCATGCGCCGAAGGCTCTATTGAGTCATGCACCTGTGATTATTCCCACATCGACCGGACACCGCACAGAACCCGCGCCGCTGCAGCGTCAAACGTCAGAGTGTGGAAGTGGGGCGGCTGTAGTGACAACATCGGCTTCGGCTTCCGATTCAGCCGCGAATTCGTTGACACTGGTGAAAGAGGGAAGACGTTGCGGGAGAAAATGAACTTGCACAATAACGAAGCCGGCAGAGCGGTAAGTCTAGTTGCATAGTTTAAGTTTCACAATGTAAAGGGGCAAAAGGCAGGTCATTCAACTGACAGAACCGACAACTGTCAAAACAGAAATGTGACCACGAACCAGATGACGCAGTGTAGGAAAGCTCCCACATCCGATGGACCGATGACATCTTTCAGGTGGTTTTGACCTCCTTCGTCTACTTCGGTGGATCGATCAATCGTTATTAATGAACCCTTTAGGGGCCGGTTTAATATGTCCAGCTGTGCACTTTGACTGGCTGTTGATGATGATGATAAATATTACCATTACTAATAAGGTCGTGAATTTAGGGGGTTGTTCGAAGTCACTAGGCTTTAAGTCTTCCATTTCTTCACCTAGATTAAGGGTTTTAATTTTTTCCTTTTTCAAAACCTAATATCAACTGCTAGAATTGAAGCAATGACTCATAAAGATTCATAAAGTGGGGACGTCATAAGGTTGAATTGATTGTCAATTGTATCTTAAGTAGCGATCCGTCCAATGGCCACTCAGTAGCACTTATCCACTAAACAATCGACAATCGGGCCAATGACGGCCATTGTCAACGCGCTTGTTTACATTACCATTACGGGTGACGATCGATCGTCTCGTGTCGCTCAAGTGGAATATTAATTACGCGTCGGACAGCTCGGCCCATCGTGCGGCGACTGCGCAACAGGCACCCATTCGCCGCGCATCTCCCTCCCACTGCACACCCACATTTGCATACCCATACCCAGCGCTCCTACCCGAAACCCATCTGAAAGGGAAGCGGGCGCCGACACGCCAGATGCATCATTAACCCAAGCCTAATTCCTGTCACGGCAGACGTACTGGGTGTCCAGCTGATGAATATTCACAGCATTCCATTGTCTGACATTATATTTGGATACTAGACGCCGCCCTAGATTCTTCATGTCGATGAATTTAAACTAGACATTTTATGACGTGCACGGATAGGATACTGACTGTTCACTGTCTTCACCCTCGCGTCATTTATCTACCTTCTTAGAATGATGAATGTCCCTAGCGCATGATTTATGAGCGGTCCACGCGCGGTGACGACCGGCCCACCTCCTCACGATTTGTAACAATTTGCTCGATCGTGAGATGCGATCGACGGGGTGCGCTTAAAAGATCATCGATCACGCACTATCGAAGTTTATCAGAGGAATTTAAAGATATTTGGACATCGTTAGACCCCTGTCTACGATATGCCTACTTGAGTATTTATGTTGTTCTTTTGTCCGCAGCACGTGCAAACGGAGATGCGTCAGGAGTGCAAGTGTCACGGCATGTCAGGCTCTTGCACGGTGAAGACCTGCTGGATGCGTCTGCCGAGTTTCCGATCGGTCGGCGATGCACTCAAAGACAGGTTCGACGGTGCTTCGAGGGTGATGGTCTCAAACACGGACCTAGAAACCTCAGTTCAAGTGCAGAGGAACGACGCAGGTCCACACAGAGTGCCGCGAAGAGACCGATACAGGTTCCAGCTGCGGCCGCACAATCCTGACCACAAATCACCAGGAAGCAAAGACCTCGTCTACTTAGAACCGTCGCCGGGCTTCTGCGAAAAGAACCCGAGGTTAGGGATCCCCGGCACACACGGGAGGACCTGCAATGACACGAGTATAGGAGTTGACGGCTGCGACCTCATGTGCTGCGGCCGAGGGTACAGAACAGAAACCATGTTCGTAGTGGAAAGGTGCAATTGCACGTTCCATTGGTGCTGCGAGGTAAAGTGCAAGCTGTGTCGCACGGAAAAGGTGGTGCACACGTGCCTATAGACTATTGGTGTACGTCGTGAGCGACGAGTGAACACTTGTGCGGAAACGTGATTATGACTCAGGCTCGCGGACCAGTTCCATAGATAACGGACTCTGTATATAATCGTTATTTCAATGGAGTCGTCGAAAACGTATATCATGTTGACTTATGTAAATAGTTCTATATCATTTCTTCTCTTCGGTAATCGATCCGGCGTGTAAATTGAGCTACTTACTGCTAAGTTATTTATTTGGCTATTAGTGCGAACATGTGATCTAGTTTCGTTACTTTTGTGGACACTGTCGTTCGGAAATAAATGAGACCAGTTCGCGGTAGACTTTTATCTGATATTTAATGTTGTCATCAGTATTATTGGAATGGACTTATTGATTTCCTACGCAGTCGACTGAATTTAATTTTTTAGACATTCCGACCGAATCTCCCGAGAAGATATCTACGTAAGTAAAATATACAACACTTTATATGGTATTTCTTAATATCGTTCCAAAGTTAAATCGTACGTTGAAGTAGTTATTTTGAATATTAAAACGACGGCAATGATCATGTGAATTTATAAATACTTTCTATTTTATGGAAGTCCGCGTCGGATCGGCCACATAACTGCTCTGAGACTGAACAGCAAAATGATCTTGTAATTATAATTTCATATTATAATTAGGCCGGTTAATGGAATTTGTGGCTTAATAGCATTTACATAAAGTATCTTCTTGGGTGTTCGGCTTCGGAGGCTGCGTTTGGCCCTTATCAGTGAGTAAGTAGCGCCATCGTAAAAGTGTCCCACATTACGAGATAAATGCTCTTGAGAAATTCAATTAAATATTAAATGAATTAAATAATCAGTATTATATGTATAATATTATATGCGTGTTGCGCAGATATTTCGAGATAATACTGCACGCGAATCCAGTTGACACTGTATAGATAGGTAACTCCGCAAGTTATACACCGCTTTAACTAGTCGAGATACTCCAATTAGCTATTCCTATTAATTAAATGCATGTGGTACTAAAATAGTAACTTTGTAATTCCACGCTTCAACAAACATAAATTACGTCGATTGAATCACAAACTGTGATTCCGATTTTTTAAAACACGCTAAGGCACATCTACACTCAACCCTGATATTCACAGGTAACATTAAATTCAGTTTGACAAAATATAATTTAACAAAATTTTGACATTCCATTTTTCATTCGACAGTTTACCATATTTAGGGAAGCTTTACTAATCATAGTTTGTATCAACGTGAATGATATTTCATATGTGATATATACATAGGTAACTTTAAGTTTTGATTGATAGCTTAATCCTAATAAGCTTTATTTTGTATTATACGGCAATGAACCTACTAACTCGATACGAATGTGTTTTTATGAGAATATTTATTAAACTTGTTTTAATTTATTAAATTTTACTTTAAAAAATTGCATTGTTTTAAAGTAAAATGAAATGTTAGTTTTAGTGAAAAATCCGATGTCCAAACTATCGGTATTAGCAAAACAGGTAAAGGGTGTTTCATTAATAGGAAAAAACGTGTCGGTGTAGTATTTGAGCTCTGTATAAAGACTTATTTAAAATGATTAGAAAATTAAAATGGTCTCAGAGTTCAAGTAACACCGCGTCGGATTTAAAAGACTGAAGTTTTTTTTATTTCGTAGATTTAATATTAATATCCATGACTGGATTCATAAAGCCATTTTTTAATAAATTCTAGCATGTTAGTATTTGTGATAAAAAGTATTTTAAAGTAATTTAAAGCCAGTGTTATGAATTTGGATTTGATCTGTGCCATTTTAACTTTTTTATAACTGACATATTTGTCAGTTTGTTTTGACAGAAATCAATTTTCCCGCTTCAATATCATGAAAAATCTGTTGTAACAAGGTAAAATTCATGAAATTAATTTTGCGCATGTAAATATGAATATTTTAAGTTATTTATGTGAATGTAGTTTTTTTTTAATTGTTAATATTAAGTAAAATACAATTGAAATCAGCTGAACTTATCTGAATCTCAACTATTGTTTGTAATATAAAATGTACCTTTTGAAAAGTATTTCGTCCAGTAACCACTTGCGGGTTGACATTATAATAATATTGGTTGTACATTAGTGTGTATCTATTTATAATTAAAAATATTGATTACCTAGTTGTTACTAAAAATATAAAATTGATCAAAAATCTATCATAATTGTTTCTTTAATTATTTCCTGAACCCTTAATGAATTTATTAGAATTAATTAGACATGCACAGAAACGCCATAACAATGCACACATTTCGTTTTTTTTTTTTAAAACACATTGTTTCACATACCTATTTGCAAATGGCAAAAGCACCTAAAATATGATTATTTTTAACGGTGGGTCCCAAACAAGTATCTCGGTGGCCATTGGCCTTGATTCTGTAGTACACTGACTAAACTAAATCTAAACTATCGCTCTCTTTTACTGATAGTATACGCAAGAAAGAGATAACTACAATTTTAGTACCGTATGCTGCTGTCAAATCAGTTTACGTGCCGCTTTTCTTCGTGTTTATAGTCAGAATGCTTTGATATCACGACTAAATTTGTATGGGAAACTTAAATCTGACTAATTTGACAGCACTAAAATTGTAGCTATCTCTTTCTTGCTTGCTCTATTAGTAAAAGAGAGCGACAGTTTAAATTTAGTTTATTTAGTGTACTACAGAATCGAGGCCAGTGGTTTCCTAGTGCAGAATTATAGGTAGGTATATCCTACACATAGTTATGATAAAATAATATCTGCGTGATACAGATAATCCTATTTTAGGGTCAGAAATCCTACTAATATTATGAACGTGAAAGTTTTTGAGGATGTTCTTCTTTCACGCAAAAACTACTGAACGGATTTTGATGAAACTTTACAGTAATATAGTTTATACATCAGAATTACATATAGGCTACTTTTTAACCGGATACCACGCGGGCGAAGCCGTGGGCAAAAGCTAGTAAGTACATAAAGTCAAAAATAGATCAAGTTCTGAGAAAGAAAAATCTATTTCTTTCTTTTTCAGAACTTTGTAACTTTTGCATGTTTTTTTACCTGTTATTTCAAAAAAACACTCGCTACTTGTTCAATAATAAAATAATAAAATAAAAAAGTTATGATTATTTTCTACTGTCAGCAAAACGGCCAGAGGCCATCCGGTCTACAGAGCAACTTAAGGCCGTACTAGGCGCGGTTTTGGTGGCGATCAAAAGAAAAAGTTTGTCGAAGTTCACGTCAGTGTACTTCCCCCTATTCTGTATCTGAAAGTCACTTGGCGACGAACAAATTAAATGATTTTCACTTGCACAAAGTTAATATCAAATAGCCGTAGAATATTGGCTTATAATAATCATTTGATTGTCAAATGTTGACCGAGTGACTTTCAGATACAGAATAGGGGCAGTACAGAGACGTTAATTTCGACAACCTTTGCCTTTTGATCGCCACCAGAACCGCCATCATGTCAGTTTGCGCGAGCTTTTAGCAAAAATTGATACAACGATAGGAATACTTCCTCTTCTTCTTAGTTGGGCACTCTTGGCAGAGTAGTCGTGATTAGGTGTTTCCTGAGTAGCGAATTTTAGATACGTCTCCATACAACTCTATGAGTAGCATTGTGAGAGCATTCGGTTATGGTGAGTTGTGTGACGGACTTTATAAGGTCTGACCATCACTTAGGAGACCGGCCACGTGATCTACTGCCCTCCATCCTCCCCTTGCACTACCAAACGCTTCATAGGGCTACATTAAACATTCCTATATTCTTGCATGTTTTTTTATCATATAAAATTACTCCGCCATTTTGTATTATAGTAAAACCAGTTGCGATTTTACTGAAAATACTTTATTTTCTAACAAAAGCAACAAACCAAAAGAAATCCTAAGATTATTGGATAAGGTCGAGTTTGGTCTGATTTTGAAAGTCGAAAGTGAAAAGTTGTTCCGTGCTGGTGGTCGACGAAGCCCGAAGCGTGTTCCCACGAATATCGCCCTCGATGGAAAATTTATGAATATGCGCTGAGAAATCTGTCATAAAGGATACGAACGGCGCGCTCGGAGCTGAAATAGCGTGAATAATTTTTCACGCTTTTGCCTCTTGCGAATTGAAGACTGCTGAGATCTCCCACGAGGTCAGGGATACTGGATCCTTCTTGGCCAGTCCAACTCCTTGAAATATCAAGGAGTTGGGCTGGTTGGGGTAAGGTTAGAAGGAGGATAATGCACAATACACCCCAATGTAACCTTACTATATAAGGTAAAATTATGTTTAGAAATGTCAAAATTTAGTTTCATATTCAGCTATAGAGAAAGAATCACATTAATTATAGAATGACAGCTCTAAAACTAGTTAGGTAACTCAACTTATTAAAAATTGTCAGCCTAAGTTAATCTAAAATAGGTCACGATGTAAATTGGTGCTTGCTTATTTTTTGCGGCTGTGATTAGATGTAATTTAATAACAAATACAAGAAAAAAACTACTTATAGGTTATCTGTAATGAATAATTATAATTTAAAATGCATCTATGTAAATTATGTGAAATAATAATTGAATTGGTTTAAAAATTAAATTGGTATTTTAAATATATAAATATAATTTAACCTCTAGGGAACATCAATCATTTATTTATTAGCAAAATCATTGTTTTGTGGTAAAGCAGGTATGTTCACGAATCAAATCAGAAATCAGAACATTAATTTGCATGAATATAGGTCCGACATTACATGGTTCCCTCATTATATTCTAAATGTTCATAAATTATGATTAAAAATTATTCAACCTTTGTGGCGAAGTGGGCGAACGCCTGCCTGAGACGTAAAAGGTTGTGGGTTCGATTCCCGCTGCGGGACAAATGTTTGTATAACATTTGCTATACAAACATTTGTCCCGAGACAAACATTTGCTAATCAGCAAATGTTTTTCTCGGGTCTGGGTGTTTTCTATGTATAATATGTATGTATTTACAAAAAAAATATGTATATAAGTAGTATATCAGTCATGTAGTTCTCATAATACAAGCTCTGCTTAGTTTGGGGCTAAATGATGCTGTGTGAAATATGTCATGCATTATTTATTTATTTATTATACTTACCCAACTGTTTTCGTTTTATCACCTAGGTATTAGCAGTTTTCGAAGTTTTTCTCAAGCGATCTGTTGGTATGCGGTTATCGTAGCCTATGGACGCTTGCTTAGTACCAGAAGTAATACTCACACGTTGTCTCCCTGAGATATTAAGATGGAAGATCTCATGTGTCTGTAATTTCAACGTCAACCATATCCTTCAAACCGGAAGTTGTTACTTGTTTGGTCCTAAGCCAGCCTACCATTCGGTGAGAAGGCTTGACGACGGTTGCCGCTCGGTATAGCTTGTCCATTGTACCTACTTGTTATTTTACAGTAGGTAACTAACTTGCATTGTAATATTTTACTTGTATGTAAACGAACAACGTTTTTTTGCCTTTCTATCTATACAGAACTATAACGATTTTATGTTTAGATTCTAGAGTTATCGGATTAATACATAATAAATTGGTTATAGCTGGAAAGGTTCCAGAAAAAGCAAAATATTTTCATGTAGATATCTCAATAGCGTGAAGGAAAACATCGTGATGAAACCGGCATGCCCTAGAACCAAGAATTCGAAAGCATGTGCCAACATGTAGTATTCCAATAGTCACGTATAATGCTAACGTGCAAAACGCGAGCATGTCGTGCCAAATGTTAAATTTGGATGTACCTTCAGAGACACGCCTACGGGGTAGTCAGCTACCCCTTAGTTGGTATCCACATTATCTATATCTATATATATATTATATATATTATATCTACGCACTGAGTATTTATCTGAGGCTGCCCTTTATGAGAAATATAGTCGTTAGCGTGTTTGTTATTTTGTTTAGACAATATCTAATGACGAATTACTAAGGTTGGACTAGCTAGGTAAACAAACCAACCAAAAACTCTCTATAGGCATTGCACTTCCATATTGAGTTTGTTATCAAACAATAATAATTTAATGCAAAACTATAAAAGACAAACAACTCTTTTCAATCAGTTCTGAACTGAAAATGTACGTAAAAGTGATACAATATTGTATTTTTGCACTTTCAATATTAAATACAAAAGGATTTCCACAGGAAAATATCCCACCTGCAAATGTAGCTCCTAGTAAGGAACCATCTGGAGATGTCCCAACCCATAATGCACCACTAAATGACCCACCTAATAATGATACACCTGCAGATAACGATGCAAACGACAATGAACAACCTGCAAGTGATAAAGAGAATAATGAACGACCTGCAGGTGACGAAGACAATAGTGAAAAACCTGCAGATAACGACGAAGACAATAATGAACAGCCTGCAGATAAAGATGAAGACAATAATGAACAACCTGCAGATAACGATGAAGACAACAATGAAGAACCAGCAGACACAAAAGACAATAATGACGATATTAAATCAAGCCAACTAGGTTTACCAACAGACAAAGGATACCCAGATTACTACGAATCCTCAAATGCGAAATACAAAGAAATATATAAATTTCCTTTTATGCTTCCCAAGCCCAATGAACTGCTTGATCGGAATAAGCCAGAAGCCGGTTTTGATTTGACCCGTGAAGAGATGATGAAGCTTAAACTTTGGCCTGATGCTCTTATTCCTTATTATATTGATGTACATTCTTTTAGTGGTAAGACTATATTATCATCACTAGTATATATCTGAAGTAGCAAGATAAAGTTACTCGGAAAACCGACCAACGGACTAAAAAATTATCTAGAGTATGAATTTAGATACGTAATGTGGGAGGAATTTGCCACGTTCTTGTACTATTGGTAATGGCACTGACAAGTCTTTATTAGGGTGACTGATCGCGACGCCCTCAATTCACGTCGCATCTTTTATTTTTTTTACGAAGTTTTTTGGAGCTTTAGTTTAGTTTATGTGCTTACCCATCAACTACTTTTCAGATAAGGTATTGCGTGATAAAATCAGAAGTTTCCTAAGCTCGGTGAACAGTTTGACTAGTTTGAACTTCGTCGAGTTGCCAAGTCCACCCAATGACAACTCTAGATGGGTGTTTTTCATCAACCGTAGAGGACTGCTGGGATGTGCTGACCACTCTATCAAGAACTTTACTAATACTGGTGTTCAGGTACTTGAGTAGCTTGGTGTTGAAAGTACATTCATCATCAACATTAGCCAATATATCTTTTAGCAGTGTCTGCTTTATAAAAGTACTTTTTTTATGGCTTTACCTACATAATAGGTGCCTATTATCATAATGTAATAATACTTCAACCAAAGCATAAAACCTAATCATTGGTGAGAAGTCTACAGCTGAAATTACTCTCTTTTGCTTTGCACATTACGACCTATATGCAGTGAACTTCGTCAGGCTGTTGATGATAAATCATCCCCAAAAAGAACGAAAATTGGCTTCAAGCTACCTACCTCCATGTTTCGATTTCTTATTTTTTAATAGGTACAGCTCATTACCACTGTTTTTGCGTCAGTTTATTGACGTTTCGCAGCCAATTTAATCTCTAAGTTCTTTTTATAATGATTTTTAACAGCTATTGTTTTGGTCCTATGTATTATGTAATCAAATCAGTTAATATTTTTCCAAAACAGCACGTTATCCTCGGCTATCACTGCATGAGTACAGAAGGAGAGCTCGCCGAAGCAGTCTTAGCCATAGCTGGAGTACCAGCACAGCACAATGCACCTGACAGAGACTATTATATCAAGATCAACGACGGGAATATCGTGCCAGGTAAATTACTAATAAGATCAACCACAGGAGGTTAAATGAGAACAAAATTTGACCACTGAACGAACCCAGTTGATGAAATAAATATTACAATATTTTTTTTACAGTAAATACATAGTTAAACTAACTCGTTCTCTTAAAATATTTCAGAAAAAAAATACCTGTTTGATAAACTCTCCGATGACGAATGGCTGTTTCACGATTTGGAATACGATTTCAAAAGCGCTGGGCATTTTCATAGTTACAAGCACTCAATAAACGGTCGCGCAACTATAGAACTTCAGGTACAACATCTTTCATTATAAAAAAATAGTGTCTATGTACACGATCGAGTAGTTTTCAAGAAATGTTTTATTGTTACAGGAAAAATCAGGAGATGTAATAATAGGTGAATCTAAGACATTAACTGCAATCGACATACAAAAAATAAGAATGCTTTACAACTATATAGTCAAAAAGAAGCTGCTTGAAGCTCCAGACTGCCATAAACTCTTTGAGCCTGGTAAAAAATTTAGTCAATACAAGCCCGACGATAATAATTTGAAACCAAGACCCAAGCCTTACAAATATACAGGTGAAGCTCCAGACGCATCATTGGAGGAAGACGATGATGAAACAGTTATTCCTCCAAGTGTAAATCCGGATCAGGATCAAAATGAAAACAACGACGTTTTACCAAGTTCTGAATACGATTTAAATGCAAACCTTGATGGCGAATCAGATACAAATAATCATGAAAATAATAATTCTGATGAGAATCAAGTATCAAATGAAACCAAAAGCCCCGATAATTATCAAACACCACATGAAATAAATAGTCCAAATCAAAAGTCAAAAGAGATTAATGCTTTACCTGAATCCGATACAGACAACAACGAACAGCAACCAGAATACGATTATAAGGATAACGGGCAGGGAAATAATGATATATCGAATGAAAATGTCCCAATACCCGACCCTGATGATATAGAAGATGAAGAGTACGAAAACTATAGTCCTTCAGAGTTCCATCATCCTGAAAAAAAGCCCGCTATTATCAGCATAGGCAAAGGCCAAATACAAACTTTAAAATTTGTGAAGCCTATAAGCGATCCAGTTTCGTATCTATCTGATTTTGATGATGATAGGCGAAACACGAAATTAAAACAGACCAAACCAAAAATTACTCACAAGAAAAATAATTTTAAACTGCACCCAAATCAAAAATTGAAGTTTAAAGGCTTAGGGTGAATCAAAAATTAATATAATAACAATTAAAAATGATATTATTTTATTACAAAATTTACATCTATCACAATAACGTTATAGGCACGTCTGTATGTTCCGTTTGATGTAGCATGTTTCACAAATGACTTCGCAGCACCATTTAAATTGGCAATTGCAGTTCTCAGTTTCTCTTATTGTCGTTTCCGTGTACCCTCGCCTGCAGCACATTTGGTCGCAGCTGTCGGTTCCGGCCGAACTGACATTGCAATGGCGTCCTTGGGTACCGAGAGATCCAAACGTGTTTGGGAAGCAGAAGTCTGGTGATTCCTCGGAGTAGATAATATCTTTCTTCCCAGGCCGTTTGATGCTGGTGGTTTCTGGCATGAAACTATCACCGTCATTGCTGGCTATCACCTACCAAAGACAAATAATGATTAAGGTATGCTAGATACATACTCGTATATAAAGTGTCGGTTTGTTTAACTTGACTCGCAGATAACTAAAATAAATATAACATTGTAGTTACCGGCAATAGGTGACGGTAATAACTTACCATCTTACAAAAATACATAGTACATTATCCGACCTCTGTGGCGCAGTGGGCGAAGGCCCGCCTGAGACGCAGAAGGTTGCGGGTTCGATATCCGCGGGACAGATGTTTGTATGATCTGTAAATATTTGTGTTGGGTCTAGGTGTTTTCTATGTATAATGTGTATGTACTTATAAAAAAAAGTATATACCTAAGTAGTAGTCATATAGTTTAAATGTGAAAATGTCCAGCATTATTTATTTATTATATGAAGGAAGCCACCAATAATTCCATGTGATCTAAGCTATGAACACTTTGCATACCATTTTATGAAATACAAAGCGTTACGTTTACAACCTCACCTTAGCCTTAGTCACGTTTTAGTTAACTCATGTTTACCTTAGCAGCTCCTTCGAATCGATCCCGTAGTCTGTTGCCAACTTCCCTGAATGTCGGCATCCTCCACCAACACGTCCTGAGCGTGCAAGACCCAGAGAGCCCGTGGCACTTGCACTCTTTCTTCATATTATTCCTTATTGCCTGGAAAATAAGGATATTTTAAATACTTATCGACACTCGCTCATTTCTTGAGACATAATGGGTGAAAAGTTGCATGGGCCTGTTATTTCACTGGCACCCATATCCTTTAATACGAGCAATACTTCCTGGCGGCAGAAATAGGTATGGTACTTCCCGGGACGAGGACAAGGAGATCTATGACTTATAGGCTCCTAGTAGTAGTTATTATACTAGTTATTATACTACTAGGAGCCTATAAGTAGTAGATCTCCTTGTCCTGAGAAGTAGCATACCTATTTCTGCCGCCAGGAAGTATTGCTCGTATTGAAGGATATGGGTGCCAGTGAAATAACAGGCATATGAAACTTTTCACCCATTATGTCTCAAGAATGAGCGAGTGATAGTCGGGTGTTGAAAGCGTCCATTGGTTATCAATAGAGCGGTATTCTTGCTTGCTACTTAAGTTATATTAATTTAGTGTCGCAGTTTCTGGCCTGTCCGAAGGCTTTCATATGGATTCGAGACTGTTTTGTATAGTTTGTTTGAAATGCTTTGCTATCTCTTTATTAACCTCGATGGTATGGCGGGCGAGTAGCCGGCTATGGCGCAAGAGGTGCGGGGTCGATTTCCGCTGCGGGACAAATGTTTGCATGTTCTGCAGATACTTCTTCCCAGTCTGGGTGTTGTGGTTCCACGGTACTCGTAGGTACTGACACCCACGAAACAAGGAATCATACTGTCCCACACTATGATTCCTTGTGTCGTGGGTGTATTTTAGGACTATAATATGTGTCTGTTGGGCGTTTATTTATTTTTTAATATTTATATATCTCGTCACTTAAATAAAGCCTTTAAAAAAGAGTTTGGCCGTTGTTGTAATGATTGTGAACTTGGGTTTTGTAATTTCTAAGACGATTATTTACCATTGGTATAGATATATACTGTGGAAACCAGCAAGCGCCTTTAAATTGTGTACGAATTTTTAATACTAGTTTTTGCCCACGGCTTCGCCCGCGCAGTACCCGGATAAAAAGTAGCTTATGTGTTATTTTGATGTATAAGCTATATTACTGTACAGTTTCATCAAAATCCGTTCAGTAGTCTTTGCGTGAAAGAGTAGCAAACATCCATCCTTACAAACTTTTGCGTTATAATATTAGTAGGATTATAATATATGTGCTTCCGGGGAAGATAGAAAATTGGCGTCAAAAAAAAATCTTACTAACCAACCTCCCAGCGTGATGGTTATGCAATTTGATCAGCGTCTTTATATCGCTTCGTTTCCTGTAACGGCTGTCCATGAATTCCCTGGCCTTCTTGAGACCGAATCTGACGTTGTCGCTACACCCTCCCCATTGCCACCTGTCCGTTGGGACTTGGGAAGGAGGTAGTGTGACGGGTCCACGACCGCGACGTGGTTTCGGTGCTCCCTGGGGAACAATTAAATTCACCGTTATATAGTACTAGCTTCTGCCCACGACTTCGTCCGCGTGGTACCCCGATAAAAAGTAGCCTATGTGTTATTCTGATGTATATATGTATAAGCTATATTACTGTAAAGTTTTATCAAAATCCGTTCAGTATTTTTGCGTGCAAAAGAAACAAACATCCAGCCTCACAAACTTTCGCGTTTATAATATTAGTAGGATTTTTTAAAGAATTGCCTAAACATATATTTATAATATTTGGCACATGCCCTCGTTTTTTAAATAGTTAGAATTCCACGTGACAGGTTGCAAGCCCATCGCCGCTTACTGCTTACATTCTTTTGAGCTAATAGCATGTAAATAGCGAATTCAATTGAAGAATCACCGTTATATGGGTAACCCCATTTAACTTCATATACTCACCTTTTCACATGAGCATTCAAGTAGGGATCCCGCGGTACAAGCCCTCGTGATGGAGAAGGTGACGCCAGCCGACGTGATGGCGTTAACAAATCCTGTCTCTCGTGTGTCTGCTGACAAAAACACTCAGTAAGCTAAGAAAGTAGTATTTCTTGAAACACACTGACATTACAATGAAAAGGTGATGGCGTTAACAAATCCTGTCTCTCGTGTGTCTGCTGACAAAAACACTCTGTAAGCTAAGAAAGTAGTATTTCTTGAAACACACTGACATTACAATGAAATACAATGAAAACGTGATGGCGTTAACAAATCCTGTCTCTCGTGTGTCTGCTGACAAAAACACTCTGTAAGCTAAGAAAGTAGTATTTCTTGAAACACACTGACATTACAATGAAAAGGTGATGGCGTTAACAAATCCTGTCTCTCGTGTGTCTGCTGACAAAAACACTCTGTAAGCTAAGAAAGTAGTATTTCTTGAAACACACTGACATTACAATGAAATACAATGAAAACGTGATGGCGTTAACAAATCCTATCTCTCGTGTGTCTGCTGACAAAAACACTCTGTAAGCTAAGAAAGTAGTATTTCTTGAAACACACTGACATTACAATGAAATACAATGAAAACGTGATGGCGTTAACAAATCCTGTCTCTCGTGTGTCTGCTGACAAAAATACTCAGTAAGCTAAGAAAGTAGTATTTCTTGAAACACACTGACATTACAATGAAATACAATGAAAACGTGATGGCGTTAACAAATCCTGTCTCTCGTGTGTCTGCTGACAAAAATACTCAGTAAGCTAAGAAAGTGATATTTCTTGAAACACACTGACATTACAATGAAATACAATGAAAACGTGATGGCGTTAACAAATCCTGTCTCTCGTGTGTCTGCTGACAAAAACACTCTGTAAGCTAAGAAAGTAGTATTTCTTGAAACACACTGACATTACAATGAAAAGGTGATGGCGTTAACAAATCCTGTCTCTCGTGTGTCTGCTAACAAAAATACTCAGTAAGCTATAAAAGTAGTATTTCTTGAAGCAGTGACACTTGAATTACAATGAAAAAGAACTTGGTACAATCTATCTAATTTATAAAATTGGATAAGCTCCAGCATATTGTGGTTTCTTTTTAGTAGTATTAAAAAAATATTTTTAAAACACATCAGACACTGTCTTTGCCTCACATTACGATCCCTTACCGTGGGTATTAGGAACTACCGGAAAGCCGGAGCAAATCTGCCATATAAACATTTGTCCCGAAGCGGGAATTGAATCCGGCACGCCACCGAGGTCGTCTTATTATTCTTTGACTGTATTTTTGTTCAATCTAAAAATATACAGTCAGCACATAGTTAGAACTGAATGTTGGATATAGCTTTCTCTTCTTATCACTTTGCTCTCCGTTGTTCGTGACATCACGATGGCCCTGTCCGAAAATCAGCGCTACACCTTTCCTAGGTTCGGAGCAGCTAGAAGGTTAGGATATGCTGAGATAGGAATCTTTTGACGCCACACAACGCATTTTGTTTATTTTTGTAATGTTTAATTTAAACTTTCTGTGTTTGTGTTTATTTGTTCTGTACTATGTCACCTATTGTGTTGTCTTGAAATCAATAAATGAATGATTGAAAATAATCTGTTGTACACCTTATGGTAAACAAAATAAACAATAACAAAATATCTCTCTTTAACGTGGAAAATAATTTTGACCAAGGGAAAAAAGAAAGCACGTGGTACCCATTTTCTATCTCAATTAACAGACATGTAGCATTCATTATATTATTCAAAATATACCTACCCAAACGAAAACCTAACTTAGTCTTTGCTTTGCTTGAAATCTAGACTGGCATAATGCTTTAAGATAACACAAGGTCTACCTACCTTCTTGGTATCTACATCTAAGCACGCCTTACACAATCAGCTCAAACATTGCCCAATTCCTCAGTCACTGATAAGCACGAACACAACTCCACACAATACCATTTCATTATTCACACCTCGACTAGCTACAATTTTATAGTGTCTCATTCGTTTCAGGTATAAAATACAGGTGTAAAATGAAAACAAAGTGAAGCTGTTGACCCAAAAATCAATATTCATAGGTGCAATAAATTCTGATGGGCTTCGCGAATCGAAGGTTCCATGCATAAGACATCGCTGTGGCATACTGCTGTGAAACTTCTTGCAATATTAATGTTTACTGTGCACTTTGAAATTGATAGGTTCTGTATTAAACATATACAATAGCCTCTGCCCACGACTTTGCCCGCGTTGTACCCCTGTGTTATTTTAAATCACGAACTTTCCACATCCGAATCAGTTCTGTCGTTACATAGCTATTTAAGCAACAGACATCCAAACTTTTGCATTTATAATATTATTGAGATAATAATTTCGGAGTATCGGAAGTCTAACTAACATCTTCCCATAGTGAATTTGTAATAAACTACGAGGAAAGTTTATATTTAAGGCTTATTAATATCGTTCATGGGTACATTGCTATTCCTTTAATAGGAAGAGAAGTATAAATATAGCTATCAGTCAAAGACTGTGCAAAACATAAACTAGGGATTGGTGATCAATAGTAAATGATGATGATGAAGATAGTAACAAGCAACGGAATGGTTGAAGGGAGCAGATATCTCATGATAAGGTTGACAATAATAGCAAATCGAATAATTGCGTTATAAATACTGACGTCAGTATTAATAACACAATTATTCGAAACACAATTATTAAATATATTCATGTCACTAGTTTTTTCACATTCATCTACAAGGTTTCACCATTCACTATGTTTAGACACAGATTATATTATGTCATTTGAAGAACTGATACTGACATAAATAAATTGTCTAAGCGCGAGTCGAGGCATACATAGTCATTCCAAATTGGCTTCCGAAGTCAACACGGCTATAATGATTAACTTCAAAACACATTTGTATATTTTTATAACTTTTCTCAAAGTTTTATTTCATAACTAGTGTATTACTTATATAATATTAGGCTATGTAATTCAGTACGATAGCACAAATTAGTATAGTAAAATGGTTCTCAAGACATACAGATATGGCGATAACTTCTATAGGAGTTCCTAATCAGACTTCGAAACTCAGCTTTTCTTCCATCTTTCTACCTGTATACCACACACTAACAGGCCATAACAATTAATGGCAAACTCTATCGAATGAATATTCAGATCGCATGAATATGCTGCATCGGTCATCAACTTACAATGGCTATTGAAGGCTTTTACGTGCTAGAATATAATAAGTCTCTATTGAGGTAAGAGATGGTTTATGTCGATGAGGTGTGTTATTCTTTGGTGTTACTTTGGACAGTCATTATAACATTATAGGCGATATTACTGGAGGTGTCAAAATAAATGAGTACATTGGGAGTCTTGATAGTAATTTGTTTTTCAAAACTAAAAGTTAGCTATAGGCTGGTCTGGACGTGATGAATGCAATTTTAGTCACAGCCTCGTCTCCATTTTATTTAGGTAAAACGGGTGACGCTCCTTGTGAAACCAAACCTAAATATTATTTATATAAATAAAATTGCGTCCAGAGATTACCACACAAGCATGCGTTGGTGGTCATTATGCGTTGGAGGACGGTGATTAAAATTAGGCATTGTCTCGCTAGCTAGAGTATAAGCAAAGATAGGCCCTCGAAGATAGCAAAGGCAGACGATCTATGTGTGACTATAATTTTTAGTGATATGTTGAATTCCACCTACCAAAACAATACTGAATCAGGAACAGTAAATAAATAAACCACTGATAACCTATATGGCGCAGTAGGCGAAGATCCGCCTGAGACGCAGAAGGTTGGTTCGATGCGACAAATATTATATATGATCTGCAAATATTTATCTCTGGTCTAGGTGTTTTATATGTTTAATATGTATTAAAAAAATAAGTAGTATATCAGCCATTATAGCTCCCATAACACAATCTCTGCTTGCTTTAGGGCTAGATGAAGCTGTGTGAAAAATAACCAGCATTGTTATTATTATTATATAATAAAGACCCAACAGACACATACATAAAGCCACGCTAGGATTCCCTGTGTCGTGGGTATAAGGAACTACGAGTAACTTGGTACCACAACACCCAGATCCAGAACAATATCTATAGCATAACATGCAAGCATTTGCCCCGCAGTGGGCCCATGTCTCTTCTGTCACAGCCGGCCAGTTACCCACCACGCCATCAAATACATCAAATCGTGGAGAGTATTAAACCAAGATAGGTTGTCAAATTTGATATTCTCGCTCTGAGACGCGATATCATCAAAAAGAAAATTATTGTGTAATCATGGCTGAAACAGCTCCGAAGATCGATCTCTCTAGATATGCACAACTTCAATTAGGGACTCTATGACTAGTCTATTCCCGATTCATTCCGATTTTCCCATCATTGTGCCATATTGTCCATTCAGATTATAATGAGCTAGTCATCTGGTCTATGAATGAGGATTTCATTTCGTCATGGTCGCTTAGCCTGAATTGAGAGCATCAACAACTAGTTACTTCTATGTCGACTATTGTGCTGTGCCAATGTAATTGTGCTAGCCCATTGATAGTATGTAAGATCGGAAAGTGTGACCTTGAAACGATGTCAAGCACCTCATTATTCGCGCTCATTTTTGGGTCGGTGGTAGTACTGTGGCATTCATTAAACTGAGATTAGATAACCGCTGGCTTGCGCAATGCGGAGCAGCTGACAGGCAGATCGGCATCGAGCGCGCCTATCGATCCCATGCTAATTGGACCCGATGCACCCGCGACCGGCGTATCGACGCTGCATTCCCGCCGTCCCCGCTCGTCCCAGCAGATACAGAGAAATTTATTGCATGAACAATTTATATAATTGACGCGCGACAAAAAAGCGAGAGTAAGCACACCCATCCGCGGCAGAATCCGAACCATAATTACTCCGCGATTTGTCGATGCTCGATTTTCATAGGCATTTTTGATTAAATTTCACCAGACGACGATGTCAAGGATGCGTCCTCCGGTGTTATGAGAAGAATGCCAATTTCGAAATATTTTGCTATTCGTTTAGGTGGAGGCAAAAAATATCGGAACGGTGCATGGGAACGGGTGGGACCCGCGCGGATGCCGGGGACGCCGCCGTTTTTCTGGAGCGCTTCAGGCTGATCAGCGAGTTTCGACTGCGCTCGTCATTATGAATCTGTGGCGGTGCGCTCACAGCGCGGCATTCTTCGCGCGCCGCTTGCGTTATGCACCGCAATTATCGCAAAACGCGGCCCTCACTCGCAAATATGTCGTTGGGAACGGGGGACATGACATTCTCATCACCAAACGCTGACTTTTTTCGATTGTCTCCGGCCTCGAAACGGGTCCCACTCCGAGCCACTCCCACGAGCTGCTAGCGATTATATTCGGGTAGTTCTTGCGTGGTTTTCGCGTCAGTCGCCACGAGCGCGGAATGTCGGTATTCGTGTCCGCTGAATTATTCAGCGAAATTGTCAATCGATCAATAAAATCGTATCGATTCACACTTGAAAGTTGTATGGCTTCGATATCTTGGTTTTTGCAAGTTCGAGATACTTGGAAATCGTTCCGGCATCGCGCCGAGTCAATCATGCGCACGTGCTGCTCCCTTCAAAAACTATTTATGGATTTTTTCGCATTGCATTGAGGTAGGGGACATTGTATGATCCACGTAGATATCTAACTGCAAGATGGTTCTTTGATAGAAATGAGTTGTGTTATGTTGGAACTCGTTTTATGCGTTTTTGAGTGGCCTATTTGCCTTAAGCTGCCTGTCAGTCTTTGACTGTGACGTTTTGTGTCTGACTCAGGCTAAAATGATGTCGTGGACACGGATATTTCAGTAAATAAGTTCATAGCGAAGTTAAAATGCAGTGAACGTAAATTAGCATCTTTACAGCATGGATCTGGCGATGACCTTTCACTATATAACGTTTGCGATAATAATCTTTACGACTTTCTTTGACGATGACGAAAATGAGGAGAGTGGGTACTCATATACAAACTTCGCAGACCCAAACAGTCCTAAGAAGACCTAAAAAATTATGTGCAGTAAAAAGTTTGTAATGTGTTATTTTATTGCCTCATGTAATAAATTGTAAGGTAATTTTATTAATAACATTTGTTTACTTTTCTGCAAAAACCACACCAAAACACAAACGCACCTATATCATATGATAAACTTAATAATAGAGGTACTACAAATTTTTAAGGAATTTATTTTCCAAAACAAAATCAATTTGTATATGATTTTGTAGATTGTATTTGTTAGGCCAAGCAAATCATAGATCTTCACTGCTAGAGCTTAGAAATATGCGATCTATCTCTACAATAAGGACTACGTCCCTCTAACGTGCCTTCAATCCAGCAGCTCGTTGAAACCTGCGTATTTATGTACCTATACATTATTATGTAGGGCTACCATAAAGGTTGTATACCTACCTCTCCATAGTAGTCCTACATAATCAGATTGAATTCCCGATACAATCCTATATAACGAATGCACTATCAGACCTATTAATAAAGAGCAGTATATTAAAAAGATTTCAACATTAATCACCTGAAATTACAACATAAATTATGTTGATATACATACGTAGACCAATGAGAATGCAGTCACTTAGTCGTCCAGATTCACTAGGGATTTCGATATTCGTGGAATTAATGTGTCTGCTGGCACTGATCGACGAGCTTACTATGATATTATGGTAGGGAAGTAGGTACTTATAGGATGTTACGCAATTTCACTCATACACTACATCCCACTGTTAGCTGTTTAGATTGTCAGCTCTGCTCGCAAAATTAGTTAAGAAGATAGCTTGCTTCGCTCCTTAGTAGTAGCAGGCATGATTCGCAAGAAATATATCACTTAATAGAAGCGCGGCATGATATCCTCCGCGTATCCGCCGATGTAGAATCTGATTTCATTTGTGTGAGCGAATGAGCGAACCTGAAAACCCAACTTCTGTTTTAAAAGTCTTAGTATAAGCTTTACAGTTACTATTAGCCTACTTTCCAAATTGCGGAAAACGGTAGCTAGTTATATATACTACAAATATTATAATACTAGTGTGAGTGGACATTTTGTAACCTAAGTGGTATTATTTCTTCTGTGTGAGTGAGAATGCTGCCCATCACACTCAGCCGATAAGACGAAGGCTCAGAGATCATCTCGGCTCGGCCTATATGTGAAATTGCTGGGAATTTTGCAATTTTAATTTTATTTATAACGATGTGCTGTAATGCATGCGCTTGTAGCGTTTTATCGGTGCAAGTTTGTTGCATTCGGGCACCGTTATTTTTTTATGAAATTGGAACCTTGAGGTTTTTAGAGCAGTTTGGAGAAGTTTATCTGAGACCTTGGTTGTTTAGACACAGATAATCTATAACTCCAACTCTTCTCTTGTATTTATTATTACGTGCACCGCCAACCATTCTTACAATAACATAGATTCCGCTCCACGTCAATGTTGTCTTACTGTACTTTTAATAAGTTTATATTCATAAATCTTGCATGAAAGGAGACTCTACGAGGCGTATTGAATCTTTCTATCACACTAGTTCTTTACCATAGGTCACTAGGGCCTATTCATGGCCACCATACCTGAACGATCACTGACCTAAAAAGGTCACCAAAATGAACGACGATACGACGAAGAAAAAATAATAGATTAAAAAAAAACGGAACGGAACGGAACGGAACGGAACGGAACGGAACGGAACGGAACGGAACGGAACGGAACGGAACGGAACGGAACGGAACGGAACGGAACGGAACGGAACGGAACGGAACGGAACGGAACGGAACGGAACGGAACGGAACGGAACGGAACGGAACGGAACGGAACGGAACGGAACGGAACGGAACGGAACGGAACGGAACGGAACGGAACGGAACGGAACGGAACGGAACGGAACGGAACGGAACGGAACGGAACGGAACGGAACGGAACTGAACGGAACGGAACGGAACTGAAAGGAACGGAACGGAATAGAAAATGAAGGGAATAGAATACGTTTATTTATCGTTAAAGAAGGGTACTTAGTTACGAAATCGCTGGCTCCCAATCCTGAAACCGGGCGGACGTTCCCGCTAGATAGTGATAAACTGAAACTCGCTCCCCGATACCGATCGCGTTCGAGGCGACTTTAAATTAACTGTTCGCGCACTACAGGAATTTTAGATTTGAGATGGATGAAATGCATCGAGATCGACACCGTCAACGGTTATAGCGTGCGAAGAATGCAACGGAATACAGATTAAAATAACCATGGCTTTGTATCAGTTTAATGTTTACTTAAATGTAAACGACTATTAACTACGTCATTATTTAAGTGCTGAAGTTTCGTGGACCGTTATAAAGCTTTTTCTCTGCATAGTTTGCTACCACAATTGCGCGATATGAAATCCTACTAATATTATAAACGCGAAAGTTTGTGAGGATGGATGTTTGGTACTCTTTCACGCAAAAACTACTGTAAGGTTTTTGATGAAACTTTACAATAAATTATAGTAATATACTCAGAAAAATACATAGGCAACTTTTTAGCCAGGTACCATGTAGGCGAAGCCGTGTGCAGAAGCTAGTAACTTATACTTTGTTCCTATGTATATTAGATATTATCCTTATTTCTTAAACAAGCAACGCAATAATATAAAAATACGTAATTATTGAATAAACCCCCAACGGTTCCATACATCGTTCTGACTACACACTAGGCTTCCTTGTATGTTGGATATCAGGAATTACGAATACCTTGATACGACAAATATCTGCAGAACATGCAAATATTTGTCGGTTCTATAAAAAATATTTTTTGTTTTTTTTGAAGAAAGTCTTTTGAAATTTGAAATTGTATCTACTTATCATAAATCAGTAATGATGTCTTTGGATTTTCTTGTCTTTGGATGTCTTTGGAGTTTTTGGATTTTCATATTATTATTTTAAGGGTGAGAAATGGGGATTGAGAATTTGTATAGGATTATCAGTTTTTTAAGGCTTTTTAAAGAGCTTGAAAATTTGAATTGTAGCTTCGCATCATATATAAATAGTGACGTGTTTCAGGGTTTTTGGATTTTAAAAATGTGTATGGAAGTATTGGGTTTTTTTTAAATACGACTCCACTCGTGTAAAGCTGCTGGCAACAGCTATTTCTATGAAATTCACATAGAAGATGGTTTTAAAACCACTGTAGGAATTTCGTATCATAATTGGATGAGATGCCTCGAGATCGGACACCGTCTTTCGTCGACCGGAGTGATAATATACGGCTTTTTACATTACAAAATCGAAGAGTGTTTCGAATACCTTAGTAGAAGAAGTGTAACAAAGAGGATACTCTTTGCTCCTCAGTTGTGCCATTACATTTTGTTCTGTAAAACAAGTGACACATGGCTTCGATGATTATTTACTTCACGAATCATGCTTGTCAATGCATAGCTAGCAAAGAGTTCCAATAGCATTCAATAGTTTATCAAACCCATTGCAATGGGGAACTGACTTTGGAAAAATAATTTTAATTTATTAGAATCTCCACTCATTTCACTCGTAGCATTCTGCGATGAAGATACTACGACAGATTTTAACGAATGATTAACAAATGCGTGCATCGAATCAGTCCATAAATAATTTACTCGACTTATACTTGATATCTACATTCCTCGCGAATACCTGCACGTAACATCTTCATCCCCATTTCTTACGGAGTTGAGTGAAACATGCGTCTTATAATGCGATGTTTCGTTGCGAACCTGCCACAAGTGGCAAGTATCGTATGTCGGGTGAACTCAGGCATCGTAAACACGTATGTCAACTCGCACGGACCTACGTGCGGGAAATACTGCCCGATCGTAAAACCATCATAACAGCCTTTACAGCCGTTTACTCAGTACGCAACAAAGATGTTAACCGATGCGAATCCACCGCAAATTGATTAGATAGCTCGCCGAGCTTTCAATGTAAAAAGACTGCCTGAACCGTGGATCAACTCAACGGAGACAATACATCGAGTTGTCACCGCGACCGCATCGGAATGTTTAAACGAACGCGAGCATTTTATCTCATCTGATTAATTCAAATATTTAGCGCAATAAATACGGACTGGCGGGTGCAGGGGTGAGAGGAGACGGCAACGACATCCGCGGCCATCGCTCGGTGACGGCGCAGGCGCATGCGAGCAATTGCGTCAGTGTCAGCATGTCACCGGCTCGCCATTGTGAGCCCAGTGGCCGATATACGAGCGTGGTCGCTGGCTGCACCTGATTTATCGGCTTCCCGCACCCGCCCCGCCGCCGCCCCGCGACGCAGTCCGACGTGCTGTCGTCGAATAAAGCGCATTCTCACGCTACCGAACACACGCGAACTCCATCTCCCATATTTAAATCGAGCGATCGTTTCTCATTACGTTCCCCCAGATATTTTGCGTTGGGTAATACGATACGACACTGTCCGACTCTTTCTGCATTTTTGCGTTCGTTTTTTCCCTCGGGCTGCTATTGTTCACTTGTCAATTTCTTTAGCTAATACGAGTAAGCGTCTCATTACGCGGTGCGTTGCGTACACGACGCGCTTTGCGTGTTGTGACAGCAACCACCTACCGGAAGAGGCCGAGCGTCATTCAGCAGCGGACAAAACGCAAATACTTATTCAACGACGGCCGATGGCTAATTTGAATGGGTTGTGCCCGTTTAGTGGGAATAATTAGCTCTGCTTATCTGCACTTTATGCGCCGAAATGTCTAGATGTTACTCGAGGTACAACAGGTCTCGTTTTGTTTTCGCACGCATGGCGTGGTGGTTTCGTCTCGAGTCAGGAACAATAGGGATACAATACCTAGGGTTGACCGGAATATCAAGAATAGATAGTCTAGCATAAAAACACTTCTAGATCAGTCTTAGAAATTGGGGATATAATAATAACTATATCAATAAGTGACGACAAATATTGTCACAGTTAACGTCTGCCACATTATTTATTTATTTATTTTATTTATTTATTCATGCTTAATATACAATGGTTAAGTTTAGGTCTAGTGTAGCTCCAAGTAGGTCGGTAATCCTTCAACATTCAAGTGTTTACGGTAGACAACTCATAATTATCAAGAACTTCAAATCGCAATGGCGACGACTTGCATTCGCTCATATTGTTGACAGTTGCGGATTTCCTTGCGACAACTGATGGTTGACAGCGATGGATTCGAATGCAAGCTCACATTTTCTCCCAACCTTACCATGTTATTCTTAATGCGGCCCAGTAATATCTCAAGTCACATTCCTCAGACGTGAGTTATTGTGACTGTTTGAGGCTCTACTTAGTGGAAACTGTGGAGAGGTATTCTTTAATTTGGCAATACATGGTGACGGGTCCGGTGAGTCGCACGAGGCTGTCAGTATCCTCGAGTGATGAGCTGTCCTCGAGAAATGTCAAACACATGAAGTTCTTCAGGTACTTTTTGAGATATAGGAGAGACATAAGTTCAAGGCGATTGATAAAATGCATAATATAAAGGGGGTTTCTACATTCAACCTATTTGTGCAGTATGTTCGCCACAAGATCCGTACCGTTTACATGAGAACAGTTGGAATGTCATAGCTCATCGTTTTTAAAAACTATTCAAAAATAAGCGCATTAAACGAATACGTAGTGCTGCGCTTAAGCCAATAATCGGTATCGATAAAAGTAACGGGCAGCGACCACTGGCCGGGCATCGTAAGAGTAAGATTAGATACCACTCGGCCGGATATTACACTATAATTAAGAACATTTACGTGTTGAGGGCGCCAAATTTATCGCTGAGTTTTTTGTCGATATGAAGCCATTCTAAGGTATTTATGTGAGGTTGTGTGAGGTCCTGTGGGTCCGGTAGTCGCGCTATCGTGTGTAATCTTTACGAGGCAAGACTCCTTGCTGCGACCTGTCGACAGTTAATGACCGCTGAGATTAGTATGGGGTCTGCTCCTAATATTTTTGTCCGTGTTGTGGCTTTGTTTATAGCTTAATTAGGCTGTTTTGTTTGAGTGGAAATTGAGCTTCGCGTCTGAACATAGATAAAGCGTTGAGGTATTTACAATGGGGTATGATGGTGGGTCCTCGGATCACTTTAATAGTGTTTGATACCTATCTAAAATCAAGCATCGATTTTTATTTTTTTTAGAACTTTAGTGTAATTAATATGTTTAGTCAAATTAATTATATATTTTTTTGAAACGCCTTGGTTATCAGCTCTACATTTCGTTAAGTATAGGCCCGTAAGTGAAACATTATTTAGGTGATCACCGGTCATCGGACAGCTGATAACAAAATTTAAATAAGAATTAAATCCTTTTTTCATTGATAAAGATTTGACACCGAAAAAACAACGAGTCGAAGAATGCCGACCGACTTACTAATGAAAGGGACCAATTAACGAATGATTATTTTTTCTCATCGGTACTGATTTATATACAGGGGGTTTGTAATAACGTGATAAAAATGCTGACACCAAATGCATTCTTTTTAAATACTTATAAGCAGTCGGAGTGCATGTTTGTAATCTTTTTTATCGCAAAAAACGCAAAAACTATTCAAATAAAAATTAGCAAAAAAAATCTGCAACAATAATATTGCATAAACAGTCAAATTCCGTGTGCATGCTTTTATAAAATCCGAGAAAAGACAAAATAGTTTGAAAATCTTTTAAAATAAAAATTTAAAACTACTCTTCGGCCATTCTCACAATCACATAGAATCATATCTACCTGACGCTAAATTAATACTCAGCACATAAACCTGTGACTTTACCAAGTACCTAGGGGGTAGATAGAGGAACGTCTTAACGTCATATTTAGCATATGCCTACGTTTTGTATAGTAACTAAAGTGTAACAGGTTGCAAGGCAATCGCCGCTTATTGGAACGCTAACCATGCCTTCAAGTTTTGTTTCTGGGGCATACTTATTTCGTCATGATATTTTGCATCACAGTTTGAGCCCCGTGTCAGTGGTCAACTCACTTTTAACCAGTTTTTTTTTCAGGTGTATCATCAGGTATTTTATCTACTTTTTCCATTTATTCACAAAAAAACACTTTAATGCAAACATAAACCAACATAAATAGTTTTTTTATAGTACAGTTTTCCACTGTAGCCAATACTTTTTTCTTGTCACTATGTGATAAATATCCGGGACTAATTCAGCTTTCGAAACTGTTCGCATCTATTTATAGGAATTTAGTCTTATTTGTTGGCTGTACCCCCTACAGCCCCGCCTCACGACGCAACCGCCCACGCGACTCAAACTCATTTTACTCCTTTGATAAACTAATTTAGTATCGAAACCACGTTTACTTTTTATCTCTAATGGACTCTAATCCAGGATTTAGAAGCCCGAAATCAAAAAGGACAATCGCCAAAAAGGTCATCGAGCATGAAACAAACACCCAAATTAAGCTATCATACTTGCCCAGCAATAAAGTAACAAATGAATGTGTTTTGGATCAACAAAATGGCTGTCGATACCCAACAAAGTCATAAAAACGATTGCATTTAATATTCAGAGCATTTTATATAGGTTAGCTTGCAATAAACAATTATGTATTTAGGTATAATTATATTTTTTATTGGACTCAAAAATGTTTGAGTAGTGTCACCATTCAACGTAGACAGGCATTCGTAGATTGCAGTTTTAACGCGATCATGTTCAGAATGTGTGCACGTGCCAAAGTGCCATTTTGAATTCAAAGTGACAATTTGAATGTAAAACAATGCTAGACTGCTAAGCCACTTTTGCTGACAACTGTACCCGAATGCAATAAACAATTAAGTTTAGTTTTTTTCTTCATTTGACCCAAATGTGTGGATACAATCGTGAGGTAAGTTATTGAGGAATGCTATAAAGGCCCTGGGGTGGTTCGGTTTATAAATATTTTGTGTGCGCACGAAATTTTGACAAATACCACTTAATTTACGCTAATGAATCCGAAATGAATGCATCGACGACTAATGGCCGAGTCGATAGGGTGGGGATGCTTTCGATGGATTGCGTAGGTGTTAATTTATTTTCATCATCATCATCGTTTTTAAGTGCAAACGTCCAATATTCAAAATTGATTTTCGGTTATCACAACAAATAAAAGTGTTAGTTTTAAAAGTTGTAGATTCAGTTTGTCTTCGAACATCACTTCCACTGTATTTATGAGGAAGTAATGCTTGCATTGCTGTGTTTTAGTTTGAAGGGTATGGATACTGATAAAATTACAGGCACGTGAGATTTTTCAACTTTGCCTCAAAAGCAGGCAATGAAACAGGATTGCCCCTGGTGTTCTAAATATCGGCTGACGACTATAACCACTAATCACCTAGTCAGTTAGCCTGGTTACCTACAAATAACATAAAAACGACGCAACTTTATTTTTTTCGCATTATTTTCCACTGCCTAAACTGTGCACCATAAATGCCGAACAACAAAATGGTACTAGCTGCCAGGTTTGAACTCCCAACCTGAAGGCGCGGCTGTTTCCGCTACACCTTACCAGCTCTCTCATGCGTAGGTGTTAATTTATTGTAAAATGTAAAATTATCATGTCAATTAACTTGCATTTAAGATTCTATCTAAATGTTCTGCTCGTTTGATTAATGATATTACCGTCTGCTAAGTATACGTTTTAAAAATCTTTATTAGCGTTTGTACGTTCGAATATACAGGTTTACCTACCTTCTAAATATAAAATCAGGTTGCTAAAAACGTATAAATAATTTAAAGGTAATTATAAAGTAGATAATAGAGTACTACTAAAATATATTATTTCAACACAAAAGGAAAAAATAATTGACGTTGATTGTACCAACTTCTTAAATTATACAGCGAAAAATATGTTTGCCATAATTCGTAGGGTAAAGCGAAATAAAATGGCGCGGAAAAAAATAAAACGTTCTAAATTCAAAAATAAGCCATCTACACATAAAAGTATCGATAAGGCTACTTCAAAACGCATCACTAAACGAACGCATTTAGATAAACGAGTGGTCGCATAAAAATCAACTCTTTTGGGCTAATCGAATTAGGACCGATATCCATCTGTGCAATTTAACACGTTTTGCATTCTTTTGTCCATGGACTAATAAAGGTAGCAGGTAGCAAACCTCTTCCCACATTTTACAGCGCATCTTAAATGTTGATGAACTCATCGAGACCGTTCCGATGAAATATATCTATGGACGCATTTACATAGAATACGAAACCCATACGTATGTAGTTGAAGTGGCAATTTACAGTTAATTTAACAACCACTGGGAAAAAAACGATGACGACATTTATAGACTCCACTACTAGCTACGTTTGCGATGTCTGTTTTTAGTACATTTAGTTACAATGAGTCCTATGTCCAGCAGTGGACTTCTACTGTTGATGATATCATGTAGCTTTCCTCAGAAATAAAAAATACGTATTCCTCACTTTTCACATGGAAACCAAAAATTAAACGGTTTTAGTTATTGTTAATGGCAGAGTCTCAGTTGATCATCTACTAGCTCATACTGATAAACTCACAATTTCGTGCCGGTAAACCTGTAGCCTGCGTAAAACCTAAATGCGATCTTATTGGTTGTCGATTGGTAATAAATAGAATTCACAATTCAATATAGTGATTTGAATGGACCGTGATTCAGTTTGATGGTTCGCAGATTATAAAATGTATTGTGCCTTTGGCATAGCCTTTGGTGCGGTTTGATGCCTTTGCCACACAGCGCGGGTGCGGCTCGGGTCACATGCAATGTCAAATAAGGATTGTGAAATTTGCAGGTTCTAAATAATGGGATTCTGTGCCCACTATACCACGTCTGAACAAATTACCACTATAATATTGTCAGGACGACAATATTGATTGAGCGTTGGTTTCAACTTGACACGACGACGTATCAATTAAACTGAAGTTCTGTTTTTTTTCTTCAAACTGGTCTCAGTCTCCTTCAAATTCTTTCAAATTTCCCTATCCTTCCCTAACTCAACTAATAATTACTAAAATTTAGTTAGAAAAACTTTTATTTAAATTTCTTTCAAGTCCCGTGATGGCGCGATGGCAGCAGCATTTGTATCAAGGGGTCCACATCGACGTGAACTTTTACAACCTTTTTCCGCAAATTGATCGCAACTGCCCCGCCATCGCACCAATTCACACGGACCTTTTATGCTGTTCAAATCCTGCCAGACAACTTTGACGCAATTTCTTGAGTAGCAGATTGAGTTGTCATTTTTCATACATATCAAGTTTCGATGACAATCCACAATCAAACTGATCGATGAAGACAGAACTATTCCATAGATAATTTAGTTATCACTCGCACTAGTAAGTCTCTTAAACAGCCTTAGAAGAAAAAATCGCACGCCTGTTCCGCACCTTTCACGCACCTGAACCGCACTGTTTGGTTGAGGCTTTAACCAAGCAGTTTCACAGATTATAAAATATAAATCTTATTGTAGTGCCTTTAGTGTGGTTTAATTGACATTATTGTGATTGATTACTCATTTGCATTGAATGGAGTACGTTTTATTGATGTTTGGTCTTGGACATTTTGATGTTTATGGCTTTGCTGATGATACATTCATAGAGGAATATCAACGGGTTCCGAAAACTCAATAATAAATAACAAGATGTCAATAGCTAGGTAGTTAACTTTAATGCCAATTGGTCGAAGTACGAATTATATTAGGCCCAAGCAATGGTACCTGTGGTGATCACGTATAATAATATAAACAATAGAATTTGTACTGGATAAAAAGGAACGCGCACACTTGAAAAAAAATGTCCAGCATTATTTATTTATTATTTTCCGCCGCCCTTGCCACTATTCTTAGTGAAGTGAACTAAAAACTACTGAACGGATTTTGATAAAACTTTACAGGAATATAGCTTATACATAAGAATAACAGATAGGCTACTTTTTATCCGGGTACCACGCAGGCGAAGCCGTGGGCAGAGGCTAGTATTGGATAAGGCTGTGGGATGCAATAGGTTCGGTTGGCGCAGAATTGGAAAGAGTGCCGTGCTAGAAAGGATGATGAAACCCATCCATAAGATGAAGATAGATAGAAACAAGTTAAAAAAAACTTGTCACTTAGTTCGTCTTCGCGTCATTGGCAGATAGAAGACATTACCTCGCATAAGTATCTTCCTCATACCTTTCGTCTGAGCGGTGCAGTTCCATTGTCTATTCCTGAACTAGTGTGCACACTATGTGGCTACTGGGTCACGCCTTTGGTAATCTCCTATGAAGCTTAAACCCTTGATTCTGAATACGTCTAATGTTGAAAGACCTTACCTCTCATAAGTATCTTCCTCATGCTTCTTCTCTGAGTGGTGCAGTTCCACCGTCTGTTCCTGAACTGGTGTGCGCACTCCGTGGCTCCCAGGGTCACGCCCTTGGTGATCTCCTTGAGTAGACCGGTCTCGTTGCGGCAGATCTGAGCGAGTCGGCCGCGCGTCCTCCGGCTCTTCTTGCAGATCATACGAGGATCTAGGATCACTGCGCTGCCTGACGCCCTGAGGTTAAGAAAATACGTATTTTTAGGAAACGGATCCCTTAAGCTCTGGTCAAATTGAGAGTGGCGCTTAGTACCTACATACACGTGAACCTTAACAACCTTTTTATGTTGAACAATCGTATCTATAAAACACTGTGGTGCCCTCTTCTGTCATTTTATATTTTAACAGACTATACAAATCAAATGAGTAGTTTCAATGAAACTACTCCTGCGGCTATTTTAGGAAATACTTAATTTTTTTTAAGTGAACTCGCAACATACATATTTTTAGCCCTGAATCCACATTAAGATTCCCTGTATTGTGGGTATCAGGAACTAAGAGTACCGTGGTACCACAAGACGCAGGCCAAGAACAAATATCTGTAGGACATGCAAACATTTGACCCATTGCGAGAATCGAACCCGCATCTTTTCCGTCGCAATCGGCTTCTCGCCCAATGCCCCATCGGTCGTCAGATTGCGAAAGATAATACTATCACTGTGACTAGGTGCAACGGATCGAACATTTCAATGGATAATAATCTGGTCTAGTCATAAAATTGGACTCGCTAGAGTTGTGCCATGGATGCTAGTGATGTATCCGGTTCGATTTACGAGCCGCCAAGCGCGCGTCGATAGGCGAGCGCCAGGGCGCGCCGAGTGATCCATTGTTTACTCGATAAGAGTTCATTGTCAGATCGATGCGAACCACTAAAATAAATTCGGTCATATATGGGGTGTCTTTTTATCACGCGTGACTTCTCGTCTCTGGGACTGTTACTCTAATTTTCTATACTAGTGGGGAAATGGTAACTAAAACATATGTTTCGGGAATTCCCATATGGGAATAATATATTTTTACGAAAATATATTATGTCACAAATTCAAAACGCATGGTCGTTCTCCCCACCAACAGTGAGTGAGCATGAAAGAGAGAGTGGCGTCTCGAACGCTCCACCGGACTTTATCTTGGACTTTTTTAACTAAGCATAATTTGTTTTATTTCATATGAATATGTTATAGTATGTTGTATTGCGAATAATTTGTGTTTTTAAAAGTGTTATATGTACATGGATGAAGATCTGAAATAAATAAATTAATAATATTCATTTGCTTTATGGTGATGTAACATTATTTTTATCAGGGCCTTAAAATTTGGAAATTAGGCAATATTTTTGTTAAATTATGTCTCCAATTTTGGTTTTCATTTATCAGTATTTAAAGAGACTACTAAGAGTAAATATAATATGTAGGGTAAGTAGGTAGGTACCCCAAAGGCTCCAGATCAATATAAATGGGAATGTCCGTGATGCTCAAATTTGATACCAAATCCCGCGCAAGTATTAAAACTCAAGTAAACAGTGGATGTGGATGAGTAACCTTCTCAAAATTATCACGAATTTCAACTAGAATTCGACCTTCGATTTACTACAACGGTAAAAACGCGAGTTCAACACTAAAAGTCAGTGATTCCGTAAATTACGGGCACATCCCGGAACAAACTATGCTGCAATCTGTGGATTAGTATACAGAATGATTCTATTAACCCCGTGAATAAGAGTCCATGTTTACGTTACCACAGAATAACGAATAGTTAGTAACAAGTGCGATTACAAAATCGTACTAATAATATAAATGGGAAAATTTGCGCGGATGTTTGTTGCTCAATCGCGCTGAAACGGCTGAACCGATTTGAATAAAATTTAGAAAAGATACAGGTTGTGACCCGTAAGAAACATACGTGGGCTACTCCTTAGCCTTACAAGCTAGGGTTATTGTATATACTTCAAAACTTGAAGTTTATACAATGGCCTTATTCTTAAGTTTGGGAATTGATTGTTTATTATTTACAACTCGTAGAACACTTAAAGTCCTCATTCCTTGTTTATCGAATGAGTAATTATTGAAATGCTTCGAAGGAGTATTTGATTAGACAGATCTAAATGAATTCAAGGGGCAGATGCCGAAATATCGTGAAACGTTCACACTTGTCTTTCAGTAAGCCAATAGCCATCATTCTTTTCAATAATAATATGTTAGTGATAAAACCACCCATTGTGCATTGTTTTATATATGTTTTTGTATGTTGTATTATAAAATGGTATTATGCAATAAAAAGTTTATCTATTTATCTATCCACCTATCTCACAAATCATGGTAAATATTCCGTCGTAACAAATTTTAGATGAAACCTTAGTTTTCTTGACTGTACCCTTTTGTAACCTTCTAAGGTTATTTTAAAATATCACATATAGAAACAAAGCACAGCAAAACAAATACTCGAATCAACAAGTCGAAAGGAATCATCATTACCAGTGCTTACATTAGCCGAATCAATCGTCGCAGAGTGGCGTCACAATGCGCGCCCGCTGACACCTAGCGACGTGCATCCACGGGAATTTATCGAGTTATTTTTACACCCTGTATTTTATTGTGAGCTTTGTGAAACAGGTGTCAAATTATTTAAGTTAAATTATGGGAAATCAAAATTGAAGGTGGAATTGAAATTGCCGTTTTTTATGGCAAAATAGTAATCCGGTTTAGCTTCTTTGTTTTGCGGATTTGCCACAAATGGTACAATATTGTTTTTTATACTAATATCAAAAGCCTATGCAAGCTCAGCTGTAGTTTGAAATGGATCCACTTTCCTGTTATAAAGAAAGGAAGAAAATACATTTATTGGCGCCATTTAAAAGAATTCATTATCAGGACAAAAAAAAATCGATAAAGGTGTCGCCCTTTATCGAATTTTTGTTTTAAAAAAATACAAACGAAAATCAAAAAACCAACACAACAAGGTTCAAACATAATTAAAAATATAAATGATGAGGTGTGTGGGGTCAAAGGGTCAGCTTATTTGCGGGACATTTTTTTTATGATCTGCAAACATTTGTCTGGATGTTTATAAAAAAGTCGTATATCAGTCATGAAGTTCCCATAACATAAGCTCTGCTTACTGAAAAATGACAAACATTTTTTTTATTTATGCTGAACCAAACCTAGGAGCGGTAGGTAAAGCACTGGTAGGTACTGGCAGGTATGGTATTGGTTCGGCTATGTATAAAAATTAACAAACTTCCTTACAATGTACACAGGCCACAAACATTAATACTTAAAAAGTCTAGAACGCTGCCTTATCGATGAAACATTTTATACCTACGAGTTCGTTGAATATAAGATCTGGTAGTTTTTTTATTATATCATGATCTGATTAGTGCTACTTTTAAAATACTTTTTTATAAGAATTATTACTTTTTTATTAATTAATTTGACCTAAAATGATTATTATATATAAGAGGAAACTTATAATTAGCCATCAGCTTAAATATGTGATTGACATGTATTTTTCTATTTTTTTCTATTATCTTGTCTAGCAGTAAGTTTTCCCAAAATTTTTAAAATAAAATTATACTTAATTCACGGAAGTACCTACACTTCTGTGAATTTAGTAGTAGATAAATTAAATTATCAAATCTTATGTCTCTGTTTCAATAAATAACGACAAGTAGGAGTAAGACTCGCGATTGAGACTAGTGTTATTATTTGAACTAACATTTCAGACATTAAAAATATCAGACATGTGCCGTTCCATCGGTTAGTTTTTTAATAAGCGGCTAAAAACTTGGAACCTATCACGTGAAATACTAACTTTTAGTTTGACTAGTAGATAGTAGATTTGATTCGAAAGTTTAGACGTACCTCTGACTACGCACTTTTTGGTACCCTCAAAATATTTATGCACTGAGTATGTAACTGAGGATATCCATCATACAGTAGTGGGAGTGTCTGTTAGTTTTTAAATTCTTATTTTGCAAGACCCTATTACGTAACCCACCATTGAACGGTTTCGAATTTATTCTAGCTCCAATTTAAATCTTGCGCAGTATCGGTTTAGTTTAAAAGGATAGTGCAATTGTCTTCATCATTGAAAATGAACTATTACATCTCTGACATAGAGTAGAAAGTTGTTTGTTAGGTAGAAAGGTGGAATTTTGCCAAATAGGCGACACACCTCTGTGTCCAGACGAATAAATTAGCTGTGATAAGTTGTATGTCAATTAATTATTCTTCAAAGCACCAGATGGCGTGAGACTTGTCTACGGGGAGGATGTTAGCTAATGATTGAAACGCAAGTTATGGATTGTACTACTTTGAAACGGGACATTACTGGTTGAACCATAGGTAGGTCATACAAAGTAAACTGATAATAGAAAAAACAAAGACGCGCACGACTCTATCTCCATGATGGCATCCATGATACATACTCAGTGAGTATGTATGACGACCTCTGTGGCGCAGTGGGCGAAGGCCCGTCTGAGATGCAGAAGGTTGTGGGTACGCTTCCCGCCGCGGGACAAATGTTTGTATGATCTACAAATATTTGTCTAGGGTCTGGCTGTTTTCTATGTATAATATGTGAGTAATTACAAAAAAATATATATAAGAAGCATATCAGTCATGTAGTTCCCTTAACACAAGCTTAGCTTACTTTGGGGCTAGATGATGTTGTGTGGAAAAGGTTCAGCATTATTATTATTCCTGTTTATTTATTTAAAATCTCATTATTATCTCATGAAATCTCATTTATTTTACAGGCATTAGTGGAGCCGAAGCCAACATTAAGAGGCCTATTTGTACAATACACTATATAAAACACGTTATTTTGTGGATGGTAACTGATGAAACTGGAAATATTGGGTGATAAACTGGGCTATTGCAGGAGTATATACTTAAGGAATGGTTGCTGGGCGATGTAGGATGAAACGGCACCTGCCAATTCTGACTCAAATTCAAATCAAATCATAGATAGATGTTGACTTGCCGTCCACTAAACGGGTCCCATAAGTGCCGCCAACGATAAGCAGCGTAAAGGCAAGGTTGGTGTGAACGGCTACAGGGTGTCGAGAGGTGTGCTGCAGTTTCACTAAACGCTACTCCCGGCTATATGCCTTTAACACTTCCACGCTTGGAGTATAGGTTCCCCTCTAGCGCCTCCACCCGCGACCGGCCGGCTAAGGCAAGCCGAGGGTCAGGGGTCTTTGTCGGCCCCAGGGAGTAATTGGGCCCCGCGGTGTCGCCACGTACCGAACGCTAGCACCAAGCGCGCCCTGCTGGATTATTATTATACTCGGTGAGTAGATCTTTGAGGATACCAAGTAGGGGGTAGTCAAAAGCACATTCATTATATTTGGAACATGTCATAGTAAGCATTCCACGTGCAAGCCCATCGCTGCTTAACCGCTGCTTAACCTATATATAGTTTAGTCCTATCCTACTAATATTATAAACGCGAAAGTTGGTGAGGATTTGTTACTCTTTCACGCAAAAACTACTGAACGGATTTTGATAAAACTTTACAGAAATATAGCTAATACTTCAGAATAACACATAGGCTACTTTTTATTAGGGTACCACGCGGGCGAAGCCGTGGGCAGAAGCTAGAATGAATAAACGCCTACAATATTCACTTTTGTGAACCTACCTAAGGTTTTATACATAAATCATAAGCTGCCTATCTACAAACACATTGGTTTTATCAAAGAAATGATATCAGCATCTTGTTTACGTGACCCCACGTCTTCTCACGTAAGACCGAAATTGTCCTGCAATTCAATGCTTAAGCTCCATGGAATAAGGATATAAGTTCTTGAAAAATATGACTTTGTATTCATAGTTCCTGGATACGTGTTTGAGATCTTATTTCACAAATTGCCACACTTTGCCGCAAAAGTTCGTGTCAAAAAATATTAAGAACAAATTCACACAATGCGCTTTGTGGCGGTTTGTGGCTCAACCAAGACTTCGGCTGAGCCGATGACGATTCGAAGCCGTTTTAATGCTTCCGATTACAACGATGGAGTTTATATGCAGGTTTTACTTTGATTAAAGTTATAGTAATGACACTTACAAACTGGCAAACGACTCAATTTGACAGGTATATCAAAGTCCAAAATTTCTTCAAAAACTTGAAATAAAAACCTAAGTTTTTACATTAAAAAAATGGCAATTGCTAAGCCTGGAAGCATGAAGGCCATGAGTCTACCTATTTTGCTTCATCCACCCTTATCACATTCGATTCACTTATTACTAAGTAGCTAACATTACGCGAATGACGTATTATGTAAACGCGGTATAAAATTCGAAAATAAATCCTCTAATATATTTTCCCCGGTTAAGGGTACTCCTACCGTTCTCTTTCTCCTCTTTAATTTATTTTATTTGCGACATTACGTAAAAACGAATCAGTTATTTGACTGAAAGTGAAAATTCACGCCTATATAATCGCGGATTACGTTGTTTGTACATAACTAGAGTCGCGTAGAACGAAACTAATTGTTGCTGCACGATTTCGGAGGCTTTGAACTCGTTTTCTGCCAATAATCTTCGAAATGGCTGCATAACACAGTATATTTGCTTGATAACGCTTTATACCGTTTGTTTCGTAGTAGGCTGTACTATGACTCCCGATCCGAGGGTCGTTGGTTTGAGACCGATTGTGTTAGATTTTTAAAGTTGGAACCTTTTTTTTCTTACTTTTCTTAGACACTACATGCAGAAATTATACTTTCCCGTGCCACTACTGGTAGTGCTACGGGTAAAAGTACATATCCAGTGACACTACACTGTTGCCAGTAGTTTCACGGGAAATATTATTTGCCGTGGCACGAGTGGGCTATCTATAAGGGCTACTAAATCTCTAGATTAGTTATTTATGTCTGTTTTTTGCAGATAAACTAACCGGTTGATTTTATTTATTTTGAACCCAATTTTTTTCTTTGGGTAAAGTTCGGATAGCAATCCTCTTTTTCTGAGTGGTAATAAAAAAAAACCTAATAACCTAACCTATCCAAGACGGTTTTGCCTAGAAAGGATTTTTCAAGCCAACATTAACTTAATTTTTGGAACAAATAAATATTTTGTTTATCTTGCTTTGATAAACTTAGTATTAGTAGTGCCATTGGTAATGAGGTAATCCACGGGAGATTTTATAATATGCGTTTAATCAGCCAATAAGAATAGTAGTGGCACGGGGAAGTAAAATTTCCCTTGACTCTACTAGTAGTGCCAAGCGGTAGTGCCTAAGAAAATAAAGTAAATAATTCTGTTGTGTTAGAAGTCGTCGCTTACAGATATGTTGGTACTGAGGTAATTAGTTACTTAGGGACAGGGATTAGTCAATCTTAAGCTTGTTTTTTTTTATAATAGCAAAAGCATAACAGATTAGCCCATCAACCATGACCTACGCCAACAAAGTCAGCGTCTTTGGCACGAACGCAATTCCATGCTTTATTACCGCCGACGAGATATTTAGAGGGGCTAACTAGCGACGATTTTCCTACTTGCCTTTTCATCAGTCAATAAACTATGAATACTAAAATATCGGACTTGGTACCTTTCAGGTGCTATATTTCTAGTGAGTTTCTTAATCCTACTAATATTGTATCCTATCCTACTATCTTACTAATATTATAAACGTGTACATTTGTGAGGATTAATGTTTGTTACTCTTACACGCAAAAACTACTGAACGGATTTTGATGAAACTTTACAGTAATATAGCTTATACATCAGAATACCACAAATGCTACTTTCTATCCGGATATCACGCGGGCGGAACCGTGAGCAGAAGCTAGTCCTTCCTACTTATATCTTAACCTACTAATATTATAAACGTGAAAGTTTGTGAGGATGTTTGTTCCTATTCATATTGTAAAAACGGGAATTTTCACGTACTGCACTATCGGTGAAGGCACCGACTAAGTTTCGACTCATTCCGAGAGTCTTCATCAGGGTGAGTGGTTGCGACTTTCTCCTTCCGCGTCGCGCCGTGCACTACTATGTTTGTTCATCTTTCACGCAAAAAACAACTGAATGGATTATGATGAAACTTTACAGTAATACAGCTTATACATCAGAATAACACACAGGCTACTTTTTATCCGGGTACCATGCGGGCGAAGCCGTGGGCAGAAGCTAGTACTTAGATATTTATAAGGTATGAAAGATAAACACCCATGACGCAGTGTGGTGATTAAGTTCAGTGCTGATTGAAAAGGCAATTTTAGTTCCAGATACAACGTACTAGCTTCTTTTCATCATGTCTTACTTTCAACAAAAGCAAGACTGACCCAACTGACTATCGCTAATAATAATATTTCATCTAAGTACCCATGCTTCCGCAGTAAAAAACATTCTGATATTTATCATCATCATGAACAAAAGCTTGTAGAAGTCCTACTGTTGGAACAGTTAGGATTTAAAAAAAAATCATCCACACCGCTTCTCACTTCTGTGCGGGATAGCACTAAGCTAAGACAGTATCTGTTTAGAACATATGGAACTACTAAGCAAAAAAAAAAAACTTTTTGTCTGTGTGCTTTTGTAAAAATCTATCTATATATTTAATTTATTTTGTACCTGTTCTTCCTGTGCTTTGTTGTTATGGCAAAAAAAAACACATTCTATTCTATTCTAGAAATCTATATAATCTAATCTAATATAAAGGGTATATGACATGCATATACCAAGTGGTAAAATCTAAATGCATCTCTCTTCGAGGCTTAGTTACCATAAAACTGCGTAAATTCAACCAGTTTTGAAGACAACTTAAACCGATCCTTATAACTGAAAAAAGTGCTGCACTATTTTTATTTCATAGGGAAATAAAAATACTTACAGTACTTAAATACTAGTAGCGATTCCAAAATAAAATCTTATGACCGTCACCTACCAACTTGTTAAAATTGAAACACCGGATAAACTAAAACAGTTCTTTGCAAAGGAGGCAAGCCAAACCAGCAATTTGTCATCATTGCTGCGATTCGTAGAAATAATGCGATGAGTGTCTTTCGAGGTAGAATGGTTTCGGGCTATCCATCCACCAATTCCCGCAATCTTTAAGGTATCATCATACGAGACATCGTATTTAAATTTATAGTAACAGAGCGCGTGCTCTAAAATCTACCACCTATTTACACCGTCCATATTACAATATTAGTCCTAGCAAACCTTTTAAAGGACCTTCCGGGACTGTTCAGGGTGACAATGAATGACGCTATTTGCGGACACCGGGCGAGGCGCTAACTCGCGACATCTTTCCGATTAGCGGGCGCATGACGACTTAACTGTAAACACCATTACCATACACAAAACAAACTACCCTCAGAGCGATGAAAAGGCAACTATATCACAAGAGGTTAAGGTGGAAAAGGTTTGTGAGTAAGAATGCACTTGTTAAGTCCGTAATCGTCATAGGTCTGTCGCAGTATAGAAAGTAAACACTTTTAAAAGTTTATGAGCAATGTTTTCTGAACGTTTTAGCGTTCGCATCATGAACTCTCATGGCTCGAAATTGGGTTTGAGATCATTGTCAACCTATTTAGAAGTCGAAGTTTCGAAATGCGTGTGAATGTGTTGTTTGCTTGTTGTTGAGCGAGATATAAATTGATTAATACGATTGAAAATAACAAAAAACACGCGCATGGATATAATTGAAGATGCTAAAAATTCCATACAAAAATTGACGGTTGCCGTTTCGACCAGTTTTTAACGTATTTGTAAGTAAGCAAGAGGCTCTGAAGACCATTCGTAAATTCATCATTTATGTAAACACATGTGCAATATTTCACCCTTCATGTGTTTGTAACATGTCATTGTTGCAGGCAGCTCGTAAACGAAAGCTTTTCCTTATTAGTGTTCAAACAGTCCATTTTTAATACGTTGTACGTTTCAGCGCCACCATGCGCCTGGCCCATAATGGACGCAGATGCGTTAATTGGAGGTTCTACTCACAATGACATACTCTCCGTGAATGTTATAGTGCAACAGAGTTGCATGTACAGAAGGTCCATTCGTCGTTTTAGCGCCAGATTGCGCCTGGTACATTATTGATGCTTGTGAATTTATGGGACGTTCTACCAACAATGACATAGGCTTTTTTGGCCTGGATATTACAGCATCATACTCACGTACAGGGAGGCTTAGCGCCACCATGCGCCTGGTCCATAATGGACTCAGATGCATAAGTTAGAGGCTTTACGCACAATGATACACTCATGAATATTATACTATATATTCAACAGAGTTTCATAAACAGATGGTCCATTCATAGTTTTAGCGCCATATTTTGCCTAGTCTATGATTGTCGCGTGTGAATTGTTTATTAGTTATTATGAATATGACAGCATCACACTTACTTTCTGGTAGATATGGAGAAAGGGGGTGATTTTTAGTGCCACTATGCACCTGGTCCATGATTAAAGCATGTGAATTATTTGAAAGTTCTACCAATAATGCCGCAGGCTTTCTACCTGAATATGACAGCACCAAACTTACTTACTCGTAGATACGAGGTGAAATTTAAGTGTCACTATGCGCCTGGTCTATGAATGACGCAAGTGAATTATTTGAAGGTTCTATTGACGCACGCAGCCCCCTTAAATATTACAGTGCCACAGAGAGACACGTACAGTGGGTCCATCTAACTTTTAGCTACTATGCACCTGGTCCATGATTGACGCAAGCGAATTATTTGAAGGTTCTATCCAAACTAGCGCATGCAGCCCCCTTAAATATTACAGTACCACAGAGAGAAATTCATCCCACCCATTCAACGATTCAGCGATATGGGCCGGGTCCATGGTTGGCGTATGTGCATTGCCACGAACGTTCAATCCACAATGATGCATGTCGCTCGTCTAAATATTACAACGCCACATATTGTGAATTATAGATAGATTGTGCAGAGGGCCCATTGTCCGCTCTTGCCTCAGCCAGTGTCACTTGGTTCTACAACTAATGAGGAAAAATAACTCATCTGTACGTGCGTCTCTGCTCCAGCGACACTGTGTTAGCGGAGCGCCGCTAAGCGCACTGCAAACATGTGCGGGCGGTCGCTCCATGCTAAATGGTCTAGTTCCACTACACTGATTTATACTTCACTAGTATCACTGGTTACTCTTTTGACAGTGGTGTGGACTGTGGCATCTTAACCAGCAATTTTGTTGTAACTATTACCGCTGTGGTATGTTCGATTGTTTATTGTTCCACTGGTTTTTTCTTGGCCACCCCGTGTCAGGTCTTTTAGGTCAGTGACTGATTAGGTCGAGGTATAGTGTCTAATTCTGATGGTGAAAGCATTCAACGCGCTTTGCTGACAAGATTTAGGCTCATTTTATGCATTTGTTTTAGAATTTATAGTTGACTAAAGCTTTACCTTTGTGGTATCCGGATAAAAGTGTTTTTCTATGGTCTTGAACAATATCTGTTCCAAATTTCATTCAAATCGGTTAGGCCGTTACGGAGATGTTTAGCAAAGAAACATCCAAACATCGAAACTTTCGCATATATAATATTTGTAGAATAGTATTGATTGAATTGATGACACGATGAAAGAACAATTAAACCTAAATATTTTCGTTGTACTTTTTTTGTTGTTTAATCAAATTTTTATCAAAATAAATTTAGGCCAGTTTTTACTCAAGCCAAGAGAAAAAAAGAAAGTCTGTAAAGAGAAGAAAAAAAACATAGTACGTAGCTTGTTTGAAAAATATGTTTACAAACTATTTGGTCATTAAAAATATACGTAAAATTGATACTGGTGATCGCTCCCTATTTACCATTCGCACCATCAATTGATGACATAGAAACTTGAGTAAATTTATCTAGTTAACGCCGATTCTAACCAGTTTCAAAATAATTCTTATGATGGATTAACTGTTGACTACGATATTCGATGAGTTTTTGTCTTAGAGCCGAGTTCACCAACTCAATAACGGACGGTTATGTCCGAACACATGTTTTTATAGAATCTGTCATCATAACCAATGGTTAGACTTGAACATTCATTTATTTTGTTGATGAACTCAGGCCTTAGACATGACCAACAAATAAAAAGTTAGTAAAAATCTAAACTGTGATGGTCAAAACACGGTGGAATAAAATTAGTACAGTAAATCTACGGGGGATTTCATTTAACCTTGATACTACAAGAAAATTTAGAAGATAACACTAGGTACTCTACCATTTGACACAATGCACTTCCAGACGAACAGTCCTATTCAAATGCTATTTCTCATAATGGATTACAACATCTCGACATTTAACATAGCAAGCGTGAACATGGACGCATGTACGTAGAAAGCGTGCTCGGCACCTGTTAACCAGCGCTGACAATACTAATATATAATGATTGACGATTCTTTGTCGACCTAGGCGAGATGATTGAAAGATAAGTAGGTTTGATTCCAGCTGTTTCTTAAATAATTGCACGATCTGCAACTTTTTTTTCAGGCCTAGGTGTTGTGGTATCATGGTGCCAGTAGTTACTGATATACAAGACACAGGAAACCTTGTCTTGTTATTTATTTTATTATTGTAAAAATATTTTAATTGCTCTGACTGAATAAATAAAATAAAAGCTTACCAATAAAAATTGCGTTTTCTTATAAAACTGATTCTTCTAGTTGCCGTACATCAGAGGTAAAGCTCGTTGATTTGATTTGAATGCAGGTTAAAACAGGTAAAGCTATTTTTTTCCAACTTTGTCTGACGTATCTGGCTGTCTGGTAAAAATAATCAGAGACAAGAAAACTACCATACACGAAAATCCGGAAACCTGCTTTTTACATGAAAAATTACAAGCGTGAATGAGCTTATTAAACTTTCGAGACTGCGGGAAAATGGCGAATGGTGCAATGTTTTCCGGAGTACAGCCTTCGTATTCGAAAGTACCTACCTATAATACTTACTTACCTACCTACATTGGGTCCATGCGAAAGATCAATATCTGCAACAGGAAAAAATACCAACAAAAGCTCGTGATATACAACATTTAAGTAAACGGACTACATAAACGGCGACCAAGTAAAAAGTGGTTTTGCATTTAAAGATGGTGATATTTTTGTTTTGCATATCTCAATTGGTATAACATTATCCACTTCACGATATTTGTATTTCCCTCTGCTGTCTACACACGCTAGCCGAACGGTTTGTAAGCATTATAAAACTAATTGCATTTACATACAAAACTTATAATAAAAAAATATAACTATATAAGCAACCAACAGACACATAGTCCTGACCCTACATTAGGATTTCCTATATCGTGGGTACCGAAAACTTCGAGTACTCTTTCTACGAAAAGCGGGCATTCCGCTAGTATTATATTAGACGCGATATCCGGTGCCTCACGCCTGTCTTCTGTGTGTTTTGCACCTAATTAAAAAAAAAAAAAAAATTTTGATAAAGCGAGCTAATATTTCTGAGTCCAAATCGATGTGTAATTGGCCAAGTGGACAATCCGACGTCTCTATATACCAATGTTTGTTTGTCCGACGATTTCTACCGAACCGTTTATTCAATCTTGATAAAGGTAAAAAGGATAGACAAATAAAAAAAAGGAAATTTGAATATGAGCTTAAACTCATAATTCTTCTTTCAATAGTCGTTTAAAAACAGTATTTCGCAATATAATTCGTACCGAACTATTGTTAGTAGTGACGACCTCTGTGACAAAGTTGGCGAAGGCTCGTCTGAGACACAAAAGGATGTGGGTTCGATTCCTGCCGCAGGACAAATGTTTGTATCTGCAAATATTTGTCTAGGGTCTGGGGTTTTCTATGTATAATATGTATGTATTTACAAAAAAAATATGTTTATAAGTAGAGTATCAGTCTTGTAGTTCCCATAATACAAGCTCTGGTTAGTTTGGGGCTAGATGATAATGTTTAAAAATGTCCTGCATTATTTATTATTTATTAATTATATACCCAATTTAGAAACATTTACAAATGTTATAAATGTCAGTTGTTTCAGAGCATCTATCCATGCCCACTCAACGCCAATCCATCTTCGAGTAACCTTGTCGTAAACCAACATCTGAATTCTTCATCTAGAGCTTGAATAACATTTCCAATAACTCTCCATCATGATTGAGTTAAGATAATAAACACGCGCCAATTAAATCACTTGCCAATATTAACAATCAATCTGCTTTGTTTCATAATTTTGTATAAATTATTACGTGATATTTACTTGAGAATAGATTGATTTTGATTACTTAATGCGGAGGGTCATCGTAAGCTGTACTTATAAGCACTGTGGTTAACTTAATAAATTATCTTTAAAATAACTTTAATATAAGTGGAATGTCCGTGACTTTGCCCACTTGTATTCGCATATACTGCATTACAATTAAATACTCACAATAATAGGAAGACAATCATCTGATGGCTATTATTCCCATCATCAAGATCTAGGCGTGTAGATCCTAAAAAAATAATGCTGGACAATTTGCACTCAGCATCATTTAGCCCCAAAGTAAGCCGAGCATGTATTATGGGAACTACATGACTGATATACTTTTTTTTGTAAATACATACATAGCCCTTTATTTTTTCCGAGTAACAAATTGTAAGCCTATTGCCTGGTACAATACCTAAGACCTCTTATTTCATGTATACTTATCTGAAATTCCCACAAAATTAAATATTTGTATTTGAATACGAATATTCTAAATATCAACAAACATGAAATAATTTGAATAGCGGTGTTGGCATTTGTAGAGTCCCAATTAGATACAAACAGTGAAATGAATATTTGTATCGGGTTATCTATCAAGTTTTATAGTTAGCTGTAAACCGGAATCTTGTGTTGGGACTGCTCATATGGAGTTGTGGTTACAAAAGCGAATAGACTGTTTATTAACCTTGTATGAAGAGCTTTCTACATCAATTCAATTATTTTGCATAAAATCTATAGATACTGTAAGAATGTATGTATCCTGTGAAGAATGACCTGGGTAAAGAGAGATTGGTAAAATAGATAAACAGACAACACTTTACTGTACTTTTTGTTGCTTACACATTCAAACAGAGCGTTCAAGCGGTCTTAACACTAATAGTTATCACTTCTAGAAAAGCTTTGGATGGACAGAAATTGAAAAAGGACGGTGGTTCATCCTACTACTATTATAAACGTGAAAGTTTGTGAGGATGGATGTTTGTTACTGATTCACGCAAAAACTACTGAACTTATTTCGATGAAATTTTACAGTTATGTAACTTATACATCAGATTAATACATAAGCTACTTTTTACTTTTTACGTTTCCGGGTACTACGCGGGCAAATCCGGGGACAGAACATAGTAATCAATAAACGTAAATGCAAAGTAACGATTTATTAGATAAATAAGCTATCACAATTTCTTTAATACCTATTATAATATACCTGCAAACAGATGTTATACATACCTACATATATATTCTATAAAAATGTACTGAGTGAGTACTAAGATGATGAGGGCAGATTAAAGAGAATGGAAGAAGAAAAACATGCCTGATCCCACGTAATAAGGGCAGGTAGCTGATGTATAGAGACTGTAACATATTTTCATTCATCAATAAACGTTACAACATAAAATATAGAAAAATAGACTGTACAGTATCTAGTAATAAAGTTTGAAGCCTTTATGTGTCTGCCTGCCCGTCTTGCTAAGTCGAAAGTTTCAACTTAGCAAGCAACAAAATACCTACTAGTTGAAAATCATGGTTAATTATTGAAGTCACGTTATTATTGTGTACATACGTCTTAAGAAAATAGTAGCAAGTAATTCAAAAGTTAAGTAAATAAATTAATTACGTCGTAAATCTTCTGAGATGTCCAACTGTAGCACTCATTAACTAATGCTTTGCTTAATCGCTACAGAATCATAATTAAATAGTTATCGGTGCCTTATCAAGTAAGATATTCGTACGAATGATTTATTCGGTTGAATCTTATCTAAAAGTAACTAACTATCCCTGAAACACCAAAGTATATAAATAAATTTACCTAACTTTTCAATTATATTCCAAAAACTATCGTGAACTTGACTATTCATATTGTAAAAACGGGGATTTTCATGTATCGCACTATCGGTGGAAGCACCGACTAAGTTTCGACTCATTCCGAGAGTCTTCATCAGGTTGAGTGTTCGCAACGTTCTCCCTCCATGTTTGTGACAGCGTTAGCTTCCACCAATAATCCTTCGCTAGTTTTAACTAACCACGGCCCGCGACTTTGGCTATGTCATCCACCTATCTCGCTGCCTGAAGTCAACTGAACCAATTTTACATTAAATATGCTTTCATCGGTAGTAATGAGCACTTAACATCAATTGCGTAGGTGCAAGCTAACACCTACGCGACAAAGCTAAAGCCGTTTTATACAAATTAATCTGTAATTCAATAAAAAACTAATTTATTTGAATATTTCAATCAATTCAAAGTGTTATTGAAAACATCAAAACGAGTTCGCTGTTCCAAATAGAGCAAGATCATTGCATAAGTTCTTCAAGTGGAGATTTTCTCGATTCAATTAATCATCCGAAAATGGGTCCTGAAATATATATTGCCAGGCACAGTATTTCAATCTTGACTAACAATTTTTGTATTTTCTGTTTTTAGAACTCTATTTATGTCAATAATCTAACGATTACTTTGTACGTTATTTACTTCAAATCAACTAGCGATATACAAGTTATTAATAGGTTAAATTTTTCGGAAGGATAACCCAGAATGATTTAAGATACTTACCCAACAGACTCTTAAGATACCCAACAGATATACACTCTTTCCCCACACTAGGATTCTATGTCGAAACCTATGTCATGGGTTTCAGGAACTCCGAATACTGTGGTAGAACAACACCCAGTCTAAGAACGAATATATGCAGAACATGTAAAAATTAGTCACGTATCGGGAATCGAACCCGCAATTCCTCGAACCGGGGCATTTGATTACTAAGGTTGCTGCGCATTACATTATTGACTATCTAAGGTGACTCTTTGAGTGTGACAAATCATACGTATGTGTAAGAAGCTTCTCATTGCATTGGTTGTAACCTTTTTTCACCAAAAAAGGTTATCACAACACCATCAAAACTTAATTTACGACACTCGACCATCAAACAGAACCATAAACGTCAGTCATCAATAAACTGCCCCCTAAACTGTCTGAATTAAGTCATTGCTCACGATAGCAGTCAGGCCATAACTTGTCTGTCCCTGAACACATTTACTTACCTGCACTCAATAAAAGTAAGACGTTGCGCACATTTGAGTGATTTTATTACTCAGGTGCAACTAGTACACGATCGAAAACAGTCACTAATCAAGTGTAGAATGGACATACCCTTACAACACCATACCTTCCTAAAACGCAACGTTTGCAAGCAGGCGGTGGCAACTTATCGTGCTAGCAAAACAACGAGGAAGTTTTTTTATGTTTTTGTGTATATTTATTTAGCACGCAAACTAAGTATAATAAATGAACACCCAAACAGTCACTAATCAAGTGTGGAATGGACATACCCCTACAACACCATACATTCCTAAAACGCAACGTTTGCAAGCAGGCGGTGGCAACTTATCGTGCTAGCAAAACAACGAGTAAGTTTTTATATATATTTATTTAGCACGCAAACTGAATATAATAAATGATCACCTAATAGTCACATATCGTCGGCTAGCTAACGACACCGCTCAAGTCGAAATTTTGCGGTTTTTACATTTTTATGCCATTAGTTAGATCTTTTCACTGCGCTTCTGTTCACCAATACAAAAATAGAATTTCAACCAATCACATTTTTAATTTCAGCTATAGCGATTTAATTTCTGTGGATTTGTGCGGGGTTGATAAAACAGTTTTTTGGTCCTCCTGGAAAGTTAGGAAAATCGATTTACGCGGTGTTGTTAGCTAGCCGACGATATATAGCTCTGACCGCACCCTAGGATTCCCTGTATCGTAGGTATCAGGAACTACGAATTCAATGGTACCATAACACCCAGACCCGAAACAAATATCCGCAAACCTTCAAACATTTGTCCCACAGTGAGAATCGAACCAACCTATTGCGTCTCAATGTCATGTTAGTTAGAAGTGTCTTGAGATCTATGTTTGATTTGTCTAGGCACCTCTTTAATGTGATATTATTAGTATTGACACAAGAGAGCATTACAAAAACATGAGCTTAGGAGGAAAATCATTATCGATCGTTATCAATATGTAAAGTAGGGCATGATTTAATTCCCAATTTAAAGTACGACGAAAAAATATCATATGCTTGATAGTCTATAAACATAACTTTTTTGACTTGAAGGCCGTTGGGGGTAGGAAATATAAAAATTGAAAGTAGCTTTGTCTTTTTAACTTTATGTCCAAGTAAAAATAAAGCTTGGTAGGTAAGTTTTGGTAGTAACTACCAACGGAAACTGGTTCGTCGAATTTTCCAAAATAATTTTGGCTTTCCACGGTCTGTGATTTTACGGATAATCGAGCACGAGCACCCGCGGATAAGCGTGAAACCACGTACCAAAGCGGACCGTGAGATTAAGGCTTAACACCTCCTCCTCGCGTAGTAGCCCTCAATACTGAGGGTCGTAACCCCTTTCCCAGAAAGTTTTATCATCGCGATCTGTTGCCGGCGCACTGCATGGCTTCGTTAAGATTTGAATTGAAGGTGGCGCGGATCTGGTTGGACCAACGCAATGGGCTTCGGCTTCGTGATATCTTCCCCTCGATCGTACCAGTGATGACAGGCTTTTCCAAGTTGTAACTGCTTTAGAGCTTAACACAGCGTATCTCTATATTTGAAACGATACAGAAAACAACTTTAGTGTTGTGAGATAAAGATTTTGCAATTTTCGTAAGATGTAACCCCAGTTTCACTCTCAATCTGCAGTCCTAGTGAACCAGTTAAACAAGTCAATGAAGCCTGCGTTACCGCATACAGAACTTTCTACCGCTAAACGTAGGTCTAACATTTGTGTTTTTTTTAATACAACTAAATTTAAAAACAAGCATACGGCTTACCTGTTGGTAAATGGTTACCGTAACCTATATACGTCTGCAAGACCAGAGGTTACGCGCATTGCCAACCCCGAGATATAACGGCTTAAAAGTCTAATGTAATGTGATTTGGTTCAAATAGATTTATAAATTACGAACGTGCTTACTCGAAGTAAAAAGCTTATAACAAAACTGCAGTAAAAGCACGCGCGTTGTCTATAAAAATGCTCATGCAAATTGGACGTAAACGAATCGAAGTCACGTACAAAATATTTACTTTGATTTTAAATATTTACATGACTGAAAGCCTTAGTCTTAGTCGGTGCCTTCACAGATAGTGCGATACGTGAAAATTCCCGTTTTTACAATATGAATGACTGAAAGCCTCAAAAGTAAGCAATGGAGCACTAAACATGGTGTAGTCACTTTCTAACAGACTGAAATGAGGGTGAAAGTCTTTCATGATGACGCTATTTTCAAACAAACGTGTTTAATTTTAAAGACGTACCTAAGTTACTGTTCTCTATAAACAGTCAACGAAACGTTAGCAGGAGAATAGTAATGTACGTGGCATAGTCGTAATGTATCCTCAAAATTAACCAAACTACGATAATTTCAAGACACAAGAACACGATTTTTAGAGTCACTAGATAAATCCTGTAAAGTGACATTTCGAAGAATAAACAAAAATCCAAAACTTAAAAATGTCGAAAGTGTCCACTCTTCAGGTTTTTTATAAATTCTATACATTATATTTATTTATGTAACATACTGAATAGGGACAATAGTCAGTTAGTAGGTAGTATCTTGAAACATATGTAAGGTTTTTCTAGACAGTAGGTTCTCGAAGTGATCTTTGTATCCGAAACAAGCCTGCCTGTATTTTTTTTTCCAGTAGTATAAATATGGACTGATTACCGACCTAGCACCAGATGACCAAGAAGGAACCAGTGGTGACGAATAATTTATTTACAGTTATTATAGCTTTTTAACTCGGACTATAAAGTAACGGCTAGACCTCCCCAAAATCTAGTTAGTGTTAGTAGTTTAAAGTATTTTCAGTTTCACTTTGATTCTCGGTTTTCTAAAGCTTGTATAAGGAACACAACAAAGCCAAATGAAAAAATATATCCGGAGTGAAACTTTACTAACGCGAGTTAAACTACATACTACGCGAATTTTGATCGTAGCTTTAAAATTTTAGTTACGTTTGTGAAAACGGTTTGTAATACAATAAAAAATATTTAATAGCTACTTAATAATCAACACGTCCACGACTATTTACCCTACTAGTAAATTATTCTTGCTTATAGCCTAAGCTTTACTGATTTTACAGAACAAAAATAAAACAATCTTTAGTGTGGGCCAGTGTGCACGGCGCATCAACCAATTTTTTGTATTTTTTTGCAATATCGTGCACGAAGATCCTAATTTAAGGCCAGGCTTGATTAATTGCAAATTAAAGTCTCCGTCGTGGTGGTTTCAATACGACTTTATTGAATTTCATGCCTCGTGATTTATGAGCAGGATCACTAATTTATTAACGGTAAGGGCCGATTATGGACGCTTTCTCGAAGCAATGGGTAACTAGCTTTTGCGCGTGAGATTGTCCATAATTTATTGAGTTTAATTAAAACTTTGAGACCAAAAATCACAGAATAGGTAATTAAATTAGCCATATAATCAGCAGCACTTTTAAAATGATACCTACCAAAGGGGATTTTATTATACAGATGTAAATCTAACTTTCAATTATGTCGTCTCAAAATAAGTAGTTTTTTAATTCTAAACTTTGTAGGGTCAGAGATACGACCAAAACATTATATTTGGCATATATTCGCGTTTTGCAAGTTGTTAGCTCATCGCTGCTTTTAGGAAAACTACTGATTACGTTGAGTAGTGCCCACGAATATGTGCAATATCAACGATTCTCTAATGAGTTAGTTCATGTCTCTTATCCAGTTCTTGACCACAGTTACCTTATGTCTGTAGTATTTATTTCTGAAACCAACAGACAAACCTTAAAGACTGAAAGCTTGTGGAAATCATAACTCCAGCCAACATTTTTCCCTACAATGAAAAGTGTATCGACCGTTACCTTAACGCCCACTGAAACAGCTCAGTTTCCAATGCTCAGTGACTCATCGACTTATAAATCATATTCCGTCAAATTAAGACCTTTCTCATTATTTATTTGACAATGAACATAATAAAGGAAGACAGTAGACTGATATTAGACCGATGAAAGTCAGTTTTATAGCACTTCCTGGTCGTAAATTGGATTGTGCATTCATGGTTGCAAAATCGTGGTTATAGTTTTACTAGCAGATGCCGATAGCTCCACCCGCGTGGTGCCCTGATAAAAAGCTAGCTTTTGTGTAAAGAACTGATCCAAATTTTAATTAAATCGGTTCAGCTGCTTACTACTGAGATGCTTGGCATCAAACATTCATATATCCTAAATTATAAGTTTTGTAATAGGGTCTTTATCGCGTTTACCTTTTTAAAGACCCGTATAAAACATATAATTATATTAATTAATCGCGAAAGTTTGAAAAATACTACGTATCTATCTAAGTTTGGAACTTTCACATTTATAATATAAGTAAGTTTTATTTGATTATCTTTGTCCATGCAAGTTAAATTTGGAATAGATTTTTGCGTTATCATTGCTTTGCAATGATTACTGTATTTGAAAATCACGTAAACTTAACACTGATTTATATATGTGAAAGTTTATCTGTAGGTTTTTAGTTCAAGCGGTAAGATCATCTGTTTTGGTAGCTATATACTAGAACTTTTCATAAGCCTGTATTCCTGTAATAGATTGCCTATAATCTAGAACTTCAGACAAGGCAAAGGAGGATTCTTTTATGTGGCAGAATAGGTTCGATTCCCTCTGACAAATGTTTGCACCTTTTGCAAATATTTGCTACCATGTGACTCGTTCCTGATACCCATGATACAGGGAGTCCGAGTGTGGGTAAGCGCTATAAAATAAAATATAATATAATGCTGGACATTTTTCACATAGCATAATCTAGCCCCAAAGTAAGCAAAGATTGTATCGTGGGAACTACATGACTACTTATTTACTTTTTATATAAGTATGTATTACTGTCCCATACATAGTAATACATATATATGTTGGCTATTTATTTATTTAAATGACTTAAAAGTTTGTGTGGTAATACACAAACTTTGAGTTGTGTAGGCTGAACTGGAAAACTGGTCTATCAAAAAAACTACTTCAACTTTACTCTTAGTGAAAGTATCTTTATACAATTACTCTTAGTGAAAGTATAACTTGAAATTTTTAATAACATATTTTTTCTGAATTAATAAACTCTGTGAAATAACTTTTAAGATTTATTAAAATATTTTTAATACATTATTAACATTTATACTAATGAGCAGAATTTTGATTATTTGATTGCTTTCAACCCGTAAAATAATTAAGTTTAAAATCGGTTACTTTTATAAATCTCTCCATGGTTAAAAAGTTTAATTTCTTCTACGTTATAGCCGTACTTGCCCAAATTCCAAAAAAACGTTAACCCAACTAATCAGCTGATCCGAGAAACACATGCTATAAATTATATTTGGATTTTGTTTATCGTAGGCTTATTTATACGCTCAATCAGGCAGAGTAGGCAGTAGGTACATAACGCTCGATTCTCCGAAGAGCTCTGTTTGTTTACCGATTGACAACTCACCACCAAGAGTCAGTGATGGGCGCGAGGAGCAGCAGACAGGCGGCAATGACAACGGGCCGCATGTTACGACTGACATCACTGTCTTAACATGTCCTCTGCGACCCCACTCAAAAACATCTGATCTAAAAAGTTCGTTACCCCGCGAATTCCATCTGTCAGTGACAAATTTGACAGTGGATTCGTTTTTTTCTGCGTTCGATTTTTGAAAGAGCACTGAATTCGCGTGTCGCGTCCGTGAATCCCTGTCCGCGAGAGATCGCGAAGCAGACTGACGCTCGACGGAGCCCACCCCGCCGCAAGCGCAGTGCAAAACGATTTTCGCGCTATTTTGGCTAAGATTTTAGCAGATTAGGCTTCGCTTGCTAATCACGTAAGGTGGGGATACGATACTCGTGTGTGGGCGACCCGATGAATTATTGATACTGCTCAATTATTAAATGTACGAGCTTTTAATAAAGCAGTCTTACGAGCGCATCGCTGTTACGATTTAAAAAAGTGCTCTTACTGTGCTCGAGCAGTTTTACGTCTCTTTGTTAAAACACGATCTTGAAAACGGGGATTCAAATCAGCTGTTACCATTTATATTTTGATATTAACTGATAAAGATTACACATAGGATAACATAGGACCTAAAAGACCTGGATTATATGGGGTGAGGGAGCTTTACCATTTTAATACTAAAAGCCCAACTCATTATCATCAATTTATAGAAGCCAACTAGCTAGACATAGGTCCTCAAAAGTTCTATGACGAACGATGTTAAGTTACCTTTATCCATCAACTTCTCGCAACCTTAAAATTGTAAACGCGTCAATGTTTACATCCTACTATCCTACTAATATTATAAACGCAAAAGTTTGTGAGGATGTTTGTTAATATTTCACGCAAAAACTACTGAACGAATTTTGATGAAACTTTACAGTAATATAGCTTACACATCAGAATAACACATAGGTTACTTTTTATCCGGGTATCACACGGGCAAATCCGTGGGCAGAAACTAAAGGCACTGACTTGCTTCAACTCATTCCTCGATTTTTCACCAGGGTGAGTGACGACTTTAAGATGTCATACGGGCTTTCCGCATTGCGTAGTACGGTTCGTCAACGATCAAAAATATTTCTTCCAGAGCGGTTGTCGGTTCTGCGAGTTAAACGGCCTGTCTATGACCACTTCCACTTTCTAACCCAAGATACGACACATTAGTTTTTCTACGGATTTCCTAGTTCCGGATTTTATCATCGTGTCTAGTCGCTTGCAGATGTTCATAGTCGTTTTGTCGCTAATATTAATATATATTTAGATATGAATTATATCAAAATAATGTTTAATTTGTATTTTATATTTATTTTTCACACTTTTAGTAAGGCAATAACACCGTTATTCTTTTAAATAGTTCTCTCCATCCTGAGGTTGTCTGGAAGAAATCGCTTTCAGCGATAAGACCACCCATTATGCATTTCTTTTTTGTTGTTCTTTTATAAGTTTCTGTGTTTATACTGTAAATTGGTGTTATGCACAATAAAGAGTTTATCTATCTATCTATCTATTCATTTCCTCAAAGATATTGCATATATCTCGTTTCAAAGCCGGTAAGCTTCCGATAGGGCAACGCTACGCAGATGAGAGCGAGTGATAGACAGCGAGAAGTCTAATAATAGAACACACGTGCGAAACTTTAATTGTGTTAAACAAACAATCTCGAGTACACCTGGCGACTTCGTCTTCGTGATATGACACTCAGCTGTTATTTACGGGATTTTGTTAGCAGATTTTCTCACATGATTTATGCTTGAATTCATAGTCGGTTGTTGAACAGTCCTCCAACATCCATCATTCAGGTTAAATTCGTACTTGAATTTTTACTTAGCGCCTGAACAGTCCCCTAGGGGAGCCCCTATTTGACTATGAATTTGGGCCTTAGAGGATTCGATTTTTGATTAATTTTGTTTGTATTTTTTTAATATTTTTTTTTAATAAATATTTAATTCGTGAGTTTGAATGGTAGTGGTATATCGTCCGAAATAGAAGTAAGAAAGAGGGTAGAAAATACATAGGTAGGCCATGATAAAACAATACTGAAAGAGATTGATCATCAAATTCGGGACACATGAATCCTGAAAATTTCGATTCAGTGGGACTCAAACCTACATCTTCGCCCTTAATTGGCAATGTTGACCTATTGGACCATTAACGGAATTCTGCCATAAAGTCAGTGACGCTGAGTTCAAATTTATTAATCATCATCATCGTTAGCAATATAAGGAAAAACCTGAGTATCATTAGATATCCTATACAAATAAGTAACTTAATAAAATTTTAATGTGCATAGACACAGGTCAGTTTAAGAGCGTAGCGTTGTCTAAAATTATTTGTGTAAACAGTAATGGATCTTTGGTGAGCACTGCGTTGGAACATTGACGGAACACTGCGTCATCCGGTTTGTGATACCCTTTCGAGAACCTTTATTACGAACCCCAGCGGTTATCGGTTTTGCGAACTATATGATCTGCCCGTTACCTTTAGCTTGCTAATTCTAAGAGCTATGCCAGTGATCTTGATTCTTCTACGGCTTTCTTCGTTTCTGATTTGAATGAAACTCCGAAAGCTGATTTACCAACATTAACATAGTGTTTCTTCATCAAAAACAACTTAAATTGTGGTTTAAGTCTCACGTCTACTTTATTAAAAGATTACCTGGGTACTTAAATTCTTGTTTGTTGTTACGATGCGAGTACCTTTCAATAAGGTTATAATAAGCCAATGCTCATAATAATATTGATTAATGTCTTCATCCAAGTTTTTGCTCAGTAAACATAAGTCACAGCTCATATAAAATCACAGGGTCAGTCAACTGGTAAAAAAGTCTTTTCTGACAAGACATTTGCAGTCAAAAATACGAAATATTAACAGTTTTCTATATGTGGGCCAAATGCATGGTATGCATCTAAAATGAAAAAGAAAAATGTGATTCAAAATACGACAGCTAGTTTACATTCAGCTCAGCACCTTCTGTATTTTGTCAATATTTTGACAAAATACTCACTCCGAGATAAGAGGTATCTTCTAAACCTTCATACTCCCCCGTCGGTCATATCATCACTTACCATCAGATAAATAATAAATAATGCAGGACATTTTCACACAGCATCAGGTTTCAGGTTTAAAGATATTTATTCTCAAAAAAAAGACACAGTCACTTACATGAGAATAGCTATTTAGCTTAAAGTATACAATTAATAAAGTAAATATTTTTGTCGTTCGGTCTGTCGGTAGTGATTATTACAGTTTTGCACACATCAAAAGATAGGTAGGTACATATTAATACAAATTAGTTAAGTAATAGAAATTAAAAATCTTATTAAATTGGCCAATTTTCCCTAACCATCATCTAGTCCCAAACTAAGCAGATCTTTTATTATGGGAACTACATGACTGATGTACTACTTATATACTTTTTTTGTAAATATATACATATTATACATAGAAAAACCCAGACCCGAGACAAATATTTGCAGATACAAACATTTGTCCCGCGGCGGGAATCGAACCCCTTCTGCGTCTCAGGCGAGCCTTCGCCCGCTGCGCCACAGAGGTCGGAGGAGATGAGATTATGATCAAATGAAGGTCTATTCAAGATAAAAAACCTATTGTTGACCGCAGACGACGATGAAGCTCAATATTGTCAATCCCATAGAAAGTTATTGCCGCTTGGCCAATGATTTATTAACAGTTACTATGACTGCATATTAAGTAACCGTTTTTACTTATATAAGATATTTTTTTCTATATTTTGATTGTGATGATATAAGGCAATAAATGGCTTTGGATATTATTCCTCTTTATTTATTAATAATCTCAGGTTTATGCCTGGAGTCTTTATAGGCATTAGTGGAGCCGAAGCTAACACTAAGAGGCCTTTTTGTACAAAACAGTATATAAAAAAACGTTATTTAGTGGATGGCGACTGATGAAACAATAGTTTCCACCCAATAGCCAATAGCCCAATAGCCCAGTTTATCACCCAATATTTCCTATTGCAGGAGTGGTTGGCACCTATCAATTCTGACTACAATACATGATTATTTTTATTGTTACGAGTTCTTGCGGTTGTAGACGGTGTCACCGCGTTCAGAATCATACCTTTAGAACGCCTTTAGATTGAACCAGCTATTTTAGCAAAGCTGTCTATAAGCTTACTGGCTCTGTAAAAACAATCGCAGAGCAATTTGCGCCTTTTATTACGCCATTAAAGTAAGATGCGCTCTTAATTATAAACAATTCTGTATTTATTGGTTCACAAACAATCTGTAACAGTTAAGTGCGCGACGGTACTTACTGAGAGGAAAATTTTAGATTTTTTGGTATATTTTCTTTCTAGCTTCCGCCCAAAGTTTCGCCCGCGTGGTAGCCGGATTAAAAATATTAGTAGGATAAAAATATTAGTAGGATGTCATGCATTTTAGTCTGACATCAGTAGGAGTCCCTTTTGAACCAAAAAAAGGGTCATTCCCACCAATGCCAAATCTATTGTTCTCCAAATTATAAATTCCATACATGGCTTCCCAAGCAACCACATGCCATTTTTAAAATTAAATAAAGTAGTTTTCTTTCCCAGTCAATGCCACGAGTTTTAGGTAGGTGGTAGGTACAGTTAAAAGAAAAAGCTTAGGACTATATTTTTTTCGGTTTCCTACCATTGTAGGTACCTAGTACCTACCTACTACGATAGGGACATGTTGTGGGATAGTAAGGGATTGATGATTATTAATGAAATAACTAATAAACGTTCAATCAAGTTTTATTAATAAAATAATATCTAACAGTTCTATCTTAGATTTGACGACCTCTGTGGCGCAGTGGGCGAAGGTCCGCCTGAGACGCAGAAGGTTGCGGGTTCGATTCATGTCACGGGGCAAATGTTTGTAAGATCTGCAAATAATTGTCTCGGGTCTGGGTATTTTCCTATGTATAATATGTATGTATTTACAAAAAAAAAGTATTTAAGTAGTATATTAGTCATGTAGTTCCCATAATACAAGCTCTGCTTAGTTTGGGGCTAGATGATGTTGTGTGAAAAATGTCCAGCGTTTATTTATTTATTTATTTTAGATATCACAGTAATCAACGTAACCACAATCATTAATTAGTAGACCACTGGATTTTTATAAAATGTCGATTACGAAACAAAACTTCTATGAAAACTTATGTATAAAATATTATAAAAAGATAATACATAGAAATACATTTTCCTGACCCACACTAGGATTCCCTGTATCGTGGGTATCAGGTACTACGAGTGTCGTGGACCACAACATCTAGCCCTGAAACAAAGATCTGCAGGACATGCAAACATTGCAGTGCAAACGCAGTGGGAATCGAAACAGCAGCTCTGGCATAGCTAGCTACTCGACCACCGAGATTTCAGTATTGATATCGTTTCTCAAGAATCCGAGTTAGCCTTTTTGTCTACATACTCGTACATATATATCATACTAGCTTCTGCTCACGGCTTCGCCTGCGTGGTACCCGGATAAAAGTAGCCTATGTGTTATTCTGATGTATAAGTTAACTTACTGTAAAGTTCCATCAAAATCCGTTCAGTAGTTTTTGCGTGAAAGAGTAACAACCATCCATCCTCACAAACTTTCGCGTTTATAATATAAGTAGGAAGGATATTCCTACCTGCACTCTTAAACTAAAAAACTGACAAAAAGTCATATATATTCAACTGGTAATATTACCCGTAGAGCAATTGGTTGTATCATGTGAAAGTAAAATTACTCATGGACCAAATAACGATCATCTGCATTTCACCTACTTTTCAGTTCTAGTTCCAAATCTTCCGATACAAAAATACTAGAATCATTCCCGACTAGTTCTTAGAATTCAGCTGTGATACCTCAGTTTAGAAAAATCAAACAATACCTTTGAAGATGCTCAAATCTTTGAGACGTGATGGAAAAACGCAATGTTTTGCTAAGAAATTGGCTTTTGTCGAACACTCTTTGATCTAACAAAGTATGATTCCTTTGTGTGTACATTTAACATATGTGATTGGTGTTTTGTTAACTAATTTGGATAATAATTAAACTCTAAGTAGGGCAGAACAGATGAAAGAGAAAACTAAATATTTGCGGTAAACGCAAGTGCATTGAACCCGTTGCCCTCCGTAAAATTGTTTCGAGTATTTGGTGGCTATTCAATATTATAGATCTAAAAGGTTATAATAATGTTTTATAATTATTTAGTACTTTTTACATGAAAATAGACGTAAAAATTAAATACTACGTTACTTGAAAATTCCCGGTTTTATAATATGAATAATGTACAAAATTAGTACTTAATGTTATACAGCATTTTCTTCAGTCGTCCTTAGCGGTTGGGAAAAGAGTTAAGTAAAATGACTGACTTTGTTTCATGAATGCCGAACACGCACTTAAAATCAGTGGCGGAAGCAGTGCACGGCTGTTGATGATGCCAATGTGATAGACATCTTAATCTAAAGAAAGTAGAATGGGCGGTCTTACCGCTTAGAAGCGATAAGACAGCGGATCTCTTCCAGACAATCTTTGGATGGAAAGGATAACAAGAGGTGGGGGTGTACATAAAATAATATTAACTACAACATACATATATCTATAAAAAATATGTTAAGGTACGGAAATCTACTTTCATCACACTACGTACCAAAACAATCTGAACACACACCCTGATGTATTATCTATTTAATTTAATAAATTAATAGAAACACAAGAAATATTTCTGTCTACTGAATATTTCAGAATATCTTTCCGCAAAGTCAGGCGTCAGTCAATTATCTTTCTCAAAGCTCTCATCTCCACAGCATTTATTCGACTTACGAATTTTCAGCTCGCTTTATACCACGGCACCTATGATATTCAGACAAAACATCCCAAGCACCTATCGATGACAAACACTCCAGCCACTCAGACCCAAGGGCACTCCAAGCTAAGAAAACACTTAAGGCAAACAGAGTCGCGGCAAGACCACTTCACTTAAAACGATTCCTGTGTTACTGTGTTTGACCACCGGATAATCTGGTTCAATCGGTGAGGTAATACGCGGTTATATGGAATTATGGCCTAGTCGAACTGAAGCGGTGGCGGTGGCGATGGAGCAAGCTCCTAGGTATACCCTAGTATTGCCCTAGCGTACTAGTTTCCTCACGATATTTTCGATCACCGTTTTGAACACTTGTTAATGCGGACAAACATTTTTTGAGTGGAAAATAACTCGGGTTTGATCCCACAAGCTCCGATCAGAATTCGGGGTACCATCTACTTGGCCAACATGGCTGTGTAGTATACAGTTCATAATATAGTAGATATAATCATGACGTACAGTAAAATAGCCCTTACTTAGACTCCCAAAGAATCTGCTTCGGCAAAGCATAGTAGAGTTATGCAGGTATAGTGTTTACTCCGGGAAAGTCATCAATGTCCTATTTCAGTCGCCGAGTTCTCAGAGATGTCACTGCTGTTTTCTTTTATACCACCAAGGAAGCAACATGCATACCGCCCAACTGTTGGTAAGCGCTTACCGAAGCCTATAGACGCTTACAAAACCAGAGGCATCATACGCGCATGCCCCTTCAGAATTTAAAAACGCCCTTTTTGATGAACCTTATACCGCAGTGTAAGGTAACTTCAGCAGGGAGACTACTTCATAACCTGAGCGTTCACATGTGTTTGTACGATAGTATTTTCTTCTAAAAATGTTTATAGTATTAGATAATGCACAGCAGCTGCATGTATTTAAGCTACGAGCCTTAAAAATAAAATATAACGTAAATTATATTTAATTTTAGGATATCATCTTTCCACTTTCTTACTTAACTAGGCATGATATCTTAGTCATCACAAATTCCTAAAACTACGCCTAATTGTATCTAACTACTAAAATTATTTTTTAATTACCAATAACATAGCTTTTACAAATAAAAATCAATTTAGGTGGTCCCGCCATAGATAGACACGATATTATATGTTTTAGAATCTCAATTAAAGATGGCTCACTCAACAAGAAATATCTAACAAATCAATTAAGTAATGCAAAGAATTCATTCACCTTTAGTGATGGGGTCAAGTTTGATTTTTTCAATAATCGAAATCGAATAAGAGAAAAAGGACATTGACAACCGTAGGTCCGCCCGCAGTTTCGAAGCTATCTTTAAGTAGACAAATACGAAAAAAAAATAAGACCTATTTTTATTTATTTATTGTGAGATTTTTTTGCATTCTACCCTATACTTCAAAGTCATCCTTCATAACGCGTATTGAATTCCACTTATCTTGTTACGAGAAACGTATGTTTGCATAATTGGTCTGTTAGTTTGTCTCTATGTTGTTTGTCTATAAATTTAGAATATTTTTTGTTGTGTTTATAGTGTGATAAAACGTTTTGAAATGGTCCCATTTCTGATAAAACCTGAACTTTCATGCACACCTCTGATGTTCATATTAACATGAACATTGTTGATTTCATAATGAAGCAGAATCGATCAATGTTAGCTAAGCATTGCAACCTGCTGATGGCACTGTAATAAATTTGATTGGTAAAACAGACTGATAAAATCAGCCAAGTCATCAGTTAGATAGTAAACAACTATAAAAACATTACAAGACAAAGTTTATTTAATGCACATAACTAAGAATAGTTTAATTTTTAATAAACTTAGACATACAAAATAAACAGTAAAGTCGTTTCATTCATAATTCAAAGAGACTTACTGTAAAATAAATACAGTTCATCGATACAAAAACTAACAAACAACATAAAAAGCGCATCACTAATGTTATCGCGTCATCGATTAAAACATTTTGATTAGCTTTCAACTTACGAGCAATGTCATAAGATGTTAACATGAACGAAACGTCTTAAAAGCCATTATGGTCACTTCGGAACCTGTCTTTGCGTCTCGGCGTGGGTTTTAGAAATTAAATTCCATACATTAGACGCTTAATATGGTACTAGATAGCTGTTATACAAAGATGTGATGCCACCCCGGTCAAGTGACTGTGCAGGAATGCCGATAGTGATCTGAGATGCCTCGTTGTCGATACGTCTCGCAATAATCGACATCCCTATTGAAATCACGAGCTTGACGATAATTTTAATGAATTGTGACTTTTAATGACGCATCTAGAATCGACGCATATCTATTGACTGACAGTTAATCGATAACCGAAGTCTCATCTCTAGTATTTTTTGTTACAACAATGATTAGTATAATTGCGGAACAAGCCTACTGTGTATGAAGCTTCCAATAGGTAATTTTTTTTAAAGACGTAATCTAACGCAACACTACCGTACTTGTTAATGCCTGTCTACACTAACGTGTTTATCATACATTTTTTCATAGAAATCTATCATCAAATTTCTTAATGATAGATTTCTTTCTACTAGATATTTCACATAGTCTAGCTTAGTGTGGACGTACCGTTAGTAAACTTTCCAAGACAGAAATTATAAAATTCAGAGTCAATCGCTTCCATTTATGAAGTGATGAAAATGCATCACACACATTCACCACTGGGACACTAAATAAATAATGAGAACTTTAAAGGCTAATGATCATTAAGGTAGCAACGATTGTAAAAGTTGAAATGAAGTTCAAATCAATTGTTAGCCGCCTTCGGGTCGATTGTGGAAATAATTAGTGCGTCTTGAAAAATGTTCATTTACAACGCGTGATAAATATTTACGAGTTATTGTTCGTTGATGGAGGGAAAGACTAGCATGGACGCGACTAACAAGTTTTTAAGAAAGTAAACTTTGAATGACAGGCGGGAACTCTCGAGGTGATGTATGAGAAAGCAGTCAGAACTTTTCCCAAGTGTATGAACACCACAATAGAAAAGGCCAAAAAATGCTAGAAGGATTGTTTGAAAAGGATCCGATATAGCTGGGCATATCAATATTTTCGAAGAGACTCAAAGCACGGTAGCGTTCAGTAATACATGCCGCATTTGGCTAACGTCTTAGAGGTTGCTGTTACGTACGACAACACATCAACGTATCTCAAGAAACTTTTTTTTAACAACGATTAGCAAGTGAAATAAGATTTCGTTTTTCTGCCAAAAATTTGCATTTTATACAAAAAATAATAATTTCCAAAATAGTATGAGCCTATATGAAAAGTTTGGCCATGAGCTACGCATAGGTCTAGGTCTAGCCTGTATCGTGGAAACCCAGATTGAGTATGACAAAAAAATATTAATAAGAGATAAACAATTGCAAAGCTAACCCTATTATTGATGAACTAGCTTCTGCCCATAGTTTTGCCCGCGTGGTACCCGGATAAAAAGTAGCCTAGGTGTTATTCTGTTGTATAAGCTATATTACTGTAAAGTTTCATCAAAATCCGTTCAGTTGTTTTTGCGTGAAAGAGTAACAAACATTCATCCTCACAAACTTTCGCTTTTGTAATATTAGTAGGAAGTAGGATATCAAATCTTCATTTCATTATCTAGAAGCCGTGAAAGACAGACAACGGACAGAAAGCTTTGCCACCACGATTAGGTTTGGTTTGGACCCTTTAGACAAGGAACCCTAAAATGGTTATCTTATCCTCACTATTCTTTCGTTAACCAACTACAAGCGCGTTTAACATCGAAGTAACAAACGTTAACAGTAATTTCATAATAAAATAACGTAATGTTAAGTTTTATTGGTCGCCGTTCGCGGTGAAATGAGTTAGTTAATTAGTTGTATTTAAACAATGGTGCTTGACCGACTTGAGTTTTATGGCAAAGTGCCTTTTCAGAGTGACCGGCGACGTGTTTGTTTTCCATGATTATTTTAATTTAATATGAATGGTCCACGTTATATTGCTTAATATATGGACTTATCATAAGGATTGACCCCACACTAAAGCTGAATGAAAGATCATAAAAATATTTTACCGAGTTTGGTGCCTGATTCTTAGGCTTAGGCTTGGTTGATTCAATTAAAATCTAATATCCTTAATTCATTTAGTCATTAAGTCCACGATTCTAAATGATCCATGTGATTTCAATGAATATATGAAATATCGTGTTTGATTCTTTTCACTGCTTTTAATATTCGAGATAAAAAAAGGAAAGCTACATTAAAATGCAATTTTGTTTTACGTTTTTTTTATTCCAGTTCATCTAAAGGTTACATGGAAAATATTGATTTTAACTAATAGATGACCTAAAATAAGTTTTTATTATTTTTTGTTGGTTTCGTGGTGTAAAGCATTTTCATTATATCATTTTTGGTTGAAGCTTTTACACAGCGAATTCTCATGACTCAATACTATTGTGCAATTCTCAGTATCCAACCCGGTCATCCCAAATCATCGACTATTCATTAAAGTAGGCTGAATCACTTCAGTAAAAAGTACAATTAGGGTTCCGTATCTGAATCATAAAATTTTCCCCAATAGTAATGGGGCCAGTGACGTCTGTAAAATTCAGAGAAATGCGGTTTTTGAAGAGTGCAAAATACACCTGTCTAAATTTCCGCCAAAACTGTATAATAACCCATATCTCTAATTTATAGGGGGCAAAGTCCGAGCTGGTTGAGTGATTCATAACATGCTTCAAGCAAGCCAAATGATGGAACGTTTACTTGAAGTGGTGTAAGCTACTAAAACTAGTTCAAAGTTCTTATCTCGTATATCTAAGATTTATGTATCTCTTGGACAAAACATGCAAGTCTGAATGCAAAAGCGTTAAAACCAACTCAAAAAATACTATTTCTTTGTTATATGAAATAGTTAGCTATGCGTGTGTTCATGTAAGTTTCTGCAACTACCACCAGCAAGAACCCCTAGCACAGAGATTGTTACTTGTGGCGTTGACTGAATCGACCAGGTTTCCGTAGAAAACTCAGATTTCCTCAGCATTTTCCTATCCATCTTTGCCAGTTTGGACTCGTATCCTAAGCTATCTTTTAAGTATATTTGGAACTAGCTTCTGTCCACAGCTTTGCTCGCATGGTACCCGGATAAAAAGTAGCCTATGTGTTATTCTGATGTATAAGCTATATTACTGTAAAGTTTCATCCAAATCCGCTCAGTAGTTTTTGCGTGAAAGAGTAACAAACATCCACCCTCACAAACTTTCGCGTTTATAATATTAGTAAGAAGTAGGATAGGATAGTAGGATTACTCATTCAAGTTTTTCGGAATGAGATCAACGCCAAACAGCCTTCAGTGAAATTCCCTACACATCCACGTCGAAGGACGCACATAATTCCTTGAAATCTCAAGGTATTCTAGACACGCAGACGTTTAGGCTATAAAATCATAATTGATCAAAAGACTAGAAGGCCCTGTCAATCACATCCACATACTCCATGTTTCCGTCACATTTCACAATGTGATATCATTGACACAGCTTAACTAGTGAAGCTGGTTTACTGACTTTTCTCCACCATTAAACCACGAATCGTAGTTTAAAATGTTTTCCTTACTCATTCTCCTTTAAGAAAATTTTAGATTTGAATTGAAAAGATTGAGCTCCTCATACTTATAGATATATATATAAAACGGTATATAACTATGATTAGACATTGAAACTAGACACAACATAATTGCTCATACATAATTCAGTTAAAATACTTTTTAGTTTTTTTGTTTTCTAAATTTTATGGTAATATTATTTTATGGTATATATAAAACGGTATATAACTATGATTAGACATTGAAACTAGACACAACATAATTGCTCATACACAATTCAATTAAGACTTTTTTAATTTTTTGGTTTTCTTAATTTTATGTTAATATTATTTTATGGTTTTATAACTTTATAGTTTGAAGAATAAAGTTAAAAATATATATGGAAGTTCCTTCCGAACGCAGCTTTCTTTCTTACTGCTAGGGCACAAGGTTATAAAGTCAGAAAGGTTGGACACAACTTGAGCTACTTTGAAAGCTTACATTTATTAGATGGAGGCTTCGAATTGAAATGGTTGTGTAAACCTAATCGTGATTTTTAGAGAGCTTTATTATGATACCTCACCCTCATACATATGGTTCACGATAAAGTTCATTTTTAAATATATTTTCTCAGTTTCGTTATCTTCACGATGGCATACAGACAGATATAACAAAACAGTAATGGTTCTATTTTGACCAAATGGCTTCAAAACACTATAAAAACTAATGAAACAATAATTTTTTAACGTTTTTTTGCATGATGGAATGTTGATGCACGCAGACATTTGTTTATTGTGTATCTGTCCTTTCTGTGCTTTGTTGTTGTCAAATAAATCACTATTTCTATTCTTTTCTGTTGAATATACACGGTACTATGCTGCAGCCGTTTACATTTAAGCTATGTACGTGAGTCACCGATACGGTCAAATTACTGAATCTCACACCGAATTCATTTAATTTGTCCCATTCCCATGGTCTGCTTACAGGAATATCTTCGCATGGGAATGTTGCTTGACCTAACTGGGCAGGTTCTCACTGCCTTCTAAAAGAATGAATGGCTTTTGTGCAAAAATAACGAAAGATTAAATTCAGTAGAACTTAAAACTTGCGATTTTGCACTCTAAAAGAACAAAATAAATACCTTGTTTTATATGATCTGATTCTTAAAGATGGGTACCTAATATCAAACTTAACTGTGAGAGCAATCGTTTTGTACAAAAAAATTACAAACGAAATCTATCTGCATTATCGGAAAAAACATAATTCTGATATAATGAACGCACTTGCAATTTTACCCAAGCTACACAAGAGAGATTATTATATATTTCAAGTACCAAAGTCATTGTTAAATAAATATAAATATATTTGTTGTATAACATGCTTTAATAACGCACTTTAAATTATAAAAAAGAATTCCGCTATCATCAGATCCTCGACACCAAATGCAATATATTGGACTCATTATAACGAATCATATGAGCCCAAACTCGAGGGGTTTACAAGTAGCCACTGAAGAGTTCCACTATCCACCTCCTGGCTCCATCATCAGATCAGTTCTAAGATACCAAATTATAGCATTGTCATCCAAACCACATATATATACAAAGTTTCATTACAATTTCATATGAAGTATGTTAAAATTGAATTCCAAGATTTGATTACATTGTTTGTTTATTAGTTAGTTAGTTACAAGTGAAACTAAAAGTTCTGTTATACCACAGGTTATATATATATATATATATATATATATATATATATATATATATATATTATACTTAAGCACTAGCGGATAGGATTGCTATGAAAAAAAAAATTGGATGAAAAATTGATTTGATCAATATTTTAGATTCTGATCAAAAGATATCCAAAAAAATATTTGGAACCGTAAGGAAATAAAAAGTTATTACGCAAAAAGAAAGTGCACTGCCCGGGAATCGAACCCGGGTCGCAAGAATGGGAATCTTGCATGATACCACTACACCAGCAGTGCTTATAAACATTGTGCGAAATAGCTGTAGACTTGATATTGCAAGAAGTACGAAATAGAATAAAGGAAATAATAATATGGCATGCATACAATTTATGTACAGTTTTTAGTTTTATTAATCAGTTTTTAACCATCAATTACCTACTAAGCAAGTTGCAATTACGGGACATTTATGTATTTTTAAGAAACTTGTTTAACGCATGACACATTTTCATATAAACCTGTCATTTGACAATAGTTAAGTGTCCATCAGATATATATTCTTCGATGGAGCGAGTAGCCAGCTGCGACGCAAGACGTGTGGGTTCGATTCCCGCTGCGGGACAAAAGTTTGCATGTTCTGCAGATATTTGTTCACGATACAGTATCCTAGTTACCATGTAGTAGTCAGAACTATAAATGCGTATTTTGGGTGTTTATTTATGTATTTAAGTAAGCAAAGGCACAAATTTGTCCGTGAGTCAATCGAGTTCTATGCTCAAAATCAGCGTTGGATCCACTATAGCATAAGAATAATAATAATCATGCAGGACATTTTTCACACAGCATCATCTAGCCCCAAACTAAGCAGAGCTTGTACATACCCTTTTTTAACGGTAATATACCCATGCATTAAATTGTAATATAACTTTATTACTACCTATGTTTTAGATGTGTGTACCTATATAGTTCTGCTCAATTTTTTTTCTATTCTATTAATATGTATTGTAACAATGTATGATACACAAAGAGTAAATAACCTATATCTACATATTAATAATATTATTATGTTAATAATAAAATAAATTGAGCAAATAACACTTTTAGGTTGTGACGAATCGGATAAACTATATGCAAATAGGACGGATAAATTAAAATGTTAATGTGGATAAAATAAATAATTTGAACAAATAATGCTGGTGGGGTGTGACGAATCAGGCGCGCAGTGATGACATTGTGTGATAGCCAGCGGAAGCGCAACTACTGGGTTTGTGTCGTTTAGACATATTATTAATATTAATAGAAATATTACTATTATAATGTTATAATGTCTATGTTTGTAGGTACTTATTTTAAAAACAGTCCAATGACACAGATCCTGTGGTTGCCCTAACGCTGGCCGTCACACAATGTCATCACTGCGCGCCTGATTCGTCACACCCCACCAGCATTATTTGCTCAATTTATTTATTTTATCCACATTAACATTTTAATTTATCCGTCCTTACCCAGATCGGACTTAAAGGATTAGAAGACAGGTTATAAATTCCAAATTTACTTCATTTTATTCTCATATATTACATTCAGTTAACATTTTTAATTACCGAAACCGACCATAATTTTAATACGAACGCGATTGAAGTAAAATATTTTCAAAACTTATCATTTGTGTTTTTGTAAATGACCACATCCTATCTAGAATGAGTTTTCACACATTAATTAACGCCCATATCAGCTATTTATTATTCAAAAACTTTATGGGCATCCAAAAAAGTGGTTTTAACTTGTAAAACGCTACCACGAGGAACGTCGAAAGCGGACGCGTACATATAAACACACGGATCGGCGCGAGCGCAATAAAAATGCTGTAAAATTTTGATGTTTCTATTCAACATCAGACCTCTCCCTCCCACTCGTGAATCCAGCTATTCCCATCTCTCTTGCTCAACTGAGAATGGCTCAGATTATTATCAATGCACTTTACACAAAGCAGAAGTTCCGAACTCGAACTGACATTAATGTGATTTTGAAAGTAAATTGTGTAGGTTTGGTGCCCGATAAGTGGCACGTGAATGAGGTGTCAAGCGATAAAATTAATAAATGGAGCTAGATCTCATCGGTACTAGGCTGTAAAATTATGTTTATTATTGGAATATCTCGTGCGTGATAACACAATCTCGTTCGGGGAAATTGAAATTATTTATACGAAAGGATGGACGTGTTTTGATTTGTACTGCGCAGTAGTTCTGAAATATATATGTATGTCAGTCTGGTAATGATTACTAAAACATTAATTAGTTGGTAGGTACACCCTTATTTATTTTTAAGTTGGTCAAAAATTCTTAACCGTCACACACCGCAGTGGTATAGTCACACACAGATGAACCACCTGAAGAAGTTTCAGCCTCCAGAGAAGAAGTAAGCTCCAAAAAAAAGTAATTTTGCCTTAAGGGTCTAGAATTCTCCGCTACATTTTATATATCTGGTTAGAGAAAGTATTTTTTGTAAACATAAATCAAGTCATATTTATACCCGATGTGTGCCTCAAGAGCTTTCGGGAATCAAACCTTCGTACCTCTTGCGTTACAGCGCCATCGAGGTCTTCAAGCATCACTATTGCAGTCAAATGCAGTCATACTGGCCTACGAACGCGACGGCCATTAGTAGGCTCTTACAAAATAAAATCTCCATCAGGACTCACCATCGAGTTACTAATATATGATCCTACTAATATTATAAACGTGAAAGTTTGTGAGGATGGATGTTTGTTACTCTTTCACGCAAAAACTACTGAACGGATATTGATGAAACTTTACAGTAATATAGTTTATACATCAGAATAACACATAGGCTACTTTAACGGGTACCACGCAGGTGAAGCCGTGGGCAGAAGCTAGTATTAAATATAAAAAAAAACAACTTCGTCAGGCACTTACGATATTTTGCTCACTCGAAATGATACTCTTTCGAATAAAAAACATAAGTAAAATAGCCCACGATGTTTTTTGAGTTTTACGAGAAAATTAGCAATCTCTCAGGAATAAAACTTTTATGGGACCACTTGGGGATCAACAACAAAAGAATCATCAAAATCGGTTAACAATTTGGAAACATTAAAAATATATATAAAAAAAACATACAAGCGAATTGAGAACCTCCTCCTTTTTTGAAGTCGGTTAATATAATACAGCCGTCATGGCATGCTGGCGGTATTAAATTAATTTATTTTGGGTGCAAATTACCCACAACCCATAATCGAGAATGCCGCGTGATTTCACGTAACCATGCAGCGATGATGGAAATATTGCAGTTTTGATATCGCAGTAATATTGTGCAAGCAAAATATGCTTGTAAGTATGAATGTTTGATACCTGAATGTATGGATGGGAATATACTTAGTGAGACATAACACTTGTTACTTTTTATCCTGGCAAGCGAAGCCAGAGGCAGAAGCTAGTGCCCTCGGCAAAAAATTCAGCATAACTTCGGGACAGATTTAAAAAAATACTCTACACGCTTAAAAACGATGTTACGTAAATAACTACATTCGTTTCGCGACTTTTTGAAGTTCAGCTATTTGAGAAAATGGTATCAGAAATCGGCTCTTTCGGTAAAATTCTTACCTAATGTTCATTATGTACCTGAAAATATGTTTTATTAAAACAACCACTCAAAAAAACTTCTTAATTTTCACTTTATCCCTTTTTAGGTTAGTGATCGTGTCCTGTGTATCTGACGCGACTTTCGGTAAATGAACTAAAATATTGAGCCTCAAGATATTTTATCAGCAAGATGCCACATCCAAAGTGTTGTAACATTTTCTTCTGTCATCACGTTAATAATGATATTGTGATCCCTAACTCATTACATTAGAGTGCAATTTTATCGGAATGCGATCGACTCGCAGTATTCATACACATGCTATTAGCTAGTATGTAATTTAATTTTAATCTACAGTTTAGTGCAGTACTTTGTGTGATACAAAATTAATCTTTTGACTTAACATAAGTAACTTCAATGTTCGAGTTTTTAGGATTCCACAACTAATGGTAAAAAAGGAACCCTTATTGTTTCGTAATGTCCTGTCCGTGTATCACACTCAGTTTAAGGGATAAAATTTGATATTCGTACCCGCGATTGTTGTTTTTTTATGTTACCATTTTATATCCGTAATAGTTTATCCGAATGGTTTTTAAATGGTAATGCGGTTTTTTAATGCGGTTACAATCTTCAAGGATGGTTCTTTTAGGTATTGATCTTATGGCTACATATCACAAGGGTGCGTGAAATTTGTCAAAATAATGTTTAACCGTACTTGTTTTAACCATAAACATGAATAAATAAATAAAATACTCATCAACTAATTCGCACACCCCCAGTACCTTTTTTTCTCATCTCTCAAAACATTGGTACGACGGATTTCCAACGATAATTTTAGACTATGAGTATACTTCAGAACCTTGATAGCGTCTTATCTCAACACGTCTTGGGCCATATTTTAATACTAATACTAAGTATTTCCTTCGCCGAACAATAAAAGCGCATAGGTAGTTCGAATACAAACACGAAAAAAAAATTGCCCTATCACAAAATTAGCCTGACTCAGCATACTCTCACACCCTAATAAGTAAATTAAATAAAAATAATTATAAGCACAAACCGACACCAACAATTACTCAATAATCGTAATAATCTCAACAAAATTAATAGTTGTGGGCTCACTTTAAAATATTTCTCACGCGTTCTGAATGACATGATTATTAATATCGAAGGAAGGAGGAGCGATTGACGCGTTAATATACGACTTACTTACTTAAAACCTTTTTCGACCACCCATAAACAACCTCACTACATTAGAATAAGGCCCACTCGATCTGAACATGGTAACTTTGTGCGAGCGATGGATATCACAGACCACTCGAGATATCTTCGTTTGAGACAAAGTGATTGTGACGCGTTATTAAGGACGATTATTGGCATGTCATTGTAAAGTGGGGCTATTTGTTATTTTAGGCGACTTTCAGAATTGATCTACAGATATGTTCCTAGATATCAATCAGTTGTTTTATCCTAAGGAAACAATTTATATCCGAGCACTTTAAAAGTAAATAACGCATCACGAATAAAATTAGATATGAAGTACTATACTTTAAGAGAAAGAGAGCTGTCGAATTTTACATACCTATCAAAAAATAGTCGTGCAAATTTCGAATGCCGCTACATCCTATTTATGGGAACGTAACCAAGTTTTTTTTTTACAACGAACAATCTCACCACCTGTGAGTAAGCGAAGGCAGAAATAGGTTTGGTTGTTTTTTACATGTAAAGCCAAGTAAATGTTTTTCAATTAGTTTTATAACTAGATTGTCCTTTGCACGAAATGCCAATGTTTTGATTTTTATAAAATTCCACTACAGAACTCGCAGTATCGCGATGACATGTTAAAAAATGCAAAAGGAATGGGGTTTAGTCCCCCATTCCTTTGCAAGTATTGTTTCAGGTATTCACCATCAAACTTACGTACTTAGCAGGTTTGTTATCAACAAAGAGAATGCAAGCAGTCTCAAATTTCTTAAATTAAATGGCAATAATATTTATGTTTCTCATAAACGTTTCAAATACCATGATAGGTATTCAGCCTGCGATAAAACGGATAAAACACCTATTCAACCTCATATCGCTAGCCTGCTAGCACCACCCCGCCACGCCTACCGCCCTCACCGTTGAATCCCCTCTTTTTTAATTCAAAATTCCAAAGTTCCAAACTTAAAATTCGAAATTTCTGAACAGACATTCCACCCGGAAGAATCCGTTCCGAAACAATGCAACTCAATAAAGTTTTTCTAGAGAAGGTATGATTCCAGACAGCCAGTAAAAAATACATATTTTTACTTCCATAAATATTTTATAAAATATTTATAAAAGCAATAAAATACCTACGAAACGTTATGAGGGTTTTCTTTTTGATCTATTCTGGAATCCTTTGACAGCCTAGTTAGACAGTTTGAAAAACCGACATTAAAAAAAGGAGATACGCTAGAGACTATTGTCGATGCTCTTTGCGCAAAATAAAGGAATACTATAAATACATTTAAATATAAAAAATAACTATTAGAAAAGTAAGTACAAGAATTAAATAAGAACAAACCACAGAATGATAACTAATCGTAAATTTACAAAGCCATTGAACTTTAAAATACCACAAGGTCAACAAAACAAACTCATAGAATATCCACCTTTATTTTATCGCTCCATACAATGTCGTTTTTTAATCGTTGAATCATTGACCACAATGGGAGGTAATTAAACTACAATCCAAATATTCTCATGTCTAGGCGGATCTCTCGCTGGTGGTCGCAATAATAAAATGTATTTCAAAGACAAACGAGTTTGATAAAATTAAAATGCCTATAGACAGATGGACTCAGGAATGCTTTGACCAAAAATTCAGACGATTGTAGAATGAAACATTATACTTAACTTACGCTCGAACCTTTTAAAAGGACCTTAAGGAGCAGACAGGTGCCAAATTAGCACACTAAAAATAGCCATACAAATTTTGATCGCAATTCCAGCTTATATCAGCATACGTTTGATCACTTATGATGACAAAAAATGCATGAAATCATTTTTTTCTTTTTTGTCAAATATATATAATATAACATTCATTTTTAACATATATTGAATAAATCTACTACATTTTGACAATATTAGTAGGTAAAAATAACAGAGGTATTTTAGGGTTAGCTTGGTCCTTTTTATCAAGTAAATTTGGTGAAATCGTGTTTTGTGTTACAAGATTCTTGGTAAAGTGATGACATACTCGTATGATTTTCCTACTGTCGCAGAATAAAATGTTCTTGCGAATTAGCGAAGACCAATCAGGCAGTAAAATCAAAAATCAATTAAGAAAACTTATAATTCTAATTAAAAGCATAATTTATTATCATTAAGTATGAGGAACTATAGTCGTGAGCGTATTTGTTTTTTGATATTCGTTTCAATGAATGTACTCGTCTCAGACCCGAACGTCAATTTGTATGGGAATGCCTGGCATCGACAGTCAAACTGGGCTACCACATTTAGAAAAGAAAATATCCCTCATTCAACGGACAGAGAGTACAGTTTTATGTTAAAAATTAAAACAAACGTTCTATTAATTTTACTAAAGTATGGCTAAAGTGTTGTAGCAAGCAGCATATGTGAATGACAGTTTATGCTTCATTGAAAGTTTAAGGATTTCACAAACATTTCAACCAAAAATAACAAAGCAATATTTTGAAAACAACTGTAATGATCTATATTGTTTTTACTTGTTCCTTGTATTTATTCAGTTCAGTTTTTCATCTTCACTAGTTTTAAAATAAGTACCAAAGTTTCTAGGCCATAATATTTTATAATATAGTTTTTTAGAAGTAGGTATAACTGTCACAACTGGTTTAGTATTCTATGGCATGACTGCGCACCCGCAGTGGCGTTCCCACAGCGTCCTCCATCGCTCACCGAGCGAACTGATGAAATTATATCGATTAACATGATAAATCTATCGATAGTCGATGAAATGATACCAATCGATATGCCACTGACAAATTATTACGCTCTATCCCGTCTGTGATTGCTGTTTGATCTAGATTCGATGACGTTTGATCGGAGTTATCAATATTTAGTTGCAAAGGAAATATCAAAAGAGATAAAGTTACAGGTATGACAAGTCGGTAGTGTCTTATATCTGTGTACTAATGTTTTATTTGTAGAAATAACAATTCCACAAATAATAATTGATTCAATCAAGACAAAAAAAAATTTTAACGCTCAGGTCGTATGCAATTAGGAGTTATATGTGTGGTTTTCTTCAATCTGTGAAACTCGAGATATTCCTTTCATTCGTCTGGAAATTCTTTAGAAAAACAATGTGTCGAACGGTAACAGATACCTATAACAAGGAAAATACCTTTGTAATATAGAATTCCATAGACATTCATGTCATTTTCTCTGTAAATTAAACTGTATCTACAGTAAAATAAGCTGCTGTTGACATTATGTTCGCTTTCAAAGCACGTGGGAATCAATAAAAGTTTTTTGTTAATTTAGTTTTGAATACCTACCGAGTAACATTGTTCTACCCAAAACGAAGGTATTTATGCCATATCATGATCTTTCGCTTGTAGTCTTATGCCTAAAAGATGCTAATAACATACATAGGTACCTAATTATTACATGATATGCTTATTAAATATACTATAAAATAATGTCAAAATCTGGATGATTGTTGGTAATAATTTCCGTAACAGCTGGAAAAATTTAAACTTTTAGAACATGTAGGTATTGTTTGTGACTTTCAATAACACAATACTTTTTATCTGGGTATTGCGCGGGTAAGGCTTCGTCTATATTATACTTAAACATAATAAGATATTTCGGTTTCATCATGTGAATTAATGATTTCCCATTTAGCAAAGGCGTGTAAAGTCTCAATCCTGTCGGTTCAACACAAAATTCTCATAAACCTACGCTAATTTATCTAGAGACTAGCTTTTGCACGTGGCTTCGCTATAGCATGGAATACGAAACTATTACTGAAAGTAGGCAGATATTATTATAGTGGCATCATCTAGATAGATTTTCAGAATATATTAAATCAATCGATCTGAAACTTATGTTACCTACAAATAACTATCGCTACTAATTGAAAATAGTTTTTATACTAATAAATCTTTTCGATGTTGAAACATTTGATTTTATTATTTACCAAAAATTCTCAACCAACCTACACGGGAATCGGGAACCAAGTCCATGATATCCTAGAAAAGTATCAACCCAATTTTTTCAGAAATGTGGGTTAAACTTTAAAAATAAATAACTCAAATAATAAATGCGCAGACAGATAGACGTTGTGCTTATCAACATAGACATTTTTGAAAAGCGACGCTCTATACAAGCGCAATTAGAAAACTTTAGAGCCTTTATTAGGGCTCATAAATCAGTAGAGGGTCGAACGCGATATTTAAAGGCGTGAGTACATGGAGCGATTTGCACTTCTTTCGTTATTGAAAACTTTACTAAATCTATATCTGTACTTCTGTAATAAAATTAAAAAGAGATTAAAATTTGTTAGTTTGTATGTAGGGGGTAATCTCTAAAACTACGCATCCGATTAAAATCAATCTTCATCAATATTTAGAATGGACTTTCACCACTTTCTGTTGCACTTTGGAAAGATTGAATTGTATGAAAATGAATAGCTGTGGAAATGTCACGTGACTTCTGCCAAGTTTCTCCTTGACAAATTAGCGTCAGCGTGAAAGGAAAACTAAGCATGAGGCAATTGTCTAGACCATGGGTGGACATGGGCTTTTCATTTGCAAACGATTTTAAGTCAACCAATTTAGCAACATTAGTCGACGAAAAAACGCTCGAGCGAATGCGTTTCATTCGAACCCTACTTTTTATCCATATACCACGCGGGCGAAGCCATAGGCAGTAGCTAGTTTTAAATAAATTCATAAATTCTTAATTATTCAATGTCTTTCCCATCGAGCTGACGCTGAGCCCGGATTATTTGGGCACTTTCTATCATCGAGCACATAACGCCTCAATGCTTTCTATTCAGCTGAGCGCAAATATATGCCATTAAGGTATTTCTATGAGGATTCACGGTGAAATAAATAAAAAAATAATAATAAATAATAATGCTGGACATATTCACACAGCATCATCTAGCCCCAAAGTAAGCAGAGCTTGTGTTATGGGAACTATATGATTGATATACTACTTATATACATTTTTTTTGTAAATACATACATATTATACATAGAAAACACCCAAATGGTCAACGAAACAAACATTCCGTTTTGAGTCCCATTGAATCGGGAATCTGAAATTGTTTTACATGTTTTCTCATATTCATTTATGTGTTTTCACTCGAAAATTTTCTTTTAATTACAAATTTTAGGCAACATTGCAGCTACGTACTTCATCATAACGTTATTAAGTATTGGCAAATTTTGCCAATACTTTCTAAAACTTGCAAATAAAAAAGTTAAACTTTCCTTTCCCCGAAAACTAAAACTTCCTTGTTCAAGTTTTAGAAGATTTGGATATTATGGAGCCTTCTAAAATAACTCGTTCTTTATCGCCGTTTTGTGAGTGTAAATAGGGGGGCTGGTTAGAAAGATAGATAAATATATTTTTATTACTAAAAAAGAGCCAACGATATTATAAATGAATGAATAGAAATTGAAGACCAACACTGAGCAACATTCCGTTGCCTCATGTGTCTCAGGCTTAGTTGCGTACGCGCAGGCGGGATCTCGTTAGCGTGTGTATGCGACATTTCACATGAGCTAATTGCGAGCATTTAGCCATCTTGATAAACTGCGCTTGCTGCTCTACACGCATCGCGATACCAAAGACTAGAGAATATTTGTGCAGAAGCGGCGCAGTGTTTCGTTAAATAAGTTATTATTTAAAATATAAAATACTAGCCCACGGCTTCGCCCGTGTGGTACCCGGATAAAAAGTAGTCTATGTGTTATTCTGATACTGTAAAGTTTCATCAAAATCCGTTCAGTAGTTCATGCGTGAAAGAGTAACAAACATCCATCCTCACAAACTTTCGCGTTTATAATATTAGTACGATACGATAGGATAGGATATCTGTTTACCACTAAGTAGGTTACAATTCTGACATTCTGGTGGTCCTTGTATCATAGAGGGCCAGTTAAAATTTAGATCATTACCAATAACTAAGTTAAGTCTCTTACATTTACTTACATTATTAACAAAAGTATGTTTTAGATAGACATACATGATATGCTTTGGGCAGCTTTGGAGTTACAGTGAAAATCTTATGTTTGATTTTTTCCATAGCTCCAACCTTGTTCCTGTGTAAGGTACAGGATTCACTTGCAATCTGGTTTTAGTGATGAAGCTGTATGGCTGGCGCACTAAAGGTTTCAGGGAAGGTAGTTTGCAAAAGAAATAAACACCGAATAAGATACATAGCCCTGAACCCACACTACAATTCCCTGTATCGTGGATATCAGGAACGCTCAGACCCAGAACAAATATCTGCAGATCATGAAAATTTCTCAAACCGCAGTGGGAATCAAACCTTCTTGAGTCAGCTACTCGCACGCCGAGGTCGTTCCAACTGTTATTTCAGAATACAGCATCATCTTTGCCAGATATAAGCTCATCGATTCCCTTCCATTAGCATTCTAAACACTCTCCTTGCAAAGTCCGATAATAGGAACACGGCCATAAACTCGACTCGGTATTGACCAACAATTTACATAGATATTTTTATTGCCACGTCCGTCCGTCTGTTGATAATTTGTTAATTTAAATAGCTATGCTATGAGTTTAGAAATAAAATGTAGGTAAAAGTAGTGTTGTTAATTTTGGTTAATGTTTTATCAAGTTCGTATTGATAAAAGGTGATTAAATGCTAATACTAAAATCATTAAATAAAGTGTGTCTCAAATCATTATATACAGGGTGTAAAAAGGCTGATCCCGAATACAGAATGAATAAGTACAAGTAAATACTAGGACCTGGGTGAAAAAAATCGCTCCATTAGAAAAAGTTTTCAATCTTTTACTGTTTTTTCGAAATATCGTAGGTATTTGCAAAAAAATATGAAAAATATTATGTTCCTGAGCAGCATGCCCAGGAACATATTTTCTGCATAGAAGCTAAAGCAAGAAGCAGGCATAGAAGTCAACCTAGAAGTGGGAAAATGGTACCGTTGACTTGAAATCAATGCAACTACCAAAATAAATATCTTTAACTTTCATTCAGAAATCGGAATATTGAGCAATTGTAAAAAAGCCCTAAAATGAATTGGTGCCAATTTATTGAGATTCAAGATTTGAGCGTCTTGGTTAAGTTTTTGGGAGTAGTCTTATTACACCCTCTATGTTAGTATGGAGTTATCAAGTAAGATTCGATACAGGTAATATTATATAACATTACTTACTATCTACCCATAAAAATACAATGTATACTTATCCGAAATTAAAATACTTTTAAATAACCTTACTGTATTTTAGTCTAACGTACAGTTTCAACTTCCCAACACTTTTATGTTTTTTTTTATACTTATAAAGAGGTGAACAAGCATACGGGCCTACCTGTTGGTAGGCGGTTACCGTAACCGTTTGCAACACTAGAGGTATCCTGAGATACAATTGGTGAAAAGTCATATATGCCTGTAATTTTATCGGCACCCATTACCTTTCATATCGGAACAAAGCAATGCGAGCATTACTGCTTTTCGGCAGAAATATGTATGGTGGTTGTACTTCCCTAGATGAGCTCTTGCACAAGGAACTCTACTACTTTTGAAATCTTTTGTTTTAATCAAAAAGCATGCCAAGCTATCCGTCAAAAGAACCACATACAATCATCAACAAAACAATTCAGAACAAAGAAGGTATCTCAACGTAATGAACTTGCAAGGTAATTTCACGAGTAAGCTGGCAACACATGCCGCGCTGTGGTGTTGCGGTGCATTCGCAAGGTAATTGATAATGAAGGAAAATGATGCGTGACAGTAGCTGCGAGCTATGTGTTGTACACATAATCGTGTGTACGTGCCGATTGTGATGTTGCCAGATGCAAGAATATTCCTGATTTCATGGGTGGTAGGTAGACGTTTTTTGATTATCTCTGAATTGTTAAACTTTATAAGCTTAACAAACTTTCATAAAAAAGTATATTTTTGCGAAAACAAACTATGCTTTTATTAAATGACATGATTATATTATTTAAAGTTTAACAAAATCTATTTTTTAATACTGCAGTATACACTAACTCTATTGTCACTTTTCCAATGAGGAGTTTATTTTTTTGTCTGTGGTAGGCACCAATCTGTGGCACAGATTAAAATATTTCCTCCATTAAAAAAATAACAATCTATTAGGTACATTGTAAGCAAAGTTCCTGGCCTTGGCAACACTAATAAATGTTGTAACTTATCTACCCACAGTAATCATCGTTGGATATTTATTTAAACTCATGTGTTTACGGACTAATGACAGACAATAACTATTCATTTGCCGACTCTAGACACCTTGTATTGTTTGAGTAACTAGGGATGTGCGGAGGCAGATTATCCGTAGATAAAACTACGATAACCTTGACTAAAACCGACTAAGAAAAAAAGCTATTAACGTATTCCCATTGTAGGTCAATCTCTGCTTGTCATTTAACAACGACGTCAAGAAAAAAAAATGTAGGTATTTATTATCCCCTAAACAACACAAAAGTTAAACAAAAATAGTAATAAACACAAAACAGATACTTAACATATAAAACGAAACACAGCGAAACGAAAAACAGTCCAACTAAGTAGGTACGTCATTTTGTGTTGCGTGGGATCAAATAGGTCCCCGTCTCAGCATTATGCTGCGCCAGAACCTAGGGCTCAGGTGCAGCGCTGGTTTTCATACGTCAAGAACCCGTATATGGGTTTGATGTAAGGGGTTGTTTTGTTAGTCTGTTAGGTACCATTTATCTTCAAAACAGCAGTTCTTTGCAATAGATTTGTATGACAATCAAGGAATATTTCAAAAATTACGAGGGGGCGCTACATCAGACGATGGAAAACCCGTCAGGCGTTTTATAATGTTGTAAAATGTAACTTGTGTTACATGAACACTTACATCTGTCTGTATGCTGCTCAATTTCCTTGTATTTTATATTCCTCTATCGCTGAACCAACCATCGCAAGGTAAAAGTAACACATATAAGCTGTTCTTTAGCTGATGATTAATGTAAAATCTTCAGGTCTGATTAATTCTTATCATCAGTAACTGAAACAAATGAAACATCATTGCAATAAAGAAAGAGACAAAAACAAACACGCTCACGACCATAATCTAAATGATGGACATCCGCACATCTATACTCAGTATGTAGATCCGTAAGGATCCGTATGGTATTCACAAAGACAGCTTTAGCAAAATCGTAATGTTTCCTCACGTATCCTACGTCGACGGGTTCGACCCTCCCTGTGTTAATAATTTTGTTGCTTTTTTTTCTAGAGCAAAGGGTATAGGCCAAATAATTTATTTGTTTGTATTTTCATGTTCTGCCAAATAAATGTTTTAAGTTAATTTCATATAAATGAACAAAAAATATTTTCCGAACTTTCCAAACTTAATTTCATAAGTTCTCCGTAAACTAGGTTTTACGGTAAATGCGTAACAGCAATAATAATAATTGCAAGTCATTACAAACCATACCAAGAACAGTTTAGACAGACGGCGACCGTTTCCTACTAAAATATGGTACGAATCTAGGTAATCATTTGCACGTAGATAAGCACCATAGACAAATAGTAAATTACTAAGTTTATGATGTAATGATAAGTTACTCAGATAGTAAGCAATTATAGAACAACCGTTGGATAAACAAGTCAGTTTTATACTCGTATAGGTAAACTGTTTCATTACTTAAGGCGGGGCGGGCTTAAAAGTGTGATCTTTCATTTGCCTCATCGCCGAAACACATTTTAAACCACAGAAACATGAACAGCGGATTGGTACTCGTATACTTTCTCAAAAAATGTGCATATTATGTGTTACAATATCACATTGGCGTATTGACCATTAGGCTGTAAAAAGAAATTGGTATTTAAAGAAATCAAAAGAAAACCCTATATTTTGATGCGCAGCCATGACCTAAGAATCATTTTATGAACTAGCTGATTTTAATCTTATTTGCTGTGCCATAAGTGTTACAATTAACTGTCTTAGATGTAATTCTGGCTTCCTATTAATAACGTCCTGGTGTACCCTACCAGCTGGGCGATCACACTAATTTCCCATGGGTGGTATCATCGGATGGGATGAATCGTATCACGCTAATTTATAAGCTGGATGAGCCATAGATGGACAATGCGAATGAAAAAAATTGGTTTCCTATTGGACGTTCCGTTTTTGGATGGATGGGCCATTAAAATAAGGAATAAGTGTCAAAATTGATTGCCATCTCGATAGCCATGAGTTAGTGTGATCGCCCCGCAGCTCTCTAACCGTACCGATTTCAAAATATCCATCGTAAAATATTTCGTAGTATATATTTTACGATGGATATTTTGACAAAAAAAATATAGACATTAAACTTTACCAGGCTTGATAAATCAGTTGATTATCATAGCACATTTGTAACTTAGTTCCTTGACTTAATTTTATAAGTAAGCATTGCAAATGAGTATTTTGTAAAACCAAAAAAGTATTGAGTATAACCAAGAGCCAATTGCCTTTTCCGGTTTTAAATTGTTTTTTTTTTGCCTACCAGAAGCTAAATAATAATAATAATAAATATTGTTTTCTAGGCAGCATAACGTTTTTCTTTTCTGTGTCTGGGAATTATGGTACTACGGTACACCAAGATCCTGATACCAACGACACAGGAAATCCTAGGGTCAGGACTATGTGTCAGTTAGGTATTTTAGATAATAATAATATATATTGTTTTCTAGGCAGCACAACGTCCTTTTTTCTGTATCTGGGAATTACGGTACTACGGTACACCAAGATACCAACGACATAGGAAATCCTAGGGTCAGGACTATGTGTCAGTTAGGTATTTTTATATAGCCCTTATCTGAATAAGTACTCTTATTTATTTCTACACAAATCATTCTTCATAATCCATCCAAAAGCATGTACTTTGTAATTACTCTCAAATCTGCGACTATAATGCAGCAGCACCTCTTAACTGGAGTGGCGACACGTGGCTCAAGATCAAAGCTGGTTGATTAACATGCGCCCTGACCATGCATAATGCCATCTTATTACACTTTTAGAAAGTAAAAGACCAAACGAAAAGAAACACGCATATGTATGTAATTACATTTATCTAGTAGTTGTATATCGCATTGCACTTTTCTCTTGTATTTATTATTTCGTTCACCGCCAACCATTCTTACAATTGCATACATTCCGCTCCATTCCAAGGTTGTTTGGAACAGATCGCTTTAAAGCGATAAGACCGCCCATGGTACTTTTAGTTATACTAGTTAGGTATTCTTTATTTTGTGGTTTACAATAAAGTATTTTAATTCATTCATTCATTCACGCTCATAACTCTAGCCTATGGCATCTTGGATTCACACTTAGTGCGTAGATCTAATGCCACCATAATCCACCTTCAGATAGTTAAAAAAAAAACAAATAAACAAAAAAATACGCTTAAGTACATTTTTTTGCTACGATAGATCTTTACGTAGATCTTTACCTAGATCTTTACGTAGATCTTTGAGTATGCCAAGGGTAGTCAGATCACGTTCAAACATTACGTTTGACACATTCCCGCATTTTGCAAACAGCTAGCATACCACGTGACAATTTGAAAGTAAGTTTAGATGGTAACTACATTATATTAAATATTTTATTTTTGACTAGCTTCTGCACACGGCTTCGGCCGCATGGTATTCGGATAAAAAGTAGCATATGTGTTATTCTGATGTATAAGCTATTACTGTAAAGTTTCATCAAAATCAGTTCAGTAGTTTTAGCGTGAAAGAGGAACAAACATCCTCGCAAACTTTCGCGTTTATGATAGTAGTAGGATCTTGTTTTTCACCCACGACGTATGGAGGCCGTTTATACCAGAAGAGGTTTTTCGTGTGTTTGTATATTTATCTGTTACCTTTATCTCTGAAACGGCTTACCGGTTTGTCATGCGATTTCCGATTTGTTAATAGTCTTCAAGAATGATTCTTATAAAGGTTTTATCACTAGAGCGCTGTAATAGACATAAAGTCAAGAGTAAACCCATTTTGCAAAAACATATATGTAAGGTGGCGACGGATAAGTATTATGACGAATTTTGATGTTTCGATCTTTACACAGTTTATACATCAAAATAATACATAGGTTACTTTTTATCCCGGTACCTTGCGGGCGAAGCTTTGGCCAGAGACTAGTATTTTCATAACGTGATGGACAAATTTTATTGTAGCAGCGTTTACTAAATCCATACATTAAAAACGTTACCCTATGCTTCGAAGCTATCCTGTCAATTACTTAAAAAATACACATTTCAATTACCAACAAAATCACCCTTACACAATTGAAATAAGGCATCATTACTTACTTACTGTTAAACGGGTATTCAATAATGGCCGCTGGGCACGCGACCAGTCTCCCCTATTTTTAGAGTTCCGTAATTAAATAATAAGCCTGGTACTTGAAGTGGGTCTCGTTTGGTCGGAATTACAAAATGATAGTCAAAGTCAATAGGTTTTATCGTGTCGCAAAATATATTGAAAGTTTCAATATATTTTGTTCTACATAATAATTTTTATGTACAATAAATTTTCATTATTTCTCTTTATTAGATCATTAATAGTATGTACCCAAAACCGGCATATATGAAAAATGTAATGAGAGTGAATGATGCTAAAGAGGTATGTCAGGATCGTAGCAAGTAGAAATCCGTATCCGTAGTCTCTGCCTACACCTCTGGGAAACAGGCGTGAGTTTATGTATGTAAGTATGTAGCATAAACACCAACCGAACATTTTACAAAAAAGAAAAGAAAAAATAAATAATCGAATCAAATATTCTTAGAGTGGTTATCATCAAAATTGCCGATTGTCATTGTGTTAAAATAGTGCCAACTATAATATTGTCAATGACTTGACACAACGGTGAAGCTGGTATATTTTTTTTTTTACGTAAACTTATATACATTCGACTTTTTGTGTTTCATTTTTCATAATTTTAGGGATTCTAATCGAGGTAGGAAGTCTATTGGCACATACTGTATACATATGGAACCCTTTAACATGCGCGATCGACTCGCGCTTATCTGCAAGTTAATGAAAGGATCGTTTCACCCTTAACCCAACAATTGTATATGTCAACCCTCTCGATTATCGAACCATTTGTCATCGTGTTTTACATGTCTGTCATTGTGGACATTTTTAGAGCCCTTTTGTTGGCAGAGCTAAATAAAGCATTGATGATACTTATTACGTTGTAAGTACCAACAAGATTGATTAAAAATAAAAAATAAAAAACATTTTGAGTGAAAATTTAAGTATGAAATCAGAATTGAAGAATAAATGAATGCTCAAAAGTTAAATACGAGAATTTATAAATTCTTATACTCTATCTTTATAACCAAATAAGTTAAATGCAAACGCAAATTTTAGTTGAAACAAACATCCAAGTATACCTGCTTACTTCAATTCGAGGTTATGATGATTAACGGTTGCCTAGTAGATATTAATTTTAGTGATAATGTGGCCAACTGTATTTTTACAGTTATCTTTTTTAAATGCTGATTTATCTAAATAGAGAACAAAGAGTTTATCTTTTTGTCTTCCTAATATCAGAGATTTTCTGTTTTTTTTTTATAAATTCCGATCCAAAAAATCTGACAACACAATGTTAACCCATGAATGGCATCAAATGCGTGGGGCGACATTTTATAGGCAGGGATTGCGTAGACCGCGCCACTGCTTGACGAGACCTCAATGAGGGCACACGGCCGTCTCTAATAACATTCAACTGCCGAAATATTGGCAATCGTGTAAACAAGGATAATGAGAGAGTAGGTGGGGCCGCGGAGAAGACGCCCCCTGGTTTTTTAAACGTCGACGTCTGAACGGGCACGCCTTACGACCCACGCAACTCTCGGCGCGTCATGTCCACCCGAACACGATCGCAAGCCGACGGCGCCGCGTACCTCAGATAAAAACGTAAACAAACAAAATAATCGCGAAAAATACTACTCGATTTCGCGCGCTTTCCATCTGACAGAACTCTAGAAGGTTCTTAATTCGAACGAAAGTTTTCAAAGGTGTTTTTTTTATTTTGTCTCCGTGAATTAAAAGTGAGTTATTTCTATAAACTTTTATTAGTGAGAAGTAAAAATGATACCGCGAATAAAATTGGTGTTGCCAACATGAAGCAGTGCGTTGCCAGAGGAGAAAAACACAGAATGCCAAAGACATTCCATGCTGCCATAGTTTTCTTGCTATTTATTTTGTTCAATATGGCGTGGTAAGTACATAATTGCAGCTATTTATTTTTCCAGTTATTTTTATTGCTTGGTATTTTATTCACCTAAAATATTTTAACGTCGCAATGTTAGTATTAATATTTAGTCAAATGCATTGCATCAGAAACAATAAGATAAGTCGATGTACTGTCGTTGAAATTCCTTATCTTAGTTGAATATTGGAGAAAAAATTACACTTCGAAAAAGTCTCTGTTCAGGCTTTTTTTTTACTTTCGAACTCTAAAACACTTTAAAATAATGCCAGTCTGCACTAAGCTTAGTCAAAGACTTAGTGTATCTTACGAATATTTCATAGAATCTGCCACAAAAACTTAAGAAATTGCGTTAGCGCAGTATAAACGGCATAAGGATTTTATTTCATTACACAACGCAAGACCAAAAAACCCAACCCTTCATAAAAAAAACACCAAAAAACAAACAGGCTGACGACTATATTCCTCATGATGAACATCCTCTTTGAGTATACCAAGTAACGGGTAGTCAGAGGCACGTCCAAACATTACATTTGGAAAATTATCATTCCACGTGACAAGTTGCAAGCCCTATACCCTCGTAATAACTTACGTAAATTATGTCATCAAACTTCTCAAATGACAAAAAGCTTTCATCAAACGATAACACAAACGTATGTAAATATATGCAAATTTAAAAGGTGACAATCAGTTTGTCGGCCACCCAAAGCTAAAGATTTACAGTATGGTAATGGACGGTATGCCACTGCTGTATAATCGCCGCTTGCGCGTGATTGATACAGCGTAGAGATAATTCTGACTGGAAATGTTCCGTTTAATAGTTTAAGTTTTATTTTTATAAGAAGCTTTCTCGTGATGAATATATATACCTATATATATGATTCCCAAAACATATAATTAAAAAACATAAAACAAAATCTAAAGGAAATTTTTTTAGGATATGTTTTCCGAAAAATTGGGAATTGCGGACACTCAACTCTGCTTTGACGGTTTTTTTTTGCATATTGTCACATTTATACAGACAACATTCTGTACAACTTTGACATAAGGGGACTGTCCCTTATGTCGAGGTTTATTGTCATTATTATACCGGTCTAGGGCAGTTTTTATTCGATTATTAATATAAATGAAAAAAATATTAAATACTGACTGAAGACTCCGCTATTGTATCGAAAAGCTCGTGCCGACGCAAACTACCGTCGGCACTTTGTACACGAGCTTTCAGACGAATGCCAACGCCCATGTTTAAACCCGGTACAACACTACAAGCGTCACATGTGTGTGTGCGTAGTTGATATCAGTACTATAGTAGGGCCACTTTAATATGTCACATTTGACACTTCATTCAACATTAACTTGTAACGAGGACGGCCACACAATATTATTTATTTTCTCAAATTTAAAACGATAGGTCAATATGGATGGTCAAAAGGGTCAACTTATTTAAGATACAAAAAAAAACAGTAATAAAAAAGAAATTAATTTCACGATTTACTTTGACTAATTACGGTTACGTATACCCGTAACACTAAGAATGTTACCCAAAAAATCGAACGATTTCGTTCTATTTTTTGTTCAGATTGAAAATGACAACGTATCGAGCTTATTTGAGCAGAAATTAAAGGCCATGATGAATTACAAAATCATTGATGTTACATTTTAGGCCAAAATATTCCTAAATACAAGTGTGGACACCAATTTTATTTATATAAATTTTAATATTTCAAGCATTTTGCTGTTTTAACTTTAAGCGATACATTGTGCTTCTTCAAAAAAATTACATTACAGAAAAAAAACTAGAGAATATTTTTCACATAGAAATTGTTTTAATCGCAGTTATAACTTTTTAGTAAGCTCTCTGTGTTTCGGCTTTTCTCATTTTCATTGGAACTTAACTAAAAACTGCATTCGAATCACAGATGTTTTAAAACCATATCGATACATTCAATTTAATCGATAATTTTAAGCATGTCACCTCACTATGAAGTAAAACTGATAGATGCCAAATTTGACCTATTAATGTGGCTCTACTTACTTCAAAATTAGTTTAAAATTATAATAATAACTAAATTGTCATCGCAATAGCCAAGTTTGCTATGAACTTGAGTTATTTCCAGTAGAACATAAGCAAGGGTTATTTATTCATAATGGATGTAGATTAGTATAGGCATTGACATGAGCGAGCTAGTGCATTATATAATGTCCATTTAGTTGGTAGGTAGTATTTAGCAAAGCCATGTTGGCCTAGTATGCGGTAGCTCAACTTGCGATCCGGAGGTCGCGGGTTCGAACCCAGTCGTACACTAATGGATCTTAGCAGTCGATTAATTTACATATATGCGCATGAAAACGAGCTCAAAACAATTATAAAAACATGTACAGTGAAGTAGCCGTCATTCCCTAGAACCAAAAATTCGAAAGCATATTGCCATCAGTTAGAGTTCCATTAAGCGGCGATAGGCTTGTAATCTGTCACGTGGGATGCTGACTGCTTTTAAAACGCGGGAATGTGCCAAATTAAATTTTCAAACGTGCCTCTAACTACCTCCAATTTGGGATACTCATAAATCTACGCACTGAGTTTGGATAACGTCGTTACTTAATCCTACTAATATTATATACGCGAAAGTTCGTGAGGATGGATGTTTGTTACTCTTTCACGTAAGAACTACAGAACAGATTTTGATGAAACTTTACAGTAATATAGCTTATACATCAGAATAACACACAGGTTTCTTTTTATCCGGGTACCGCAAGGGCGAAGCCGTGGGCAGAAGCTAGTTGTATCTATGGATGGTTATACTGGGGGCGTTGGCAGCATTCGGTTACGCAGCCCTAGTAACCATAGTATTGTCCTATTTTTATAGAGGCTTTCCCGTACTTATTTACTGGTAGGCCGTAAGTATCTATTACAATGCGTTATTGCTGAATTGGTTCTTCATGCATGATACCATCATATGGACATGACATATCGTCGGCTAGCTAACAAAACCGCTCAAGTCGAAATTTTGCGGTTTTGTCATTTTTATGCCATTGGATAGATCTTTTCACTGCACTTCTGTTTGCCAATACAAACATTGCATTTCAACCAATAACATTTTTAATTTCAGCGTTAGCGATTTCAATTCTGTGGACTTGTGTGGAGTTGATAAAACAGTTTTTTGGTTCTCCTGAAAAGTTAGGATAATCGATTTACGCGGTGTTGTTAGCTAGCTGACGATATTCAAAATACCAGTTAGTATTACACAACGCAATAAAAAAATACTCAATTCCATGAAATAAAAATCAATAATTTAGCTACCATCAAACCCTCCTATCCACAATGAGACAATAAGTACCAGCTTAAATCCGCTAGGGGCGGTCGTTATTTCAGCCAGTAAAGAACTTGGTTACTTATGGCCTTTCATTTTCCGAATTAAGTATGACAAAGCTCAAATTTGCGTGTCGCATGCCGCTAATCCTAACCTAGTACTATTATAAACGCGAAAGTTTGGTGAGGAGGATGGATGTTTGTTAATCTTTCACGCAAAAACTACTAAACGGATTTTGATGTCAAAGTCAAAGTCAATAGGTTTTTATTCATTGAAATCACAAGAATCATATAGAAACGTCAACTTAAAAACTATACGTGAATCTAAAATGTTAAAGTGAATTTACGCCGGTTCCTCGCGCGCGACCAAGCATAGAAGAATCAGGCAACAAACTCTGCTTGGTTATTTCTTTGATGATCCTTGATCCTTGATGAAACTTTACAGTAATATTATAGCTTATACATCAGAATAACACAGAGACTACTTTTACTTACATATCCGGGTACCACGAGGGCGAAGCCGTGCAGAAGCTAGTATATTATCAAACAATGTAGGCTCTTCATGTACGATTTAAGAAAAAAAAATATTTAAACTGACTTGATAAATGGACTGACTTCATGAGGGCAATTAAAGAGTGTTGTTTTCGGTGAATGCTCATGTCAAAATGGCATACGATGAGGCATCTGTTTTCAACGCTGAAAGCTTAATTTGAGATAGCCGTGAAAACTCCTCCATATAAACAAAAAAAAATGCTGAACATTTTTCACACATCATCTAGCCCCAAAGTAAGCAGAGCTTGTGTTATTGGTATTACATGACTAATATACTACTTATATATATATATTTTGTAAATACATACATATTATACATAGAAAACACCCAGACCCAAGACAAATGAATGCGGATCATACAAACATTTGTCCCGCAGCGGGAATCGAACCCGCAACCTTCTGCATCTCAGGCGGATCTTCGCCCACTGCGCCACAGAGAGCAAATAGCGCAAGAGGTCTGACTGATAGAGAGTAAACCTCCCATCACAGCCGAAGGAATAAGGGACATCACATATCTCTGTAAAAGCTATCAAAACCTGATTATCTTATCAAGGAGGCGTCCTTGTCCTCGTCCTACGACTATAATTAGAAGCAAGGATTTAGAGGTGGATGCTGATGATAAACAAGCATAGAAAACTCGTGCGCTTATAAAGAAATCATTATATTAATTATTCGTCATAACTTCGAAAAACTGCAAAAAAACATCCACCATACCAGTGGAACGCAAACGGCCAACCATCAACCATAGTCATTAAGACTGAGTGATCCAATTAAATGTATTAAAACTCGAATAATTGCTTTAAAAATACCACATGACGAGACAAAAACAATAATTTCGTGCTTTAATACCGTCCGGTAAAAAATAATAAATCCGAAGGTGGACGGATGAAATGCTACTATCCTCATTCAGAGGTTATTTCAATACAAATTGTGGCTACTTGCACGCCGACAATTCTGCAAATACTTTTCTCTTCGCTTACCCAGGACAAAACATAGTAACTGCCAAAGCATACCAAACCCATCTTTATAAATCGGGTCATAAAGTCCAAAAAACGGAGCAGGATTTGCGTGATACGTCAATTTTGCACGCGAGGATGAAACTCTGATTGAAATTCCGTGTACCAACAATGTTTATATGTACGGAACCCTATTTGTTTACTATCTATAGAAAAAGGCGCTTGATTTGTTGCAGATTGTGAAAAACTACTTACCAATACATTCAATTAGCGATAATGTTACGCACATAAATCCAATCAACTTATCTAGTACTGAGCTTACCTAAATAAATAAATTGAAAACGGACAAGTGTGAGTTGGATCCTGAAGGTTCCGTTCCCGTTCTTGCATAAACCATAATTTTGTAGACTTTAAAAAACTTATACTAAATATACTATAAGTAATACAAAAATTCATTAATTTTCGTTTTTTTCCCTGTTTTGTTACAAAATGCTTCTAGCTTGGTTCATTATCGACGACCGATGTGGCGCGGTGGGCGAAGGTCCGTCTGCTACACAGGAGGTTGCGGGTTCGATTCCCGCCCTGGGACAAATATTTGTACGATCTGCAAATATTTGTTCCGGGTGTTCTGGGTATTTTCTATGTATAATAAAAAAATATCTATCTATGTAATGTATTGTATTAAGTATATCAGTCATCTAGTACCCATAACACAAGCTCTGCTTAGCTTGGGGCTAGATGATGCTGTGTGGATTGTCCAGCATTATTTATTTATTTAATATTATTTTATTTTTGTCTTTTTCAATTTTAGTCAAACATGTCCGGTTTATTTCTTATTACTGCAGGTAGACATAACCCTAAAAATAGTAAGCTGCTTTACACTTGTCGTCCATTAGCAAAGGAAGGACCCTTACAAATCAGTTCAAGTTTTGTTTATTTTGCGATTAAATCACTCGTAATTAATGAGGCAAATCTAAAGAATTGTCTAAGTGTGTTGCACTTCGAATTTTAAAACTTTGGAAAAAAATAATCTGGAGGTATTTATTTATCTAGAAGTTATGGTCGTTTGTAACAATTATTTTTTTAAAGTAATGCCAATTGTAAAAAAAAAGGTTTAATAAATTAAACCTTTTTTTGTAGGTCTTAGAACCGGAAATGTGTGATTTCAGAATCAACGTTTGAGACACACACAGTTCCATAGTCTTAAATTCTATTCTATTTGATAACAGTATCATTCTATTTGTTTTAATAATATACGAACACATTATTTTTTGTTCATTTACGTTAAAATCACTTTATACATAGAAAAAAAAACTCATATAATTTAACGCAAATAGTCATACAGAAGATGATGACCAGCATTACGGCAGGTTACGTTTCATTAAAATCATTAAACAAGAAGTAGTGATGTTAATCGTCCGGATTTTTTCCTTTGTCCGGCTCAAAAACTCATATGCTTGAAGTATTGTAGAACCAATTTAAAAATATGTTTTCGTATTTGACTTTAATCAGAAACAAGAACATTTATTTGCATGATGTTAAAATTTCGTAGGCTCTTCATATTCTACCATATAAATGGTAGATTACCTAGTATGAAAATACGCTTTTGTTTCATAATCAAGAACTACATAACCTCATAATTAATTTAACCACGGTTAAATTAATTTCAGTTGTCGGTTCGATTTCCACCGCGACATAAATGTTTGTATGGTCTGCAGAGACGACCTCTGCGCAACCTTAAACCGGGTTCGATTCCCGCCGGGGGACAAATGTTTGTATCTGCAAATATCTGTCTCGGATCTGGGTTTTTTCTATGTATAATATGTATGTATTTACAAAAAAAAATAAGTAGTATATCAGTCTTGTAGTTCCCATAGTACAAGCTCTGCTTAGTTTGGGGCTAGATGATGTTGTGGGAAAATGTCTAGCATTATTTATTTAATTATTTGAGTCAGGTCTGGGTGTTTTCTATGTATAATATGTATGTATTTACAAAAAACAGTACATCATGAACAGCCCATAACACAAGCTCTGCTTACTTTGGGGCTAGATGATGCTATGTGAAAATGTGCAGCATTATTTATTTATTATTAAAGTCCGGCTTATTTCATAATAATATCACATCCGGCTTTTAAGATTTGCCACGATTCGACCCTAAATGGTTATAATACGTTTTTAGACCCACCTTTTAATGGTACCGGCATACCATAACCGTGGGAACGAGTGAGATAACTACAACAGTTATGTAAAGAAGGAAAACAGTGTTTAAACTTTTGTTAGAATTGTTTTTGGTGTTCCATTTCTACCTCTAAATTGAGCGTGGAAATTGAAAGTTTTAATTGGTGGTTCAGCGTTCAATTGATGAGATCTTGTGTTGAGTTTTTATTGCTTCGAAATTAAGAAACGGTATGCATTTTAAATACAAAACACTATTGTTGTAAACGATACTACGGTGTTTATAGTACAGTAAGGATTTCCATGTATTTATAGTACAGTAAGGTTTAACATTTTATCAACACCAGTAATGCCTTGGTATTAATGTCAGATCACTAACTAAAAGCGTAGGTATACGCGCAATAACGTTATGCATTTTGGAAAATTATTGTGAATATGTGAGTTTTTCAACCGACTTCAAAAAAGGAGGAGGTTTTCAATTCATCTGTATGTTTTTTGTGGGTATGTTACGCGATATATTCGCCAATTGTGAACCGATTTTTAGAATTATTTTTTAGATACAAAAATTTGATACTTCAAGGGGGATTTTTATTAAAATTTATATGGGATCACCATATAAATTCCATAAAAATCCCACTTCTATATCACACTTCTATACACAATATCACTCTTCTAAGGGTGAAAAAATGGGGGTTGAAGTTATTGGACTTTTTATCTACTACCCGGTATTTGAAGTCGGTATTTATTTTTTCCTGAAAAAAAATTGTAGGTATTTATGTCCCGTGTAAAAATATCAGAAAAGTTAAATTTAACTAGTCAGGGTTTTTTTCTTAAAATCTATACCTATGGGGCACCATATAAATTAAAAATAATATCACTTCTACACACAAAAATATCACACTTCGAAGGGTGAATAAATGTGGGATGAAATTATTGTACTTTTTATCTACTACCCGGTGTTTGAAGTCGGTAATTATATTTCAAAAAAATTGTATTTACCTTCCGTGTAAAAATATCAGAAAAGCTGAATTTAACTAGTCACGGTTCTTAAACATCGACAATATTTCGTTTCAAATATTGGTTTAAGAGGTCTTATTTGGTATACTTTATTTCTAGCTTAAGCCTGCTTATGTGATATGAACTTAGTAAAATTCTGTTCAATTACTTATGTAAAACTTTCATCTAACTGGATGACCTTCTGAATAAAATAGTCCAAATTCGTTCAATACAAGTGAACGCGTTTTTCATACCTCTGACAACCTCTGTGGCGCAGTGGGCGAAGGCCTGCCTGAGACGCAGAAGGTTGCGGGTTGGATTCCCGCAGCGTGACGAATGTTTGTATGATTAGCAAATGTTTGTCTTGAGTCTGGGTGTTTTCTATGTATAATATGTATATATTTACAAAAAAAGGATATAAGTAGTATATCAAAATATAATATACTTTATTTACAAAAATTGTGTGTGCCTAGGCCTCAGATAGCGTTTGACAATGTAATATAGTATGTAATAAGAGATATACAAGTGCAAGGCAAACATTTAAATTACTTCTTGTGAGTAAAAAATATCCTGAGTAACATCGCAAAAAAAAAATAAAAAAAAATTAAGCTAGCCGGGCAGAATTAGGTTTGATGGGTCAGTGAAGGTGAAGGGGTGTGTATGTGTGTGTGTTTGGTGGGTGGGTGGGGGTGGTATCAGTCATGTAATTCCCATAATACAAGCTCGGCTTAGTTTGGGACTAGATGATGCTGTGTGCAAAATGTCCAGCATTATTATTATTCAGTGAAAGAGTCGAATAAAAGCTTTCGTTCGGCTGCTACGAATTGCTACGCTTGTCTACGAATTTGTTTTTTTTCTCTGCAAAATAAATTTCACGTTCAGAACCATGTATAAAACAGAAGGTTCTCACTTGACCATTTTTACGGCAAGTACGAGTACATAGGTGAATACCTTCAAACGATAAGGAACGAGACTTCGTAAGGACAATAACATAGTAAATATTGATACAACGGTGTGTTTTTATGACGAAACCAAGTGTACTAGTTAATTTTGGAAAAAATAAACGTTATGAATACTTATATTTAACGCAAACTAACAGTCTTATTCATAACCACGCAAGTCGGTAACTCTAACCCTGTCTTTTTCTAACACTGAACAAAGGATAGATGCAGACAACTGCTACAGTTTGAGTGATTATGAATAAGAGGGTTAATTGCGTGAATTACAAGTCATAGAAAGGAAGGTATTTTCGATTTGGCCATTCCCTATCTGCTTAGTTAGAGGCTAGATGATACTGTGTGAAACTAATTCGATAATTGTATAAGGATTTATATTTTTTATTAAGTTAATAGTCATATTTTTTATATAATTTATATTGTGACATCATTGAACACTAAATTTCGTCAAGCTTTACAACTTAGATAATGAATAACCTAATAAATAATAATAATAACATACATACTATAGAACAAACACCAAATAAATAAATTTAAAAAACATCTCATTTGTCACTGTCAGAGCAAAATTTAAAAAGCAATAGTAGCAATACAAAATGAAATTCTTTGTTTCTTATTTCTACGAGTTGACTGAGTGTTAAAATGAAAACATATGTGCTATATCAGATAATCTAATACTCGTCGCGCGTTGATCTGATGACTTTAAGACAAGTGTTACCTACGTGAGGCATAAACCCATTTAATCTGTTCCACTTCCTGTTGATCTAGAACTCCGTTTTTGGTAAAATATCAATGAACTGGCATGGAAAATCACCGAAAGTCACAAGCGTGATATTATTTCAAATCACTTTTGTCTCTGTCATAACTCTTTGAGGTATTTATTTTTTTCGTGCAGCTTTTTTGGGATTAACTAGCTTTTTCTTAGGTTGGTAAGAAACTCAAAAGAACTACGTTTTGATTTGTATCTTCGTTGATTTTAGTTATTGGTCCGATATCCAAGGTTTTTCAAAAACTTCGTTTTTAATTTGTACCGTCTCTCAATACTAAATTACCCGTCCGCCCCTCAAAATATTCAACATGGGAGCTACTCAACAAATTGTTTCATTTGAGCTATTCCAGCCGATAACATCTTACAGTATGAATAAATTAATTATTTTGACATAATCGACCAATTAGTAGCAATATTTTTAGAAAACTGATATTGTATTTTATAAGGAATTATGTAGAAGTTATAATGATATTTGTTGACTCAGATGAAAAGATTAAGGTAATGATTTTCGGGCCACCTTTGATAGATACACGAGAGTCTATGGTGGCACTCTTTGGAACGCAGCTACGATTGAAATAGAGCATAAACTGTATTTCTTGAAACAAGTTATAAAAGCAGAATCGAGGGAATTTGATGCAAGGGGTCTAATAAACCCAACACGCACACAACTTTAATTACCAAAATCTTCAGAAATTTTATGAGTACTTAGGTAGATCTGAGAAGACACCAAGAGGGGGTAAGTGAGCGGCTTGTCCAAACATTATATGACACGTTTGGCAAAGTCACATAGTTAGCATCCACGTGACAGGTTTGCAAGCCCGAGATCGCTGCTTATTGGAAAACTAACCGACGACACATTCTATCTATCTATCTATCTATGTTATTTCTGACAGCCTTATAAAACAAATAAGGCTACATTATTACCCCGAAGGTACAATAGATTTCGGCTCATGTAGAATCTCACAAACCGTGCAATATCATCAAGTAATAAATTCAAGATATTTCTTCCACAGCACCAGAGAACACAGAGACAATATGCTTCCAACTCTCAAGCTCAACTCGGCTTTAACCTGCCGCCTCGTTGGAGGGCTGACCAGGGAACAAAGATCCGTCTGCCACGAAGCACCGGACGCAACTTCCATTGCATTCGAAGGTCTGCAGATAGCGATTAAGGAGTGCCAGCACCAATTCCGATGGCATCGGTGGAACTGTTCTAGCTTAGTGGTGAAGAGCAGTAATCCACATGCTAGCTCTATTATGAAAAGAGGTGAGAAATTTAGAACATTAATACCCAGCTGCTTTTAGTCATCTTTATAATCGACTGTAAAAGATAACATATAATACCTATATCAAGGTATTGATGACATTGATGAGTCAGAAATCTAAACATCCTACTAATATTATAAACGCGAAAGTTTGTGAGGATGGATGTTTGTTACACTTTCACGCAAAAACTACTGAACGGATTTTGATGAAACTTTACAGTAGGTAATATAGCTTATACATCAGAATAACACATAGGCTACTTTTTATCCGGGTACTACGCGGGCGAAGCCGTGGGCACAAGCTAGTATTACTGTAACAGTATGTTTATGTGTAAGAATTTATTTGTGAAAATATCGTTTAATCTTCGTAGCATAACAGTAAGCAGAACATTACAGTGTTCGGGTTAGAAGGATATGAATGAAATTACTGGCACACGAGACATTTCAAATTAGTCTCTATGATAGGCTATGCATTAGCAATACCTCTGGTCTGGTCTCTGGATATTAATTAGGCAATGTTATCCACTTACTTCAAAATAACATAGAGTAATCAAAGGTCAGTTGTTCATCATAACTCTCTTTAATCCTAGCAGCGCAAGTTTTAAAATTATAGTTCCCTTAAATCTTTGCTATGCACAACGATAAATTTAAAAAATGCAATACTTCACCCTCTCTTTTTGTGCCGAAATGTTACAAAAATACAGTAGGCAATATCTTGTCAAGCCATAAATCAATAACATTGCCAAATACCGTCAATTTGTAAGTAAACTGACTCCAATCATGAACAATCAGCTGTGGCTAAAGTTAATCGCTCGTAATAAACGAAAATCAGCCATTACTCGCGGGTCGAGGTAAAACCGCTCGCCGTGTTGATTTACGATTTGAACAGTTGAAACTTTGATGAAATCAAAACTTTCGGATGATATAAACGTTCGTAGCATAGCTTTTAGAAGTTCTAGTTACCCTTGGAACGATCAACGCTAAGTCGAATGATTATCAACATTTAAAATTACAGCGATTTTGTGATTCACCAAGCCATCTGAAGACTACGGGTGGCTGATAACAACAGGGTTTATTAACTATGATTATACTTTTTTATCGTAAGTGGAATCTTTAAAAGGGTAAATCTATGAACAATTTGTTCTACTAGGTGCCCTAAAATAAGTAAACCTAAAAGTCATGATTCTGCTAGGGATAGTAAAAAAGTCAAATTTTTTGATTTATTTAATTTAACTGGAAAAAGCTGTTTTTGACCACCAATTTCTTGAATGAAAACGCAGAATTTGAAAAAGTTGTTATCTATTATGTATAGAATCACAACCTTACGGAATAGTATACATAACCTTTGACATCTCTTAAATAGGTAGGTATTGCAAGGATTATTCAGAAATATCCAACATCGGGCGCGTTTTTAGCTCTAGTTTAAATAAAACAGTACGCGATGTTTAACCCATTCACTGCTGTGGTATTTTCAACTGAAGTAACATTCATAATGTTAATAGGAACCCCGGTAAAAAGACTTTTATTTCAAATTCACTTTAAAACCGTGGGTGGTATACTAAAGCACTAAAATTGTAATTAAATTACAAGTACGAAGGAACATAAAATGATTGGTACACCTGTCTGGTAGAATTGCAATGAAACGTAATTTTATTTGTAGGTATGTCAAAACTTTGCAATGCTAATTCCAATTTAACGACACATTTTTTTAACAAAAAATACTATTGCGTGTCCAGTGAAGTTAATATTAACTTTTTCCATTTTATTCATACATATTTAGATTTTATCATGAACGTGACTTATCAAACTTTATTGCAAAATTTAGTCTCAATTTCAGCTCAGCTCGCAAGTAAGCTAAATAAGTAAAAATTCGACACACTTTTGCGAAATACTTTTGAAGCCTGCCTTCAAATCTGGAGACCTAAGGGAATGTGAAATACAGGCGCACACAGTAAATGTTCGTTCGCTCGCTGATATATCGGATAAACAAGATTATTTATTACACTTTGTCATAGCTGAACAGCCTTGTTTTCTTGCCTTTCTTTCCTGGCTTGGTCGCGGAGGAACAGACAATACATAAAACCGACGCGACGTTTCAAAGTGATCCTTGTGGTTTTAATGAATAAATGTATTTTGACTTTGACTTTGACCAATACACGGCACGATTACCGACCAGTAGATATATACCAGCCCGTAGGTTACGGCAATCAATATCAACTGAGTAATGCCCAACCAGTCCCACCCGATAACTATAATTTTTATTGAAAACGCAACTCAACTCTCAAACCAATCGCGATCAGCCATTAAAATCCGAATTTATTACGAAGAAAAATTATTCACGCACATTACGATCCCAGGTGAAAGGAATCTTTAAGTTTAATATACGTATTTACTGTACGTCCGTCTTTATGTCGGTTGGGTGTGAAAAGGCTTTGTCGACCTCGTTTTTTCCACAATCATCGCACACGTTGACGTGGATATTTACGAGCATGGAGGATGGGAGACAACAAATAAAAAGATGCCTTTGGTGGTGGCCAGGTGCGGGGCGGCACCCGCGCCCCGCGATTTCACGCTACGTGTGGGTCCGGAGGAAAGCTCTCGTACGTCGCTCTCCGCCGCCCGCCCGCGTACGTTCGCCGTCCACCAATTAATATGTACACTAAAATCGCCTGACTCCGTCCTGGCTCAATTCTCCCCCTTTATCGCTGCACGCATTCCGACTCGACATCCCCATAAAACTTCATCAACGATTCAACGACCACTCGAATCCCGAACGAAATACGTTTCTCAAACAGATAAACGCAGATTAAGACATGAATTGTACGCGGATTATGCTTAAAAATGTGTCCCGGTCCTTTGTACTCGGACAGTATTAGTATTGATAATTCCGTAACGACACCTTCCGGCCCTTCAACGACACGACTCCGTTTAAATTGAAAAATTGTGAAAAAACAGCGTAACTAAACACTTAAACATCTTTCTTAACGTCCATTGTTGAGGTCCAGAATTGAAACGCCGACGGGAGAATGAAACGAAAAAAACGATAGAACAAATCAAGAGATGCTTTTAAATAGGATAATAGCGATCGATGATCGTACGAGAAAGATAATAATGATTCCGGACCGTTGGCTTTTTTGCTCAGAATGGAGATGTGCAATGAAAGGACAGCAGAATTCTGGATAGATCACGAATCCGTTCCGCTTCCCCGAGATCCTCCACACGTCGTTAGCGCTCTTGTTGTACGTGACGGTGATACAATACACCTACAAAGATTTAATGACTTTTGTGGATTGTGTAGGCTAATGAGCATATTGTAGGAAAGGTTAGTTTCGGGTGTTATAGTCGATGGTAGGAGAGATTAGCGTGGCTATATAGCTGTCGCCGCGTGAGAGAATGGCGCGCGTCGGGCCAGCCAGGGTGGCGGACATGCGTCGATACACATCTGACTGCGCGGGCGCACGTGACGTGAATCCAAGACGCGAATGTCACATAAAAAAGTGACATTTATTGGCGTTTTATATCAACAACGTGCCGCAGGTGACGCGGAGGCGACGACAATGTCTGATTATGATGCTGCAAAAAATGTTATGAGACCAGTCTTATCTTCCGAAGTGTCGTGAGAATTCCGAAACAAATGAGACATCTCTGTTTTTATGTTTTGAACGTCAAAATATTGCGGTAATTTGCGGTTGAAATGAAAATAAGTGACTAAAAGAATAGAATCCATGATGATAGAGCACAATGGAGTTGAAATAACAGCTTCGAATGGATCAGAGTAAAATTGAACGTGTTGAAATGTTTCAATGATGCCTGCCTTCTAATGGTCGCGATAACATCTCTCGGTGCGTTACTGAATCGTGCCTCTTCAGACGCCTCTAAACTGTGAGAAAAAACACACAAAAGACACCATAAAAAAATATGAATTTGACCAGTTCTAGACGTGACATCGAGTGCTTTTTTGTTTCAAGTTTTTGTTACCTGTCGTATTATAAAGAGGCCTTTTAAGGGTTAATTAAGTCGAGGAGCGTTGGTGAGCTTGCTGATATTTTGAGAATATTTTAATGGAGCGATGATTCATCTGATTTCATATTTATTTTGTTCTTATCTTGATTTGATCTCGTTTGGCGAATTAAAAGGATTTTGGAAGTTGGTTTTATTAAATTGTAATCTAGATATTTTTTGGTAGGTATCACAAGTCATCCAAATACCCAAAATCACCATCAAGAAATCACCCGAATAAATACTGTAAATACTAACTAGTTAAATACAAACTAGTTCCAAAAGTCAAAAACAAACACGCTCACAACTGTATTCTCCTGAAATCCTCAGATACATATTCAGTGCGTAGATCTTTGAGGATACCAAGTAGTGAGTAGTCAGAGGCACGTCCAAACATTACATTTGGCACAAACTCGTTTCAGTAATTTACGAATCTTATTTCAGTAAAAATATACAAATTTCGTATAAAGTTTGTTATTTTTTCAGTATTACACTAAACTTAGAAATTTTGTGAATGTTTTTGTGAAATTTTTTGAATTGAATCTTATGTTTATACATTCATTTCTCTTGTGTCTTTTATTTGGTAAAGTCGCATTTACTTTGTGTTTCTCATCGATGCCATAGTTTTAAATCGGTAGAGTAGATGTCTGTGTTTTACTTTACGTTCGTCAGTCGAACGTAAAGTACAACACATTTTTAGCTAAGATATAAAATTTGATATAGTAAGATATAAAATTAAGAAGTATTTTTAAATCTCTTCATCAGTTCGCTCTCCAAAACCGTATCTCTAATACATTTTTAGCATCGGTTACCGATTACCGATTTGCCACACATGAGCGCATTCGAGGCAGAAAGCGCAATTATTTATAAAGCAGGTGAGTTTACCAGCGTTTGTCTTTCTACATATATCAACGGTATGCCCGCCGGTATGCCGCGCCATTACGCCGGCCGACGTGCATGTGATTATCCATTTGAAAGAAATGCCAAACGCCAACAGACCTTCGCACTGTTACTATAAAAATATTTCACCGAAAAGAGGATTGGGCGTTTAACACCGTAGTTGTACAGATATCACTTGCTTAACAATATGTTCCTTCTAATGTGTAACTTAAATCAAGTTTCCTAATCTGCGGAAATTTCATGTTATACGGTGTTGATTGATAGTAATATTAAAAGTAGGTATCCTGTTCTGTTCATTGCATAAGAGCCCTCAAAATATCAATATTAAAAATTAACGCATTTAAAGCTGGTTCGCCGGCGCCGGTAGACAGCGGGTATCCTGCTTTATGTGTTCTTTTTGATTGGGCCAAAGCCCGAGCACTACCGAATGTTATTGGGACCCGCGAGCACTACCGAATGTTATTGATGAATATTATTTAATTCAAACACTTGAGTTATGAATGCCGAAAATGAAGGCATTATTTTTAATCGATATACGGAACAATGAGTCATGAATCGTTTTTTTATACGGCAATAAAGGCTTCAATACATCCTATCACGCTAATATTATAAATGCGAAAGTTCGGATGTATGTTTCTAAGGATCTCCGTAGAATTACACAAAAACTATTTTGTCTCAGAGTGCTACGGGCGAAGCCGTGGAGCAAGGTTTATATTACTATAAAGTTTCATCAAAATCCATTCAGTAGTTTTTGCGTGAAAGAGTAACAAACATCCATCCACACAAAATTTTCGCGTTTATAATATTAGTAGGATACGAAGGATATCTAAATTTGGTTCCTGAGCAATTATCTAGTTGAGGACATGCTTTTTATTTTTATTTTTTTAAGTAAGCAGTTATAGAAAATGCGGCTGTTGGGAACGGTATAACGGTAAAAGTTGCAACAGCTACATAAAAATTATCAAAAGTTCCGTTATCCATTCAAGGAAAGAACAAAAAGCCCCTTAGTAATCATTCAGGACCGAAGTAATATGAATAAATACAGAGAGTTTCCAATAAACTGATGTAGCAAAAACTCGATGCTCGTTCATTCATTTTGGCGCCAGATTTATAAGCTATCCGCTCCGAAGCGAGAACCGTCACTAAAAACTGCTAAGATGAGACCGTGTCGAGCCTTGCTTTTGTCAGGGTCCCGTAGTTAATTGCCACCAATTAAAAAACAATAGCCAATTGAAAAAAACCGCGTTGATGGGTTGGCCATCTTCCGTTCTGGCGGTCGTGGGTTCGAATCCGGTCGTGTACCAAATGATTTTTCCACTCGAAAAATGTATGTGCGCATTAAAACGTGCCCAAAACTGGCGAAGGTATACAGTAGTGAGCATGTTTGTTTAAATTTTGAAAAAAATCTGTTGATCGTTTGACATTATATTATAAGGCGAATCGTGTGTTGTCTTAAGAACTTTGGTTGATACTTTTTAGACTTTATTCAATTCTTTGAGTAGCACTCTTTTTCTATAAATTAATTCACTTCGTTCGATCGGCACCACACTAAAGCTGAATGAAGGATCATCAAAAAAATAACCAAGCAGAGTTTGTTGCCTGATTCTTCTATGCTTGGTCGCGCGCGAGGAACCGGCGTAAATTCACTTTCGAATTTTAAATTCACGTAGTTTTTAAGTTGACGTTTCTATATGATCCTTGTGATTTCAATGAATAAAAACCTATTGACTTTGACTTTGACTTTGACTTTGACTTTGACTTTGACTTTGACTTTGACTTTGCCAAAGCCGTTGTCTAATTTAAGTTTAATACTTTTACTAAGCTCAAAAAAGTTTGGATCGTAACCCTAAAAAATCGAGGAGTGCATAAACATAAATCACGCATGATGCGCCCGTGACGCATACGATGTCCATACACGTCGATGTACAGACACGCTCCGAGAACAATGTTACAACGCGGAAAAAGCGACCACCGCCGCGCGCTAAGGAAAAACACATCATTATGCGCATCTGATTAAATAAAACGTCCGATCAACTCCGTTTTTAAAAGAATCACGGATGAATAAAACGCTCAATGATAATTGAAATTTGTGTTTACTTAGCTTCAGTTTTTTGCCGGTCCGGCGCCGTGTTGCCATATACGGGAATGTAGATTCGCCAATTTAATCCGAAGTTCAAGGAATTAAAGTGGCGCTTCGGTCGCTTCCAACCTTCCAGATGTCCTACTGATGGACAGGCTTACACCCTATATCCAAACGGCATACATAATTACATTAAAAACACTAAGTACGAGTTTTTAACCTATTAATCAGCGTTTAATCGAGAATGTAAGTAAAATCCATCGATTCAAATGCCGTCAACTCTATGTTAATGTTTTAAATAATTAATTAAAAATACAGTACGAGTGACATGAATCGCCATACCTTTTTACATTGACGACTCGCAACGAAAATAATTACCTACACGTCATGCATTATTAAAACAAACACGGATAAAAACTAAATGGACAAGTGTAAGGGAAGAATTTAAAATCTGTCACCGCTGGAAATTCAGAGCATTTCATTGGAAAAAGTCGAAAAAGAATAAATCGGAATTCATTAAAGTCGATTAAAGAATTCGGCACGGGCTTCGAACGTGGACGATTAACGACCTTATAGTCGACTAATTGGCACAAATTGACACTAAAATGGGATGGTGGTGATTATAATACAAGCTCGGTGATGACCACTATTCGATATTCAAGAATTAATTAATCTGGACGAACAATTTTTGAAATGTTCAGAATGAACGCATAAGATTTATATAACTATACATCAATTCCTTTTAAGGACTCGATAACGACACGGCCATAGCTGTATGGGCTAGCGAGTCACCAATAACTTGAAATCATCAAAATCGATCAATCGAGCGTGGTATAAATCGAGTCGTATCGATTCTATCGCGTCTCGACCGATCGACAAATATAAATTTGTCACTGGCAACTCGGAAAAGCATCAGCCTGGCCGTCAGCAGTTTATAAATAAACAATAAGTGAACATATTTGGCTCGTACACTGTAACATTCGTCAGGAACCGTAACGGCATTATACGAATTAAACTACTGGAGTAAAGTTTGAGATCCACGGAGTGAATCTAAAGCTGCGCTCTTCCTTCAGAACCTAATCAACATGTACAAAAAAAAACTTACCACTATTTACGTTAAAGTTTTGTCACATTGGCCCGCACGAGAACTAGCCAAAATAGACCATTACCAATTAACTGAGTAAAATCATTCCAGAGGAAGCAACAAAGCAAAATTACCAAATAAAAACGAATCTAATGAAAATAAACCTAAACTTTTTATATGAAACAACTAAAAAACTACTTACAACTACAAAAAAAATATTATCGAAACGTGAAGTACATTTCGCTGATATTAGTTTTTTTTTTGCTGATCACTTAAAAAACACTAAAAAATAAAATAATCAAAAATGCATTCACCAATATCCTCTCGATATCTTGATGTTTCTATACGAAAGTATCGAATAAATGAATCCTCGTGTACCGGGAGATTAATAAGGGCCGTTATCTCAGGATTAGGCCCGGGATAGAGTGAGCCTAATTGACACCCAGCGATACGGTATATTGGTAATGGCGTTTTTATTCTCTGGAAGCCGGAGGAATTTATAAACGTACTTACGTGCTTTTTTGTAGAGGTCTGATTTATGTCCATTTTATTTATTTATATATTTCATTGTACAGTGTAACTTATAAACTTTCTTAGTCCAACGCGTTATAACGTAGAACAATGTACAATGTTTTTTTTTAATTATTACCTACTGGCATCTTATCACATCATGTACAGAGGGAGCTATAGGTATGCTATCAAACAGGTTCTATCCTAGTTTGAGTATCTTCGTTTCCCCATTTTGAATTGTTTAAATTAAAAAAAAAATGTAATTGAAGCCATTGTTAGAGAACGTGATCCGTAAAGTTTGTCATTCAATTAATAAAAAAATAAAAAATAAAAGGTTATGTACGGTGACTTTACTTACCTTATCATGGAAAATATCCGGAATTCTTTTAAATAAGGAACAAAGTCCTACAAGAAACTCCTTGACGTTTTGTGATAATTCGTACAAAATCATTTTTTTTTTCATTTTTTGTAAGTAAAATAGGTATTGTTTTCTAGTCACCGCTTCATATAAATACAACAAACAAATAGTTTTAATGAGTCCCCAAAAATACACTTACATATATACATATTTATATTGCAGAGTTGCGTTGAATTCAATGAAAATATTTGTGTATTTGTTTTGTTAAAACTGAAACACTATCTATCTTTTAAATACTTTCACCACAATGGTATTTCATCATCAGTCAGTAGGCCTTTTTCAGGGTCACCAAAGGTCACTGATCTCTGACCTAACGCAGAGTGACCAAGAACACAAAACAAATTACATATGAATGACTCCCTGGCTAGGTTGGAGACAACAATTCCACATAATGTTCATGTTATCATGAGCCTCATTCTCATACAAGCTTATTATGTTGCTTCAGGCTCTCACATAAACAATTAACCAAGCAATAAAACCAACGTAAAATAAAGCCAATCGATTAAAGATTAATGTTCCACCACGAATATCTGAGCAGGTGGTATTGCATTCATTGTAATTACCCATTAAAGATAGCACTTAACAGTCTTTGAATACCTACGCCGTAGTCTTACCACCCATATTCACAAACGATAATTTGTTAATGCTATGAGGAATGCATCTAAGTTAATTGTGAAAAGGACAATCAAAAGTAGTCTGCTTTGTTCCGCCGCTTAAAATCATACATATATTACACAATTTTCGGTTTTTTCCGTCAAACATCATCATCTTTTTGAGATAACATAATTTATTGACATTACGTCACAATGCAGTTTCTGCGTTTGGTTGCAATTTTTTTTTCAAACATGGCCTCCGTTTAAAAAAATGTAGTATCTAATACTGAAGACCTAACACAGTGTGTTTGTGATTACGGCGGTAAATGCACCAATGGTTCGCTAAATTCCTATTCAGTAACAATGAAAGCAAGTATTCACAATTAACTAAGCCGACCTTACTTCAATGCAAATGGCCCATCAGCTTATAATCTGTTTATGGTAAAAAGATTACATTGTTCAGCAATAGCGTATCTTGTCATATAAGAAAATAGTTACCAGTGCTAGTTTCACTTGGATAACGATAAATTCGAGACAATGAATCTGTGGTATGTGATATTCAAACTATTCAGGCCGTCATTAAAGTCCGCTGTTATACGTGCTCAAAACACGGCGAAGAAAAAACATCGTGGAAAAACTAACATGCCCTAGAACCGCCCTACTTTAAAGTACCAATTCGCGGGGAAAGACGAAAAAAGGTACCATTACGACCTGTCTTGTGGAATGCTAGAATGAACTGCTTTGCGAAACGTGGGCTTGTACCAAATTAAATATATGGGTGACTATGACTATCCCCTGATTAGTATCCTCATGGGTCTGCGAACTGGGCATGGATCTGAAGGTGCCACTAGCTTGACGGCATTTGGGAGCATATTTGACATATGAATCTTCCCGTATTCAAATCAGTCACTGTTGTGTTAGCACTGGTAAAGCCTGCTGGATAAACCATAGTTTGTACGTTTAAAGTATATTAGAAGTGACACAGGGTTAAAATAGCGTATCTTTTCATCTCCAATGGATTCAACATTTAATTTATAGCAATAAAGCAGATAAATGGAGGTTGTAGACGTTCCGCATTCCTATAAATCGAGGTTGAAAGCTCCAATATTATGATAAAATACCTACTGTAGCGGGGACAGGGGCGTATCTAAGATGGAAACAAGGGCACAGGCACGTACGGTGTATACAGAAATGGCATTATTTGTAAAATAAATATTATGACCTTCATGGTGCGACGGATGACTAGCCAGCTGCAACAAAAGAATTGCGGGTTCGATTCTCTCTACGGGATAAATGCTCGCATGATCTGATAATATTTGTTTCGGATCTGAATGTTGTGGTACCTCCATGACGAAGCCAAGAATATTATGTGAATGTATTTCTTATTGATCTTTATCCCAGTTTATCTTAGAACTAGAAGAACTCATTCTAAAACCTTAAAAAACTGTTAGGTGGTTACTTGTTTTTTTTTTATTTATCCCTGTTACCACAACATTTTATAATATCTTTAGTAATATCCCACAAATTCAACCTCAGCGGGACTCTAAAACTATTCGGCTTGAATTCAACTAAATAGATCAATATTATTCTAGCGATTTCACAGAATATAATGATAATAACTTATAAGTTACTTATCAAAATACTTGTCCAAAGTTTAATGATAATAGAAAACTATGATTGTTATTCTTATTGATACACTTTAATAGTAGAACGGGGCACAGCAATTCGAACAGCAATTGAGGTAGAAATCCTACTTAAATTATAAATGTCAAAGTTTGCATGTTTAAATATTTGTTGTTTATAATTTCCGTAATATTTGGATCGATTTGGATGTTTGGAACAGGTAATTTTTATCAGGGTAACATACGGGCCTTAGACAGTAGACTTTATAATTATATTACTAATCGCAAAAGTTTTGAAACAGCGTATGACGTGAGAGTCATACCATAATGTTTTTTAAGGATCCAAATCCGCCAAATCCTTGTTCCGGCCCTGGTCAAAAGTTCCAACAGAATGATATAGCACTCTATTGAGGCTATCGATGCGATCGGTGTGCACTGCGACTCTTGTTTTCTTAATTTATTTGAAGTGTGGAAGCTATCTAGTGAAGCGGTAATTGACATTATGAACTATGATGGTTCGAGATTTGCATTTTGATAAAACGTTTGCTGATGAGGGAGTAACTTAAAATCATCATTGGCCTTATGACATAAACTGGTATCTGGATATAGACCTCTACTTTAGAATTCCATGAAAAAGTGTCGTACGCCATCAAAATCTGATTTTCTGCAACGATGCCATCTGGGGCTGTTCCACGTTACGATTTCCAGTTCGTGCCAACCGAGAACCTTCTTTTTCCCAGCGATAGCCAGTTCCTACGAGTAGATATTGTTGACGCGTTTTACTCCTTATTCACATAATAACCCATTTATCCAATGAAATAAGGTTGTACGTGAGTGAAAATTCTTAATTCTTTCGGAATTTGCCATTAAGCTCTTTAAAGCAGGGAAGTATCCGCAAAGGAATGTAAGTACGTAGGTAACCAAGCCAGACGACCCCACGCCGAATATGGGAAATAAAGAACCAGGTGGAAGCGATAACAAAGATGGTATAGCTCTTTGGAAGAGACTATCGCAAGAAAACACCGATGAAGAAAAATTTGCTATATTGAAAACTTGTAGGGAGACGTGTTTTGGATCGCAAGCAAGAAGTCATGTATGTTCAGTAACTTGTTTCCTGAATACAGGCATGCCCCTTGCATGACTTTTTAAACTATAAATTTTATAATAACGTAACTACCAAATGTTTTTCATCAATTTTTCTGACGTTTCGTAGCCGCAACCGCGTTGACAGTGGACTGACACTCGGTGGTTCGACTGCTAGTGACTGAATACTGGCATTAATTACCTGTATTTTGTTAAATGTTTTCCAGCCTGAAAGAGTGACTCGACTTCTTCTACAGAAGTATATACACTACTCGTAGAACTCGGCTTTGCTCGGGAACTGCATTTTGCACTAACAGTAGGTGCTGGCCGAGTAAGACACGTTGTCGTAATTATAGTTACTTGAGGGTGAGACTAAGGAAAACGACTATGAACTAGTTTAGCATGGCATTTTTTTAAAAACAAGGAGGTCTCTTCTAGTCGCGAATAAAATGGTCCATGTTCAAGTACCTACGTATTTAGTTTTATCTGAAGGTTGAAGGATTTTTATGCGAATGCGAGCTAGTTCTTGCAATATTTATATACGTTATTTATTTACTTGTAGACTGCCTACAAGCAATATTTTGTGTTTAATGAATAAACATGAATCTATACGCATAAGTAAAGTTTGATTTGCTTCTGTCTGATTGATCGGGATTTCTAAAGTGACCCTAATTTTTTTAAAGACAGCTGTTTTTTTCGAAAATTGGTTATTTTGAATATGAAACTTAGCAATGACCAGATGTTGCAAATGCCAATACAGGCGACAATAACCACTTTTATAACATAAAAAAGATAGATATTTTGTATGTATCTCTCGGTTATCTTTGACATTTGCTGTCATTCTTTTTGTCATCTAGCGCAATGAGTTCAAGATCTTTGACTTTGAGTCCCAAGCTTGGAAGATACGCATTATCATAAATCGTGTTATGAGGAACCACGCAATGACCAGAAAATGAGCATCTATTACCTGTGGCTCCATTATGAGTAAACTTCAATGGGGCCACGGGGTTTTAAGTCCTAAAAACTCTATCATCGTAAGCGCCTTTTTCGTCAGTTCTTTATTAACATATTTCAGGCAAGTATGCAATTCAGAGACATCGGCTGTCCAATTTCCACGGAGACAAAGTCGCGGGTACTCACTAGCTTACTAGAACATGGGTTTGCTAAAATACCTTCGGAGATACGTTTGCGTGTGGTCTTTCATTTGTGAATCGGAACGATTTTGTATTGGACCAGTTCTAAATCGAATCGAGGTATTCAATATATTGTGGTTATTTAATAGATAAGATTGAAAACGTATTTTGTCGGGACAAAATTGCTTCTATTTGCTTATGAAACTATCAAATCAAAAATAGCTTTAGGTTTATTATACTGATGTAGTTTAAATATGTTTATGTTTGAGTACCACGACGTTCTTGTAACAAATGAGGGTAATTTCTATGAAAAAAAAAAATGTTTGATTCGCTCAAAACTCTGTACAAATAAACATTAAAGTAAATAACGAAATACGTATTTTTTATTTTTTCAAAACTACCCTTTGGGGTGTGCAATTGAGTTCTAAACTTTGTATATATTGTAATCCTTGGTTCGATTCATTCAAAAGTTGATGGACATAGTTTGAAGCCTGGAGACGGTCATATGCTACGTTTCTTAACATACCACGCGGGCGAAGCCGCGGGCAACAACTAGTAATAAAATAATATTAACAATTATAATATTTAATGAAGGATCATAAAAAAAAACAAGCTGAGTTTGTTGCCTGATTCTTCTAGGCTTGGCGAGCGAGGCATCAGTTTGAATTCACTTTAACATTTTAAATTCACATAGTTTTTAAGCTGACGTTCCTATATGATAAATTTTATTTCAATGAATAAAAACATATTTTAATTTGACTTTCACTTTGATTTTCTTCAGGATTCCGCGAGTCATCGTTCCTGTACGCGCTGACAGCGGCCGGGGTTGCCCACGCCGTCGCCCGTGCATGCGCACAGGGCCGCCTACTCTCCTGCGGCTGTGACCCTCTGGGGTACAGGGCCTCCCACGATCCCCGGGGCCGAGCGCATCCCAACAAGTGGGATTGGAGCGGATGCTCACACAATCTGGCATATGGAGTCGAGTTCTCCAAACAATTCCTGGACGTGAGAGAGAAGGTCGATGATCTGCAGTCGAAGATCAACATGCACAATAATAATGCTGGGAGATCAGTAAGTACTTTTTTTTTTAATATAAATCTGAATACTTACCATGATTTGTAAGTTTGAATGTTTCGCGATATTTCGGCACTGTTGTATGTACCATGATTGCGGAGGAACTAAAAACACAGTAAGTACTTTCAATAAAATTACATTGTCCTAATCACTAAATGATATCTGTATAAACTAAGCAAAGGCAACAAATCAAGTAGTTATTCGATGAAAAAAAGTAAGAGGCGTCTAAGTCTTTACCCAAGCTCAGCATAAATTGCTTAGAAACAATATAAAAGCAATAATAACGGACACTTAAATCGTAAGTTTCTACTAACGTATTTTTCCTGCAATCATAATGGTACTATGGACCATAGAAAGCGATTTTTTGCCGATAACCTATGGATTAGATCCTACTAATATTATAAACGCGAAAGTTTGTGAGGATGGATGTTTGCTACTCTTTCACGCAAAAATTACTGAACAGATTTTGATGAAACTTTACAGTAATATAGCTGACACATCAGAATAACACATAGACTACTTTTTACCCAGGTACCACGCGGGCGAAGCATCGGGCAGAAACTAGTAATAATAAAACCATAAAAAAAAAACAGACAAAACGTTAAAAATGCTATCTGTACTGTTGCTAGTGAATTTTTATTTTTAATATTAAATGATATATATATAACATTTAAATATATATTTAGAATTGCATTTATTATACAACATTTATATAGGTCGGTTTATGCTGCTCTTCAATAGAAAACGCCCGTCTACAAAATACTTTCCAATCTATTTTTACTTTTTAAATTGAGACTAATTGAGCAACGACTTTCATTGGAAATGTGTTTTATGTCACGACTACAAATTTGTTACTTTCGAATAAGTAAAACCAGAAGCATGAGAATCTAATTTTGTAAAATATTGCTTTCCAATTTTACATACCAGCAATTTATATCCACATAGCCTTGAAATACTGAAAAAGGTGGCTCGGAGCGACCTAATACTCACAATCAAAGTTGCTATGACCAAACCTTACCGACGTCTTATAATATGTATATGTATTTTAATATATATATATATATATACATGTCGTAAATCTGTAGGTATGTATCTTGACATATTTTCCATAGATACATGTATGTTGCAGTTAATATTCTTTGATTATTATTTAACGTACACCCCCGGCACTCTCACAATCTCTTATTATCCTCTCCATCCAAAGGTTGTCTGGAAGAGATCGCTTCAAAGAGATAATTCTACCAGATAAGACCGACCATTGTTTTTTCTTTAGAATAAGATTTTATTTATTATGTTATTTTGTAAAGTATTTTCATTCATTCATTTATTCATTCATTCATTAATAATACTTATGTCATCATCTCTCTGGTGCGCAGATCCAGGGCCAGCTCCAACATCATGCTGAGTGCATTTGAGAGTAGGTTTTAACCTCAACTACTACTGTATTATTCATATGAAATATGAAATTAGTTTAAATTCAGTTGAATATAATATATGTGCAAATTCTGAAATGGCCAATGTAGGTAGGCGGAATGAATCATTTTTTTTTAGACTTATTGACATGCAAGTTTAATAGTAACGCTACGTTAAGAAGATTGTCACTAACAAAATGATACAATGATGATTGATGAATAAATAAATATATTATTATTATATAATAAGTAATAAATTATTATACTGATATACTACGTATACACATTTTTTTTGTAAATACATACATAGACAAATATTTGTAGGCGGGGCGGTAGGAATCGAACCCGCAACCTTTTGCGTCTCAGACCTTCGCCCACTGCACTGCAGAGGTCGTATATAATTTTGTACCTTATAGTCCTTGATGAAAATTATTTCTAAGAATTCAAAACTTTAACCGAACTTGAAAAGAAAATATAAATGCTGGGATAAATGCTGGACATTTTTCACATAGCATCATCTAGCCCCAAACTAAGCAGAGCATGTATTATGGGAACTACATGACTGATATACTACTTAAATACTTTTTTGTTGTTGTAAATACATACATATTATACATAGGAAAACAACCAGACCCGAGACAAATATTTGCAGATCTTACAAACATTTGTTTCGTGACAGGAATCGAAACCTTCTGCGTCTCAGAAAATGTTGAAGTTCATCGCATTGAATCATTTAATTGGGTTCAAAACGCATTATATTCATGACTTGTGAATAATTTTTTTTCGAATCACAAAACCTTAATCTCTCGACATCGCGGGCGATGTTGAAAATCGAAATTATTGCCAACACACTCACAAAAAAACCAAAGCACTCTACGCAATAAAACAAAGGTCTCAACACTGAAGTCAAAATCATACTTAATCGCAAAACAAATCAAACCCAATTGTCTTTGATATTTATTCAAGAGACAGGTTGAAAAGAACGCCTGCTTGATGGCACTTCAATTTACCTTGTTAGATGTTTGCATACCGGATGTTTGATCATACGGGGTGAATTTCAAATTGAGTCTGAACGTGTAAACGAAATGCAACGGAGACAATGATGTGGAATTAGGTCCACGCGATGCATGTTTCATCGCGTTTCATGTTTTAGCTTTCCAGCGGGTACAAAGTTTGTCTTTATTTGGATGGTTTAATGCACCGTTTCTCAAAGAGGGCGATAACGCCCCCTTGCTGGAGGCCTTCAGGGGGCGGTAGAAGACTCTAGAAGATATTGGGGGTACTAAGGCGATCTTAAGGGGAAAGCATAGGTTGTTATGTTTAAAAACTTTGAGGGGGGGCTCTAGGTTTTATTTATTCTTTTGAGAATAAATACCCACTTTGGTGGGCGATGGGAAAAATAAGTTTGAGAACCTGTGTTTTAATGTAAAGAGTTATTTATAGACTCACTGCTGCAGTTACCATCCTACTAATATTATAAACGCGAAAGTTTGTGAGGATGGATGTTTGTTACTCTTTCACGCAAAAACTACTAAACGGATTTTGATGAAACTTTACAGTAGTACAGGCTGTTGCAGCACAGCCAAAAATCGTAGCCGTCGAGAAAATAATAAAATGTACCTGAAAGCGATAAAAACCCGTAGAACTTATAATTATGTTTACTGATCGTGAAAGTTAATACATGAAATAAAACATGAAGATTTTTATATGAAATCTAATTACTTGTTAAATATGTTTTTTTTATGTTGTCGAGGCAAACAGAGATATGGCCCACCTGATGGAAAGCGGTTACCGTCACTTATAGACATTTGCTATACCTGGGGCATTGCTGATGCGTTGCTCGGCAGGACTTTTTCTTACAATATTTTTATTGTGTTGATAGTCATTTTTTAGGGTTTCGTACCTCAAAAGGAAAAAACGAAACCCTTATAGGATCACTTTGTTGTCCGTCTGTAAGTCTGTCTGTCAAGACCCTTTATCTCGGGAACGCGTGGAGGTATCGAGTTGAAATTAAAACCATATACTCAGGTCTACAGTCCCATGAATCTGTGAAAAAAATCAAACTTCTAAGTTTACGTAAAAAAAAGATACGGCCGTTATATATAGTCAGTATAGTCTGAAAACTATACATTTGTATTTGCTCGTGGTTTAGGAAACGGAATTTCGGGAAAAGCTCGAAAAAAACTGCGAGACTCGATCCCTGAACTATTTGTAATATGTACCTACAAATTTATAAGGAACCCTCGGTGGGCGAGTCCGACTCGCACTTGTTCGGTTTTTTCTTTTTAATCAGCGCTGGGTGACTAGATAAATACCACTTTCTGTTGGCGTTAACGCCTGTGGAAAGATTGCATTGTATGAAATGACATTAGCTGTGGAAATGTCATGTGACTTCTGCCAAGTTTTGCCTTGACTGATTTACGTTAGCGTGAAAGGAAAACTAAGCGTGAGGTATTTGTCTAAACCCCTGATGACACACACGTACGTGAAGTACGAAAAAAATTAGACACGTAAACACAAAAAATATATATTAAAATTAAGAAAATACTTAAATTTCAACTAAAAATGAGAATGAAAAGAAACTGAAATGAAATGGATTCATAAAGCCAAAAAAATATGTAAATAGCCCTTATATGATTTCGCAAATTCCATTAGCGTTCATTTTTGTCCCAATAACCGCTCGGGCATAAATACCGCATAAGATACAGTTTATAGCACATAAAGTGGGGTGTGATCACGGCGTGCCATATAATAACATATTTTATAGTCATGTGCGCCGTAAACGACCACCCACGCCGGTTATTGTTGCCACGCCCCCCACCGCTATCCAATTTGAGCTAAAGCTAAAGTGGGATTCTTTCCTCACGCCTCGATGCTGTAATTTGGACACCTATCCTGTAAACCACAAAGGGCCCCAATGTGTCTTGGCCTATTTTATTATGGAACACCAGATTGGACATTTAATTGATCGCTTTTTTATGGTAGGTAACGTCAAAATAAAGGTTAATTACGTGTCACAGACATCGTTTGGGTTAGTATTACTATGATGTGGTATAATTTTCTTTAGTGTTTTGATGAGATTGATATTTGATATTTACATAAATTAGAATAGGTATACATTCACATGTTTCAGTTCGGTTCTGTTATAAAATCAGGGTTCACCGTTTCATATTCTTTGGCAAATTAATTCATAAATCAAATGTTTGCCTGTCAAAAAAAAACTGAAAATATTTTTTTTTGCCATAAGTCACAAGTTTAACCTTACGTAACACCATAGCAGTTACAGCTAGCTCACTACATTTTTACTAACTTAAAAAGCATACCAACAGTTGCGCTTCCAATGAAATCGTAATAACTTGCCCACTGACACCTAAAAACGTCCAAAGCGGTTATTAGTTACCGTCCACTAACTGATCTAAGCCACTGATGTAGTGTATAAGGAGGCAAGCTAGGGCACTACATAATAAGTACCCACTCAACATTTTAAAATTCTTGGTCCTCAATAATTTAAGCAATCTTTACCGTAAAGCGCAGGGGACGATCTTTTTAAGAAATGGTTTGTAATCTGCGTATTTTTATTGTATTGATGTTTCGTAAAAATTGCATACCTATGTACCTAAAACGGCTGCCATTTTTATTTTATACACCTTTGTTTGTCCTAATCTAGCAATATCTTCGTCCCGGTCAAAGTGACGCGGTGCCGATCAGAGTAAAATGGTTACCGTAACCGTATAGGTACAATTAAGTCACTGCTAATGCCAGGAAGATATTATCTGCCTTACACTAGCTGTTATTCTCTGCCTTACTGCCTCCGGTGCATGAATTCCTTCTTAATATAATTGAATATAAACCAGAGAGATTTCCTGCGGGCTCCGTGGCGTAGTGACACAGCTATCTCTCTTTCGAGCTGTGCCTAACACTACCGAGTAACCGACAGCAAAGCCAAAATACCAGACAAGGATTACTCCTAATAATTTAATAGGCCTCTTCGTCTAATAATAAACATGTCAAAGTGATGTTAAATACAACTTGACCAAGTTATTTTACTATCAAATTAATGATCGGCAATCAAAACTGGGCTTTATTTCAACGGCTTATCAGATAGGTCGGTCTTTAAGAGTGACTAATATTGGTTTGTAAATGATATTATATTAGTATTAACTAAATCTGGCATTAAAGCGGCATACCACGGATCTATGTTACTTATTAAAGGGATTTACGATTGATACAATTTACGTCCACACAAGGGTTTTTATAATACAAACACGACGTTCTACATGATATTTAATTTGTTATACGTTTATAGTTCTTAATTAGGGGCGTTTAATTTATATTGGACCACGAGCCGCGTCAATGACATTTACGGCGGTATAATAAGGTCATCGAAAGGTTTTTCAAATTATTTAGCTTCAGTTTTAAGCCATTAAATTAAGCAAGACTTATAAGAGTAATAAAAGTTATTTTTAATATGAAACATAGTTACGAGATAAAAGTGTGAAGATGTCTTAATTTTACAGAATTGGATAACTTAAAAAAAATACGTATTCCTACTCAACCTACACTGATTTAAGCAACTTTGTTTTCATGTAATTTTTGTATGGATTTTCCTACTCGAAAAATGTATGTGCGCCATGTACACGTGCTCAAGAGGTTGGAAATCAGCACTCTCTAGAACCAAAAACTCAAAGGCATGTGCCGACACTTAGTGTTCCAATAAGCGGCGATGGGCTCGCGACCTGTCACGTAGAAAAATAACTACTAGCAAAACGGGGGTATGTGGCAAATATAATATTTAGACGTGTCTACCTCCCACTTGGTATCCTTAAAGATCTACACACTGATTATGTCTATCTGAGGATGTCCATCATAGGGAATCAATTGTCCATCATGGGGAATCAATACCAAAAAAATACAAAATAATTCTTTCTAAAAATACTTACTAAAAACTGTTTACAATATTACAATGGATCCCGTACTAGCATAAAAATACAATCAATGAATGAAAATACTTAAATGTAACCACCTTAAACTAATAACATAATAAACAAAATCTTATTCTTAAGAAATGAGCAGTACAATGGGCGGTCTTATCGCTTAGAAGCGATCTCTTCCGGACAACCTTTGGATGGAGAGGATAATAAGAGATTGTGAGAGTGACAGGGGTGTACATAAAATAATAATATACTATAGCTATCGGCGTATCAAGAAGGCCTCTGATCCGCAGATATATACAAAAAAGGCACGTTACGGTAAGGTAGATAAAAGTGTTTTTTTAACATTTAATGTAGTAGGTAGTTTTCATAGCTAGGTAATTAATTTAATAATTATAAATGGATAGTTTTTTAACTACCTCTTGCAATAAGCTTTTTATAATTACGACGACAAACAAAACTTTATATTTCTTATAAAATTCTAATCAGTTGTCAAGTTTTATTTACAGTAGCTAAGCGAATTGCAAAGTAACGATTTGACATAATTTTGAATAATTTTATTAGACGTTTTTACGACTCTCTCTATGTGGTCCGGAATCATTTGAATCGTAGTTAATAATCGGTTACAATGTAGTATTTAATATCTCCGTTGATGAATAACTTAATTTAGACTGTGTTTTTTTATCCGTATCTACTATTTTTTAGCGCAGCGATGGGCTTGCAAACTGTCACGTGGAATGTTATCTACTAGAAAATAGAGGATATGTGGCAATTGCAATGTGTGTACGTGCCTTAAATCACAACCTACTTGGTATTTTAAAAGCTATTGCACAGTCACCATTTATCCTTATCTCAAAGCCGATGAGTTGCTATCTTATAGATTATTTATGTAGGTATATGTATTCACGGCAAGCTGAAGATAGGGCGCTATGGCGCTCATTAGGGGAGGCCTATGTCCAGCAGTGGACTAATATAGGCTGATGATAATGATGATGATTAATGTATTCATGTATGTATGTATAAGTGTATGTGTTTAATCTAATTATTCATCACTGTGTATGTTTTTTTGTTTATACACCATCGTCCTGTATCGTTCACGTAAATTCCTGCCCATCCAATGGTTGTCTGGAAGAGATCGCTATAAGCAATAAGACCGCCCATTGTACTCCCGCGATTAGCTTGTAATTTGCTGTTTGAATTTGTAAGCAACATATTATGTGGTGTACAGTAAAGAGTTATCTATCTATCTATTTTCAAAGATCTACGCACTGTGTCTGTCCATTATGGCGAGTACAATCATAAGCGTGTTTGTTTGACCCTATTAGTTTTTTTTATACGATTTTGATAAAACATGCATTCTTTGATGGATGTCAAACAACAAAAGTGCAATTTTAACAAGTATTTTTTTGGATAGTAAAAAAAAACACAAATGTTCTCCGTCATCTATTGTAGCGCCGCCTAGTGACTGTGGTTATAAAACATATCTAAGAAACATCCTAAAAATTATACAAATCGATTGATGGATAAATAAAATTTCGAGGATAAATAAAAAAAATATACAAACAAAACAACCTGTAACAGAGTAGTAATAGACGAACATAGAAACAACCTGTTACGACAAACGTATAAACGGACTCATTACGTCGTTGTTAAAAATAAAACTAACTATATTAAGTCAAATTATACAGTCAAGATAGTTAATGTATACTACTTTTAAGACTACTGTTTGTAATCTTTTAAAAAACCTACCATTGTAATAACAGTTTACAATAAAGACGGATCTGATTCTGATATTAATCGCAAAAAAAATGGATGCTACGCCAATCTCAATTGAACATTTTTAATCTATAACCCATCAAGTGATGAGCACATCAAGCCCGGTGGTCCGACCCCACGCTTGACCATTGTTCCTCACTCCTGGCCCATCTTTAGGTACATAATTAACAGCCTCCCAGTGAGATCTCTGTTGGACACGCTCGGTAATAGCCGCCGCGATGATATTTTTATTAATGTCAAAATAAAGGCCACCTCGGTCACACTGTAGCAAACGCACCCCCTTTATACAAAAGCGTTCAAAATGGCCCACACATTATTTTATCTGGGTGAACAAATTCCAATGAAAATATATTTAAAGAGTCCTTAATAGGTGTTAAAAGAGAACATGAACCTTATAAAAGTGCAAAAAATTAAGCAATATAACAACATGCTTTAAACGAAAAAGGATCCTAAAAATATTACCGACAAGGTCATTTTGGAGAATTGGAAGATAATTTCATCAAAAATTTCATGAATTTATTTTCTCAAAAGAAAAAAATAATAGTTCATTAAATCATTTTATTAAAATTATAATGCACAAACGGTTTTCAACATCAAAATAAACAGCGAAGACTAAAATCGTTTACCAAAAGCTGCCGCTTATAGAAGCACTACTTAAAGAATTTTGAACCAATTTTTACAAACAACACAATACTCCGACATAAAGTAAAGAAATACAAACAATGAGTTTCAAAGCTATTCAAATTACTGATAAAATGAGACACATTTGTCTTATAAACAAACTACATCTTTGTTCCAAATTTCAGCTTTCTTTACTTAGTAGTTTTGGCTGTGCATTGATAGATCAGTCAGTCAGTCAGGACAAATGATTTTATAAGTTTACATAAATCGATAACAAAAATAAATGTCACACACTCAGAAAACCGTTAATTGAGTAACCTATAGGCTTGAGAGATAAATTTGGTTGATGATCAAGTCGTACTATAACGACTTGATCATCAACCAAACAGAACTAAAATGATCATTCCCATTACAACACGGTGTAAAAGCCATCCAAGATATGATGTGGGATCATAAAAGCTCGGTCCGACCCACACAAGAAATTAGGTACCACATTAGAGTGGCGAGGTGATAATTATATTACAAAAAAATCTATCAGATGAGTTAATATTTTGTTGTCTCGATGACTCTCCGATATCGATTTAAATATTATGGTTCTGCGGCTATAATTTCTTTTGTATTCGTAGATTAGCGATTGCCCGAGACTTTGATCGAGGACATATAAACTTTATTCATATATAAAAACGGGAACTTTCATTCGTTTAAAAATATCATTACGACTATACCGCGTACTTTACTATTCTCTTGCTGACTGATGCTATGATAATATCGTAAAAAAATAATAAACTACGATAATTTCAATTCTATGACTTTCATTTGTTTTTACAAAATGAATGATCTAGGTTTGTTTATTCGGGGTTTGAAGTGTTAATCCACCTTATGGGAAATTTAGATTAGACTGGTACTGGACTTTGTAGCTGAGTAGTTACAGCATTTGCGTATCAAGCGGGAAGTCGTGGTTCGATACTTGCCAGGGTTACCGCTTTTGTAAATTCATGATAGTTCTTGGAACAAACTTTATTAGGAAATAAAAAATAAAAAATTGCACGCACAGGCAATTTTTTTTGTCTGTTAAACGTTACAGAGAAAAAAGTTGGAGGTACGATACCTGCATTAAATTAAATTGGAGTCATACAAACACTCAAATTTTATGAAATGTGGAGATGTAGATTGCGTCAGAAAAACGAGAACTGTTTTATGGATGCGAATGAACTGTCTATTGTTGCTTTATTGATTTGTAAAAGTAAGCGTGAGATTAGTATCGTGAGAACAAAGTTTTAAAGTCCATCCAATTTTTACACTATAATTTTCGACAAAATTAAACTATTTTTATGAACTCTACTGTTCATTCTCCTTTTATAAACAAACATTTTTACTGTATGAAAAAATACAGTCTACTCTCAGCCAGTCCGTTAATTTGTGGAGTATAAACATGATGATTAAGTAATTCCAGCTTATCACACCTTTTAGGACTAAGTACACTAATTGAACCTCTCTTATTTCATTTTAAATTCCATTCCTGTTTGAGCACCGCAACTTCCCTACGTTTGATCCGCCCTTCTGAACAGTTTCTGTTACGTTCCAGTTATGTGCAATCGTGGGCCTCTAGGGCATAATAATTATGGCCTGCTTCATACTCCCAGACACTAATGACATCATATTTAGTCTACAGACGTTATAAACACGTCCGCCATTATAAATAAAGTCTTCGACACTTGAATTATAATTTAGATTGATGACACTGTTTATATCGCGATGATTGCAATTTATTATGAAGGTGATTTATCATTGAATGCACCATGTCACTGCTGTCAAGTTAGACAAGTTAATTTTTAAATTTTTGGTAACTGGCGAAGTTAATTTCCATCGTCTATTAAATCGTCACCTAGTTGTAATAAAACTTTAAATAAACTACAAAAATCTATACTACAATCCAATAACCCGCTTTGGGTATGGTAACAAAATAAACAAACAAATAATCTCTTACGGCAAACGCATATTTACTAGCGTTACCTTACGTTACCGGTAAAATAAGGGACTTTTCATCTAGCATCCAAACGAATTAATGCTCGACTATAGAGACGACCTTGGGTATGAAACTTTTAAATCTAGGCTAAAAAGCTCGTTTCAAACTGCGTCATAAAGCTTTGTGTTGTATCCCAAAAAGCAGTCAAGAAATGAACGATCACTTTATGGAAGCTAACAAAACGAAAAGGTAATAAATTGCTCAATTAAAAGAAATGGGCACAGATGGTGTTTAAAATCGGCAGCGGTCAGGCCTCATGACTCCACCAACTTCTATTCTTACGTAATAATTATGAAACGCTTCGACAAAAAAATTACTCAATACATGATACGCTGATTGTTTTTCATGGGTGGTATCTAATAGCTATCACGGAATTCAAAATCGAAGGCTTTGTGTTACTAGCGCCACCATTAAGGCCTATTCAAGCCGCGGTGGCGTGGCATGGCCGCTTCGGGGCCCGTATTAGCCGGCCGTATTTCACGAACCCACCATCGAGGTGAGAACATAATAAGCGGTTCGGGCCATTTTTAATATTCCGGCTTCATTACGGCGTATTACAAACGTCTTGGGTGGCGAATTCTATCGCGAACGCTCTTAATGCTACGTTATTAAGGCCCGTCCGACACTGGGGGCGGGCCGAGACACCGATTTATTTGAATTTTTGCCCCGACTCAATTTGGGAAATTGTTCCGCCGGCGGCGTTGGCGAAATTAAGACGTCAACGTGATTGCGCCAGCGCAAGGCGTTTAATTATGTAAATGTTATGAGCTAGCTGGTGGGTGGCGTAATGGAGTAATTGCAAGGATGTGGTCACGTATGGAGACAATTGGATTTATGTTTTGTAAAGGATTGGGACACGTCTCATCTGTGTCTCGGCTTGGGATAATGATAAGTGTCGGTTATACGAGTTTTGCAGCAGATAAGGTACTTTTTTGTGGGATATACTGGGTACTTGATGCATCACTAGTATCCTAATATTGATCAATTCAACATGGAGTCTGATTGAGTCACTAGTGATGTATTTTGTGTTCACTCTTTATAAATTCAAAAAGCTTAATTGTAATGCTGTAAATTTTCCATCTTCTCAGATATTATCATCCCACATGGAGGTGCGCTGCAAATGCCACGGAATGTCTGGCAGCTGTCAACTCAGGACCTGCTGGAGAGCGACCCCAGACTTTAGGATTGTTGCTTCCACAATAAAGAGGCAGTATCGAAAGGTAAGAAATCTGTTTATACCAAGCATTACTACATGAGACGTGGTTTAATTATGAGGAAGGTTGCGTTATGAATTAAAAATACGTAAGGTAGGCATTTATAAATAAATGGTCTCGATGAATAACTAGAACATTAGAACAAAAATCCGTTGCCATTAATCTAAATACTGGTTACCTACTGAATTACATACAAAAAAACTCGTTAGTATTTTTTAGATTCGAAGGATGGACTTAAACCGGGTATTAGAAGACTCGATCAAAATAGTTTCACCAATCGTGTTATAAAGATTTTTAACAGTTAATTAACTAAACATTGTTTTGTGTAGTTTCGAATCCACGGTGAAAATCAAAACTATGAATAAAAATATTTCGAAGTAAAGCCCTTGCATCAAAACTATCCATATATACACTTAAACGTGATAAATGACAATAATTTGACATAAAACATGAACATTTTAATTGGTAACATTTCCGAAGGCTCATGGAAATACTGACTTACTGAACATAACCCTCGATACCCTCTTAGTCTTGGTGCATTCATCACGGTATGATTATCTTCCTTCAGGCGCTAATGGTGGCTCAAGAGGAGATGAACAGCGGGGTCAACGTTCTCCGAGGTCGTCCCCGAGGCAGAAGGCGGAGCAAGCCTCGGCCAGCTCCAAAGAATAGTCTTCTGTTCTTTGAGAAGTAAGATTAATTTTAATATATCATGAATCATTCATTTATTTGATTACAAAAACCACTAGGACACGTCTCATTTACCTACACCGATTCCGCGACCAGCACCAGAAAATCGGTAAAATACTGGGTTTGCATTTTTGTGAATGTACACTTTCAATTATCAGCCTTAGTTTTGTTTAAGCAACTTATATATACTTTCATACCGTCCAATTTTCTTTATTTTTTTCATACTAGTAAGATTAGGTTTCTTAATTTTTGTGCCTTGTCCGTGAGTCAATCGAGGTCCGCGCTGAAAATCAGCACGAATGAAAAAGGGTACGTGCTGCTGAGCCCGTACCCTTTTTTGAAGATTAAATTTTAACATACTTATGTAATAAGATGTGTGTAGTTCTGTTCAAAATATTTTTTTCTAATCTATTGAGATACTAACCAAGAAAATAATTAAAAAGCATTTTTGAACAGGCAACTGAAATAATCAGGGCTGACTGCGAATAGTTTTTTAATTTCAGCTGTACTGAAGCACTTGTTCCACTGTGGAGCAAAGGCCTCCCAACCATCTTTTCAGTCCTCACTATTTAACGTCTATAGGTATTAACTATTTAACGCGCGTCAAGCTTGTCTCCAAACCAATAAATCAATTGCTCACTCTGATCTCTCCACCAGGTCGCCAAGTTTCTGCGAAGTCGACACTCGCATGGACTCCGCCGGTACCTCGGGCCGCGTCTGCCGGATCGGACGTACTTCCCGGACCGGATCCTGTGACCTGCTCTGCTGCGGTCGAGGGCACGCGCTCATTCGAAGGTCCAGTCTAAAGCCGTGCAACTGTACGTTCCACTGGTGCTGCAGAGTAGACTGTCAGCGGTGCCGTGATGATAAATGGGTGGCTATTTGTAAGTAGCATGTTTCATGTTATGGAAACAGAAACATACAACCTCAGTAGGGCGGAGGGCCGAAATGCAAATGCAAAAGCTGGATTCCTGTTGCGGGATAAATGTTTGCATGATCTGCAAATATTTTTCCCGGGCCTGGGTGTAGGAATACGTAGCCTACATCCATCTTGGGACCATAAAGCGTCTACCGATACCTCATTCATCAGTATACATCTAGACATTTGGGCGCTAGGAGGTTATTATTCCAGGCACAAACACATTCATAGATACGCCCCTCTAATAGGGGTAATTATATTAATAATTAATAATTACAATTAGGAATTGCTAAGTCTATCAAAATAAGTGCCAATGTCTCGTTCTCATTGCCATTCCTAAAACTAAATTCCTAAAACTTCGAAAGTTGAGGTCATTCGTCCCCTATTCAGTTTTAGAAGTGTTGGACATCGCTAAACCTGTCAAAACGAATCGTTTCGCATTGCCATTTGGTTAGTGTTATAACAATGGTGATTCCCTTAGTTTAGGTTGATTAATGGCGAATGATTGATATTTGATCAATCATTTTCATAACTACATTCATATTTCCGTCAAAATTACATCCACCAAGAGGAATTTTTAATACCCTACATATTTTATTTCGGCAGGTGTAAAATGAAAATTTTCGAGATCAACGTAAGATCTTATAATGAAATTAATCAGTATTAATTTGATTTTTAGATACATTATTTGATGAACTGTAAGGATTTTTAAATGATTATACTCTTTCTAAATATTTTTACATTCCATTGAACGTGTAAATAGTATTTTGTAAGATTTTTTTAACAACAATTTTTTTTACTCTAGATTTAAATGAATAAGTATGAGTACAGTAACATTCCCAATGAAGTGATAATTTTAAGTAATTAGGTAATTTATTGTTTATTATTTTTATTTATTGTAATTATTGTAACAAGTGTAACGATGTAGTTAGTTATTCCAAAAACTTAAATGAACATTCTTTGACAAAACTTTTTTTTTATTTAATTTAATTTAAGAAGAGAGTACCCAATATAAGTAAGTACCTACCTTACTTACTTTTATTATATCTTTACAACAATTGACAAAATCTAACCAATTAGTAAGTTAAGTACCATTCCGACAAGCTATTGAAACGGAAGGTATCATACCATCCGTTTCAATAGCTTGTCGGAAATTATGATAATTTCCGACAAGCTATTGAAACGTAGCCCCAAAACTCTGCATTGAGTAGCTCCCGATGCTAAAATCCCTACAAATGAAAAATTTTACGACACAAAAAGAAATAAACTAGCAAATAATCTTTGTAAGCAGCTTATTCACATAAAAAAAACAAACAGTTTTTTTTTCAAGAAAAGATCACCCAAGTGGGTAATTTCAGAGGCGAGGTATAAATAGCTCAAGTATAGATAGCACTTTTTTTAAGTATAGCAATTATTATGTTGTTTCCAACTAATTTGACTGTTCTGTTCGAGGACTCTTAGCAAAGCTTTGACGCGTTGTGAGAGGTAATCAATATTTAAAAAAAAACTATTTGTGTAGCTCAATTTGAATCGCAGAGATCCCACGCGTCAACATACAGTATGTTACTTAGTAAGAGCGAGGATTAAATGATTTGATTCTACAAAGGTTTATTTATGTGCAAAGTATTTAATATCAGTGTACTTTTAGCAACTTAAATTAATTTTTGGCAAGTAACATCTCAAAATACAGAAATAATTTTAAGCATAGATACTTTATAATCCTTTGTTAGCCTTTTCAAAAATTCATAAAAAAAATTATGCTTATTGGTTTTCAGAAACAAGGTGAAAATATAAAAATTAAATCTTTAAATGTTTCAGAATGCCAGTTCATAATGGTATAAAGTATTTTTTTACTTTTACTGTGACTGGAAATCATCTTTTAAAAAAACTATCAAATTTGAGTTATTGAATATCTACTACTTAGTGAGGAGACAATAGTTAAAATCATGTTTATGGAATCTCTATTAACTAGTACTGAAGTAGGTACCTATCTAAAATCTACATGTCACCGAACAGAAGAAACGTCTAACTGTTTATCTAGACATCAATGAGATAAGTTGAAATAATTTGACAGCTTTACGGTACCCTCGAAGAACCAACGAAGGAATAACACACTAGTATTTCTTCTACAACCAACAGAATGGCGTCTGCGATGAATGGAACTCTTTGTATTGATGTTTAAGAATTCAAGTACCTACACTTGATCGAATAGGCGTGACTAATGTATTTTGGAGATCATGAGACGGATCACATATCTTAGAGATTGGCGATGCGAATCTTTTCAAAACATTGAAATGGATTCGGTACCGTTTTTCATTGATGTAACTTCCTACTTACCAGTGACGGATGGGCTTATTTTGAATGAAACAGAACCTTGTTTTGTTACCTTTGATTCAATAAAAAAAACTTTGAATGTTAAGAAAGTTGGTAAGTATAGTTAGTTAAATAAATTATTCGAAGTTGTTCCAGCTAAAACCAGATTGACTTGAAACAGAAGACGCATATGTAAGATAAACAGTATTCATGTTCAAGATACCTCATTATAGCCTTTACCCTCTACACCAGAACAACAATATAACAATATTTTAAAATTATAACAAAAAAACAACAATGTACAAAACGCTGTCGATGGAAATAAGGAAATACATAATGCAAGTAAACAGATTAGGAGAAAAATCTATATTAAACCAGAATACAAGCAAGTATGCCAAAACTTCTACCGAAACTAGAGACGCTAATCCAATTAATAACAAATCAAATTACATTTCAATTAAAAATATAAGGCGTCCCCAATTGATAGTATAGAGGCGTCCGAAGGTCACATGGTACTATTACCTAATGGTATTACGTGGGATTAGTATTGTGCTCTTAATACGAGAAGCCCCAGCACTTGAGAGTGCTCGGACTGTCGGTGGCATTTACCCTGGGGGAAAGTGTGGAGTGTGGACGTACGAGGGTGAGTGATATTTAGTTTTTTGTTTATAGCTTTTGTAAACAAACAAACACATTTTAGAACATAGAATTGTATACCGTTTATGAGCGGTAACAGAGGTCTAGGAATATTCTAATAAAACCTCTATCAAGACTCATATGGTGAATAGTAGCAAGCAACAAAAATACAAATAATTTCAATAAATACAAATAAGTTTCCATAGGTAAATTAGAATATATCATCCATTATTGATAAACACTATAAACAAAATTAAAGGGAACATAGTGAAAACAGAACAGTGATTGATGTCATTTTAGCAACTTCTGTGTGTCTAAGTAATTTAATAGAAGCCAATAGTAACCTTGTAAAATTAGTTATTACTGAGACTCCAGTTAATTAGCTATATCATGAACGAAACTGCTATGTCATAAACCTTGAAACAACACTGAACTCATAAATATCAGGGCAAAACTTAGCGCCTGTCCTCAAGAAACTTGTAACCATTTTTAAGTCAACAGAAGAAAAGTAATGAATGATCCGAACAAGTATAGTAACAAGCATTTTCATTAAAGCAGCTTGAGCATTAACATTGGCCAAAGTTGACAATAATAAAGGTTGTAACTTATCCAGCAGGATTGTTCTGTCAATTATATGTTCTGGCGAGCCTGGCAAGCATGAAGGACGGCCTGAACGTAGCCTCCTTACCGAGTCCGGTGGAGCGCTACAAACTAGGCACCAAACTCGGCTCGGGTATATTCGGAGCAGTTTACAAAGCCACTGACTCCCAGGCAGCGGGCAAATCAGTCGCCATAAAAGTACAAACCTACAACGATGAAAATGAAATCCACATACAGGAGGAATACAAAATCCTTAGGGATTTCACTAAACATCCCAATCTTATTGACTTCTATGGAGTTTTTTGCGAGAAATTCGAAAGAACAAGCGATATCTGGTTCATTCTCGAGGTGAGTTTTTGTCTTAACTGCCATTTGATTTGATTTATATCGCATTTTGAAACAGATACCGTATTGGATTTTTTGCTTTCAGTTGTGCGAATGTGGGTCTGTCATCGACGTTGTCAGAAAACTAAACGCGGTCGACAGAAAAATGTCTGAGGAACACATAGCTTACATCCTCAAATATACGATCAAGGTAAGCCCATATTCGACTGACTATAAACATGTCCCTCGTCACATTCAAGTTGAGATGGCTGTTTATAAAACAAAGGACCTGGCAGTCCACCTTTCAACGGCTGAATCAATTGGTAGGTACTTTGAATGCAAACTCAATTGTTCTCGGATATGTGTCCCGGCGATTTCTGTTCGCGTGACGTCGAATAAAATATTGCCCGGCGAATGTCCACGTACGTTAAAATACAATCTAGGGCCATTACTTAAAATGCACGCCGCTTTATTTGATGTGATTCGCGACGGAGCGTTCGAACTTGTCGATGCGAATGTCGGAGCGCGCCCGACAGCACCGTGATGGCCCCCCATCGCGGCGCATCGCTCAATTATCGTAAATAATGCTCGCGCACACAAGATATACGAACCTCTGACGCGGTAGTCAATGATCTCTCTAACTCCGGGACCTCAGGCAAAACCCTCCTTTATGACCTTCGTGTAGGGTTCAACGCAATAAATTTCAATCGACATCTTAAGCTCCAAAGGCATCGGTGGGGCTTAAATGCGTATTATCTTTATGCAAGCCACTTGGTTCACAATACCAGTGCTCAGTCTTTTTCGTTCGGTCGATCTTCCATGCATATCTATCGATGTTGTATCGTGATGTACGACTGAACTAGTGATGTGGACACTGAAAAATAATCTTAATGCGAATAGGCACTTTTATGTCATTATGGTCCCAGAATATTTACACAAAAAGGGTATATCGTAAAGATACCTAGGCTAAGTAAATGGTGGTTTTATAGAGAAATTTGCATAGCAGATAAGATAGGTAGGTGCCTAAGTTGTCTTTAAAATACTTTAAGGCATGCTAAGTCAACACATCGCAAAGTCGCTGGTAACATAAAACATTGTAGATTCAATCGTAAAGTAAAGAAAACTTGCAGGGTGCACATCACTATCAGTAACAGCTAAACGACCATAATGAACGCATTAAACACACTGATATATCAGACAGCAGAGTGCGCGGACAAGCCGCCTGCGCCTGCGACAGCATCGTGCCCGATACGTATGCAAATAGACCCCAATGAATCTTATGGGCGTCGACCATTTGACTGACAGTGACGTTACTATCGCCAGCTTTAACAAGATGCGCCATAAGGGGCGGTCATTCCATCACTCTCTGTCAAACTCGCGTGTTGCCTCCTCCGATTGGTCCGATAAATCTCATATGCATTTCCAGGCCCTCGTTTACTTGCACGAGAACAAAGTGATGCATCGCAATATAAGATGCAGCAACATTTTGGTCACTAAGGACGGGGAGATCAAATTATCTGATTTCGGCCTGTCCTGCAAGTTGAATGGGACTTTGGACAGGAGCAAGACGAATATCGGATCGCCGAGTTGGATAGCTCCGGAAGTCGTGACGTGTGGAGATGAAGGGTACGGGAACAGAGCAGATGTCTGGGCTCTGGGGATCACGACTATTGAGATGGTAGATGGGAAGGCACCGTTTCAAGACATGCATCCGACAGCAGCTCTATTTCAAATTGTACGGAATCCGCCTCCGAGTGTAGCGAAACCTGCCATGTCGTCTAACGACATCAATGACTTCATTTCTGAGTAAGTTACTGTATGCCACAGCCTTCGTCGATTGTGAAATCTGTAAAGCGATGTGGTTGCTTCTACAGGGTGTCCCAGAATATGTATATATTACATATGGTTTCTAATGTCACACATCTTGTTCGTTTAAAAATATAAGTGTTGGCACTTAGTGTTTACTAAATACAGCTGATAAAAAGGTGTTTCAAACGATTTTACTATATTTTCGAGTGTATTATTTTATACATGTTATGAGACACTCTGTATAATATTACCGTATTACAGATGCCTTGAAAAGAATCCAGAACATCGGCCATTTTCTGCGGAATTAGAAGAGCATCCTTTTTTACAATCGGTTCCCGAAAATGATTTTCACGTAAGAATACTCAACGAAGAATCACTAATCACTTAACCGTGAACAAAGTTAATCAAAAAGGTGTTTTGGGTTTCAGCTGTCAACAGAGCTGAAAATGTTAGCCTTTGAAGTTAAAGATTTAGAAGCGCCAAGCAAAACACCAGAGAGAATTATAAAAAACGGACTGTTAACGACGGAAGGTTGTCTCGAAGCTGAGACAATGCAAGTTGAAGATCTAGCCGCTTTGGAAGAACTGACAGAAGAGAAGATATTGAGTGAACTGCAGACCAAGTTAGCAAAAGGCTCTTTTACCTCATTTGTTGGGGATGTTTTACTGATATTAAACCCTAATACAAATAATGATATTTATAGCGAAACTGTAAGTAATATCTACGAAGATTCTAATCCTGGGTAGTATTTTTCACTTTGTTTTTATGCAACACCTTTTTATTCTAGCACCACAAAAAATATGAATGTAAATCAAGATCCAATAATGAGCCCCACATTTTTGCCGTAGCTGATAGTGGCTACCAAGACGCTCTTCATCACAGCGAACCCCAATACATAGTATTCTCTGGAGAAAGCAAATCTGGCAAGACTACGAATATGATGCACGCACTGTCACATCTGACTTATCTTGGGGCAATGAAAAATAATACTGCTGAAAGGATTCAGAAAGCTACAAAGGTTATTCAAGCAGCAATCACTGCTGGAACACCTTGTAATGCTCATTCGACAAGGGCAATATTCCAGATACAAGTGACTTATGGGAGCTCTGGTAAACTCAGTGGTGCTATTTTTTGGCTTTACCAACATGAAAAGTGGCGTGTGGCTTCGACGGACATGTAAGAATAGATTGATGTGAAGCTCACAGATACTACTTATTACTAAATAAATAGTCCAGCTAGTGAAGATGTAAGATCACTATTCAAAATTTTGAATGTAGGTATTAAAATTTTGTTCTAGGTCTCAAGCCAACTTCGATCTTCTATACTATTTTTACGACGCAATGGATTTTGAAAACCGTCTGGAAGAACTTTCTCTGGAAAAAAACAGGAAGCACAGATATCTGAGGATACAAGATGAAAATACAAAAGAGCCAAAAGGAGTGCGCGAAAAAGCCGAACATAATGTAGAAAACTACAAAGAGTTTATAGAAAATCTTAAAGTTGTGGATTGGGAAGTGGAAGATATAGCTTTCTTTGAAACTGTTTTAGCGGCTATACTAGTACTTGGAAACGTTCGATTCAAAGAAGGTAAAAATGGATCCGCTGAAATTGAAAATCCAGAAGAAGCGAAAAAAGTAGCCAAGCTACTATCTTTAGATGAGGCCAAATTTCTTTGGGCTTTACTAAACTACTGCTTGATAGAGAGTGGAACTGCTGTAAAAAGAAAACATTCTACCGACGAAGCAAGAGATGCAAGGGATACTTTAGCAAGCGCTCTTTACAAAAGGCTTATTGATTGGATGGTGAACATAATTAACTCAAAATTATCATTCATGAGATCTGTTTTGTAAGTAATTAAATAAAAGAGTTTGTTGAAATGAAGTGTCAGAGTTTTCGTTAATAACCGCTTACATTTTATGTTACAGTGGCGATAAATTCTCAGTAAGTTTACTTGACATGTTTGGCTTCGAATGTTTCCATAGGAATCGATTAGAACAGCTGATCGTTAATACGACCAATGAACAAATACAATTCTTATACAACCAAAGAATATTCGCTTGGGAAATGCAAGAGACAGCAGAAGAAGATGTCCCTGTGGTGTCTTTGCAATTTTATGATAACAAAAACTCCGTGGATCAACTAATGGGAAGACCACTTGGTTTATTCTATATCTTGGATGAGGCAAGTCGCACTGGGAGTGGACAGGAATTTATCATGAGTAAGTATAGTGTCATATATCTGAATGGACTAAAACATGCCACAAAATACAACCATTAATTGGTTTCAGGCACAATAAGGACAACATGTAAAGGCCCATACATAAAACTGTCTGGAAGCCACGAGTTCAGTGTGGCACACTACACAGGGAAAGTGAACTATGACGCCAGAGAAATGTCTGAAAAAAACAAGGACTTTCTGCCCCCAGAAATGATAGAGACTATGAGAGCGTCTATAAACATTACAGTGCAACAGTTGTTCAGAAATAAATTGACAAAGACTGGTAATTTGACCGTTTCCCCAAGTCAACCGAAAGTTGTAGTAGCAAAATCAAAACCAGAGAAAGAAGAAGCAAATATGAAAGCCAGAGTAAGTTTTCAAAATAATATCCTTATAAAGTTTTTGTGGTGGCTAAGGAACCATCTAAAATTTTTGTGGTTTTAGAAATACAACACGGAGTCAAAAGGTCAATTTTCCCAAGTACATAGAATGAGGACAGCAGCAGCAACATACAGAGCCACAAGTCTTGAAATTCTTAAGCAATTATCATCAGGCAGTGGTGGAACCCACTACGTAAGATGCATTAGGCCAGACTTGAGTGACAACCCCAGAGGGTTTCAAAGAGAAATCGTCAGGCAGCAACTAAGGGCCTTGGCAATATTGGACACAGCCAAAGCTCGACAAAATGGATACTCTTGTCGCATTCCTTTTGCTGAATTTATTCGAAGGTAAGGCTACTTTTGTAAATAGACAACACTGTAGAAAATGGTTAATATTGAGATACTATCCTGACTTTTCAGGTACCGCTTCTTGGCCTTCGATTTTGACGAAACCGTGGAAGTAACAAAAGAAAATTGCCGACTGTTGATGATAAGGCTCAAAATGGAGGGCTGGATTTTGGGAAAAACTAAAGTGTTTCTGAAATATTATAATGAAGAGTTTCTTTCAAGGTATCCTATAATTATGTCAAATTTTAAAGATTTCCGTAAAAATAAAACAAGTATTAAAATGTGTTTTTGAGACAGGCTGTACGAGACACAAGTAAAAAAGATAATAAAAGTACAATGCATGATGAGAGCTTTCGTAGCACGAAGAAACGCGATCAAGAGCAAAGCAAAGAATTTGCACAGTAAGATATTGCTTTGATATTAGTTAGCTATTTCAGATAAAATGTCAAGATGACTTACCGATTGATTTGAATTTCAGTAAAGGAGCTGAAGAAGCACCAGTCTATGAATGTGTCGGAGGATGAAGCCGCTCTGTTAATACAAAAAGGTAACACAATTATGACTTTCTTCTGTCCTGGAACAGTGCGATGATTAAATGAAAGACGAGATTTTAACTAAGAAGTGGAATGGCAAAATTATGCGTGACTACTCAAAGTTATTGTGATAATCATGGGAACAGTATACGATACAACAGATCATGCTAGTAGGTCAACAAGGACTGAGCATACTACTTATCGATTTCAAAGCGCATGACAAAAATTACTTGAACATTCATTTCAGCTTACCGAGGGTACATAGTCCGAAAAGCTTACGGTCCTCTAGTGAGCAAAAGCACAGGACAAATAGATGAAGAGACTGCATCTTTCTTGAAGAGGTTCGCACAGAAATGGAAGAGCCGATCCATTTTCCAAGTTCTACTACAGTATCGAGCTGTGAGATATCAGGATCTAGTACATTTTTCACAACAGGTAAAATAAATTTGTTTAGTAAGCACTGGGACGTTCACATACATTATCTAATGGTTTAGCGTAGAGATAATAGTTTCAACTTCATCCGAAGGGAAGGATATTCGAGTTTGTATAAGCGTCTCCAACGCGGAATCATGGAGTATTTGGACACATCTCTTGCTATATTATTATTCTACAATGCCTGATGATAACTTTAGTGAATTTATTACAAGTTTGTCAATTTTGTGCCTCAAAAATAAGTGGGAGCTCATTTTTTTTATAGTATTGTTTCCTGCCGTTTTCAGGTACATATTTACAACCAAGCTGTTCTCGAAGCCTTACTAGGCACCAGTACCTCAGTGCTATTGGACCGTGTGGATCCTCACTCGAATGAAGCTAACTTCCTAGGATCCACTCCACCAACCGTGTGGAAACTACCTTTTAGGATCGACCAGCTGCAGTACTACGATACGACGTACATGTGCGATCCTTCGGCTAAGAGCAAGTAAGTATTACGTCTATTGAAAACTGCAATACTAGGGCCGATGCTGATGCATTGTTTACCTATAAAAACATTTAAAGTTTCATGTGACTTATAATTTCCCTAGCACCCACCCTTTAAACCGCATCACAGCAATGCAAGAATAACTAGGCAAGAAATAATACTTGTTCCTGTTTTATATTTGCAATATTATCTAAGTTTAACTCTCCCTGTTCTACCTAACCAACGCAGTAACAATTAAAAAATATTCTTTCAGTGACACCTTTGCTAGCCAATACGACTCAGATCACGAGCAGTGGGACGAACCCTTGAAACGCCGATTCAGTTCAGCACCAGACATTTCAAAGGTTACAGCGAGCACACAAACACTTATAGCCGTGCCATTCTGCCGAGACCCCACACAACCTGTAACCGTTTTACCAGCAGAGGACCAGAAAGTTAGCCCTAAAGTAGCCAGTAACAGACCAGCAGTTTACAAGAAGAAACCAAGTCATGCCCCTCAAAGTTACTACCATCCCCCCGAGCCGTGGAGCGGCGTGAGAGATGACACAGATGTTTTGGAGAACAGTGGGCCTGTATTACGAAAATCTACATACAGCAAGAGTATGCACGGACTTGACTCGTCAGAGTTGAATCCCATCAAAGAGTTGCAAGCTATGGCGAGATCGAACAACGAATTGAATGAAGATGACCCACCGTTTAATTTCCAAGCTATGCTTAAACGAACACCGAGGAATAGAGCGTCGATGAAAAGATCTGGGGAGTCTGAGAATGCTTCGCTGGAAAAGCGGGTATCGTCGAGAAAGTCAATGGCACCACCGCCTCCGATTTCTATCACACCGGACGTGCCGGAGGTCCAGATTCCGAAGTATACGCCGACCCCTATTGCTGTAACACCAGATCTTCCAAAATACACTTCGCCGACGCCTAGATATGGTGCCCCAATACCACCACCAACTAAAATAAGAACGCCAACGCCATCTAAAGAATTCACCCGACAAGACTCTCCAGACCTTATCATTCCTGTATTAGAGCAAAGAGATTGTAAGCCAGAGATGATATACCCTATAATAGATAATAGAGTGGAGAGCGAAAAGATTGAGCTAGCTCCAGGGATTACAGTGGAAGGGACAGTTACGGATTTGTAGAAAAAGATTGCATTATTGAAAAATATATCTATTTATTTTCCATTGCATTGGAATTACTTACCTCAAGAAATAAAAGCAAACTATAGAACGCGTCTATGTATGAAAAGTAATCACGGAATGATATCTCATAATGGTATCTGCAATGTTCCGTGTAATGAAGTAACTTGACAATCGATCGCGTTATGTAGGTTGCTTTCAATTAATCTTGAGGTCTTTCATAGTGTATTATGGCATTACTTTAATATTCTTGTCAAATAAGTTTAAAGCCATATGTTTATGTTAAGTCATAAGATTTTTGTTATATCCAAATATAAGTAAATTATTCTCAATAGAGTTAAGTATATCGAATACAAAACTAGCCTTAAAGCAAATTATGGCGTAAACACACATTTTCTTTTACATAACACATTCTTAAGGAGCCATCACTTGAAAACATATTTTTATTCAATCCAATCACAATTACGTCTAATATCTAAATTAAAATTGCTTTGGTAACTTATTTTACTTATAATATAAGCGAGTGGCCAGGTTAAGTTATGGCTTTAGAAAAGTTTATACGTTTTGAATTATCATCTTCGTGTTTGAGCAGAATATTACTAGGATGTTACAATTCTAAAGATAATGCAATTTGTTTTCGGACGATCACTAAATGCCCACTTTGCATTATTTACTTATTTAAAATTACAATTTTAAATGACATGTTTTTTTTTATGCTGAAAACAAAATTATTATTTTGAACCATTACTTCATGAAATTTCTCATAAATTAAGTGAATTTAAGAGTGGTTTTTTTGTCTAAAAACCCCTGACTTAGTTTTTATCTTACCCCTGACTTGGTCCATTTATTTAAGAGCCCCCTGAGTTGGTGCAAGCAAGAAACGACTTCGTTATTTTATTTTCGATTCACGCAGTGATTATTAATTATAATCTGGATATATTAAAAATGTTTTATTAAAAATAATATCTGATCAAAAGTGCGCATTGTTGAACTGTAAATTGTTATACAAATTATCACAAAAGAGTGTTTGTTATTTATATATATATACTGTTGAGTCATTATTATCCGAATGAACACTAATAATAATATTAATATAATTAAAAACTCCGCCGTATTGCTTATACAGTTTGATATGTTTAAAATTATTAATATAAAATGCTTGTCAGATATTATACTCTTAGTTTATGATTTTCACGTTTATGAGAGAGAGCTTTTACTAGAGCGATTTCTCAAAAATTGTTTTTGTGACAGTAGGATGTTTTAGTTTGAAACAACGTGTTCAATAAATATTTTAAGATACATGAAGTATTATTTCAATCGCTTAAGTATAAACCTTAAATTCGAAAATGTATATTGTTACAAACTAAACCTTCTGATAAGTATCGTTACAAATTCTAATTTTAAATGTTTCACACATTATGATTTTAAAAAACTACCGTATATTTTTGAATTTAGGCCTTACGTCATTATTGTTCGTATATATATATATAATATAATTCCAAAAATACAATTCTTACATATATAAATCTTTACAAATCACATCCTATATTTATTGCAGAATTTGAAATAATTGACTTAATATTAGTGATAGAAAAGTTTATATTATTACAAAAATAATGGTATAATTTTCATCAAAATCTTAAGCTCTATCATATCTCATATTATAAAGATCTTTCGTTCTACTCCCAGCGTCAATAACGCCTTTAAACTTTTCGATAGTGTTTGGGCACCTTTAAAATTATCTCTCGAATCATACGTCGAATTTAATTTATTTATGGTTATAATGGATGACAAACAAGTGGTTCTAAGAAAAACGTTAAGTGATTCAGATAAATGGAACAAAACTATCAGATCTGTTATTATATAGATTCAAATGAATACTTCAACAATTTGCCTCTAAATAACCTTGGCAATATAATATTAAACGGGCGCATTTTACGTGCATTTTATCATTTTTGCCAATATAATGAGAAGGTCGCATTTAACGTTCATTTTACATATTTTTTATAAATGAACAAAAAATAGTTTTTGTTTGCATTAAAAAAAAACAATTTTTTGTTTATTACATCTCAAAAGCAGAATAAATATAAACCTATCTCGCTTTGTGACTAAACAAAGCGCATGACTTCAATGTATCTATTGAGATCACAAACTTAAATATATTTTTTATTGACGAATTTAAATACATACTTAATCACTTCGGATAATCGTAATTAACTTAAAAACAAAAGTAAACAAAAATTTTACTTCAAAATATCATAAGTAATCCGAACATGGAAATTTAGTGCAAAAATAGAACAAGTGTTGGATTAAAGTTAACGTATTAATGCCGTTACTGGCCATAGTTTAATAAACGTTGTTTAAACCTAAATATAAGGAGTATCTTAAAAGTACAATTTATTTTAATAAATTGGTCATAAATTGCTACTCAGTATTGATAGGACCAGAAAATATCTCACTGACCTTAAGTTTAAACCGCTAAAATTCTCCTCTTATTACAAAGAAAAATATCATTATACTCAGAAATTCTTTCAAAAACCATCAAATTCAATAAAAGAAACACGTTCGACTACTAAACCCTATGATAGACGTAGATCCGCGAGGTTACCAAGTTAGTTTTATATATTTCAAAGCAGAAGAATGGTGATAAATTATTAGTCTCTTAACCATCAATAGACTATTGGTACTGTATTGATAAATAGTAAGGTTCCATCTCTACATAGATAGGTTCTGATCGAGGCAGGTTGAAAGGAATATCATCACTTTAGTTAGGTTCTGATCGAGGCAATTTGAATGGAATAACACCACAGAACATACCCTAATTAGCCGTGGTTTTCTCACCAACGCCATTTCCATCCATCCCTACTTGGCCGAGGAGCTGTGTGACGCTGGGTTCGTTCAGCGTCAGCACCGCGTGGGCTTCTACCATAACCACGAGGGAATTGCGAGCCTCTTCGTGTGGGATCCCGTGCGCCCGAGTCGCATGCGTGTACCACGCGCCGGTAGATGGCAGCACTGATACGCACCATTTGCAGGATAGCCTGAAATAGGAGAGTTTTAAGTCAGTTAATAAGTTCATATCCATTTTCGTTTATGTGCTATTTCAACACTACACAATTTAAATGTTTATTTTAAGAAATAGTAGTACGTTATGAGTAGTTGGGTAAGGCCTATAATATTACCTTATAATTTGTATATTTCTGTTTAGAGTAAGAATCGGCAATTAAGTGCCGCATTAGGCGGTATCCCGACTTCCCATCCGGAGGCCGTGGGTTCGAATTCGAACTCATAGTTACTAGTATTGCAAAACACAGGTAAAAATAATGACACTTTGTATTTAGGTACCTATGTGATTTTTGGATCGGAACTCGGACGAACCAATGGATTATTCTGCTCAAAAAATTATTCACTTGTGCTCAAAAAAGGTAAAGGAAAATATAAGGCCTTTCAGTCGATGGTACATAATGCTGGATATTTTTCACACAGCATCAAAGTAGTCATGTAGTTCCCACATGACTATCATACTACTTATATACATTTTTTTTTGTTTTTCATACATACATATTATACATAGAAAACACCCAGACCCGAGACAAAAATTTGCAGTTCATACAAACATCTGTCCCGCGGTGGGTATCTAACCCGCAACCTTCTGCGTCTCAGGCGGGCCTTCGCCCACTGCACCACATGACTTCAAACTTCTGGTTCTACAGCAAGCGCGTGTTAATTCGCACATATTTTGTTTTTATTTCGGAGTATGTAGTATTTGTATGTATTAACCTGTTTGTGACATGTCTGGACTTGACATGTCTCCGCCTGTAGCCCCAGCTGTTATAGACTCGAGGGCAGAATGGACATGGAAACGAAGGGCTGGCGTAGCATGTACTATTTTTATTATCTGTAACAGAGTTTAAAACCATTAGAAATGGTAGGCATATGAGACTTCTTCATCTTAGTCTCGAGGCCACATAATGTACAGTATATTTCGTTTATTATAACTCTTGAGTTATATTATTATAACTATTTGGGCCTTACTTTTTTAAAATATATATATATATTTAAGCATTATTAAACAGTTGATGACTTAACACTGCTGTGTGTCTTTCTGATATTGTGTCATTTCAAATTTAACATAGAAAACAAAACACAGTTTTGACTAAGCAACTGTTTAAAATTCTTATATTTATTTTGCAAATATTTTTCGTTGATATAAACTTTAGTTAAAAATGTTGGGCTACATTTAAAGATGCGCTTGGGACTGACTATTTGCAATCTAAAGTATCATAAGTTTCTTAATTGAACCGCAAAGGTAATTTAAAGACATTAAATGTCAAAAAAATCATTCTCAACAAAACAATCATCAAAATCGATTTATAAATTACGGAGTACTAAGGTAGCAAAAGTAAAAAATAAAAGTATTGAGAACCTCCTCCTTTTTGAAGGTTAAAAAAGCATCAAAAAATTCAAATTAATAGTAGAGGGCGCGAAAGTGGTCTGCGGGCCCCATGAATTATTTATGTGGTCTGTGGTTCACATAAACTATTTATGTGGTCTGTGGTCCACATGAATTATTTATGTGGTCTGTGGTCCAAATGAATTATTTCTGTGGTCTGCGGGTCACATTAATTATTTATGTTGTCTGCGGGCCACATTAATTATTAAGTGAATGAACCAACAAACATCCCACAGACATATACATAGTCTTAACCCCACAATAGGATTTCCTGAATATTGAACTATGAGTGCTGCGGTACGTACCACAAAACCCAGAACCGGAACAAATATCTGCAGAACCCTGCAGCCATTTGTCCCGCAGCTTGAATCGAACCCTCTTGCGTCACAACTGGCTTTTCACCCACCGGGCCAACATCGAAATCAATATGTTCCACTTACCTTTGCAGGTATGAGCTTCACTTGAAACAGAATTGAGATTCTCTGTAGTAATACTCAATGACTCCACAATCGTGCCGCTCTGCAGCACAGTCTCAACCTCCTTATCAATCTCAACACTCTCTTTATCTTCATCAATATCAATTATACTCTTATCATTTGTCACATTTATACAAGGCTGTGTGCTGCTGACTTCGCTTATCCATTTCTTGAAGTGACGGTCACTTGAACCTGTGGTACACACAGTTTTCCCGGATAATATCTCCGGAGTGATAGGGTATTTCTTTTCGATGGATTCTTCAAGTAGAGCCAGATCTGTATCGTTAGTGATCTCGCCGGAATAGTCAGTAGCTGGTGAGTCGATCGGTTCTACTTTTGGGATTATGTTCTGAAAAATTACAATATAGAGATTGTAAAAAAACAGTAACGATAGAATGTCTTCAGTAAGAGTTTATTTGCCTGTTACCATATTCTCATGACGGCTTAGAGTTTTTTTCAATAAATTTTATGTATTACTTCAAAGTGGTTTTTTTTACAAGTCATGTCAGGGGATTTCATTTTTTTTTATTTATAAAAGTTAAATTGTTGAATAAACAAAATTGTTCTAAAATAAGCTTCATAAAATGAAATGAGTCTGAGAACTTATTTAACTTTGTCAAGGAATACCAAGGTTGTCATCATAACATTGTTGAGTTTGAAGCTTAGCTATGCCACAACCTCCTTCGGCCTCCGACCGACCCACCGCGTCGCGTCGCATCGCCCTCCCGTGCTAATACTTCTTTTGCTCGACTCTTAAGGGTCGTAGCGTGATGTTAAATAGCCTATAACCTTCCTCATGAATTGGGCTATCAAATACAAAATTAAATTAAATTGATTCGTAGTTCAAGAGATTAGCTTGGTCGCGGAGGAACAGGCAACAGATAAAACTGATGTTTCAAATTGATCCTTGTGATTTTAATGAATAAATGATTTTTGACTTTGACTTAGACTTTAAACAAAAAAACTAACGCTTCAGGTTTATTATAAGTATAGACAGATAGATATAGGTAGTTAGATTATCATTATAATATTACAGGGAAATGTTTTCTCTGAAAATGCATACAGACCTAAAAGGCAAAACAAAAAAAACTGACTTTTAACATAATATCCAAAAGTCCACTGCTAGACTCAAGCCACCCCCTAAAATGCTATAATGAATAGTCAAATGACCATCTATTGTTCTTACTTAATAGAGGTGGGACATGTGAGACACTAAACTATCATTTAGATATTTTTAGTATAAATGTTGGTTCCAGCAGCAGTGAAAGTGATGATTCCGACTCTCAAATGTCAGACAAGAAACAATTTTAGATTCCGACTTGGGTACTAATTAACTTTTTTCTTTTTTTTTTTTTGTGTCATTAAATAACTGATCTACTAAACAATTTGAAACACTTTTATTTTATTTTCCAAACTATAACAATAATTTCACCATAATACTATAAAAAATATGCATCATTGTTGCAACAGCTCTCGATAAATATCACTATCGGGTGTTCGTATATCGATTATAACCGGAATTCGCCGAAACATCTGATATAAATCGTAGTACTACGATTTATATCACATAGTTCTGATCCCCCACACTACGATTCGCTGTGTCGTGTGTATGAGAAATACCGTAGTACCACAAACCCAGACCCGGAAAAAATATTTACAGAACATGCAAACATTTGTCCCGCAGCGGAAATAGAACCTGCACCTCTTGCGTCACAGCTGGGTAATCGTCCACAGTGCCACCAAGGTCATTGAGGAGATACTCAGTGAAACTCTGAGCTCTATCAACAGCTCTAAGGAGCTTAAGAGAGTAAAATAAGAGGGTAGCTTACATTGTGTTTAGCAGAATCCACAATTACATTTGGTACAGCATCAGCTTGTGGCTTGACTAGGTTAAGCTTTTTAGGCTTATTATTATTATCTTCTTGTACGCTTCTCTTACGCTTCTTTGAATGTGTTGTAGTTAAAGATTTCTGAAAAGCAAATATAAAGAAACATTTTTATACATGACTTAAGGAGCTCATGGCTGTTAGGTACCATTTATCTCTGAAACAGTGTATCTTATCTTAAATGTGAGTTTTAGCAAAACTTTTTAATCAACTAAAGTTGCAAACAAGCTTACTTTCCACCTGTTGGAAGGCAAACAGACAAACAACAAAAACAAGAGGTACCTATCACTTGTGTGTTGCCGACCCTGAGACATAATAGGTGAAAAGTCTCATATGCCTGTAATATCACAGGCACCCATAGCCTTCAAAGCAGAACACAGCAATGTGATTTGTATGTTTGAGGTTTTATCACCGCAAGTCTCTAGGGGATAATGCAATAGACAATGAAAATTATCATAGTTTGTATGATTTTAGGATATTATTACCCCAGTCTCATGAGGAAGAACGGAGCTCATGAGGAAGGACCTCTAAACGGTCAACATGACAAGAGTTTTTTAAAATATGCCAAAATTAACATGTTGAATAAGAGATCATCCACACCTTCTGTACCATGTTAGTTAAGTAAGCTATGCCTATAATTATATTGTTCAGTACATTTTGTTGTATGAAATTGTTAAAATCAGTCCACACCCACAATGCTAACAGTGTGGGCGTTGACTGATATTGACACTGAGGAGTGGAAAGTATTTTATGATTTAAAACAATACCACATTGTGCCTCTATCTATTATGAGGTTAGGATAATTTTTATACATTTTGTGATATATAACTAACTTCATCATCGTCTTTAGCTTCACTTCCAGCAGACAATCCACATATCCTCAAAGTTTCAGCTGTCTTCAGAAGCACAGGTAGGAATTCTTCGGTCACATTCACCTCTCCATTGTACATAAACGTGAGAAGAGTTCGTAAGGAGGCATTATTGATGTCATGAAGCACTATAATTGGATCCTTGTGGGGGTTTTGCTGTAAAAAAACGCGTGGGCGTCAGTCGATATCCTGCCTACAGCATATTTACATAATCGCTTGGAACTGAACATACCTGGAATATGCTCCTGAATACAGCACTGTTTGCAGAAAGAATCACCTTGTGAGCCTTGAAACTCTGCCCATCAGATACCAATGTCACATCCGATAGTCCTTCGTCTTTGAACAACTCTTTTACGTTTGCTAGAATATTACTTTGATAACCATTCCACTTAAGACTAATCTCTTGATTTGCCATAACGCGTTATTAACCATACGAGTGTATGAAATGCATAGATAAAAACCAAATTCGAAAGAAAATAAACAAAAACAATAAATGAAGATGCGAAATCCCTGGCTTGCTATCGCAGGGAAAACAATCAATAATCATAGATTCATAGATCGTATGTAGGTAGATGAATCTGAGCCTTAACTACGTGCATTCAGAGATCATCCATAGACAAGCCGTAGTGAGACAATAATTGTGCTTTTTGTCTTTCGGGCTGGTAGTCTTTGGCTATCATTCCGTTTTTATTGACGTTTTTCCATTATAGACAACATAAGAAATCAAACTTAGGGTATGGAAACTGTGAACAAAAGTATAGCAGTAACGAGAATATTGTTCAATTAAAAAATAATACATCATTTCCGATAATTGAAAGCATAATATAACATGGTAGCTACTCAGCACTAGATGGCGTTAAGCACACCTATCACTTTACTCCTCTACTCTTCGCTAGATGATTTTAATGTAGTAAAACTTTAAATTTACGTTAGTTACATACTTTAAAGATCGGTGCGATTTTGGGAACGCGGTTTATCTTTTAGCAGCTATTATGATAAAATGTCAAATAGAAAGGAACGAAGTCTGTAACTACTAGCTAGGAATGTAATCCTGCTTGTTTGTAAAGGGTAGGTAGGTGGGTGAAATAGGTGCCCAATTATTTGTTAGATCAGCATAAAAATCATATTATAGGCATCTACTAAGTAACGACGCGACGCGGAGGGAAAGCGTCGCGATCACTCATCCTGATGAAGACTCTCGGAATGAGTCGAAACTAAGTCGGTGCCTTCACCGATAGTACGGTACGTGAAAATTCCCGTTTTTTACAATAAGCATACAAATCAGTAAAAAATTCTTGATAAAAATAAATTACTACATATCTATGATTTAATTCGTTAAAAAATCATACGTCCCGTACATTATCTAGGACAAAGGATTGACATTTGAGTGGATATGCAGGAAATTATTCTGCTTTTGCATATTATTTGATACCACTTAGGTACCTATTAGGTTTCTTAAACACCTAAAAAACTAATTAGGTATGTAGGTAGCTACCTACCTATTTGAGATCCTAACCTAGTTAGGAACTAATATTTAGTTAGTGCTGATCTTCGTTCGCCCTACCAAAGTAGGGCGAACGAAGACTAACCTTTCCTACGATAAATAGCTATTTAGATAATTTAATCTAGATAGCTATTTCAGTATGGTATCGATGATAGAAACAAGTAGATTTTCCACTCAATCATCCGAACGTTGCCCTGAAATGGTTTACTTATCGTAATCAAATAGGTAACTAATCTTAGGTATTGTGGAACCGTTCCCTTGACTTTAATCTCTGACAGTAGTTAACCAGGTGTCTTCGTTAAGAGTCGCCGGCTTCCAAGTTTATCCTAAAAACTAGTTTGATCTATCAATTAAAGAAACCTTAATTCTCATAGTATGTCTTGTTTTAAAATGAGTTTGAGATTAATGACAGTACATCTATGTATTATTTTCTGTTGTCATGCCCTTACAAAGCTCGATTTCGCGGTTGACAAAAAGAACTTACAAATTCTTGAAGACGCTCGACTTGATACGGTAAGTCTAAGCTGAGCCGAATTCGATGAGATTTTTTGCATTGGATAAATTATAACTGCAGTGTCATGACGCTCTTTTCATGCAAACGTAGGTATAGGTTTACGTAGACACTTCAAGTAAGTAACATTACTTAGCGTGTTTTCTGATAAAACATGACAAAAATATATTAAAACTTTACATGAAAACAATATTTTCTGGGAAAAAAGCAGTGCAATTTTTTCATACAATAAACATCAACGCGCTTGGAGTTCCGGCTTTTGTGTCAATCAATTTTATCACGAACAAGTTATTGACAGTCTATCTAGTGTATCGGTAACTAGATCTTATGGCGACTATTTGTCATGTCCATACATAGGTAGGTACACCCATATACTCATAGATGATATCCGTAGCAAATAGTTTTTTTTTTAATTACACGCGACCACAGGAGTCCGTATATGCGTTTTACGTGAGAGGTTGTTTGTTTGTTTGTCAGTTGACATTTCTCTGAAACGGCTTTTACGATTGCAATCCTGTTTTTTGCGTTTGTTTTGTATGACTTCAAGAGTGATTCATAGGTAGGTTTAATTGCCTCAATTCTATATAGGGTGCTCTCATGGCCCTTGCAAAATGTGAATAAGTCGGGTATTTTAATATTTTGCTAAAACTTAAGTACTTTGCCTTAGCCCCATAACTGAATTTATGAGTTATGAGACAAAAAAATATTTCAATGCTAGCCTCTGCCCACGGCTTCGCCCGCGTGAGATAAAAAGTAGCCTATGTATTATTCTGATGTATAAGCTATATTACTGTAAAGTTTCATCAAAATACTTTCAGTAGTTTTTGCGTGAAAGAGTAACAAACATCCATCCTCAAAAACCTTTCGCGTTTATAATAATAGTAGGATTACCAAATTCGTTGTACCCATTTTCGAGATTTTTAGCTAGTTTCCAAATTTATTGCTTCATGAAGAATTTCAGAAAAACATACTGTCCACAGTTCAGTCTCATAAGAAAATATGGATACCCTTGCGAAATCCATCGAGTATTCACAGAAGACCGATATATCCTTGAAATGCATCGAGTACCTCATGGAAAGACACAAACAACTGGACCGAAACCAGTGGTGTTCCTGCAGCATGGTTTGCTATCGTCTTCCGCAGAGTGGGTGTTGATGACTCCTGGGAAAGGACTTGGTGAGTTTTATCGTCGTCATCAAGAGCCTGTAGAAGTCCAATGCTGGACATAGGCCTTCCCTAAAGAGTGCCATGACGAACGATCTTGGGCCACCTCCATCCACCGACTTCCCGCAATATCTTTGGTCCATCGGGTGGCCTTCTTACAAACCTTGGTGAGTTACATTTTCACTAAAATTGAGTTTCGATTAACCTGTTATTAATCGATTAGCATCTGGGCCTTGCGTTTTCGAATCATTATTTGTCTCCAAATAATATAAAAATCTATTATTTTAAGTGATCACAGCATTTTAAATTAACTGTTAAAATCAGGAGACAATAATACTTGCAAATATCCCGTGAAAATGGTGTTTATGACTAGGTGATGAAGTGGGATTAGAGGGCTTTCTTAGGATTCGACTATCAGTATTTCTGTGCATCTCGGTCAGTGCTACCACAGTATTGTGCAGTGCACATGGAATCATTGCAGCACACTGGTACTTTAATCGCCGCTTGTCTTTACTCAGCCTCAGGGCCATACTAAGTAACCATCTAAATCTCCACAGAGAGCGAAACTTCAAAGATTATTTTAAGCGATACATCGCTTGACGACCTCTGTGGCGCAGTGGGCGAAGGCCCGCCTCAGACGCAGAAGGTTGTGGGTTTGATTCTCGCCGCAGGATATTTGTTTGTATGATCTGCTTATATTAGTCTCGATTCTGGGTGTTTTCTATGTATAATAAGTACTTACTTATTATACATAGAAAACACCCAGAATCGAGACTAATATATACCTACTTAGGTATTTATAAAAAAGTATATAAGTAGTATATCCGTCATGTAGTTCCAATAGCTCTGCTTAATTTGGGGATGCTGTGTGAAAAATGTCTAGCATTATTTAGTTTATTTTAGTTCTTCATCGCTTAAAAGAATCTTTGAAGTATCGCTCTCCGCGGAGATTTCTCTTCAACAAAGCCTCTACTAAATGCCTTTTGTTTTGTGATGCTGCATTCAATCAACAGGATTGCAGCTCTTTATCGCTCTTATTCTATTCTAGCCTACATCTTAGCAGAAGAAGGTTATGATGTCTGGATGGGTAACGCTCGTGGCAATACCTACTCCCGCAGACACGCCACCCTCAAACCCAAATCGAAAGCCTTCTGGCAGTTCAGCTGGCATGAAATCGGCTATTACGACCTCCCAGCTATGATCGACTACGTCCTACAAGAAACGGGTGCCAAAAAAATACAGTACATTGGCTTCTCTCAAGGAACGACCGTCTTTTGGGTCATGATGTCAATGAGACCTGAGTATAATGATAAAATTATTGCGATGCAAGCGTTGGCACCCATAGCTTTTATTAAGAACATCAGAAGTCCCTTGATAAGAGCTATTGGACCGTTTACAAATTCGTTAGAAGTAAGTTGATTTTATACTACCGCAAATTCCGTCTTTGCTGGTACCATAGCAAGTGGGAGAGAAGGCTGAAAAGTGCATCCGCCCATGCCCCTACAAAGCGGAAAACTCCAAGGGCAGTCGGTTATGGCGGCTGACGATTGCCCATCATCATCAACTCGCCTGTTTGTCACCGACCAATCTGCAAATACGCAGCTCGTGGTCGATACTGGAAGCGACCTCTGTGTCTACCCACGGTCGACGCTACGTGATCGTTGTTCCCGGACTGAGTATAATTTGTGTGCTGCAAATGGCAGTAGCGCTAATTATGGTTACTTAGATTTAGATTTTGGCCTACGCAGATCTTTCGTATGGCGTATTATATTGGTTTGCAAGTGAAGTAATAAAATAAAAATTCGTAAAACAGGTAGTCAATATAAAAGAAAGATATACTAAGCCATGGGTGTATTCATTTTCACATGTAACACGTCTACCTACATTCAGAGTTACTATCTTTTGATATAATATTCGAACCGTAAAATAAACCAAGTTTTTTTTCAGACAGTCTTCAAAATGCTAGGGACCAATGAACTCCTGCCGAACGGGAAAATCAATGAAATAGCTGGTCAGAGGTTTTGCATTGAAGAGGCTATCACACAAATCATATGCTCAAACCTGCTGTTCCTCATTTGCGGATTCAATGAAGAACAGCTGAATACGGTAATCAACTTTTAAATCTTCATAACACTTTCTTGGTTACCCTGAAATTCAGTAGTGAAAAGTTAGAAGAAACATTCCCACTACTTACAAAGACATTCACCTAGAAAACCCATTATTCGTTTTATTATGCGTACTTAGCATAATCATATTGTTATTATGAACTAGCTGCGCCCCGCGGTTTCACCCGCGTAAGTTTCGATTCTGCTACATAAATACCCTTGATGATAGAACTATTTATTTGAATAAGAATAAAATTAATACGATACGAATGTAACCAACTTTTGTTTCTACCGGCGGCGGTGATCTAATTAAATTTTAGAACACAAAAGCTGCTATTCTGACTTAACTATGATAGTTAGATATATTCCCTTGAGGACTTTTTTGTAGGTACTTTATACCTATAAGTACTTTAATCATGTAGTACATAATTTTTATGTATCATCAATAGTTTTCTCAGCGCACACCAAATAATTAATTTTATAGGCAAAATTTTGCTACTTTGGGTTACATTATTGCAATTTTAGATTTTTTTAAATTAATTATAGCTTATGTTACTTAATAAGCTTTCTATTGGTGAAAAAATGCTTAAAATCGGTCCAGTCGTTTTGGAGCCGATTCCGTACAACCAAACAAACTAAAAAATTTACTAAAAAATAATATTATGATATAGATGATAAATAAAGTTAAAAAAAAGTTTTTAGTTCTTCATTGCAATTTTTTTATGCAACTATTGTGCCAAACAAGCATACGGCCCAACTGTTGGTAAGCGGTACCTTTAACCTGGACGATTGCTACACCAGAGGTATCTCTCGCCGACTCTGAGTCATAACGGGTGAAAAGTCTCTTATGCCTGATATTTCACCAGCACTCATACTCATAAACCCAGCCATATTAGAGAAAACTATCACATAAACCGATGGACGAATGTATGTAGAGAATGTCTGAGGTATTGTGAGTTGATGATAGCGTTAATATTAGTTATATGTACGAGTATCTGTTAATTATTGTCAATTTTCTATAATTTTTCTATTTTATTATTGTTCTTCTTTTTTTCTAAATTGTTTGTATTTCATAGCGCATTGGTACTGATACTGTAATGTTATGTTATTAAAATTAAATAAACTAATACTACATTTTGGGTAGGAGGTACGTAGAGCAACTGGATTTACGAATGCACAACATGCTTTCTCGTCCAACGCTCCATGAAGGCACAGTCGGTGTCCAGCCGCCCTGCAATGCGTAGGCATTCAGTTTTAAGTTATTTATTTTACGACCGACTTCAAAAAAGGAGTTTCTCAATTCGTCTGTTTTTTTGTTGTGAACAGGTAGATTTTAACGATTCTTTTTTTGATGGGTAGGATAAAGGGTGAAAAATCATTTTATGGAAAATCATACTCCGAAGGGAGAAAAAATTAGGAATTAAATTACATTACAGGACATTTTATAGGATTTCCGTTAACTGAAGTCAGTTTTATTTTTCCCTGAAAAAAATATCTCTCTCACAGACAATGCTACCAGTAGTGTTGGGCCATACGCCTGCCGGTGCATCAACCAGACAGCTCATCCATTTCGGCCAGCTCTACAAATCCGGGAAATTCAGCAACTTCAACCACGGATGGTTGCAAAACCTACGTCGGTACGGCAGTTTCAAGCCTCCTGAATACAACTTGAAGAATATAAAGACACCAATTTTCCTACATTACGCCGACAATGATTGGTTGTCTACGCCAGATGATGTACATAAGCTTTCAAAAGAAATAAAGAGCGTAATCGGTCAATTTAGAGTGCCTTTAGAAAGATTCAACCACTTGGACTTCGTTTTCGCTATCAATGCCACTGAACTTATCTACAATCGATTGTTAAAAATCATGGTCAATTTCAAATAAACAAAGTACAGTTTAAAATATATTTTAATCCCTACAAATAAATACAAATACCTACATGCACAGTTTGTTTTTAACCTTATGTTTAATCTATCACAGGATTTTTTGCGGGTACCTGAAATAAATATTCAGATTTTAAGTCGCATAACGTTATGAATTACTTATGAGTAAATAAATAAAAACGCCCGTTGGGAAGACGATATAAAGAAGACGGCTGGCCCATACTGGCATCAAATAGCTCAAGATCGAGATTGCATTTTTATTTTGCAAGAAATAAAAGGCTTTTTATTTTTATTTATTATTTATAAATAAATAATTGACTGTAGCTATTTGGTGTTTCAAGAGTGAACTCACTTAAGGGAAATCAGAAAAAGGTATTAAAAAAAACCAACATGCTCGTTGACTGTTATCCTCTTAATGCGAGATCCTTAGATTCTTACTCAGTACTCAGATCTATGACAATACCAAGTAGGAGGTAGTTAAAGACACTCAAATAAATATGATACTAGCTTCTGCCCACGGCTTCGCCCGCGTGGTACCCGGATAAAAAGTAGCCTGTGTTATTCTGATGTATAAGCTATACTACTGTAAAGTTTCATCAAAATCCGTTCAGTAGTTTTTGCGTAAAAGAGGAACAAACATCCATCCTCACAAACTTTCGCGTTTATAATAGTAGTAGGATGGCACATAGATAGCATTTGTAAGTAAGTAAGCTAAGTATATAAGTATATCAGACATGTAGTTCCCATAATACAAGCTCTGCTTAGTTTTGGGCTAGATGATGCTGTATGAAAAATGCCCAGCATTATTATTTGTTTTGCATAGTTGTTAGCATTTTACGTCATAAATTGCAAGCCTATCTCCGCTTATTGGAACACCAACTGATATCACATGGCTTCGAATTTTTATATCTAGGGCATGCCGGATTCCTTAGCATATTTTCTTTCACCGTTGAGCACGTGTTAGGCGCACATAAGTTGAAAAAATAATTGGTGCATGACCAAGTTCAAACCCATGACTTCGGATTGATAGTCGGGGTACAGCCCGCTAGGCCAACACTGCAAGAATTTATCAACATCGGTGGTACTCGGAACTCGTGAGTTCCCACTTTGGTACGCGAGTGATATACCAACTTAGCCACGAGATCGTTAGCAGCCTGATCGATATTCTTAGGATGTTTCGGCTCGACGCACCGAGCCTTCATCTACAGGGAAAACTTTGCAGTTATCAAAAGATTCAATAACTAAAGTTATATTTAGCAATTTACGAGAGATGTCGTTTTACTTGCTCAATCGTTAATTCTTGTTACGACTGTTTTTTTTTATCAACTATAATATTATTGTGTTACAAACTTACAAAATTTAACTCAGAACTGAGCCTAGACGACAATGTAGAACACGATGGAGCGGACTTGCTAGAATTTATTCTGTGGAAAGTAGCTTTAATATCAGACGCTTGCTTCTTTGGTCTATGTCGCTTTTCGTTGGCTATACTCATCTCCCGTTTCACCATTGCTCCAAAAGTGTTTTGCACTGAAATATGTTTTTGTTAATAGTTATCTTAAGCCATGTTGGCTCTTTTGGCTGTACTCCCTACCGATGTGGCAGGCCGTGCCGTGGCATGGGCGCGCACTAAAGTAGTTGTAGGCACAACACGAAATTCTAAGGCTTGGGCGATGGGCTTAAGATGTCACAAAGAAAACTGTTTGCCAAATATGTTCAGATTATCGTCTCACGCTTGTATTACTGTTCTTTATTTTAATCTAAACTATAATTATCTGATGTTGTATCAAAAGGTTAACTTCACAGCATCATTAATAATAACTGTATACGTAAAATCTTATGTTGCCGTTATAGAGACTTACCTTTTGTCAATATTTCGATTGGATCTTCTTTAGTACAGCATAGTCCATTTCTCGAATCTTCTGTCCTTGGTTCGTTCGTTTTATGTAGGACTTGTAAAAGGGAGACATGCCTGAAATTCTGAAGCACACCGTCTTTATAAGTAGTTTTTCAATTATTGGGATGCCATTGTAAGGTCTACCGATATAGGTGTATGTAAATTATATATTTGGCATATATAATTTATAACTAGTATTTTATAACTAGTTTAATTCATAAAGACTATTATTATGTTATAGTTTTCATCAAGTCAAGAATCATATGAAACAAGTAGAATGCCCGTGACTTCGTCTACATGAGTTTTTCTATACCAACTACTCTTCTCTTGCACCTTTAGAACTGGAACTGATTCTTGTAAATGAACTCCAACAAAAAAGCTACTAAATTAGCCTTTCAGCTTAGACAGTGTTGATGAGTCAGTAAGGCAATGAAATTATAAAGTTTAGATTACCTCGTGTTTGCATTTTTTCATTGTAATTATCATTTCCGAATCAATATTTTTGACCGGGTCCGAGCACTTTTCATCCATTGCTGCTTCAAAAGGCTTAGGTACAAGAGAATTGCTATTATGACTATCTGGGCAATAGAAAGTCGCTTTCCAAGGGCAACTTTTATATACATTCTCCAACTCTATTCTCAATGAATTATTCTCTCTTTTCAACCTTTCTACTTCTTCAACGTGTCCGTTGCATGTATTCTGCAAAACTTGTAAATTCTTCTTGTGAGCTTTGATTTCTTCCTGTTCCTTCTCTATAAAACACGTGTCACAACCTGTATCCACTACTTTAAATTCCATGTGTGTGCTTCGATTGATCCTTTTACGTAATATTTTAGGATTCTTGCTTTCATCTATGTACTCATGTGACCGTATTGTATAACTAGTATGTTGCGGTCTTCCAATATGTTTTGAGTAACACTTGTCTTGCGCTGGCCAGGGTTTGATAGTGCGCTGTGAGGTTTCTTGATTTGCCCCCGTTTTAGGACTACAACTTCTGGGGAAAGGCACCCTGCCAAACACAGGTGTGACATTCTTGACATACAAAGCTTGTTGTACCATCTCAGTTTGCCAGGCCTTTGCAACAGACCTTACGCTATCACCACTATTGCAGTCAGTTTCCAACTCATCATATTTTGAAATATTGATGTTGAATATCTTGTCAATGATGATTTTCCAGAACATTTTGATGCTTTTCAAGGCGTCCAAGCATCTTTCGCAAGGCCATTGGCTTGTTTCCAATTCTTCCTGAAGGTAGAAATAAAAGTAACAAGTGGTAGGTACTCTATACTTATGTTAGTATTGATAAGTATACAAATAAATTCTGCCAACCACTGGGATAGAACATTTTACAAACCTCCACGAAATACTTTTCAAAGTTTTCATTTTGCTTCAAGCACTCTCTCATGGCGTGGCATGATGTGCAAATACTGTCAAGCAACACCTTTGATTTACATTCTGGATGACATCGGGGAGCTACCTGAAAACACCAAATGGATTTTTGGTTCATCGGAAATCGAATATGGCGGTCTGTAGCCATATTAGATTTCTTGACACTTTATATACCTATCCTATATTAGTCCCGTGATCAAGACGAATCCAATGACACCTTATTTATCAAAATTGTGCCTAAGGAACAGGCATACATACACACATACCTACACCCGAAAACCACAACCCTCATTTTGGGCAACCGGGTAAAAAACAGGTTATTTTATTTTCAAAATTATAAAACTACTAACGTGTTCTCCCTCATCTGTTGCAGCACGTCCTAGAGAATTCGCAATAAAACCAATAAAAAAACATCTTTGAAGTCATACAGATCGATTACACTGTTAATCGATTACCTCGTTAGCACTGGTTAGCACCCACTTATTGTACCTACTCTTCTGTATTTATTGTGTTTCTTTAATTGTTTGTCTTTCTTTTCATTTGTACTTGTCTGTGCTGTATTGTATGTGTCGAATAAAAAACTATCTATCTATTATAAGAACTGCATTTCAATCGCAGAAGTCGTATCGTAATATAGCGCTTGTAACCTTACCCTTCTACGACTTCTGCACGTCATTGTTCTCAGGAAGCCAGTCAAAGTGCTAACAGGTATCACGCAAATGGGCATATCGCTCTTCATCCATTCCCTGAGATGACGATCCTTCGCATTCACGTCATGACTCCAAGCCCTGACGTCACTGCAAGACTCGTACGACTTGATCTTACCCTCGTTACGTGCTAAAAGTCGTAAATTATATATTTGTGTGTAATTCATTGAATGGTGAAACTATTGGAGTGATTTTGAGATAGCTGCTTGTCCATTTGTATTGGTGAACATATAATTTTGGGGTCCTAAAATAATTTTGCTGAAAACTTGTTGGTTTGGCATTTGAAGTGTCACGCAGGTGTCATTTTGCTGTCGAAAACAAAGGCAAAAAAGGTCAGTCACGTTTTGAATATTTATGGTAAAGCACGTTTCCTATGCTCATTATTTTCAGGGCAACATTAATAAGTTGTACTGAAAATAAAGGAAAATCGAAAATAGGTACGTAAGTCCTATCCTATCCTATCCTACTAATATTATAAACGCGAAAGTTTGTGAGGATGGATGTTTATTACTCTTTCACGCAAAAACTACTGTACGGATATTGATGAAACTTTACAGTAATATAGCTTATACATCAGAATAACACATAGGCTACTTTTTATCCGATTACCACACGGGCGAAGCCGTGGGCAGAAACTAGTAGTCAATAAAGTATTAGTGCAGTATTTAGTTCCTATACGGAAAAAAAAAATAATCCTGGCTAAATAAACTGATGACAGCTTAACAATTTGAAACTGATGTCATATTCTATTTCAAAATGCCACTCCGCCTCGATTACAAATGACATTTCCAAAACAATATTTGATATTTTTCCTATTTACAAAAGCCGTAAGTTATTATAATTGTGAGTAATATATTTATGAAAATCTTATCGTTATGTGTAAAATGGATGGCGGAGAAAAGTAGAGTATATTCATGTTTATGTTTAGAGAAATTATTTTTATCCTAAGAAGTAAAACTCGGATTCGATATGTCATTTATTACAAAAAGGGAGCGTGTTTTCAATGAATACGACTTGTTCGACTTACCGGCCAGAAATGAAGGGAAACTCAAGGCGTACGCGTCTTGTACGGACGCGCGAGCTTGGTCCCACTTCTGTTCTGATAAGAGCGAACACCTGGTTGAGATAATCAAAAGGAACAATGACACATGCAGAGTGAAGTATGTTCCGACTGAAGCCATCGTAAACACCTTGATGGTAGGCAAGAACGCGGAGATAGCACGTCTTCAGCGCAAAATCGAGGAGTTTGAGCAAATGCTAGCCGCCTACGATGAGCTGGATCTGACTTGTGAGCAAAAGTGCGAGATCGCAAAAGCTGTGAGTGAATAAATATAGCTTTGGACTGTTATTTGTTGGTACAGTGATCTTAACTCAGTTTATGTTTTAGCATGCAGCCATAAAGGAGGCTAACAAAGAATTGGATGGAATCGTAAGTTATACTGCAATGCTTATCAGATACTAAGGCTATAGCCGCACTACGTGACTAGTTTCACATCTTCCGCCCTCTTCTTGATGGCAACTCTTCTTGATGATACCTGGTGGTGGAACTGCAAGCCCCTAGTTTCGTGTAGATCTAGATGACTTGCACTCAATGGCTCCATAGGCTAGTTGTTAGGTGTATAGCTTGTCTTCTTATAAAACTAGAAAACACAGCAACATGATTCGGTATCATTTTAGGATATATCACGACTTTACTACGTACTTTAATATTTTCCTGCTGACTTTCCGTTGACCGTTTAGAGGTCTTTTTTCATGAGCACCGTCCGCGACCACCCTGGACAGTCGTAAGGCGGGAACTCTGGCCCTCTTTGTGATCTCTGTTGTGAAGCTTGGTCGCGACTTGGACCGTTTAGAACAAGGACCTCTAAATGGTAAACAAAACACCAGCAGGAGAAATAGTAAAGGACGTGCGTGGTACAGTCGTAATGAGTATAACCTAAAATTAAAAATAGCACCTTTAGTTGCTTTGTTCAACGCCAGGTAAATTGTGAGGACACAAAATGCGTGATGCAGCCGCTGCCATTTATTTACTATGTTAGTTTTCTCCAGGATTCGTTTTTTTGCGTGACGATGCTACTGACCTTACTATGGCATGCTCTTTGGCTAATTCTCACTTTGTTTTTGTTTTAGTTTTTGAATCTGGATCTGTCTGGATTCACTGATTTCCTTCATAACGATGTAAGTATGATTTAAAACGAGTACACCTGCGTTTTCTTTAAAATGATAACGAAACCTGTACATCAACGATCTTTTCTTATCGAATAATTGATGTGCGTTTCAATACGTGCGCAAAATCCGTTGAAACACGCATGTCTTAAAAAATCAAAGGTTTGTGCCATCAGTTTTGTTACAATAAGCGGCGATGGTTACGTGGAATACAAACTTCTATGCAAAATATGGCATTTGCTAAATAGTATGCCTTACCTCTGGCTACCCACTACTTGGTTACCTCACAGATTTACATTCTGTCGTTTATTGTTGTGAGCGTCGTGGTTCTCTTGCACTTTCTCTCTTTCTCTCTCTCTCTCTCTCTCTCTCTGGATTATGTTTGGTATATATTTTTATATTTTGTATAGTATCTTTATATTTTAGTATAGTATATATGTATATAGTATTTGTAGCTTTAAGTAAGTATATTATTTTACTCATTTCATCTGTACACGGCCCTACAATTACAATCACCTCTTGAGAGAGACTCAAAGATTTCTTGGAAGTCAATTATTTTAGGATTAAGCTCACCTTTGTGCATAAAATATCAGTAATAATTATGTGTGTACCATAAAGAATAAATATTTGTTTTTACATTATTTCAGGGCATTGATTCAGAGGCTTTCGAGGTAAATAATACAGAATTTATTAATACGTCGTACGTTATAAAATACGTCGTGACGTGATGACTTTCCCGTGGGACACGATGGATATTTTATTTACCATGGCACTACCAGCTGTTTCAGCTATATCCACGGGAAAATTATTTTAACCATGCCAAACCAAGACCAAGCGGTAGCTCCACAGGGGAGTCATCGATGAAATAAACAAAATATCTAAACTAATATTTCTAACCGACTTAGAAATTTAATAAATGAAGAGGTTCTCAACTCTTATGTATATTTTTTTGTGTGTAAGTTACGAGATGTCATCGCCAATTGAGAACCGATTTTAATGTTTTTTTTTTATCAGTAGGGCACATGTACTTCAAGAGTAGACCAATATAAATATTATAAAAAAAAACGAAAAAATCAAATCTTCCCTAAGAGTGAAAAAATGAGGAATGATATTTCATATTCGACTTTTTATCAATCATTTGAAATAGGTTTAATTTTTTCCTGAAAAAAATGTAACTTGTCGTTTTTCGTGTTTTAGACTGGAAAATCAAGAGGAGACGAGGTAATCCAAACGCCATATTTTAAACGACGCGACGAGTTGACTTGACGAACTTAGGTAGTAATTTTTTTTTATATTATTCACAGCCTTCAAGACTTCAAGCCGATGAGGTATGTATACCTACTCATTATAGCTATAACTAACTTCTGTTTCAAAATATGTTTAAAAATATCTGTAATTTTTCAGACGCCAACTTCCAAAGGAGATGAGGTTTGTTTTTTTTTAACTGATTGGTTACCAGCTTCTATCCTACCCTTCCCACGGCTTTGCCCGCATTGTATCAAAAGCCTTGTTGTTCTAAGTCACGAATAAAACTTATTTAAAATTTTATCAAATTGTAACTTTTGAAACTATCATAGTTTTGAACATAATTATTACTAAAAAACGGGATATTTACCATGATTTGTGAGTTTGAATGTTTCCCGATATTTCGGCACAGTTTATCAAATTGGTTCAACCGTTACGAAGATTATTACGAGCAAACATCTGAACAGCCATACTTTCGCATTAAAATATTATAAGGATTAATTACTAATTTCTCCTGTACTACGGTACTTGTAGAATGAACCGATAGAGTAGATACCAAAGTAGTATTTTTTAGTTATGTTTGATAATTTTTTTTTTTGCTTTTTTTAGTATGTTTTTGCAATTCCCATTTGATGTTACCGTTTTTTCCCTCCAGACATCTTATTTTTTATCACAGTGGACATTCGAAAAAGAACCATCGCAGAAAGAAACCAAAAGTATTCAAGCGGGATTATCTTGTCCTTGCGATGTCAGTACATGTAAGACAACTATCTATCAGATTAAGTACAATACTGATAAAAAAAATATTATCAAATTGTGCAATGGAATTAAATGGTTTTCGCTTCACAGCTGCTGTTGATCCGAGAATTCAAGAGATGCAAGAAACTATTATAACTAAAGATGCTAAACTGAATGCCATGCAAAACACTTTAGCGGTTAGTTATGTATAAACATTATACATTGGTTATTTATAAACGTTGTATAGTCTGTAATTGAATGTGACGCATCACAAAGCTCAATCATTGGCTCTTCTAAAGACCATATTGTGTAGATTGAAGATTATACTATACAGTCGACTGTAATTATATTAAGTATGTATTTTGTTTTAGGTGATGGAGAACGATGTTTGCGAACCTTATTGTATCTACGCCCACATTTATACAGCATTGGAAAAAATATTTGGAATTCTATGCCAAAACGACAAATACAAATTATATTTGGATTTAATGGTCCTATGATTTTCCTTATGTCATAAATTTATTATTTATTAACTTAGCTACATAAAAATAAAACATAATATTTGTTTTCCAGACATCAGGAAAAGATACGCGCTGTATTGATATAAAAGGCAAAATACTGTTTAAACTAAAGGTGCTTGAGAAGTTTAGCCTCGCCCTCATAGCTCCCTGTTCACAAGATTTCTCCACTCCTTCAGCCCAAGACTGTTCGTGTTATAGAGCTGAAATCATCACACGTGTTGAAACAGCCTATGCTCTGACCTCAGCCGAATCCAAACCACCATGTCTTGACAACAAAAGAGCTCAACTTGTAGCGGACATCATGGAAAACGATGAAATGAAAGAAATTCTAAGTAAAGAAAATGCTTCCTTGAAAAATGACCTCGACGTAGATGAATTTGGGATTGATAACTACAATATAGATTCCGAGAACTTAAAACGCCTAAAAAACTTACAGGAAAATTATGATGAGTTGATGACTTGCTATGAGGCTTTGAAACATGAGAAAGATTGTTTACTGATTCGGTGTCGTAAATACGATGAGCTAGAAAAAGAATTCGAAGGTTTAAAAGGTCAACATAGAGAATATAGTGCTCTGTGGAATGAAAAAGAGCATTATCGTAGACGATCCAAAGATCTAGACTCTTTAAAAGAGCAATATCTGGTACTATCTGATGAGACGTCAAACTTAGAAGTTCAACTGAAAGCAGAGTCTGAAATCAATAATGTTAAAATTAAAACCATTGATGATCTGAGACGAGAAAATTTATTATTGGAACAAAAACTCAATGAAGCTTCAATATTATTTGAAAAAGAGAAAAACTATTTGCAGTGTAAATTGAAAGAGAGCGATTGTAAAGCTATGTGTCAAGATCAACAAATAAAAAGTTTATCAATTCAAATTGACAGACTTCTTGAGCAAGACTCAGAAAGGGTAAGCCTTCTATTGTTAGGAATAAAATTTAGAGTGTCCTTTTTAAGGGTGGATTCGAATTTGATAATTATTATCCTACGTATAAAATCACTCAACTCTAATTATCTCTAGAGATATTTTTTTTTTGTTTAACCAAATCATAATTCAGGAATAATCCAGGAGTAAATCGCTATACGCGCAAAATTTATGGAGTAAACAAATTATCCCAGATTATTTGAATGGGGCCGCTACATTTACAGCTGTTTTGGTATTCTATAAATGAAATATCCTACAAATTTCACAGTTGTGCGTTATATTTATTTATTTACATAAAGTTATGTATTTACAATAAAAACACAAAATCATCCATATTCAACTTTTTGCTGTGAAATTATAACTTCTCTAATTTTGATTGCATATATTTTTGTCATTGAAAGTTTAGTGACACCATTAGAATCCGGCAAACTTAAGTGGTATAAAAAATTTGCAATTGTATTTAGATTTAAGTTGTCTTACGTGTTCAGTACCAGTACCACTACCCAGTATTGACTACTCTACGTTTGCGACAGAAAACGCAAACGATGTTATCTGAGAGTAAAGCCAAAGAGAAAATTATTCGAAGATTAGTTACTCTGGTGAAACCAGGCATTTGATCGAATCTCCTCCTTATTGTATTAAATTATTTTGTATTTAAAACTAATTTAAAGATATTGCAAAAACGGGAATTTTCACAAACTGCACTATCGGTATCGCCGTGCACGACGCGACGCGGAAGGAGAAAGTCGCAACCACTCACCCTGATGAAGACTCTCGGAATGAGTCGAAACTTCGTCGGTGCCTTCACCGATAGTGCTGTACGTGAAAATTCCCGTTTTTGCAATATAAATAGTCAAGTTCAGTTTTTGGAATAAAATAATTTAAAGGTACAATCTAAGGATACAAGTCAAGATTCTATAGCACTCAGAGACGAAATAAATTCATTAAATGAACAAATAACGAATTTAAAAGCTGTCTGCATTTGCAATGATGAAGGAAAGCTGCAGGAGCAGGAGGAATTTCAAACGAATCTCATCAACTCACTCAAGATGCAAATTGAAGATTTAAAAAGTAATATTGGTTTGGAATCACCCTAACTTTATCTAAAGATGTATCATTTAATAATCAATTCATTTTAGGTGCATTCGAAGAAACATTACAGCAAAACGATTATTTAGAAAAATACTCAGAAAATTATAGAAATCAAGTTGAGAGACTAAATGAAACAAACAAATTACTAACAAAAGATGTCGAAGAAAAAACAATAGCACTCAATAACCTCATGAGTGTTATTAAACATAAATCAAAAGAAGTAAACAGTCTAATGGATGACGTGGAGAGACGAAATATAGAGAATAACGACCTATACAAACAAATTCAAAACCTTGAAGAAACTTACAACAACAGCTTTACGGCTTTGGATTGTGAAAAAATGCAAGCCATAAAACATTTACAGTTAGCAAGACAAGAAAGTCAAGAACTACTGAATAAGGTGAAAAACTACGATGACATGGTACACAAACAAGATGAAATGGCAACTTCTTTTCAATCACAAAATGAAAAATATAAATATCTAAAATCTCTTCTGACTGAAACTCAAGACCAGAATAAAAATCTGCAAAATGATTTAAACAGCCGTGAAAGCAATAATTCTATTCTACTAGAAAAGATACAAAGTCTTCGTGAAACAAACCGATTTGCAATTACAAGCTTAGAGGAAGAAAATAATAAATATAAATTTGCGGTTGAGCTCCAAAAGAAAGAAAGCAAAATATTACAGGACAAATTACAAAAAAATGAAGATTTAGCAGATCAATTGCAAAAGTTGAGAGATTCTCATGAAAGACTACTTGAAGATAAAAAGAAGCTTGAGATAACGCTGGATAATAAAACAGTTGAGCTGAATGATGCCTTGTATTCAATACAATTGAAAAGACAAGAAAGTGAAGAGTTAGTAAATAAATTGCATGGATCTGAGAACTTGAAAATGGATTTATCCCAATTAAATGAAGCCTACGCGAGAATTACAAAAGGAAATCAAGCGTTACAAAATGAACTAACAGACAAGAAAAAAGAATACGATGGCCTCTTGAAATCATTCGACAACCTGCAAACACAAAATGAACAAAAATCTCTGGAAGTATCAGCATTGAATCGTGAACTTGCTAACATTAAAACATTATATGATAATTTGGTTGCAGAAAAAAATATGCTCCAATCTGATTTTGACAACAAAACTGATGAATTCAATAATTTGTATAACAACCTAGAAACCAAAATAGAAGAAAATAGAGAACTTCGTCACCGCCTTCTAAATGTAGAAGATGATCACAAAACAGTCACAAGTAACATCAACGCTTTACTGGAAGAAAATAATTCCACAAAAACAAATTTAGCAGCCCTGAAAAAAGAAAGTGGCGAACTAATAAAAAGAGTTAAATATTATGAAGCTTTAGAATCAGAATACGATAAATTAAAAAAAGACCATGATCTCATGCGTTTGGAAAAGAACAAACTTGAAAGAGAATTGGATCACCAAGTCTCTGATCTAAGAAGAATTGAAAGAGAAAATCATGACTTAAGTAGTCAGAGTCAAAATTTATTAACACACAGTGAAGATTTGGAAAAAGCATTGATAAATGCGAGGACTGAGGTAAACCTAGGCAGGATATTTTTATTTATTTTAAAAATATTTTTGCAATAAATTACCATGTTTGTTTAGCGTGAAATATTGTGTTGGCCCAGAAAGATTCTGTAACCGTTAACTTACTTTTACAGCTCATAGTAAAATCAAGCTTCCCAGATAATTCGCATGCTGAAATCATTAAAGAAATTGAAGAAATGAAACAAGAAAAGATTAATCAACTCATGAAAATAAGAGATCTTCGAAATAAATTAGATGAATCGGTTAATATCGTTACGTAATTATAAATAATAATAGTATCCATGAATGGATTCTAAAATAATTAAAAAAAAAACTTTTCAGGAAAATGAGATATGCAATCTCAGCGAAGTTATTTTAGCTCGTGATGATAAAATAGCTATTTTAGAAAATCATATCAACGAATTGGAAGATGAAGTGCGAAAGTTACATAATAGTTTGGCCGAGGTGGTTGATACTGGAGAAGAGATAACAGATTATAGTTCTCAGAAAATCAACCAATCAATAATTTCAATGGAAGCTCATCGTAAGAATAAATGCATATTTTTAATCGTTTACTTCTATACTTCCATACTTTTTGCTTTTTTATTTATAATCATTTTCACAGACTCAAAAGCTTCTCATAACATGAAGATGGAACTTGCCAAGCTTCAAAGTCAGAATACTATGCTAGAAGAAAGGCTATCAGCGACAAAAATGAGAAATGAGGAAACGACAAGAGATAAACACAAATATTTATCGCAAATGAGTCGTCTACAAAATGAAAGAGAAATAATTGTAACCGATATAAAGCAATTAGAAATGAGAAGTGTTGGGGACAGCGCATTGTCTCCAGAAAGATGTGACGTAGAACATATTTTAGAATCTCTGGATAGAATCAGAAGATTTTTGGATGCCAGAAGCACTAAGAGCAATTCACTAGAACAAACATTGCTTAGCGTACAAAACTCATACCAGTTGGTACAAAGTAAAACAGATGAAGCCAAAAAAATTGTTGAAAAAGAAAAGCAAAAAATACTTACTGAAAAAGAAGAAGCCATAAAAGATAGAATCAATATGGAAAAACAACTAATTGATCTTAAAAATCAACTAGAAAAGCAAATTGCACATGATAAAAATGTAATAAAAGACTTGGAAATCGAAATATTGAATCAAAAATTGATTATCGATAAGGTGAACCAATCAACTCAAAGTTACATTTCCAAATTGGAAGAAGAAATGAAATCTCTGCAACTTGTCTACCAAAATTCGTTGAAAACCACTTCTGCATTAGAAAACAAGGTCAAAATTTGGTCTGATGAAAAATCACAGCTTACAAATATTATTGAAAGAACCAGTAAAAAATTGGAAGAAAAAAATCTAGAAGTGGCGCAATTGAATAATACCCTTGCTAAACTTAAAAATAAAACTTGGCGGAATATAAGTATTCAAACAATTGAATTATCAACTAACAAAAATGTGGGAAGCCAGACTGAGAATGAAATAAAAAAAGAAGAATCTGAAAGTTCACACTTACAAGAAAAATATGATAGTTTATGTGAAAATAACGACATCAACCCTGTTACAGTCAGCAAAACAACACGTGACAAAATTTCGGTTACAAATAACAAACACAAGCCCGTCAATGAAGTGCAAGTTCTTACAGCAAATGTTGATCCTACTTTTGACTACGTCAGAAGTAGTTATTTGGACTATAAGTTAAAGCAACTCAGTCCTGGACGCCTTGAACATTACTCAATTTCATGTGCTAGTATAGACTTAAAAAATGAAGAACCCTTAACGCCTAATGAAGAAAATTTAAGATACCAACCAGAAATGGTATCTCAAGTTGTGTCCAAACCTGACAGTAGTTCTAAAATAGATTTCAAGAATCAAAACTTTAAAGTAATAGATATTTTTAACAAGAAATCTATGCATACTAACTCATCAAAAGTAATACATAATGATGAAACCGAAAATGAAGTAGATACTAATATTATTGGTAACGACCAGATCAAAAGTCCTGCCAAGTCAAGTGCTTTCACAGGATTTGGACTAACTAATGAAAGCTTTGAAACTGTCAGTAATGTTAACAACGAATACAAGGACACCAATATGTTCGGATCAACTTCGGAAGTGTCTACAGACAAAGATATGTTTGTTATATACAGGGATAGCGAAAGCAATCACGATAAGTCTCATGAAAAGACAGGACCTTGGAATGCAAATGGAAAATCAGAAATAGTAGTTGAAGCAGTAACTGTTCATCAAAACAAAAATGATCAAAAACACGGTAAAAAACAGAATCCTAATTATAAACAAGGTAAAAAACAAGCAGTTAGTGATTATTTTATGAATGCAGAAGATGAAGAGTATGAAGAAGACGACAGCGTTAAACAAAAACTAAAAATAAGTTTACCTAGGGTAGGAAATGATAGTCCATCTATTGAAGCTTCAGATGCAGAGAAAAAATCATTAGACTCTTATACAATGGCTATTTATCCTACACCTAAAGTATATTCATCATCTGACTATTACACAGACAGCCACGTCAAATTTCAAGATGATAAAATAAGGTCACCTTCAATGCATTCAATCCCCCATGCCGACCATCAGTATAGAGATAATCCGAAAACTAAGAGAGAAAAACTTCGGAATGATACCTCACTTAACAACTCAAAAAATGATAAATTAAAGTTCACCACTTCAAAACCAGTATTCCGAGATAATTTAAATGAAAAAGAGTCCCATCACAAGCTTTCGCGCGTTGGAGCTGATGTCTTACTAATAAAATCAGAGGAAGATCGAACCGAGCCAATTGATTCAAACTCATCTAGACAACAAAAATCAAGAGATTTTGGACTTGATTATATTCTAGACAGTCATAATGACCCTGATAATATGAAAACTTATGATGCTGCTAAAGCTCTTCGAAAAACACGGAGTGATGAACGATTCAATTTGTCTAAACTCATAGGAAGAAGTGACTCTAGTCCTTCGCGATTAAGTGAACTTAAGAAATCATCTACAGATTACAAAACTATTTCAAGTAATAGCTATAGTAAGTCCAGTGCTAGGAGTCAGCCAAAATCTTACATTGAAGCTAGTATTATGGTAAAACTAGATACAGTTGAAGAATATGAAAACAAGATTCAATGTCTAACAAAAACTTTAGAAAATATTGAAAAGGATTACAAAAAGAAAATTGATGCTATAAAAATGCAATATGATAATAACATTAAGAGTATTTTAAATGAGCACAACCAAGGCGTTGAAAGTATTCAGAGTCTTCACGAGGAAACTTTGCAAGACATTATTAAAATACATGAAAATGAAGTTGAGAATTTGAGGACTATGAGCATTGATGCTATGCGGAAAGCAGACAAATTAGAGAAAGAAAATAAATCATTGAAAAACAAAATGATTGATAGCTCTTCCTGTATAGACGAGGTATTGTAGAAAAAAAAAATAGAATAACATTATTACTTTATACTTAAATGAAGTGAAATAACAGTTTTTTCAATTTGCAGGAACCTATAAAAATAACTACACCGGAACTAAAGCGTCGAAAGCGGTCTCGAGTAGACCCAAAATATTTATCAAAGACAAACGTGGAGGCGTTTAACGTGAAACCAAAAAGCAAATCATTAGGCCCTTGCACCTGTTCTCTTGATATCAACATCTCGGATACTATTAGAAATATATTTGAGCAGGTCGACGTTGAACAGAGAAAAATGGCGGAGTACACCTATCTGAAATACATTGCGAACAAAATAATGAATGGAAACGTTGATGTTAGTATATAAACTTTTGTGAGACACTTTCAAACATGTCAGTGTTGAATAAAGTGCTCAAGACGTGTTAAAACACGCTATCTTAGGGTCCCGAAGGGTGGCTCCTATCTCTTAAAGTTATAATAATTGGAAATCCGTATAAACAATTTTTGTTGGCAGTTCTTACAAAATGCCAGTCGCTGATTCTGGTTCATCCTTCTAGGACACGCGGTTCAAAAGTTAGAGAAGGGAACACAATTTTAGCTACTTAGAAGCCTTATATGGATAGTGAATTCAATTTTTTAAATATTTAAGGAACATTGAACTGATTTTTAGAAACCTTTTCAATGGTTCCCCACACGGAGGAGTACAATTACAAAAGATAAGCATCACTATACTTGTTCTGGGAGGTACTTGAAAATGTATATCAAATATTTAAACGACTTCAAAAAAAGTTTGTTTTTGTATAGAGAATGATCCCGAGGTGGTCCCATAGAAGTATTATTCCTGAGGGATTGCTATTTTTCTCATAAAACTTAAAAAACATCATAATCTCATGAACTGACTGATTTGTGGGCGACTTTTCTTTTGATTTTTATTCGAAAGAGTAAGCAAAATAACGTGGGTACGTGATGATCTGATGATAATAAGATTATCTGCAGGATAGAAATCGTAAACTTGGGACTGCAAGCGTATCGCGAATATCGCAATTTAGTTATTATCAACCGACTTCAAATAAGGAATTTTTCAATTATTTGTCTATATGTTTTTTGCGTGTAGGTATGTTACGCGATATCTTCGCCGATTGTAAACCGATTTTAATGATTCTATTTTCTAATGTGTAGGGTATACTTCAAGGGTAGTATCATTCATATAAACTTTATGAAAAAAGACTGAACTGTAATGGAATTGCATATTTAACTTTTTATCAATTTCCCCTTATATAAGTCGGTTTTTTGACATTATTTTAGTGTCTTATAAATTATTTCATGTTTAGGGTTCCGTACCTCAAAAGGAAAAACGGAACCCTTACAGAATCACTTTGTTGTCCGTCTGTCTATCTGTCTGTCAAAACCCTTTATCTCGGGAATGCGTGGGGGTATTAAGTTGAAATTAAAACCATATACCCAGGTCTACAGTCCCTTGACGCTGTGAAAAAATCAAACTTCTAAGTTAACGTAAAAAAAGATACGGCCGTTTATGCCGCAAAAATCGTATATTTCGACACTCTCAAGGGAATCAAAGTTTATAGAGTAGTTTCCGTTGATCTAGAACTATGAAATTTTGCAAGTAATAACGTCTTATACTACAAGTACTGGGAAAAACCTGAAAACTATACATATGTAATTGCTCGTGGTTTTGGAAACTGAATTTCTGGAAAAGCTCGGAAAAAACTGCGAGACTCGATTCCTGAACTATTTATAATATGTACCTACAAATTTTTACGGAACCCTCGGTGGGTGAGTGACTCGCACTTGTCCGGTTTTTGTTGTTAATTTTATATTTTTACTAAATGGGGTGACAGTTTTTTTTATACACCTAAAAAAGAACTCCTTCATCGTATGTTTATTGGCCTGCTTTAGTAGCAAACAAACATAAGCGGTTACCCGTTAATAAGCGGTTATCGTAACCTATGGACGCTTGTAACACCAGAGGTTGCCGGCCCTGAGACATAAAGGTGTTATGTCTAATATGCCTGCAATTTGACTCCACCCCTTCGAACTAAAAACACAGCAATGCGAACATTTCTACTTGCCGGCAGAAATATATGTGATGGTAGTGCCCTTTCACAAGGGGCTCTACTACTTCTAAAAAAAGTGTGTCTTTTGTGTGACACAAGGACAGACATAACGAAACTATAAGTTTTATGTTTTCGCCTTCGAAACCTTAAAAAGTTTTCTAATGAACCAAGTTCGATTTTATTAAATGATCAGACAATCTCTGACGCAGGCATTGGATACTCAAGAGCTATCATTTCTGCATCTTAAAGTCTGTCGCATCTGGAAAACCAAACTGACCAAAGAGGAGTCTCTCCAGAAAAGAATAGACTCTCTCGAAACGGAATTGATGAACAAACAAAAACACGCGCAACAAAACAGTACGATTCTGCATATTTCATTATCACCGTTCTGTAGCGCATTGTCATGTTTGTCTGACTATCTGCTTGTAATTACAGAGAACATATAAAAAGCTTTTATCTATATGAGTGAAAACAGGTGGTGTTTGGGTCATATCATTTTATCATCAGTATCAACAGCCTGTAGAAGTTCATTGGTGTAAATAGGCCTTCCCAAAGTGTGTCATTTTGGCCTACCTTTATCCCCCGACTTCCTGCAGTCATTGAGATGTCATCAGTTCATCGGCTGGTGGAGTCTTCCTAACACTATATAGCCCGGTTTGTGGACTTTAATCTGCAGCTGTAACACTAAGTGTTAATGTTTAACGGTTATAGAACTAGATGTTGCCACTGGTCGATTAGAACGCGCATCGAGGCATTTCACCCAACCCCTCACAGACTACCCGAAGAAATTGTTATGTATCGAATTATAGCTTTCGCTATCGTAGGGAACGTTAATCACTGACCATACCAGACCAACTGACTCTCGAATCTAATATTCTATTAATGATCCTCCGAACACTGACCAACGGCTAGTTCGTACCTATTTAGATCTCCAGAGTCGATGTATTCTGATGTATACAAAATCATCTTTTGTTTCATTCCCCAAGTGAAACAAAAGATGATTCTTTGGGCGTTTTTATTTTATTTTATTGTTTTTTATTACGGCCTTACTCCCCATTACACAGCTATTATATTTACAGTAGCAGAATTGGACCGTAAAGTGGCAGAGGAGAGACGTCGCCTCCAGGAAGTGAGAGAAGCAGTATGCCGGAGTTCTCCTACTCCTATGGGCATGAGCTACGTACCCCCCGTGCCACCTCCTACCGCTGAAAAGGACTTTCTGTTCGTTCACCATTCTCTATTATCTATCTTAGCAATGAAGTTATCGTGGTTTGGTATAATTTTAGGAAATTATTACGACTATATCACGTACTTTACTATTTTTCTGCTGACGTTTCGTTAACCGTTGAGGTCCTTCCTCGTGAGCACTGTCCGCGACCACGTTTGACGATCGTGGCGGTTAAACGGTTAACGAAAGGTTAGCAGGAGAATAGTAAAGTACGTGACGGTGTATTCTATCGATTCTTATTCAGTGCAAAAACTGGACACAGGTCAAATCTATCGTCTTGCAAAACGCGAATAGGTATCAAATGCTATGTTTGGATGTACCTCTGTCTACTCCCTTTCAAAGATCTACGACTGAGCATAATAATTAAACTCAGTCGTAGATCATTGACAAATAAATGTTTCTCATTTCATTTCAATAACCATTGTTAATTTGTGTTTTAGAAAGGTAATCGTTTGAGAGAAAAACTACAAAAACGTGTTATTTTTGCAAATTTTTTGGAAGTGCAGTATTTTATGCGCAACGGTCTTGCGTCTATGTTTTGCGTGAATTTGCGCGGCTAGTTTTTGATATACTCATTAGGCAGCTATCAGCCTCTTAAAGACACTCTAGTTTCATCGACAGCGGTTGCAGTTGTACAGTCAATCAGCTTGGTGAGAGGCGATCGGCTGGCGACCTTGCGCCACTCCCGAGCGGCCTACGACAGAAGCGGACACGAAACGAGAGCAACAGGGTGAGTAACCCTACTAGAAAGATAAGTTATGTAACACATTGAAGACAATGTGGTACGTTGCACTCAATTTGTCGGAGGAATATTGTGGTCCAAGGTCCATTATACTATTATAATTTTAGTTATCTTAGTAGGTATATTGTGGGCCTATTGTCACATTTTTAATATTGTTCATGTTGTTGCCAGAAATCAGCTCGCCTGATTCCAGTTAGCCCACGCTGAACCGAGCATACGGTTCTTGGTCACCATTCCATAACCTTTATTTCCTAAAATTCGTTGTTGTAGTCACGCCAAAGCTACACCAATTTTATTACCAAAATACTTCATTCTATGCGACCTTATTTTCAGCTCTAACTTTGCTTTTGTTAAAACTGAGGTACACGAAATCTGCTTCTGAAATATCTATTAGATTTTGAAATGGTTAAATGAACAACCAAGTTCTTGGTTTTGAGGTTGATAGGTCGACACACTTTAAATCAATTAAAACAATATCGTAGAATTGAAATGATCACAACCACAATTACCAAAACTGTTACCACAATTGTATGTATGTTACACAAATAATGGTGGAACTTAAGAAATTTTATTTTAAAAAAAAATCGTCTTTGATAGGCGGTGTTGGCGAAACTGGACGCGGAGGAACGTCGCGAGCGGGAAAAGAAGATTTACACTGACGAACTGCCAACGCGTCTTCGCAAATCACACGACCGCCCGCTGCGCCCTAACAAAAAATAATAGAACTTATATGCGAAACTTGGATGTTTTATGCCCTATGTGTAGGTGTATAGAATGCCCAATGATACACTTTATGGATTATACGAATACAAACTGGACTTACTATTCTTCAACAAGAAACGACATTATCAGAGATTTCTGTAACCAATGCTGCATTCAAATGGAAGAATGTCTCTTTTAGATCTTTTAAATGGTGTCGGTGGCACAGCTGTGTGTTTTGGTAAAAATTTGTTGACGTCTTTTATGTTTTTATACATGTCTATTTATTTTTATATCTTATTTACATATTTATTTCAGTTTGTAAATTGTAACGTAAATTTTGGCGTAATAAAATGCTGTAAAATAATGTAATGTACTTTATTAACATTAGTGATTAAGAAACTTTAAAGAGGAAGGAGAATAGTGGATAAAATGAGGTGAAAAATAATAGGTGTATGCTTAATCCTATTCATATACGTATTTTAGTTTTCGTTTTGTTTCTGCTGAAACAAAATGAAAACTGAAATACGTCCTATAACTTCCCTTAAAAACTACAATAACAAAATAAAATTGTGTACTGGAATGGCGGCTTTGTAGAGGTAAATAGTGGAGGAAGTAACATTAGTAACTCATTTCTCGTATTATACAGTCAAATCTTGGTATTATATTTTATTAATAAACTGTCCACTCACTTTCAATCTCAACAGTACGCCGTACACTACACACTGTATGTATCTTTGTAATCGACAATGTTTTTGCAGCGCTATTTTGTCTTACTTTATTTTTTGATACGAGAATTGGGCTTCAGTTCAATATTTTATTGCTTTTTCCTAGTTTGCGGCACAATTATAGGCTGGGTTCACAAAGTTAACATTAGGCTCCAAGTAAACTGGGTTTGTAATATCAAAACCTGCCGATGTGGCTTCTTGGCAAAATTTGTCGTACTCTTTCTTGTCGTACATATTTGCCAAAAACTTCCAAATGATGAGAGTCAACAGGCCTATTAGCAAGACTCCTCCAACGACACCTCCGATTGTAACTGTAAAAAAGTTGGTTTTAGCAAAAATTAACATTGACATTATTGACAGGTCACTAACGTCAAAGCAGCTAAAGTAAAGAGTTAGCAACGTCTTAGGCCTGAGTTTACAAACACAATAACGGGTGGTTAGTTCCTAATCATATAGCTTTTTGACACATGTTTTAACTTATGGAAACAGGCATGCCTAGAACCTAAAATTGAAGGCATGCCATCGGTTAGTGTTTCATTAAGCGGCGATGGGCTTGCAATCTGTCACGTTGAAAGCGTTCAAGTCTAAAGTCTACTACTTCAATTTAATCATAAGGTGTTTACCCCAAATAGCAGCAACAGGTGGTGACTCTAGCTCTTCCTGGATCATTAGTAGTTCAAATCTAAAGTCTACTACGTCTATTTAATCATAAGGTGTTTACCTCAAATAGCAGCAACAGGTGATGACTCTAGCTCTTCCTGGATCATTAGTAGTTCAAATCTAAAGCCTACTACGTCTATTTAATCATAAGATGTTTACCCCAAATAGCAGCAAAAAGTGGTGACTCTAGCTCTTCCTGGATCATTAGTAGTTCAAATCTAAAGTCTACTACGTCTATTTAATCATAAGGTGTTTACCCCAAATAGCAGTAACAGGTGGTGACTCTAGCTCTTCCTGGATCATTAGTAGTTCAAATCTAAAGTTTACTACGTCTATTTAATCATAAGGTATTTACCCCAAATAGCAGCAACAGGTGATGACTATAGCTCTTCCTGGATCATTAGTAGTTCAAGTCTAAAGTCTACTACTTCTATTTAATCATAAGGTGTTTACCCCAAATAGCAGCAACGGGTGGTGACTCTAGTTCCTCCTGAATCATTAGTTCGAGTAAAGCCATTTCTGTTTCGTCGTCCATTACAGTTTTGTACTTATATACAAGTATGTTATTATTTGCCAGTTTCATTCTACAGCCCGTAGCGGAAGTATCCGCCTCTATTATGGTTCTTTTCACTATTGTAACATTTTTGACTGTTGTTGTATTAAATCTGTAATAGTACATTTTAATTTTGAATAAATAATGTCTCAGGGTCGGTAACGCGCGAGCGATACCTCTGGTGTTGCAAGCGTCAAATAACCGCCTGGTTACCATAACCAGGGGGCTATGGTGGACCGTAAGCTTCTTTGCCACTTAAGTAGTAAAAACAATCAACGGCCCAACACCCACATACATAGTCCTGACCTCATACTAGGATTCCCTGTGTCGTAGGTATCAGTAACTACGAGTCATACATTCGCAGACATAAAAAAAGGTTGAAAAAAGGCTATGGTGCCCCTTTTCAGGATTACCCACTGACAAATCACTGATTTAACGCAGGGTCCGTAACGCCTGAACAGATTTAGACGAAATTAGGAATCAATATTGTTCATGGCCTAGAAAGTAATATTCTTCAAGACTACTTTTTATCCGGACACAACGCAGGCGGAGCCGTGGGCAGAAGGTGAAGATATCTGATAGCGACACCTTTCGCCACATGGCTGAGCTACGTTACATCACATCAACGAAGAGCTACCACAGTCAATACAGAGATGGCATTGCATCGGAGCGTCTAGATCGCGCAAGCGAAGTTTTCACTCAACTTGAACATCCTACTAATATTATAAACGCGAAAGTTTGTGGGGATGGATGTTTGTTACTCTTTCACGTAAAAACTACTGAACGGATTTTGTTGAAACTTTACAGTAACATAGCTTATACATCAGAATAATACATAGACTACTTTTTATCCGGGTACCATGCGGGCGAAGCCGTGGGCAGAAGCTAGTAATATTATAAACGCGAAAGTTTGTGAGGATGGATGTTTGTTACTCTTTCACGCAAAAAGTACTGAACGGATTTTGATGAAACTTTACAGTAACATAGCTTATACATCAGAATAACACATAGACTACTTTTTATCCGGGTATCTCGCGGGCGAAGCCTTGGGCAGTAGCTAGTATATAATACCTCCGACAAACAACTGTCGGTCCTAGGACCCCGGGCAAGTGGATCAGATGGATCAGCCCGGTGGAAGATCTTCCCCTTTGATCACACCACCAACCGTGTTCTCCATACTTACTTTAAATCGCAGTCTGCTTTCGTGTTTTTTTCAAAGTTACAGTAGGCGTAGTCATTGAGATGTTCACATAGTTTCTGAGCACAGTCCTTGCATGATTCACAGTACTTCCCGAAGTAGTCTTTACCGTCACTTGAATTGCACCTGCACAGCCCACATTCACATGTCCCTCTGCCAGAACAAGGCTGTAAAAATATTGTGTAGATACTAGTTAATCTTTCAGAATTGAAACCTTCGATGTGTATTCCTGCAGCGCCCCTTCGTACTTTTCTTGAAGTCTTACACAACTATTTCAAAAACATAACAATCGGTTACACTATTTCAAAAACAATAAGGCCTAAAATAAAATAAAAATTAAGTGCATTATAATATTTTTAACCGCAAAAAAAGGATTCTCAATGCGGTGTTTTTTTTTGTGTGTTTGTTACTCGATATCTTCGCCAATTATTGTTAACCGATTTTGATGATTTTTTTTTGTTGTACAGAAAATGATCCTGAGATGGTCCTATGAATGTTTTTTTTATTCCTGAGGGATGGCTATTTTTTCCGTAAAACTTATATAACCCGATAAACAACATCATCTATATGACATCAAGACTAGCCGAAACATTTGATTTGGCCGTTTTTTGTTTTGTTATTTATTCGAGTAAGAGTAAGAGTAAGCAAAACAACGTGGGCACGTGAGGATCTGATGATAAAACGTGAGGATATAAACCATAAGTAAACTTGGAACTGAAAACGTATCACGAATATCGCGATTTAATTATTTACAACCGACTTAAAAAAAAGGAGGAGGTTCACAATTCGTATGTATGTTTTTTTGTGGGTATGTTACGCGACATCGCCAATTGTGAACCGATTTTAATGTTTTTTTATGGTATACTTCAAGGGTAGTCATTTAATTTTATTTAAAAAAGTTTGTAGTAAGCAATAATCGATGAAATTGTACCTCTATATTGGACATTTGTCAATTTCCCGTTCGAATTTGAAGTCGGTTTTTTGAATTTTTTGTCTTATAAATTATTTTCCTTTCAATCAAATACCACACATGGTCCGATTTATGTTTCTTTTTCTTACTTTATTCCTTAGGGCCTCTTGAACCTCTATATTCGAACATAACATTTTTATTAGTAAAACCTATCTACCTACTAAGTTTTATGAAGATTTTATAAACGCGTCGGTAATTGAACATACAAACGCGAGGAATCGTAGTAAATTCACGATAGTTTTTAAGCTGATGATTCATTTCTATATGATCCTTGTGATTTTAATGAATAATTAATACCTGATCCGAAAACGGTCCGATGCAGGTCTTAACGTCGAGGGTACAGCTGCAGTCTGATCCTGTCCATTTGGAGTAATCACGACAGGTGCAATTCCCGAGCTTACAATCCCCTCTATCGGCCGGGCATGTCTTTCGACACACTGCATCGTTGTATTGACAGAAATCTCCAGAGAAACTTAGATCGCCTGTATTGTGGCACTGGCATTTACCACATCTGAAAATAATAATAACTAGTAAATCACCACGAACTGAGATCTCGCGAAGTACCGTTTTTAACCCAACTACCGTAACGCCATAGTTTTACCAATGAAGCTCATCTTTTAACTCCAAAATTGTGTGAGTAATACCTACTTAACTACCAAATATCATGAAGATTGAATAAACGGTCCGCCAATTATCATCGGACAAACTAACTCGTTCTTTCATTCATACATACAAACGCTGGTTTACCCAAGGAGACTCAGAGATCTTTGTTCGTTTCGCTCACTCGAATAGTCACTAGTGGAACAAAGGTTTTTCCACACAAGTTATATTTTTCTGCTGCATCCTAAAGGGGTGGAAATTCGGAAAATCCTTTCTTAGTGGACTTCTACACACGAAAATACTTACCCTCATTCAGGTATCTATGACCTATCGTTTAAAAATAAAAAATAAAATAGTCTAAAATAGGTACAATATTTCTTGAAGTTCCTAAGGTATTTCTGTAGGTGAGAAAAAGGGTCGAAGACTCAACCAAGCTGTTTTTCACCCACGCCTCCAAATTAGCTGCTCGTAATTGTGACGCAGTTACGATCCACGAACGCTTATCAGCTGTTCCCGATCCAAAGAAGGTGCACTAAGGTATTTGAAATGATGAAAGGAAACTGTGTTTTGGACTATGCTTTGATTGTCCTATGAAATTGCTATTTTGTGTGGAAAAATAGTAATCCGATTTAGCTCCTTTGTTTTGCCGATTTGCCACAAATGGCTCAATATCATTTCGACACTCATCAAAAGCCTATGCATATATCAGTTCAAAGTGGCCAGTTCGAAAAAACGGCAATTTGATTTTCAGAAAAGAATATTGTACGAATAGCAACGATGACCTGACACTCAGAATCAAACCTTCCGTGCAAATAAAGCCGTGTTGGTGGCAGAATTGCACCGTGAGGGGTGCCCCTCAAGCCGTACTTACACGCAATTTCCTCGACCATTGCAGTAAATGTCATGCTGTGGCTGTTCCTTGCAATTCTCCAAACTCTCCAACGCCTCTTTGTCGCTGCATCGAATCTCACATTTATTACCACTCCTGAAACGTGAAAAGTTTCATTCAACTATAACGACATACTACTAGAAAACCCGATACTAATTTCATCTTCACGTATTTTAAGAAAACACTGTCTTGGGCCCGAATTCATAGTCAAATAGGAGCTCCCCTAGGGAACTATTCAGGCGCTATGTGAAAATATAAGCGCGAATTCAACCTTTATGCACCGTAAGGCCGTAAGGCGAATGCCGAATAGAACTGTTCAACCCTCGACTATGAATTCAGACTTTAGTCTACCCCACCAAAAAAACATGGCCTCGGTAGATATCTACGTTTTACAGTTTACTGTTTACGCTGTGCATTGATTCAGTCAGTGCAGTGTGTCACGCAACGATTTTATATATAAATTTAGATATTTAATAGATACACAATCAGATAAGACTATTATTCGTCACCATCATAATCAACAGAATGTAGAAGTTAAAAGAGCTTGAAAGCTTGATATCGAGCTTCCCCTCAGAGTGCCATGATGAACATTCTTGGGCCATCTCCATCCACCGACTTCCCGCAATTTTAGATATGTCATTGGTTCATCGGTTGAGGGGCCTTCCTACACTGCATCGTCTAGTTCGCGACCGGTCGCCATCAACAATGACAAAATACAGAATAATCACAAAATTACGAATAGTCTTATTTTATCTTCCAGGTAAACTTTGTATGAATATAATAGACTTCAAAAAAGGAGGAGGTCTTTTTTCTTTTGTGTTTATAAGTATATAGGAACATAATCTTCGTGAATGTTTTTTTCCTTCGTTCTGTTGAGTATAATCCTGGAGAGTCTCTAAAACTTTATCAACAATTTGTAAAAACTTTCCGAAAAATAGGAATAAAACAAAAAAATGTGGCTTTTGAATTAAAGAGTTATGAATAGGAAGTTTATATTAATTTCTGTCTATATTGGAGATGATTTCAATAAGCAATCTTTATTGAGTCCCAATATGGACTCTGAAGTAGTAATGATTATAGACTCGCGCACCTGTCAGAATCACATTTGCAAACTCCGCATAACATTTTTCCAGCTGAATTGCACTTTGGGCTAACTTCGGTGGTATATTTTTCACAGTCGCATTCACAATCGATATCTAACTCAACTGAAAGTTTATCCACTATTCCAAACGGATTGATCTCAAATTCTTTGACATCCTTGCAATCTTTAGCTTTTACAGTTGCTTTGATCTGAACGATTGGCTTTGCCTGAGTGCTTTGACAACTGTTAGGGTCAATATCGCAATTTGTTTTAAATTCAATGGATGGTGGCAAATGCCGGAACAGTAGCGTTACATTTCTAGATGCTGTCTGAAAAAAGAAGTTATCAGAAAGTTAAACAAATACCTGATAGTTAGGTACTTACACGTAAAATAGATCGTACTATTTGTAAATATACTTGTTAGTTCATATATTTATAGTTTATTTTGAAAGATCTCCTGTAATTTGTCAATGCTATGTTCGCCTATAATTGGCCAAGATTATCAGAACCCGATCGTTGAAACAAAAAACAAATAAAATAAAATACATAACCTTTTAGCGTTCCTTTAAAGAAATTAATAGATACTTACCTACTAAAGATACTTACAATATAAGCTTTTTCAATAACTTTAACGATTGATTCATCCTCTAGTTTTACATATGTTGCTGACTGTATTTGATTTGTTAAAGCCTCATACACATCTTTTACTTTATCTAGCACAGCAAATACAATTATGAAATTGTTTTTGTTAGCCACATAGTTGATTTGACTAACGGACGGGTAATCAAACGTCAGAGATAGTTTTTTGTCATATGTATCATTTTTATCTAAGTGGCATTTCATGTCATTTGGTTGGAAGGCTCCGGTCATTTTTCCATCTCCAGCGCTATGGTAAGTCGCATCAGTCACTAAAATTATAATTCGTCTGGCTTGTTGATCCTCTCCTGTCGATGACTTATTTCTCCAGCCGATTTGGTCGCATTGCATAACTTGCATTAGAGCATCGAGTCCTGATTCAGGCGAGTCGTAATTCGAGCCGTCGTATTTGGAATAACTGCTGACTGTTTCTTCGAAAAGCCTCTTGTCCTCTGTTAGAGACAAGTGATGCTGGAAAGCGTAGGAATGCAGTATTCTACAACAAAATATGGTCGTTGTAAATAGATTACAATCTATTCGCCACCTGCACAGCGAACCTTCTCGAAAACACTTTCCCACACAAAATAATTTCGTTTAGTGCTAATAAATTTCCCGAACTTATAATTTGACAAAGCATTTCAAATATAAAATATTTAAAAAAAATGAGAAGACAAAATGTTGGTAGTTCGAGTATTACTTGACCCCATTTTATTAAATCGTAAAAAAACTTTGTAACCATTTAAGCGCTTTGGAATTAAACGTTTAGCCTGTGGAACCAAATCAAAAAATATATTTTTGGTAAACATTTCATACCTGGGATCAGAATATGGGAAAGCAGGCTTATCAACAAAGCTTCCAATTCCTAGTCGGACATTATTTGTCATTTTCCGCAGAGCATCATAAATACTTAGCGTCTGTTTGGCTAGTTCATTGGCATACGGCTTCATAGTAAACGAGTTATCCATCACAAAATACATATCTAATGGAAAATCTTTAGCTGGTTGATAGAACATATCAAAAGTTACAGGAACTCCTGGGCGTAATTTTATCCTGATTCTTTGTGGGCGAAACTGAATTTCTTCGCCTGGCTTTGAAGTTAAGTTTTTATCTTCAATAATTTGTGGCTTGCCAGAACCAGGGTTCATGATATGGTGTGATGGGCACCATTCCTCGCTATATTTTTTATCATTATAGACTTCTGTGTTCAGTCGGCATCTCTCTGGTTGACTTACATTCATAATATCCTGAAAAGTACATTTATTGAGTTATTAACCCGCAAGTATTAAAATGATATTAAGATTCGGGACAAAAACACGGTATTTGACTAACTATGGTGTATGCGATATGAGAATTTACATTGTCCGTTAGATATTTGATTTTCTTACAATATTGGTTGAATGCCATCATTCAAAGTTGAAGCTCCTAAAAAGTAAAGCGAAGCTTTGTCCCTGATTTTGATATCAGGAGAAATCGAAGAAAATGTTGAATAATTTGTGTTAATTTTATGTCATTGATGTGCACCAAGACGTATGTTTTAACAATTATGAATATGGTATATAAATTATGATTTCGTGAATAAGTGTCCGTTATACTCCCAAGAGTTCCATCATCAGGGTACCTGATATTTAAATTGGAGATGATGGGGTGAATTCCTAAGCTAAAGAGTGCTGGTCCCGTTAGATCTCCTTGCTAAACACCAACTTCTGACGAAATGATATTGCCTTCATACACCAAGTTAGATACCGAGCTGCAATACTTTCAAACATACTTTGAAGGCATCTGGCAGGTATATTAGCTAGGAGAGCCTATTTAATGAATAACATGTGCTTTTAAAATCTATTTTTTAAAGTACATCTGCTTCCACATCTTTATAAGAAATATGCGGGCAGTGTATACTGCTGCCTTACAGTCAGTCCAACTACCAAATCCCAGTTAAATGGGCTGGAAGATGCCGTTGAAGTGAGAAGCTATATGCCTACAAACACATAAAGCACCCAAAGTTATAAAAAATATTGTATTGTAGAGCTATTATTAGCTATTATAGTAACGCCTTAAATTCTGTGTTTCCGACACTTGTTTAGATATAAATTCCGTTATTGATAAATTTCGCACTTGAGCCTGTCAAATTAGGAGGCTTAGGTATCCGAAAAATTTCAAGTGTAGCTCTACCAGCATTCTTGTCTTCCGTCTACAGTACGGTGCAGCTGAGCCGGTGCAGCGGCTAATTCGGCCGAGGATCTCAAGTGGCGCAAATATAGAAGTCTCGACAGAGCTTATTTATTTGAGCCTTTTTTAGGTTGAGACTCTGGGTCAGTGGGGAACCGAGGCCCTTCGCGGTTTCAAAATTCTTTCAGGGCGACTGGTCGAAGCGACGCGTGACCAGAGAGCTGGCTCTTATCTGGGTCAACGCATTAGCATTGCCATTCAGCGTGGCAGTGCGGCCAGTATTTTGGGAACGCTTCCATCTGGTAGTAATCTGGATCAGTCGAATTATGTATAGATCGTTTGCAACGGCCTTTAGATAGCTAGCTGTTTCATCTGTATTTTGTGTATATACACAAAATACAGATGAAACAGCTAGCTATCTAAAGGCCTTAGATAGCTAGCTGTTTCACCCTTAGATAGCCTTAGATAGCTAGCTAGCTACTACTTGTACATAGTTGTATAAATTGAAAAACTTTATAATACTTCATAAAGTTATTTAGGGAATCTAAATAACTTTGGCCACTTTACTAGGCGTATTTTTACAATAGTCAAAGTCACAAAACGGTGGAAAAAACTTTAAGTTGTGTAGAGACCCATTCAAAAAAGTTATCTCCTATTTTCCATCGGTCTGATTGATAACTTATTGGTTTTTGGTTCAAATAACATGTCGGTCACAAAGTTTAGTCAATTAGTCGTCTAATTAATAAACGACCTCTACTAATTAGACGAGCGCTACTCGCAAACGTAGTGTACTTGTTTCTTATCCATTCTCTTTTTTACGATAGATTTAACGAGCATGAAGCACTAAAAGCTTTGTAACAAAATATTGAGTATCTTTTGTAGTGTAAACCCTTTTTAAGTAATCAAGAAAGTTACTTACTTGAGCGCACCACACGCACCTTTCAAGTGCAAACCCGATGCAGCCTCCGCAAGTCACTTGCTCGCTGCAAGCTGACATGCAAGATATCAAACTCAAGTGAGAGATCACACCTAACAAAATAAAGACGTTCATGGTGCCCAGGCAACCATTACACAGTGACAAGGAAAACATGATGTTTGTTAAGTTTTCGATACCAATGCGAGGGAGGATAAAGTTATAAATAGCCAATTATTTCAGTTCTGTTTTAACATTAGTCTACATTACTGTTTCTCAAAGTGGGCGATAACGCCCCCTTGTGGGCACTGAAGGCTTTCAGGGGGGGCGGTAGAAGACCCTAGAAGATATTGGGGGCGCTAAGGCAGTCTAGAGGGGGAAACATAGGTTGTTATGTTTAAAAACTTTGGGGAGGCTCTAGGTTTTAGTTATTCTCAAAGTGGGCGGTAAGAAACATAAGTTTGAGAAACTGTGGTCTACATTGATCATTTTTACCAGCAAATACCTTATAATATTTCAGTCATTATTAGTCACGAGTTTTTAAGTTGCTCCAAAATACCAAAGCTTTGCTATAAGTCCGTATCGTCAACTAAAAGTAGGTAATCTATGTAGATTAAGAATTTGAGTTTAAGATGCTCTCTTTAGTTGCATATAACAAGGAAAAGGGATAATTGCAAATATATATTTAAGAACTAAGATGGATCTTCAAAGCCCGTTTTGAACTAAAGTCTAAGAGTTCCAAAAAGAATCGATGCTGTTTCTGTTTTGTCTCTGGTTGTACCATACGTGAATGTTATCAGATGATAGAGTGAAAGACTTGAATCTTGTCCCAAATGGGTAAATATAGGTAAAAATAATTAAGACTATTTTAATTAATGACAATCAGAAGCTTGAAGAGAACAAAATACAAAATAATTTATTTCTAAAATATTATGTGCCTAAATTACAAGTTTAACGTGAAAATTCCCGTTTACAATATGAAGAAATACGATGTTTTGCCAGAGGACTTGAATAGCACCGAATGGAGCGTGTGTCCATTAGAAAGTAGATATGGGTGCTACACCAAGTTCAACTACCGATATGATGATAAGGAGTACAGAATTGTACTGCAAATGCAAGAATACAGTAACTGTGCTGATAGTTATTATAGTAAGTAAATCTTACCTATTAACTAATTTCAGCTTCAGCCATTGCTATATCTGAAAACAATAATTTACATTTTTATTCCAAATACTATCGAGTATAACTTGACTAGTTTGAGTATTTATATGGTAAAAACGGGAATTTTCACGTACCGTACTATCTTTGGAGGCACCGACTAAGTTTCAACTCATTCCGAGAGTCTTCACAATATTTCATATTGTTAGTTAACATTTTTGTAAAATTATTTACTCAATTATTATAAGTTTAACGGGTCTTTATCGCGTTTACCTTTTTTATCGCGAAAGTTTGAAAAAAACTAGTTACACAGCCAGCGAAGCCTACACAGGTTTCGCTTAGGTAGGTACCTAACCACATAAAAAATAGCTTTTAGCTTCATATTATTTGAAAATATATCCCGTATCTCATGCGCATATCAGCCGGTTATAGCAGACATAATTCTGCTATAACCAGATTATAGGTTAAATGTCAAATATCCGCCAATTTAATAATTGAAATGAATGAATGAATAAAAATACTTTTTGTAGACCAGTCACTTTTACTGTCGGGGTAAGTATTCTGGTTGATACCAGAATACTACTGTACAGTTGTAGATGGGCAACAGTTTATTTAAAAAATATCTTCTAATTTTCCTGAATTGCTCAGTAACTCTGTTTTACAAAAATGATTGAAATAGAAAATACAGGTTGTACTTTTTTTTTAATTTAGATGTCATTTTCACACCACAGCACAGGCCAATATTTTGCTTCATAGATACCAACCTTTTCGAATATGTTCCGATTTAAAAAACATGATCACGAATAAGAGGATTTCAGCTTCATTGCGCATTGGTCGAAGGTATAACCTTTCGGTCTTCCTTCGCTAATTTGTTGAATTTATAAATTTACCTTTCGTATCTTTTCGTACTATATTGAAGTATTTCAATCTGAACCTTGGTCTAAAGAATTGTGGTTTCGCAAGCTGAGATTTGCCACTTACCGCTAGATGGCGCTATAACAGAATAGCTTATGAAAGTTTAATGGTGATAAAAATGGATATAAATATAAATAATATGTGAACCGATTTTAATAATTATTTTATTAATGGTAACTTCAAGTGACTTTAAATTTTATAAAAAAATTAAACCCGAGTTTAAAAATGGGAGATGAAAATTCATGTTGTTGTTGACTTTATAGGTACCAAATTTACGTGATTTCTAGACGGATTTTATTTTAAAAAATATATAAGTAGGTAACTTCTTATAATTTGTATGTGGGGGTATAATTAGGTAGCTGGGGCTGAGCAAGCTACCAACGAGGTCCTCAAGTGGCGGATAGTAGAACAACCATCAGATATGATGGATCGCTACGAATATATTGAATAAGCAGTTCCGGACCAGACGCGGCAGGAACAAGAGGCTGGTACCTACCTAGCGGGAAGTTTGGTGACAGGCTTCCCTATAAATCTACTTAATCTAACCCTGTGTCATGGTGATAGAGTGCTTCCAGTAAATAAGCATTCCCCTGATGCAGAGCAGCAGTAGTATCAGTACCGACAGAAGGTAAAAAAATAGTTTTCTGGAAAATCTTCATAATACGCTACAATGGTTTTCTAGAAATCAGATCAAATAAAACATAAATTTTACATAATTGTCCATTGTAATTCTCATAGGTACATGAGCGTTAGCATCCTAGTAACCTATAGACTGCAGGTATAATCTTGAATTGATTGCCTCCAAGCATTTCATTTCAGTGGACAGTGGACTTCACATGCTGATGAACATGATGATCAACAAGCGAACGACAACACACATATTTTCTTTAAAAAATCGGGACTAGGTATATGCATGTGATCGTTGGGTTTTTATATATAATTTGTATATTTATCCTTGCCTTGATAGATAGGTACCCTTCTTCATCGTGGCCAAAAAGTTTCGTGGAGGGATGGGGAAGGAATACTTGAACTTCACACACGAGTAGACTAGGTAGAACCATAAATTATTCCCTACTAGTCTGCCCACGGCTTCGTCCGCGCGGTTCTAGGATAAAAAGTAGCCTAGGTTTGTATAGGTCAAGAACGTACCGTATAGGGTACCGTTCCGAATATCATCAAATCAGTCCAGCTGTTACTCATATTACTTACCTACTAGCAATCTGTCTGCCAGACAGTGTGTAAACCAGACATAGGGGACTTTCCTAAAGTTGACAATACAGAGGTTGTGAACCTATGTAGGTGCATACCTATTTCATATCAATTCTTTTTTCCTTTGGAAAATTTAACTTATATTTAATTGGCTTATTATTTATAAGCTTAATCGATTAATGGCGTCACTGGGGATATCTTACGCAAACATACACAGTACCCAATAACAGTTTCCGCGAATTTTCTTTACAGATGATTCATCTCACAAACACATTCTGCCGAACGAAAGAAAGACCGCCTAGTCTGAGCCGAACCACTGCGAGAAGCGCGCGTATTTTGTATTTCAAACTTGTCGCGACATGATAAGACGTTCGAAAATTTAAAAATAAAGCCGAGAGTGTGTTTGTGTCCGAATTTTGAATTTAAAAATACTGAGGTCGGTGTAAAATAAAACTCAAAATGGCGAAAGTGTTTATTGTGATGTTGTTATTAGCGAATTATGTTTTTGCGGATTATGAAGATGCAAATCTGAACTGTGATGAGTGCATCAGATCAGGAGGAACATGGTGCCATTCGAATGACGTCAAGGTAAGGATACAAATTAACCAAAATCAACATATTATGTGTTTTAAGTGAGATCTAATTGATTTATAGAAAATCAAATCTTACAAATGTAGGTACCTACGGTATTCAATACTTGGCATGCAAATATTTATACCCACAAAAACTAGTTAAATTATTTCACAAGTTAAATAAACAATTAAAAATAAAATAAATGTAAAACATAGGTTCTTATCTAATTTAAATTAAAATAACTAGATAGGTAGTAGATACCTAACATACACAAACATTTTGTACTTTTTAAACACCTAGGTACCTACCTATTAGGGTCGTAGGAAATAAGCAAAAAAAGTTTTATCAGTTTTCGTAACTAGGTAGGTACCTACCCCATATTCAAACATATTTTCTTCGAATCCATCCCCGCATCTCGCACAAACAAGGTTTCAAAAGACAAAGAAATACCTAATAGCATTTCGAGGCTTTGTTAATACAGCGATGAAGCGGGCAAGCAAGCAAAAGGAAGGAAGCAATTGAACCAATATAGAAGAACTTAGTATAGCTAGAATTGTTGTCATCATGACTACAGATAGGTACTTTACCCTGCTCTACCGGAGAAAAGGATACATAATAACATATGCTGTAATATAGTGAGTATCAGATCCAAGTAGCCATGCCTCGTTCACTGCTAAAATGATAGGTATATAAAAAACCGACGTCTTTTTTATTTTTTATCGAAAACGTAAGGAGTCCATAGGTAGGTTTGCCGTGCCTATGTTCTTATGCGATTGAAATCCGTTTTTTTTGCAATCTATTTCTATGACTACAATGATGGTTCTTAAATAGGTGTAAACGACACTTGGAGTCGGGGGTTTTTTTTTTTTAATATTGTACTTGTTTAGTAAACACCTTTCACTCTTCTTTGGCTTGTGAAATTTTTCTTTATTCTTAATTGTACACATAAACAATAAAAAAAGGCAGACTAAAAATGACATGTAGAAAGGCGAGCTTAATCCTAAAAAGAGTTTTCTTGCAGCAAACCTTGAGCTAGAGAGAGGTAATTATGGAGGTAATTTTGAGTTTTCGTGAAAAACACGGGAGCTTTTAGAGGATCTGTTTTTTATGTGCCTTGTCTATTGTGTTACGGGTTACGAAGCCCTTTTGTTACAGTTTAGAACCTTGTAGTTTTTCAAAATCATTTTGTTACAATACATCTAAGTAGTTAGATACCTATTTGGCCTTATTATCTGCGGAGTACCGTAACTAAATGTAATTATAGTTATCCGCACAAGTAAAGATCGCGACTGTACCTACCTTAATAGTATTCGTATATTTACTTGGCCTTACCATCTGCGGGTGGCCGCAGAGGTCCGTCTGGGGTTGTAACTAAATACAAACAAAATAATAACAAACACGCTCACGACTGTAATCACCATGGTGATCTTCAGGTCCATACTCAGCACGCAGATCTGCAAGAATAAGGGTAGTCAGAGACACGTTCAAACATTATATTTGACACATGTCCGCGTTTTGCATAATAGTTAGCATTCCACGTGTTGCAAGTCCATCGCGTAACTAAGTGTAAGTTAATAAAGTTACTTGTGCTAGTAAAGAACGCAACTGTACCTACCTTGTTAGTATTCGAATATCTACTTTGCTTTTCTGCGGCCAACGATCTGCAGTCGTAACTAAATGTAATCGAAGTTACTCGCACAAGTAAAGACTGCGAAGGTATTTTAAATAGTTACCGTACTTGACCGTATAATCTGTGGCGATCATCATGATCTCAATGAATTAAAAGCATAAAAGCATGACTATCGATTAGTCATCCTCGTTGATGGTCAAACGTCCGTTGATGTTATATTTGATTATTAGGCTACGGGAACAGAATATACAAAAAACACTAGAAAATACTTTACTAACTAAAGACTTACTTTAAAGCGTGTTTCCAGCACATAATTACATTATATAAATGATGAATGAAGTCATCCATGACGTCGTATCCGTCGATATACCTTGCTATTATTAATCGACTTCGAATAATAATTTACATTAAATGTTAAAAAATCTGACTTCCTCACTTGCTTACGTTATTTTGCTCACTCGGGATGACATACATTTATTCGAAACAACTTTTGTTTCGAATAAAAAACAAAAGTTGTTTTGGCTAGTCGTGATTTCATGATGATGTTTTTTTTTAGTTTTACGGAATAAGTAGCAATTCTTCAGGAATAAAAACTTTAATAGGACACTTTGGGATCACGCTCGACACAACAACAAAATAATCATCAAAATCGGTTAACAATTGGCGTAGATGATAGGTGGCGATTGAAAACATCTTTATAGAGAAAAAACTGCCCCCAGGCTTACGATATTACCTCCATAAATACATGAGTGCAAAAACACAGTGTTTTTGCTAGATAGATAGATAGATAAACTCTTTATTGTGCGTAACACCAATTTACAATATAAACACAGAAACATAGTAAAAAGAACCAAAAAAAACGAAATTCACAGTGGGCGGTCTTATCGCTGAAAGCGATTTCTTCCAGACAACCTTAGGATGGAGAGAACTATTTAAAAAATGACGGTGCTATTGCCTGAATAAAAGTGTGAAAAATAAATATAAAAATACAAATTAAACATTAATTTTGATATAATACCTAATACTCATATCTAAATATATATTAATACCCACGTCATAAATATATACATATTACATACACAAACTCACATATTTGAACTTATATATCAGATCAAATTGAATATAGTAAAAAATAAATAAAACGTAAAACATACCATATACAAAAACTCTGTTTTCTACGTATAAATCCTACCATTACTGGTAGAAAACAGTTTTCTTTTCCTAGTTTTTTTTTTCTATTTTTAAAGTAGTTTTAGTATTCTAATGTATACCTAACTAAAATATTTTCAGATCAAAAAATATTGACTTACCCAAAACTAAAACAAACAGTGATTCGATAGTACAGATGATCTAAAAATATCACCTGTGACAAATGAATGACACAAATCGTTTGAAACTGTTCTATTTGTCTATGCCCTGAAAAGTGTATCACCGGAACAACACAATTATGGAAGTACGGATCCAGTAATTAAACACAACTATAATATATTTCGTTATATTTAACTGAATTTTAAGTAGGTACTATTCCCCATTTCGAGTCTAGGTTCTAGGTAGGCTTGGTGTTCTTACTAAACAAGTATTTTCAGAAAAGGGGGCAATCCCTTGATGACTTTACAGTGAATCTGCCCCCACAATCATGTGGAGTGGTCGCTTATTATTGTCGATCGATACGATTTCCTGCTAACCCCATTTTCCAATATCCGTTACGCCGTTACTAAAGCCAAGTATGCGTATACATAGGTAACTGCTCATTATGGAAAATAGGTAGACTATACCAATATTTTATTATTTTAAGTATAGTTTTCGTTGAAGTTAGTGAATCATTTTGCGAACAGTAAATCTCTCATATTTGTCGTATAGAAGTTGGCGCTTTGCCAAATAAATTATTTATGTCGAATTATAGTTTTGAAATGGTTTGAAATAAAACGGCCAAATGCGTGTTAAATCACGGTTGCACTTGCCTTAAACTCTGCTAAATGCAGATTTAGTTATTTTTAGATTATGGTTTTATTTAACAAAATATTGATATAGTTGCGCGTGCATCGTTAACTTGTTACGGGACACCTAAAACTAAATATCCATTCGACTCAAATTCACAGTTTTTTATAGGAACCTGTTAATCTGACACTCTCATAATCTTAATTTTATAAGAGTTAGCCATTAAGATCAGTAAAGCTTCTCTTATTTCCTGCAAATAGAATTATTAGTACCAAGCATAGGTACCTAATTACACATAATATTTCCTTTCTAATATGATACACGAATATCACTTGAAGAGTTCATTACCTTGCAATTTAGTTTGCGCCCGCGCAGACTGTGTCACGGCCACCCAAATCATTGTAAAACAAATAAAGAAAAGTATGAAAAAGTAATTCACCATTCATAATTGATTAGTTTTTATCTAGTGGAGAGGATTACTTTAGTTTTTACGTCTGTTGTATTGGGGTTATGTTGCTACTTATTTATTTTTTGTGCTCTAGGTTTGAGATAATATTTTTTAGCTATTATTAGAGGACAGTGGCGATAAGCTTGCAACTTGTACAAATTTAGTAGTAATTTTAAAACATGCTGACTAAAACAAGAAGAAAAGTGGCACGTAAACTGATTTGACAGGAGTAAAATTCATGCCATCTCTTTCTTGCGTACACTATAGTAAAAGGGAGCGACATTTTAAATTAAGTTTAATTAGTGTACTACAGAATCGGCGCCAGTAGCATGTTTTGACGAGCCTTTGATTACCCCCTACTTGGTATTCTCAAAGATCTACTCACTGAGTATGTATCTGAGGCTGTCTTGGTCGATAGTTGAGGTGAAAATCCTACAAATTTTATAAATTTATGCAAAGGTACCTAGGCAAAGGTTGGAAATTTTTGTTGCTAAATATCTCCGTAACGGCTGAAGCGAATGGCATGAAATTTATAACAGGTATTGTTTGTTACCTAGAATTACACATAGGTTACTTTTTATCTTGGTACTATACAGGCGAAGCCATCGCCAGGAGCTAGTCAGAAGCTAATGTACTAAAGATTCCCTGCAAACATGTGCGGCTCATAGCGTTCGTATCTTATTCGTAAAATTGCTTACAGAAAAATATTCGTGAGCGAGTCAATTTAATAATTTGATTAAGTAAATACAAAACTCATTTCGTATTTATGGTACAGTTTACAAACCAATCTGTGTCATATTTTATGGGCGTCGTCGAGGTGGTGATTTGGGGTAAACAGCTAAATGTCAGGTCGTGGTTCAGCTGATGCAGGGCCCCACGTTGCGTCACCAGCCCCATCCATCACGAGAGAAGGCTGTGATTACACCCGATTAATTGCGCAAAATGATATTTACTGAACCAATAATACGTTTCGAAACAGAGGTATACGAGTAAGTTCAACATGAAAAAGTTCAGGTGTCATGCAAAATCCTACTGGCAATCTGAAACGATAAGGTCCTCCTCTGTGGCCTGGGAGAAAGTAGCCGGCTGAGACGCAATCGATCTGTAAAATGTTTACATAGACATCATCATTCTCATCAGCATCCCGTAGAAGTCCACTTCTGGTCTCCCAAAGAGTCATCATCATCTTCTTGTCCTTATCCCACATTATCTCCCAAAGAGTGTCATGACGAATAACCGTGGGCCAACTTTCCGCTAACTTTAGAATGGCATTGATACCATGGTACAAGTAATTCAGTATAGGAAATGTAGTGTTGGGTTACTAAAACTTTGTATGTTTAGATGTTTTTACTTCACGTATTGCTTCTTTTTTTATTGCTCTATGCATTTTAGTATTCAGAAAAAAATAAGGCCACTACTTTTTTAAGTTGGCAAGAAGAATGTTCTGTGCGAAGCACAAAAACAGACAGCAAAGGAGGTAGTTGAAGATGATTGATCACCAACACGCAAGTTTCATCAAGTGCGAGTACTTTTTTAATGATCTCTTATGATTACTTTGACGGGCATGAAAATTGTGTAACATTTTAATGTATAAAACACATCCAGATATAGGTCAGTAAGTATATTTATAATTTCTGAGAACGGTGTGATTGCGCGGATGTTTGCCTGTTTGTATTACTTCGCCGCACACTGGTTACTGGAAGTTTATAAAGATGAATTACATTGTACTGAGTGTATCAACAAATTATATTGTTGTGGGTTGCTTTTAATTCTGTAAATATGGTGGAGCAGTACGGTTTTGGTCGCCGATGTAAACTTATTGCAATGATAGTTTATTTTGAGCAAAACCACACATAGCTATGTACCTAAGTTAGTACAACTTATAAACACTAGGGATACAATTTATAAATAAATGAATAAATAATGCTGGACATTTTTACACAGCATCATCTAGCCCCAAACTAAGCAGAGCTTGTATTATGGGAACTACATGACTGATATACTACTTATATATTTTTTTTTGTAAATATACATAACATACATAGAAAACACCCAGGCCCGAGACAAATATTTGCGGATCATGCAAACATCTGTCCCGCGGCGGGAATTGAACCCGCAACCTTCTGCGTCTCAGGCGGGCCTTCGCCCACTGCGCCACAGAGGTCGTCAAATACATATACAATTACAACCAATACCATATTATACAATTTATAATAGATATATTGGGTTGATATTGATTATGTGAGCTGTATGCAGTGTTATTTAAAGTCAAATTAATTTCCCTTTTAAAAGAACATAGGTTTACATAACTAGATAAAAATAAGTTATTTTTGACTGAGGTAGAGAGGCATAATTAAATAAGTAATTCAAGTATTCATTATTACTATGATAAATGATAACCTTACGAAAGGGCCATTAGGTCGTTAAAAAGAGATCCCGATGCATATCAATCAACTCAATTAAGCCGCCCCACTTACCCATTAACACGTTTTAATGTGTAAAACATCTCAGTTTTTAAGGTTTGCGCAATGTTACCTTTAAAAATTGGTAATACAAAGGGCGTTCTCGATGGCTCTCGCAATAGCCACAGCTGAGACGGACCAGCTCGGTCACAAGGGGCACATCCTACTAATATTATAAACGCGAAAGTTTGTAAGTTGGATTTTTGTTACTCTTTCACGCAACTACTGAACGGATTTTGATGAAACTTTAGAGTAATATAGCTTATACATCAGAATAACACATAGGCTACTTTTTATCCGGGTACCATGCGGGCAAAACCGTAGATACATAAATAATTTATGTAATGATTAATTTATGAAATATTCGATTCCAATCTATCCCTCATAAAACATTTATTACACACCAAAGAAAAATACAATAGCACAGAAATTCATAAACATACAAGATCTTAACGTCAAAAGCTATCTCTTCCAGACAACCATTGGATAGACCGGATAAAATGGAATAAAAAGCCGGTGGTACAGTAAACCTATTACAGAATATAATTTTATTAATATTTTATACATAACACTAATATTATATATCCTACGCAATATGCATACAAATAATAATAATAATAATGCGAGAGATAAGTGTATATTAAAACGATTATTATTAAATACTTATCGCCCGCGAATTTAGGGGGCGCTTTATGTTCTCCGCATTTGATTGATTGTGGTGCTACATCGTCATCACTGCTGCTTCCGTCATCGCTACAAAATATTTCTGGAGGAGCCCAGACAGACCACACACACTGTGGCAATATAAGACTCGACTCCCGCACTGTCATTTGTGTGTCATTAGTGCCATCACCGATGCTACAATACGTGAAAATATCCGTTTGAATAATGATATCTACTTTCGAATGCTCCTAACACAAACTTACGCTGGCTGTGCCAATATACACTGTGTAATCGTTTGTGACTGATGTATGAGTTGATATCAAGATGCAGGTGGCAATGGTCTTGAGAATAATTTTGGTTGCAAATAACTTTATTTGTCACTCATTTATTAAACTCTTTGACCTTTTCAGAAGTTTAAGGGTAATTTTCGATTACTGGATTGCTATGAGTTGATATCAAGATGCAGGTGGCAATGGTCTTGACAATAATGTTGGTTGCAAATAACTTTATTTGTCGCTCTCATTTACTAAACTCTTTAACCTTTTGAGAAGTTTAAGGGTAATTTTCGATTACTGGATTGCTATGATTTGATATCAAGATGCAGGTGGCAATGGTCTTGAGAATAATGTTTGTTGCAAATAACTTTATTTGTCGCTCTCATTTATTAAACTCTTTAACCTTTTGAGAATTTAAAGGGTAATTTTCGATTACTGGATTGCTATGAGTTGATATCAAGATGCAGGTGGCAATGGTCTGGAGAATAATTTTGGTTGCAAATAACTTTATATGTCGCTCATTTATTAAACTCTTTAACCTTTTGTGAAGTGTAAAGGTCACTAAATTGCCTTTATCGTAATTGAGAAAATGATTAAAGAGTATCATAACTATTTCTGCCACCAAGCAGTAATGCTCGCATTGCTGTTTTCCGGTTTGAAGGGTGCCGGTCATAGTTAAATTCAAAGACAATAGGTTTTTATTCATTGAAATCACAAGGATCATAATATATAAACGTCAACTTAAAAACTACGTGAATTTAAAATTGGAATGTGAATGTGAGACCGATGAAATAACAGGCAAATGAAACTTCACCCGTTACACGCGAGTGACACCTCTGTTGTTACAAGCGTCTATAGATTACGGTAACCGCTTACCAACAGGTAGACTTTTTTGCCACATTTTTCAAAAAAAAACAAATAGTCAATAATCTATTGTATGATTAGAATACGGCGTTCAGAACTATTTCTAATAAATTCAGTGGTCGAGTCCAGGTTCTATCACACAGACACCATAATAATAATTGGCAGACTAGCTATTTTTAAGAACAATCAAAGTCCACCCCTTAAATTTATCGCCCGCATGGTATGCCCACGGTATTCCACATTCTTAGCGTTTTTAAGGTCGTAAAATGTTTAGCGGAATTTATCGTAGCGCTTTTGATACGATTTGTAACTAAAAATAAGTCGCAAACGAAGCATGTCTGCTAGTAATGATCTCGACGCCACCCTCGATTTAGACACACTGTATTGGCTGTATCCTGTTATACTTAGCCACTTTTGTTATGAAAGTATCTACCTTAATAAAGTGACCGTGGCGTAGCCCTTATTTTGAGCAACTTTAAGTACGGTCAACATTTGAATGGGTGACTGTTAGTTGCTTTTACGACTGAGAAATTCCGGCTACAGTCGGACATGTCAGAGCCTTCGAGTACGGCATAGAAACTCATTAGTTCACAGAACAGCGAAATTCATATGTGCGTTGACATGTTTCAATCCGAATAGTTATTTATTTACTCTTAGTATTGTAGATATAATAAGCGCAGTGTCAATGTTCTTAAAGCCATTTGGAGAACCGCCAGACACTTGATCGATTTTTCACATGTTTACTACGTCTGCAACGGTTTTCATCCTATTTGCCGGTACTTAAGCGAGCCTTACGCACAGCGCAATGAACTCTGCTTTCATTTTAGCGTTAGAAAATTGAGATAAACCTACAAACGGTCTTACTTCACGCCGTAGGGAGAGCTCAACGCATACATGCATAATATGTATGTATGTATATTATACATACGTATTTTAAAAGTTATGACAAAGAGTTTTGATGAACATTGCGCAGAAAACTCAAAGTCAGTAGTTAAATGTGGGTTTAACCTAGGCACGTTTTTATTACAATTCATACTAGGCCACACATGCAAACGTGTGTGGGTTTGTGACGGAAGTTTTCCAGGATACAGAAAAAAAATGTAAGCAATTTAAAATTGCCGACCTCTGTGGCGCAGTGGACGTAGGCCCGTCTGAGACGCAGAAGGTCGCGCGTTCGAATCCGCCGCGGGACAAATATTTGTATGATTTCCAAATATTTGTCTCGAGTCTGGGTTTAATGTATGATATGTTTGTATCTACAAAAAAAATATAAGTATTCATATTGTAAAAACGGGAATTTTCACGTACTGCACTATCGGTGAAGGCACCGACTAAGTTTCGACGCCGTGCACTACACACGACGCGGAAGGAGAAAGTCGCAACCACTCATCCTGATGAAGACTCTCGAAATGAGTCGAAACTTAGTCGGTGCCTTCACCGATAGTGCAGTTCGTGAAAATTCCCGTTTTTACAATATGAATAGTCAAGTTCACGATAGTTTTTGGAATAAAAAATATAAGTAGTTATTATCTTTTACTGTAGCTTACACTTTTAGCCTATAGCATGCTCTGCTAGTTCTAAGTTCCCCTCATCTTTCCCTTTAAAATGACTAAGGGTTTGGAATTGCCGAGAAGCAATGCGGGTGATCTCATTTCAGAAAAACAATAACTAACATAGGTATTGTCTTTAAAATATATTGTTTCATACTATTGTTCAAGTCAAGTGCTAAATAACAGTGTGATTCAATATTAAAATTGGTAAATAAATTTCATAAAAAATCGGCTTTGTAAAATATCTGGTTAGGTACTATAAGTATTATCTATATTATTATTAATTTCATCCAAAATAGCCTGTAGAAGTGCACTGCTAGACATTGGCCTTCCCTTAAGAGTGTTATGATTAACGATATTTGGCCACCTCCATTTTAAAATTTTTGCATTCATGCATCAGGCCTCATTGGCCCATTGGTGTGGGGGGGGGGGGTGTTTCAGTTTACCGCAGTTTGATATATTTACTTTGATGTTATTTCATTACCACATTTCTTTGTTGTACAGGTATGATAATACACGAGACACGTCACAATAAAACTCTAAGTAAATATAAAGAAAATATTCCATGATAAATTAATAATATTTAAATATATAAACAAATAGCTTAAATATGCATGTACAGATGTATTTATATATCGGTAGATAACTAAAAAAATCTGTTCCCGTCTCAAAGCTTGCCCAAGGATGTCGCAACAGGAAAACGACATTCTCTAGGCTGTATATCTTACCACCCACACGAAAATCCACCTCAGAACTTTCATATCGATACCGCTGTCTCTTTCCGACACACCATTGAAGAATGGGACGAAGTGATGCAATCAAAATAGGGCGAGATCTATCGCCGACATCTGAGATTACCGCGACACCCACATAGTACGTTTTGTGCACTAACAAAGAGTTTATTGCACTTTTAGTGATGCTAGTTATAATTTTATGAGTTTCACATTCCATATTCAGTTGGGAAAGTTATTCATTTTCTACTGATAATTTACACTCCAGCTAGTGGACGACATAACTACCTCTCAGAAGATTCGCAACTTTGTTTGCACTTCCTCTTCCATGTACGTTCGTATATTTTACTTAAGTACAGAAGTTCAGTGCGGCAAAAATATTATCTAATGCATGTAATATTGATTACTATATCGAATTAAACCGAAGTTTCCTGTTATAATTAAAATAAAAACATAAGATTCGTGGATAAGCCCGCTGTTTAAGGACATGTTCAAATGCTGAAGTAAATTAAAACTTTTTACGTCCTGGATCAACTATCACATAGATATGGCTGTGACATAATGATTTTAAGTAATATTAGCTTCTGCCCACGGCTTCGCCCTCGTGATACCCGGATAAAAAGTAGCCTATATGTTATTCTGATGTATAAGTTATATTACTGTACAATTTCATCAAAATCCGTTCAGTAGTTTTTGCGTAAAAGAGTAACAAACATCCGTCCTCAAAAACTTTCGCGTTTATAATATTAGTAGGATGCACTTCTGTTTACAATAAAGGGTTACTATTTTAAGTTTTTATTCAACCATGTAGGTTTCAAATCAGGCAAAACTTGCAGAGCCCTACACAACACAGTAGAAACGCTGAAGGAAAATTGTGTAGGAACCCTTGGTGATATTAACCTGCCTTCGATAAAGTTTGCACATTCATAGAAAGTGAGAACTATCTACAAATGATGTCAGAATTACATGACTAGGAGGTCTAGACAAATACCACTTTCTGTTGACGTTAACGCCTGCGGAAAGATTGAATTGTATGGGAATGACATTAGCTGCGGAAATGTCACGTGACAGCTGCCAAGTTTTACCTTGAATTTGCGTTAGCGTGAAAGGAAAAGTAAGCGTGAGGTATTTGTCTAGCCCCTAGGCCTTACCAGTTAGTTCATGTTCTTAGGAAGTCGATTGGTAGAGAAGGCTGAAGACCATTTGTCTTGATTCTATGGAGGCAACAGTATAGACAACTAGGTTGATGTTGACCAAATAATAGTTATTAACTATCCCGTGATGCAGACAATGTCTTATTTAATTCTTCAGCATGTAGATCGGATACTTTATTAAAATTCTCTGCATTCTTGGGTATATCAATCGTTCGGATGTACTGATCGAAATATTATCTATAATGACGAATGGAACAGGCTATTTATTCTTCTATAAGTTTTTTCTTTTCATACTTTCTGTGCTCATGTCAGATGTCACTTAATTTAACCTAGATACTACCTTAATACCTTGCCCTCCCAGGGTGCTCTAATCCAGGTTTACGTAGGTTTGATTTAAGCCTCTTGAGCCGACCCGTGGGTGTAAGTTTCCTCATATCGCATTGTAATTATCTGCAATGAATATTTCATGATGCACGCTTAAATTGCAGTCCGTTTATCAATTTTGCAAGCGTTCATTTTAAACAACGTTTTCATTAGAGATTCTTTATGAGACATCTTGAGCTCTTATTCTATCCTATTAACTTTTGCTGACTGGTGAGTCATCATTTTTGGAACCTGTGAACCGTAAAGGCATATAAAATATAAAATCATGTTATATTTTATATACCGTGTAAAAAAAATATAATTGTTCAAAACTGTAAAATTGACTATTACTCACAGTTTTTTGAGCATACGGAAGTGCAACATCACTTACAGTTTTTTGAGCATACAGAAGTTTTCCAAGTAGGAGGTGTATATTTTTCGCAACAAAATATAATATACCATCAATAGTATCTTTGAAACATTCACAATCAGTTGACATATTTATAAAAATATACTTTCGATAGTTTTGCTTTCGGGTTTTTTTAGTAATAGTAAAATTTTCTAGGATGAGTCAGGATAAAAGCTCGAGGTCTAAACTCGACCTTGATCCTCCATCTCTGTTCCGTAATTCCTGCATCCTTCAAAGCTCATCATCATACAATCAGCTTAATGAGCAGCCACTTGCGACTTAATTTACTCGAAGTTTAATCAGATTAGTAGGTATAAACCGGTAGGTATCATTCTTGTAAGAAACAAAGAGGAGGAGTGCTACAAATGCCTGGCGTTTAGATGTCCTGATATGGAAAAAACATGATAATTATGTATTTCCACAGTATTTACCTCAGTCAATATGCTTATATTGACTTGTGATAAATACAAAATATATATTAAAGTGTCGATGTCGACCAGACTCAACTATCTGTAAGGAATGAATGAAAATAATTTATTTTAGGTACCAAATAAAGAAAAAATATTCAACAATTTTCTATGTATAATATGTATGGATTTACAAAAAATAATGTATATACATAATTTATCAGTCATTTAGTTCCTATAATACAAGCTCTGCTTCGTTCGGATGCTGTGTGAAAAAATAACCAAGATTATGCCCAACATTATTTAAAATCGCATTAAAATTAAAAGTACAATGGGTGGTCTTATCGCTTAAAGCGATGTCTTAAACTATGCATAGGTTTAACTATGCATTATATTATTTCTGTAGTAAATTTTACTCTGAAAAAACCTTTGTCAGAATTTTTATAAATTGGACAAAACCAAACTCAGAAAGTTATAGTTTCAGAAAAACCACAAACTTATTCCTAAAGCTGGCAACTATATTGCATAAAAGTACTATTTTTAGTATTGACGACTTTAACTCAATCACAAATAGATAGGTGTTCCGATACAAACATTAGTTAGACACAAATTAATGTTTGTTTTATAATAACCAATTTACCTACTTTCTTGTGGTAAATACTTTTGTTCACTTTTAGACAGTGCCAAAAGTGAACAACTAAAGCTAGACATATCCTAGTTCTTCTTTGAAAAGGCCCTTGATATTTCAGACCATATTCTACGTAAACACATAATCTGTGTACTAAAGACATGTCCGTATAAAACGGGCTGCACTGGTCTGGTCATTACTTACCAGTACCTAGGTGGGTACTTATAGTTGTACGGCGCCTGTCAGACTCTACCACGAGTTATTGATTATGGAAGAGCCTGTTTATCCCAGAGCAATAAGCTTGAAAGATAATTCCAAACTTCATTACTGGTTGTAGGTCGCTAAGTAACAAATACTGCGTTCACATTGAAGACGTAGATTGCACCTCTCATTATGTACCAGTACACCAATATAAACGATAATCAATTTGTAACGGCAATATATGTCTGTAGAACCATAGATAGAGTCTATGAGAAAACAGCTCAATTGAAGAGTGCTCAAAGCATTGTGCCCAAATGTATATTTCGTAAGGCCCAAGTCACGCTGTTTGAATGATTGTACGCTTGTTATCGTGTCACTTCTAGCGAATCGATTATAAGCAGTTCACGGCTCGTGCGTAAATTAACCAGTTCCAATCTCTGCATCATTTGACTTTGCAATTTGTGCAGGAATCAGGCGACGACCCATATAGAGTGGCTGAGAATTATAGGGTGTGTGTAGATCCTTGAAAGTATTTTATAATTGACTCGTTAGTATGACACCTTCTCTCCTTATACGTATTATATCAAGCGCAATAACAAAGGTTAGTTGACAGATTCTAATAACTCGTTATAATGCGGCTGTTTTTAAACTATCGCCGCTTATATATCGAAACAGAACTTTGGTGAGAACCAAAGAGGTAAGAACCTAGAGGATGCCAGATTCCTCATAAATCTCGATTTTTTATTTCACTGTTGAGAGCACTTTGCATTTAGCATGCAGAAAAAACATGCGGCCGGGCTCAATCTCAAAAATAAAAATGCATAAAAGTCCATTTTTATTTTTGAGATTGATTTTGATAAAAATGGGAATACTAATGTTGGTTCCATACTATCGATGAAGCCACTAACCGACTGTTTTGACTCATTACCGCACTAAAAGACGTGCTGCGCAGAGATAGCATCACGTTTACGACCGTGAAGACCTCTCAAAAAGGACTTCTCAGATACAATCGGTTCCTTAACCACCTGACTTAAAAAATAAATAATAGTAAATACAAATAAAAAAATTACGGCCAATAGACACTACAATAGTCGTGACCCCACATTAAGATTCCATGTGTCGTGGGTATCAAGAACTACAAGTACCGTGGTATCATAACACCCAGATCCAGACAGAATAATAAGGGAGAGGCAGAATAAGGGCGAATCAAACAACATTTCAACACTAGTTTTTTTATTTCATTTAACATAGAGCATTCTTTTCTCATCGTAAGTCATTGAAACTTGGCTCGCTCGTACAACTCACTTTACGAGATCCTCTCTTCCCCATTCTTCGTACATTTAAACCGTGGAATGAGCATCCTTCTACGGTTTTAAAAGAAAGAAGATTAACCATTTTTACGTCTGTGGTAACTACAGCTACCAGTAAAAAAATGACGCAAAGGTGTTGCAGACGAGGTGTTACGTCAACAGTAACCGTTTTTCACCAGGAGGACCGGATGCCTCGTCGTATAGCATTATAATATCTGTACGTCCACATAACAAAAAAAAATGCAATTTTCTTTCTATTTTCCCCAAATGTTGTGTTACCAAGAACATTACCCGATAGATTAGTATAAATGAATGTTTTGATTTACCTTAGTTTTAGAAAAGAAAGAAAGAAAATACATTTATTAACCACAAACACAACACAACAGGTGACAAAATACAAAACAAATAAATACAAACACAGAAAGTTTCATTAAAATACTACAAAAATAAAATAAAAATATATGTGTTGTGTGGGGTCAAAAGGTCCCTATCTCAGCATTATGCTGCACCAAACCTAAGAAAGGTGCAGCGCTGATTTTCAGACAGGGCCATCGATCGTGATGTCACGAACAACGGGGAGCAAACGTAAACAGGAAGGAATAAGTAGATAGATAATAGATAAAATACGTATTATGTACAATAGATAAATATATTATGAATGTAATTTAAATATAAATAAGAGGGAAGTTCCGAAAGAAATTAGGAATTTGTTTAGGAATACTGAAATCATTTTTTTGATACAATTTTAATCAATCGAATGTATTTTTGTTGACAGAAACACTGCATCACCACTTTCAGTGATGATTCATGCCCCAACGATGACGTAGAGAAGTTAACTAATAAGGAAAACAGCACAGATGGAGACTTGCTCAGGCCACAATATGCGGAGACAACCCTCTACATCAACGATTTCGAGTATCGGAAGATGATGATCACTTATACGTCGTCTGTGAAGAGAAATGTAAGTTTTAATCTAACACTTGTTTCTGTAGCCTAAGATTTTATATCGCGTAGATTTTGGATATAATATAAGATTATCTACTCAGGCTCCCTCGATACAGGCCTAGCCTAGTGAGAAAGCAGACATAGTTATGTAGTATCTAGGAGTTCCTAGATACTAAGTTTTCAGTATTACAATGTAACCATACAATTTTTTCCGTAATTTCTTTTTTTATTTGATTTAACTATATATATTAACATCTTAACCGTCAACCGTCCATTCATTCGCGTTTATGACATTAGTAAGATAAGGTTCTAAAAGGATCACTATTAAACAGACTCTCGTTTAAAGTGTTTGAATATCTAATCCCTGCAAAATTTAACATTGTTAAATAAGTATAAACTCTTGACCCTATTAAATTTGCCTACTGCACGGTATTGGTCCTAATAATTTTGATAATATTGATCTTACTAGAACATTCGATTTTCCAGGATCCCTTCCCTTATCCATTCCTTTATAACCTCTGCTGTAAAGTATATTTTTTTTGTTTTATAAAATAATCACCATCTTTTTTGAAGAGTGCCAAAAAGACTTTTGCCTGTACTCTTTTTTGATGACACGTTTGATACGAGTATCATGGGTTATTATGATGATAACAATAAATCAAATAGTTATAGCTAACAAAAAAGATAGCATGTAATCGACTGAAGAGATAGCATAAGAAAAAGATACCATTTTATTGATGCCAATGAAGTTTCGAATGGAATTCGCATCGAAACTTCGAAGATGCAAATTCCATTCAAAATAAAAACAACCGCTGGTACCTTGGCACCGTCACAGGCTGGTGAAGGTACCACATCGTTACGATTGAAACCGGTATCATGCATATAATTAACGTAATTTTAGCCCACAAGACAACCACAACAATTTAGTGAAAATAGCTAATTGTGTAATGATTATACGGTTTAATTACAATGATGACTATTGCAGAGAAAACCATGAGTGCATTAACTTTTGTCTTGTATTTATAATATCTGTGATTTTGTTGATTTTAAGAACCGGTCCCACGCTAAAATGTGTGTTTCAACTGGGGTCTTGGATAGGTAGATTAACTGTTTAATTGGAACAAACCGACAATAGAAAGAAAACCTCTTGTTACCCGTATACGCGTGCCGCATAAAACTTATATATTTCATTGTATCCTATCCTACTAATATTATAAACGCGAAAATTTGTGAGGATGTTTGTTACTCTTTCACGCAAAAACTACTGAATAGATTTTGATGAAACTTTACAGTAATATAGCTTATACATCAGAATAACACATAGGCTTTTTAACCGGGTACTACGCGGGCAAAGCCGTGGGCAAAAGCTAGTGTTTGTATAATGATAATAAATTCGTTTATTTAAACGACGTTTTGAAATCCCCATGTAGCATTGGAGTTCGGTAACTTAAACTATTTAAATTTAAAACATTAATAATAACTTTAATATTTATGTAAATTTTATACAAATGTATATATATTCACAGGTCACGGTAAATTTCTTGAAACCCGACGAAATGAACATCGATGACCCAAAAATTGACGTAGAAGTCAGGAATACTGTTTGCGACAGCACTCATTGCACAGTGAATATTTATGCGAAAGCATCGGCGGACTTCTGCTCCCACTTTCAATTTGTGGACGTCGTTGTCAACGTCGAGGGATTTAAAGGTAACGAGAACAAAATGCTAATTAGCATTAAATTCGCATATGCACTTGTTTTATCAAGACTAAGTAGGTAACATAAGTAAATTTTAACTGTGTGATGAAAGCGCCTTGCTATAGGTATTAACTTAATTGTTCTTAGCTACCCACCTACTGTTTGTTTGTCCTGGTCCACATCCGATGTACCAGGTGTAAACCTACCTACCTGTCTAACTGTGCTTATTAGTACTTCAACTTTGTATACCTACCTTGACATTCAATGCCTTAAACCCTTGGTAGAGACTAGCCACCCACAACACAGATAATCCTAGTGTGGTGGTTGGTAAACTTTTATAAATTAAAAAGATATTGTTATATTTTACCGTGTGATCATTTTGCTAATGATTTTTATATTTTGTGTTCACAATTTTAAGTAATTTCAAATTAATATGTTACAATTGTGAATGAATATATGAAATCCGCATCCCACACTAACACCGCGCGGTATGTCCCACAGCGACCGCACTCGCTCTGTTCAACAATGATTACCCAGGAAGCAAAGATAGATGTTTTTATTATGAAAATACGCAGGCCCGCCTAAAACGCAGAAGGCTGCGGGTTTGACTCCCGTTTCGGGTCTGGGTGTTTTCTATGTATAATTTGTATGTATTTACAAAAAATATATATAAATAGTATATCAGTCATTTAGTTCTCATAATACAAGCTCTGCTTAGTTTGGGGCTAGATGATGCTGTGTGAAAAATGTCCAGCATTATTTATTTATTTAATTATTGTATGAGTTTTTTTTATGTTATCCGTAAATCGTAATATCTATTCTATAGCTCTAAACCGTTTTGGCTCTTGACTATAGGTTAGAGAGTTTAAAAAAAAAATATTTTGTGATCTTGTGCAATAAAGCATTTTCTGTTGGTCTACCTACAGATGTAGCTAATATCAGATACCACGTGCCCTGCTCTTGCGAATGCAGCAAAAAGACGGAGATAAAATCGAACAGGTGTAACAACCACGGCAACTTCACGTGTGGAATCTGCAGCTGCGAGGCTGAATGGTGAGCATTCAACTAAATGACAACACCCATCACACCATATTTAATATATAATGACGACCACTGTGGTGGCACTGTGGAGCGCAGTGGGCGAAGGCCCGCCTGAGACGCAAAAGGTTGCGGGTTCGGTTCTCGCCGTGAGACCAATATTTGTATGATCAGCAAATATTTGTCTCGGGTCTGGGTGTTTTCTATGTATGTATTTTAACAGGGCCCAGCTCCACAGGCGACATATTATCGGTTACTGAGTAATCAGAATAATCAATTAATTGATACAGTTGTTCCATTTCACGAAGTCTGCTCAGCCTAAGTAGTCTAGTAAACGCAAACCACGTTTACTTGCTAACGGTACTCGCTGTCAAAAACTGTCGTAAGCACTAAGGCCCGAATTCATAGTCAAATAGGGGCTCCCCTAGGGGACTTTTCAGGCGCTTTGTGAAAATTTAAGCGCGAAATCAACCTTTATGCACCCATCCTTAAGGTGAATGCTGAATGATGGATTTTGGGGGACTGTTCAACCCCCGACTATGAATTCAGGCTTAAGTAACCCGAACCGCGTCCCGGTCGAGACGGATTGCTCCTGAGCTTACGCAAACTAAAACAATGTGCAAGTGCATCCAATACAACAAACATCAGAAACTGTGATTCAATTTACATGTCAGTCAGATAATTCAATTGACACGCCATTTTTCACTGATCATGTATGGACAGACAACGTTGCTAAACAAAAGTTGCGCGCCGTTGCTCAAAGTGTAGAGCTACATGTTGCGCATCAAATGTTGCCTAGTGTATACATATCTTTATCTTCTCGTCCCTCTTCAATACAAAGTTGTCGCACTCTGTTGTTAATAATGGCCCGCAAAGCGTCACATTCGCCGTTGACCCTATTATAAAAATACACACTGTACTGACGGTACACTCAACCCATTTTTGTACAGGGAAAAGTATTCCTGTTTTTTTAACATCTTTCTTTTAGCCGTTTGTCCCAAACTGAGATCTCGCGACGTTCTGTTTTAGTTATAGATAATTTAATACAATCGAATTATTTGTGTAATTTACGCGTTTTAAATTTCATGAAGATCAGATTCGTGAGTTATCTTCAGACACACATTTATGTAGATATTAAAGTACGTATTTAAGAAACTTGGTTTAAAAAACCTTGAAACATAAACCAACAAACATGCTCACAACTGTAATTCTCATGCTTTAAATTTTTTTTTTTCTCAGGAGTGGCAATAATTGCGACCGAAAGTGTACGCGTGGTGACCAAGACTTAACACAGTGTCAAAATATCAGGAACGACAAAGTAAGTAATCTTTTTAGAAGTATTTTTAGTACTTTCCGGGTCTAGGTGTTGTGGTACTCGTGGTTCCTGATACCCATGACACAGGAAATCCTAGTGTGGGGTCAAGACTATGTATGTTTCTGTAAAAAAAATTATATATGTTTTATTATGACAAACAAACGGTTCTTAAAACGTGGGTAAAAATCACGCTTAGGGACAAATCGGATATAGATATAATAATCAAAAAATGATTGCAAACATTTTGTTGAAATATTTTCCTTTTCATTTGTATCGCCTTTCCATAGAAATTGATTTAAAGACATTTTATACATAAAGGTAATATAAATAAAACTGTTTTTATTACGGTATTTTCTAAATATTTTATTTTTAACATGGAAACAATTCGTCACATAATTTTAACAATATTTGAACATATAAAAAATATGTTTTCTTACTTATCGCATACTTTTTTATTGTTTACCACTTTTTGATGTACTTATCTTACACTTCTTACAAAACAACTTACCTTCCTAGATAGTGGTATGTTCCGGCAATGGCCAATGCGCGTGCGAAGAATGCAAGTGCTTCGAGAACCGAGAGGGCTCCCAGTACTTCGAGCCGTTAGAGTTATGCTCCGACGTGTGCATGCAGACTATAGACTGCGATGCTTGCATACGAAACGGAACTCTGGGGGAATGCTCGCAATGTGACTCACAAGCCATCGTGATGAGCGTCATTCCGCTGAACGAAACCACCGCTACCACTGAAAGAGACTACATGAAAAGGTATGTTTTTTATATACAACTAAAGTGGCGAGAACCGCGTGGGCTTGCAGTACTTTGAGCCGTTCTGGTTCTGCTCCGACGTGCGCAGACTATATACTACGATGCTTACCTACGGAACGGATCTGGGGGAATACTGGCAATGTGACTCGCAATCCATCGTGATGAGCGTCATTCCGCTGAACGAAACCACCGCTACCACTGAAAGAGACTACATGAAAAGGTATGTTTTTTATATACAACTAAAGTGGCGAGAACCGCGAGGGCTTGCAGTACTTTGAGCCGTGCTGGTTCTGCTCCGACGTGCGCAGACTATATACTACGATGCTTACCTACGGAACGGATCTGGGGGAATACTGGCAATGTGACTCGCAATCCATCGTGTTCAGCGTCATTCCGCTAAACGAAACCACCGCTACCACTGAAAGAGACTACATAGAAAAGTATATTTTTTATAAACAACTAAAGTGGCGAAAACCACGAGGGCTTGCTGTACTTTGAGGCGTCCGGGTTCTGTTCCAACGTGTGCATGCAGACTATAGACTGCCATGCTTGCTTATGGAAAGTAACATTGGAATGCTCGCAATGTGACTCGCAATCCATCGTTATCAGCGTTATTCCGCTGAACGAAACCACCGCTACCACTGAAAGAGACGACATATACAGTTTTTTTTTACAATATATAAGCCAACAAGCATACGGCCCTGTTGGTAATCGGTTACCGTAACCGATGAACTGCCAAAGGAGGTTCGTGCTCACCATAATGCTATCTACATTAAACTCGGCACGAAACACAACACTAAGTAATATAAATTACTTTTAGCTGAGACAAGACCTTTGGTTTGACGTATTGTCTTGGTTTTTTGTACAGAAAGGTGTGGGTGCATTGCCAGGAGGTGAAAAACGAATGCAACTATGATTATTACGCGATGAGGACTGAAGAGCAGCATTATGTGATGGTCAAGAGTACTTGCAATAACTCCATCGTGGCAGCCATCCAGCAAACGACTAATGGTAAGTTATCACTTTTGAAACGTTGAAATTGAAATAGAAATAAATATTTTTATTTGAGATAATGGGTGCAATACAAAGATCCTACTATTATATACGCGAAAGTTTGTGAAGATAAATGTTTGTTACTCATTCACGCAAAAACTACTGAACGGATTTTGATGAAACTTTAGTGTAATATTTTATACATCAGAATAACACATAGGCTACTTTTTATCCGGGTACCACTCGGGCGAAGCCGTGGACAGAAGCTACTAGTCTACTATAAAGCATTCACAAGGATCTAGGCACTTATTTAACGCGCATTTTAATACATACATATTTACATTTTATCAAAATGTGTACAATGCGTGCATTTATTTACATGACACAAAAGTTGTTTAACTCGCTGCGTAAGGAACACTGTTTGCTGTGAGATGTTGCTTGTTTGATTGTATGTCATCATTTATTTCCAAACCGGCTAATCCGATGCGGATGTTTGCAATCTATTGGAATGTCTTTAAAATAAAATATAATTTAAGCAATTCAAGCATTGTCTTTGCAAACTCCACATGTCTTCTTTTAATTTGACATTAAATAAACGTATTTGACAATCTCTGGCGCAGTGGGCGAAGCCCGCCTGAGACGCAGATGCGGGTTCGATTCCCGCTGCGGGACAGATGTTTGTATGATCTGCAAATATTTGTCTCTGGTTTTGTGTTTTCTATGTATAATATGTATGTATTAACAAAAACAATATAAGTAGTATATCAGTCATATAGTTCCCATAATACAAGCTCTGCTTAGTTTGGGGCTAGATGATGCTGTGTGAAAATGTCCAGCATTATTTATTTATTTTATTATTTACATTTTATTAATCCGTGCATATACATGACACAAACGTTGTTTAACTCGCTGCGTAAGGAACCCTTATATGTGTTTTCCGTGAGATGTTGTTTGTTTGATTGTATGTCACCATCTATTTTCATCAAACCGTCTAATCCGATGCGGATGTTTGCAATCGATTGGAATGTCTTAAAAATAAAATACAATCCGCCACTCTCACAATCTCTTACTATCCTCTCCATCCAACGGTTGTCTGGAAGATATCGCTGCTAAGCGATAAGACCATCCATTATACTTTCTTTATAATAAGATTATGTTATTCATTTAAGGTGTACAATAAAGTATTTTCATTCATTCATTCATACATACAGTTTAAGCAATTCAAGCATTGCTTTCGCAAACTCCATATCTCTCCTTTAAATTTGACAAAAATAAACCCTATTTCGGAATTTTGGAATTTTTCTCACATATACGCTTAATATCTGCTGTTGACTTTACCAAATTCACAATTCATACACGTAATGTTACCGTGCATTACCAAGTTACAGTTTTATGGTACAATTTTTGGCGACTCACAAACATTTCTTTCCTTTTCAATGTCAAGTCCAACAAAAAACCTAGCATCATTAAAATAAAAACATAACCAGTCTATAGAAAATAAAACTGGATCAATATTTACGCAGCCGTCCCAGATGTGTCTTGACATCTCATCGTATAAATATGCAATGAACAGTTGCTCTCCATCAAACTCGATCTTTCTTTCTTTACAAAATATCGTTTCCATCCTTTTCGAAGGAACAATGTTTCGTTAATTTGGCCACAGCTTGTTTTTATCAGTGCTCTATTTTTGCCTGACCTCGAATCGGAAAAAGTACATAATATTTGAGTCCTTATCTTGTTCTTGGTAGTAATTTGCCCTAAGTAGTACAAATTGTATTTTTAATTGCCCATGTTGACTAAAATAGTGTGACTAATTGACTAAAACAAAATTTAAAATAAAAATGCCGAACATTTTTCACACAGCATCATCTAGATCCAAACTAAGCAGAGCTTGTATTATGGGAACCACATGACTGATACACTACGTTTTTTTTGTTTGTAAATGTATACATATTATACATAGAAACACCCATACCCGAGACAAATATTTACACATGATATGCACATTTGTCTGAGCTACAGAGGGCGTCGATAATATGGGAAAAAAATATTGGTCTGAAATAACATACATAGGCCTCGATTCTGTAGTACACTGACTAAACTAAATTTAAACTATCGCTCTCTTTTACTGATAGTGTACGCAAGAAAGAGATAGCTACACTTTTAGTTCTGTGTGCTGCAGTTTACGTGCCGCTTTTCTTCGTGTTTGTAGTCAGCATGTTTTGATATCACTACTAAATTTGTATGGAAAACTTAAATCTGACTAATTTGACAGCACTAAAATTGTAGCTATCTCTTTCTTGCTTGCACTATCAATAAAAGATAGTTTACATTTAGTTTAGTCAGTGTACTACAGAATAGAGGCCATAGTTTGATTATTATTATAACTTATAATCAAACGAATTGATTTTCGATTCTTCATCCAATGACTTTTACGGAGGAAAAACATTCTTAACTTATTTTTGTTAGTCAACCAATAGTAACAAGGAAACTTTTCAAAATAAATAACAATGAACACCCAATAGCAGGTTCTCAAAGTCGTACTCATAATTGTATTGTGTTGTTTTAATCTTTACATGACTTATATTTACGTGACTTCTCGCCTACTAATAATACTCTAAGTATTTATTTAAGGTGGGGCCTTTTATATAGATTATTAAATAGTTGAATCCTACTAACTTTCCTTCTACTATTATAAACGCGAAAGTTTGTGAGTATGGATGTTTGTTACTCTTTCATGCAAAAACTACTGAACGGATTTTGATGAAACTTTACAGTAATATAGCTTATACATCAGAATAACACTTAGGCTACTTTTTATCAGGGTACAATGTGGGCGAAGCCGTGTGCAGAAGCTAGTGTATATATATAGATATAATTATAGAGATTTATGTTTCCATGTCCCTTCCAGTTCCCGTGATCCTCGGCGTACTGACTTTGGTCGCCATGATCGCAGCCGTGGGTGGCGTCCTGCTGTGGAAGCACATGAACGCGCTGCCGCCCCTGCCCGCGGCCGACCCGCAGTACGCGAACATCGACGCGGAGGACTGCACGGGGGAGAATCCGCTTTACAAACCACCTACGTCTTCATTCAAGAACCCTACCTACGGGAAATGGTAGTCTCGGTGAGTGCTCCCTCAAATCATCATTCAGACGTAAATGGCATTTTGGCTGTGGTACAAAATGGTGTTTTATCGAACCCGCGAACTCAGTCAGGAAATCTTAAAATTTCCATAGATTTCTTATTGAAGATCCAATCAAAAACCAATCAACCGATACAATATGTCCCAGAATATGTATAGTTACTTACCCTAAGAGTAGAGGGTGACCCATGAAAAGAACAAGTTTTCCATAAAATAAATAAAATTTCCAAATTTAAACCTTATTTGAAATTGTCTTACAAGTTTTTGAGCATATTATGATTTTAAACAAAATGTTGGGTTATCGCAAAACAGGTGATTTTTACCACAATTATACATATTCTGGTACACCCTGTATAAGAAGATTGTACTCGCACTTTTTACTTGTAAATTATAGATGTCCTATATTTTTCTGTATGCTCTTTAGTATGACGAAGCTAGTAATATTTTTCACTAAAACTTTCGGAAAATCCTTTTTGCGGCTTACGTAGAGGAAAAAGTTCTCAACACGCTTAATAGGTTTAAATTCTCTCCTCGTATGAAAAATTGACAAACAGTGATATGAAATGGCGGATATTTTTAAATATTTTTTTCCCGTTTGTACACGTACCCACTGCTATTTATCAGCTGTCCCTATCCTCAAAGGTTTGCTGGAAGAAAACTCTTGTTAGGGTTAAGCTCGCCTTTGTACATGTCCTATATGTAAGTCTTTTGTCTGTATTATCTGTGTGTACAATAAAGAATAAAGAATAAAGAATAAAGAATATTGATTCACACGTTATACTGAGGATCCTATTAGAATCGCACTTAATCCTTTTAAAATTCTAACTTCACTATGCATTCAATATTATATCCCTTCCTCAAAGAAATACATTACTTTGGCCCTTTTTGACACAAGCCATACAATCTATATTTCAGTTCGCATACAATTAGCTAAATCCATCAAAGGCCTGTTAGAACAAACACTCTGAAGATCAATACAATTCTGTTAATTATGCAACCAAGTCACACCGACCTCTGACGATCTCTGTGGTGCAGTGGGCGAAGGCCCGCCTGAGACGCAAAAGGTTGCGGCTTCGACTCCCGCCGCGAGACAAATGTTTGTATCATATGCAAATGTTTGTCTGGGGTCCGGGTGTTTTCTATGTATGTTATGTATTTACAAAAAAAAAGTATATAAGTACTATTTCAGTCATGTACCTAGTTCCCATAATACAAGCTCTGCTTTTTTTCTGAAATAACTCATTTATTCATACAACTATGTACAAGTATATACAAAAAATACAGATGAAACAGCTAGCTATCTAAAGACCGTTGCAAACGATCTATAGATAGCTCGACTGATTCAGATCACTACCAGACGGAAACGTTCCCAAAATACTGGCCGCATTGCCACGCTGAATGGCAATGCTAATGCGTTGACCCAGCTCTGCTTAGTTTGGGGCTATATGACGTTATGTGAAAAATGTCGAGCATTGTTAAGTCTCGATTGAATGCTGTGTCAGTCTACTTTCAGCCCACTTTCACGTTATTTTGACGTTTATCTAAGTATTGGCAATTGTTTTTGGGTAGAATACCGATTCTGACTTTTATCAGACAGAGACTGAAACTGGTTTTTTTTTAATAAAAAAGTTTTGCTTCTGATCAGTAACCGCGTAATGAACCAGGCTTCTCGATAAATCTTTAATTAGATAGCTTCCGGCTCTCACGGACGAGGCTCCAACCACTAATGGCTAAAGCACTCAACCATGTTTAGATGTTTTGGATACAAGTTTGGTCAATAAACCAGATTTAAGTATAAAAAGTCATGGATTTTTTTAAGTTTTAAGAAATTTTCAAGAAACTATTTATCGGTCCTTTGAAGAGAACCTCTTGATTTCATATTCTTCAGATATCAAGGATAACTTTTTACGAATCTCGTCGAAGTGATCGTGTGATCCGAGAGCTGGTTCAGATCAAACAACGCATTGCATTGCCAGTCAGCGTGGCAATACAGCCAGCATTTTGGGGACAATTTAGTGTAATAGTGATCTAGGGTTATCTATAGATTGTTTGCAATAGTCTGTAATGGCGCATCTGTTTCATTTGTTTATAGATAGATACTTAGTTGTATTGTAGGTAAGTATTATTCTATTCTTTATTGTACACAAAGATAATACAGACAAAACTTACATTATAGGGCATGTACAAAGGCGAGCTTAACCCTAACAAGAGTTTTATTCCAACAAACCTTTGAGAATAGGGACAGCTGATAAATAACGGTGGGCGCGTGTACACAAACGGGAAAAAACATTTAAAATCTAAATAAATAATTTTTGTAAAGTCTTACAAAAACTTTATCCTCATGATGGACATTCTCAGATCCATACTCAGAGCGCAGATCCGTAAGGATACCGAATTGGGACTTGCCTACGTTTTGGCATAGAATTTTGAGTTAGCACGTGACAGGTTTGAAGCCCATCACCGCTTATTCGAACAAATCGATGGTACATGCCTTCAGTCTTTTGGTTCTAGAGCAAACTTCACGCAATTGTAGGTTCTTATCAAAGAACATTTGAGGGCACGGCTAGTCGAGCATACTATTTTAAACCTCTGTTTACTATCGTATCAATACTCAACTAAGCATGCCTTGAAATATTGACGGGCTTCGGACAAGGCGCAAGGCAATTACTATCTCCAACCTTGTGATAAACTGAACCGTTAATTTGCAAAAGTTTCCTGTATAGACTGTTGTACACTTTGGATAAATATACAAAAATACATATGAAACAGTTTGCTTTCTAGACCGTTGCAACCTCCTATAGATAAGTTACGGATACGTACCCAAAATGCCACGCTGAATAGCAATGCAATACAACTAACCTATGTATATTTACATCACTGTTTCTCAAAGTGGGTGATAACGCCCCCTTGTGGGCGCTGAATGCCTTCAGGGGGGCGGTAGAAAGCTCTAGAAGATATTGCGGGTGCTAAGGCGGTATAGAGGGGAGAACATAGGTTGTTGTTTAAAATCTTTGGGGGGCGCTAGGATTTTTTTTATTCTCAAAGTGGACGGTGGGAAAAATGAGTTTGAGAACCTGTGGTTTACATAGAACGCAGATGATTCTGTATTGGTGTTTATGAGCCGCGACAATGTTAGAAGCCTGTTTTTGCGTTTTGACGTGCTGTTTATGCGTTGCCTTTGTTACGTTTGTCACCATTTGTCTGCGAAACGGCTTATCGGATTGTTATGCGGTTTTTTTGTAATAAATTTATATGTTTTCAAGGATGGTTTGTATATCTTTATTGCTATGAATTACTAGGCGGCGCTGCAATGAATGACGAATACGTCGGGGTTTTTAAATTTTCCAATATTTAACTTATCAGTCAGTCCGAACCTTAGCAGTTCACAGGTTCAGACTAACTGATAAGTAAATGTAGTTTTCCGATCCATAACTTCGCACTTCGAGACATCATTTATTCAACTCTGACGTCTTACCAACTATTATTTTCCCTAAATCTCAATTTGTACACTCTTTGACTGTCAAAGTTTTATTCATTGAAACCATAAGAGTCATATAGAAAAGTCAAAAGTCAAAAACTACGTAAATTAACGCCTATTCCTCCCGCGCTACCATGCCTGGCTAGAGTTTGCCTGATTCTTCAGGCACCAAACTCTAGGTCATTTTTTTATTATCCTTCTTTCAACTGTTAGTGCCATTCAAAATATGTGAACTAATTAATTGCGAAAGAGCAAAAAACAAATAAATTAAATTAAATCTAAATAATGCCCTGTTTGTAAGTCATTTCTAATACAAACTGCTTTCCTAGACTGTCGAACTGAACTGCCACAGATAAGAACGAAAGCCCCTCTTGCACTTCATTTTACATTGTTAATTAGGCATGGTGTGGGTTCCTCCTAGCGATAGACGCTGGTACTTGTACATAAGAACTGGAAGACAACCAAACTACTATGAACAGAGCATACAGCTTTGCAAAATAATAACGACCTCTTCTGACTTCTAATTTACACCGTACTCATAATACAATAAATAATTGGATACCACATTGGGCTATGAAACAAGCGGCATTTTAACGTTAAAACAATAAAATATTATGGCCCATGAACATTTTATCGTTAATTAACAGCTTTGCGCTATTTATTAGTTTTTAATTGTTGCTCTACTTTCCTATAAGATTTATGGTCATGAATACGACATTTTGATTCCAAGTCAACAAAAAAATCATGATAACTGTGAGGCGTGAGGCGGTAGTTAGAGGCACGTCCTTTTCAAACATAACATATGAAACACATCGTTTTACATAGTTAGCATTCCACGTGACAGTTTGCAAGCCTATTGCGTATTGGAACATTGTTATGTTCCACGTACTGGCACGTACTTAGGAATTTTTGATTATATGGCAAGCCGGTTTCCTTATGATGTTGTTCTCATTATGTTTTCCGGTAGGAAAAATGCTGAAGCGTTATTCCACCCGCTGATATGTTTTGAGCACTTGATAAATTGACGTCAATAAAAACCCCAACAAATTGTCTTTTATCCAATCGTCTGTCCGGTTATCAACGCGGCGCATTCACACCACTAAACAATATCTACTACAAAAGGTTAGAAGTTAAAAAAAGCCCATTGTATAGTAGAATCGATTGTCAATCCAACACTACTTATCATAAAAAGCTACTTACCCGTTGTATTATAACCACGGAACTCTAAACATGTTAAAGCGCGTGCTTGACCGGTTTTTTGAACAAGATTGGTAACACCGTTATCGTTTTATAAACAACTAGTTTAGTGTCAAACTGATCTCCATAATTACACGCTTTTTTCATCATTGGTAGAGCAAAATTGAAGTAATAATGCTTTGCCATGAGAAGACTGTATTTTTCCATCTATTAAGTTATGATGCACATATGTAGCTTCTTATCATAATCATAAGTTTCATAAAAATTATCATAGTTGTTTGTGAGCTTTGTTATGAATTGTATTGAAAATTGCTAAATTAATACACTGACTTTATTTAATCCAGTATCATAAATGCATTGGAATTGTACGCGAAACTAAACACTTTTAAAACCATTTCTAAGTTTTGTAGGCGTCTAATGGTCATCTAATGGATCCATAAAGAGCAGTCTGTCATAACACAGGCTGTCTACAGAAAATCTAATTTTTATTTCAGTCTTATATACGAAACTGAAATCGCACACGATTCCCGGTTCGCAAGTACCTTCTTGCGGATGATGGTCAGTAAAGCAAATCAAAACACAAAGGTTAAATCGACCTCATAAATTCTTGACATTATTATTTCTGTCTCGGGTTCAACATAATGAAACTAAACATTTATCTTATTAGACGTGTTGTGCCGGGCGAAGCCGTGGGCAGATGCTAGTAATATATAAGTAGGTACTTGTCATATAACACAACAAAAATAGGAGTGACTTTATGAACGTATGTGCTACCGAGTGGTATGTCTCGGATAGGACAGTATTCTGTGGTCGCTATGTGCAAAATCTCACGTACATATTAAATTCACACATATGTATTTGTTCAATAAACGTCCAGCCAACGTCATTATCTGCCTAAACCTATATTTAACCATTTTCCTGAATACTTCTACCAAGCTCTACAATGACAATAATGATATAATTGTCAACCTCTATGGCGCAGTGGGCGAAGGCCCACCTGAGACGCCGAAGGTTGTGGTTTGGTTCCCGCCGCGGGACAAATATTTGTCTTGGGTCCAGGTGTTTTCTATGTATAATAATTTATAAAATAAAATGTAATTTAACATTCAAGTTTGACATCTCAACATAAAACTAAGCTGAGTTTTTTATCTTCCTCGTTGTTTTTGTCGATAAAAGCACTGTTTTTATATCACTTTCGGCTTAATACTGAAACAAGCATTATATAAAACTGTCATTTTCGAACTAAAAGCTGAGTAGGTAAGCCCATTGCGTGACGCAGGGCTAACATTTTAACTTGTGTGTATTATTTTATATGCTGTAAAAAAACTGCGTAGTAAATTAACTCAGAGATCATTTACTAGCAAGTGGCTCTTAAAGTAATTTGGGCAGCGTACGTATAGGCACACCAAACCTCAAAGGTAAAGTCATTCTCATTCATTAGTATTTTATAAGTGAGTACTGACTTATTTCGTCTTTCTACTTGTTAGTTTTGCTCATTTGTTCGCACCTATATATCTAAATACTTTTTAAAACTCATTCTATTTTATGTCACCCGGTAAGTTTTTGTCTTATTGTTCCTATATTATTGCGAAAACACTCAAGGTAAAAAGCCCTCGTATCTGCGTTTTACTGGATGTCTTAATAAATAATACAAATAAATTAACTGATTCATTCATGAGCTTCTAATCTCTACATACGATCTCATCTTAATCATCATATCCCGCACATTTTGTGAATACAAAATGCCTTGATGAATTCCATTGTCATTGATGCCAATAACCGTTTCCTTACTCAATGCCAGTTGGTCCGATAAATGCGATAAAATGATTTATTCTTTAGTATGAATCTATTGCGCGCAGAATGTGCTCTATAATGTCACGAACTGCTTTGTTTCTGATAAGCTTCGCTGTCTATTCTGCGATCTCATGGCACGTTCAATGTTGTTTTGATTTAACACTCAATACAGCTATTCGATATAACGCCCAATTGTCACATACGTTGCTAACTAGTTATTCTAAGCTAGGAACGGCCTTAACGCCCGGTCAAACCGATGGTGATCAAAGGGAAATGGCTGTCAAATTCATGTGATGTCGCCACCGCCACCGCGTCAGTTTGAACGGGCCCTTAAATAGACGAAGGCTTGCTCACGACTGTAGAAAAGCCTCTAGAAGTCCACTGTCCAAGTCCAAGTCCTCGCTGGACATGGGACTAAGAGTACCATGAGCAATGATCTTGGGCTACCTCCAACTTACTTCCTACTACTGAAGTCATATGTTCATTGGGTCTGAACGTCATGTATACTTACTCTACCTACATACCGTTGATAATAGAGAACAACTGGTAATAACTTTGATTTTTGGAAACTGAATCGATATATATAAAGATAGATAGAAAGTTGAATGTGATAGCTAGCACGAGTATTTTTGAGTATTTTCCAAGTGCGGTTTAAAAAATAAGTCGTAAGGGAAGTCGTTGGATAGAGATAGCCCAATATCGTTCACCATAGCACTCTTTAGGAGATGCCTATGCAGTGGACTTCTACTGCCTGTTGATGACCCTAAAGACCCAAAACTGGTGATACTTTGCGCGAAATCAATTTGCAAGTCGTTGAATTTACTAAGCCATCTTGAGGTGCACATTCTTGAAGGCATTACGCCATTACTCATGTATGCACCTTGGTTTATTTGGTTTCGTATTGTGAAAGGAGCACAAAATATTTATTAACCTTCCCCAGAGTTCGGTGACCGCTAAAACTTGACCCGCCGACTGCGATCCCCACTTTAATCATGGCATTATGAAACGGAAGTTTAGTTATGTCTGTCTGTTCGTTTATACTATAGCTAGTTCCTACCCACGGCTTGGCCCTTGTGGTGACCGGATAAAAAGTAGCCAGAGTATGTGTTATTCTATCTCATAAACTATTACTATTCCACATCCAAATTGTAGCGAGAATATTGCACGAATAATTGTTTGGTTTTATTTAGCACATTTGGATCTGTAACTTTTTCTAATATATTTTTTATATCATATATCATGAAATGTATGATAGACCGATCGATGAGAGAAAGCACTGGTTTTGGATAGCTCGGGAGTCTATGGACTTACAGAATTCCTTAATCATTGGCCTGTTTTACCATGACATTGGACATTGAGTAACAGTAACATTTATAATACTGATCTAATAGGGAAAAAAATATATAAATTTGTTAGTTCCCCACAACAGATAAAGGTTACATGATACCTGCAAAATGCTGCATGATATAAATATAATGAATTTATCATGTCACATTATTATTTAGGTATGCAGTACATAACGGACAGTACTTACTTTAAGAGTTGAATTATAAATAAATAAACATGTGTCCTGGGTCTGCGATAAAAATATGTTTATTTTTAGTTTAAAATCCCACATAGTTTTTGGGCTCCGAAGCCAACTGGCAAAAACGGAACTCTAGTTTTAACTGGAATTGAAGCGTATAAAAATATGGTATGCATATTTTTATCACGATACTCTTCAGTTAAACTAAGGAATAAATCAGGGTGTCACAACAAGAACGGACAGACAGCCAAGTTGACACTAAAAGAGTTCCGTTTTCGCCAGTTGGCTTCGGAGCCCTAAAAACTAAAACACACATAAATATATTTTTTTGTAATTTTTAGTTTTATGCATAGATTTTTAATTTCAAACCCCTTCGAAATAAATCACAAATAATAAAATAAATGCTCAAGATATTTAGGTGTTATAATTTTGAATTGGGAACCAAAGTTGCAAGCTTTTTATTTAAATTGTCTTGTGAATAACTTCGTAATAAAGTGGACTCAAATTTAACACCTGAAGCTTTAAAGTTAAAAAAAAACTGTGTTAGAAACGTCAAAATCGGTATACAGCTCAAAACAATTGATAATCATTCCTTAACGTTAAAAAAAGAACAGTTGCTATTGAAAGGGGCCATACAGTCCTCAGTAGACTGACAATATGTTAACATGAGACTTGGTTGTGAAATATTTACCAGAATGATATGCTAAAATCATAAAACACCCAAGTACCTCCCTGGTTAAATAATGTCCAATGGTTGCGTATTTTCAGTTAATCAAAATAACTGAAATTTCTGTCACAATGTTATGGCCGGTTATGGCCGGTGGCAGTTTAATTAGGGTTATTCAATTAACACAGCAAAGAAGGTACTTGGTGGCAATGCCCTAAAAGGCGGCATGTCAAGGCAGGGCTTCTAGCTCACATCGAAATGTGGGAGACACACGATACGGGCTAAGACATAAGCCACGACGACTACTCGTTAAAACTGAGCAAAAGTTGGTAGAGTATGCTTTCTACATGCCTTCTTCGAAAGGATTATGAAATAATGTTAATTGTATAGGTAGGTTCTTCACTATTAAGTTTTTTTTCCCTTTTCCTCAAGTTATTTATTTAGCAAACTTTTTTTACCTAAAGTAAAAAAAAAAATTACCTTTTATTGATTTAAATACGTTTAATTGTTTGTATCCCAGAATATGTATTCCCGTAAGAGGTTTTTATACACGATAGGTGCCAACTTTGGATCGACGACTTTTCAAAATTTGGCTGCTTAGGCTATTATAGACTGGGATGGATAGTTGTAAAAAAACAGTGGGGTGTTTTTTTTAATCCACTGTTTTAGTGCGGTACCCGATTTCGAAATCTTGTTTATATGGATTGTTTATATGGCAAGTGCAAAAAAACAGTTGATTAGTAGATAAAATTCGTCTATTAGTCCATGAACTGACCGCAATATTTTCTGAGATGAGTAGTATCGAATTCCGTATCCTAATTTCGCTAAGTGCTTCAATTTGACAAATAGCCATTTAAAACGACTGAGCGTAGAGGTCGATGCATTAACGATTTCTTATCGAACACTCGAACGGTACTTACAACCTAGTTTTAAAATTTTGTATGCCTTTGATTTATATTTTTTCGAATGGGTCTGTAATCTCTAGCATCAGTTAAGATGAATGAAAAAGTAAACGCTTGGAGCACAAAAAATAACTTAAGCGCTATGTGCTGTAGGTATGTAGGCAACTGATTTAAGCGAATGACTAATCTTAAAACCTAGTAGAATTTTGATGAAACACATGGTCCGACAAAAGTTGCATTCCCGTCATATATTTGTGACCTCCTTTTATTATTCCAAATTTTAAAACAGAAATAGAAAGGTTTTATTTGGCAACAACAAGGCACAGAAAGGACAAGTAAAAAACTAAAAATAAAATAGACACATATAAATAGGTAAGATAGGCAAATAGGTAGTGGCCTCGATTCTGTAGTACACTAACTTAACTTAATTTAAACTGTCGCTCTCTTTTATTGATAGTGCAAGCAAGAAAGAGGCAGCTACAATTTGAGTGCTGTCAAATTAGTCAGATTTAAGTTTTCCATACAAATTTAGTCGTTAATTCAAAACATGCTGACTATAAACACGAACACGAGAAAAGCGGCACGTAAACTGATTTGACAGGAGTAAAATTCTTGCCATCTCTTTCTTGCGTACATTATCAGTAATAGAGAGTGACAGTTTAAGTTTAGTTTAGTTAGCGTATTACAGAATCGAGGTCAGTAAGATTTTTACGAAAACAGAGACAAAGAGGAAGATTTTTTGTACTAATCAGTCCCTTCTGTGCCGTGTGTAACAGAACAGAACCTGTCCTTATTTCATGATTACTCCTTGTGATAGTGTCCTCAGACTTACTAGGGATGTAATTGATGATAGAGTCCGTCCGGAGAAATATTGAAAATACATACTTATTATTATAAACGCGAAAGTTTGTAAGGATGGATTTTTGTTACTCTTTCACGCAAAAACTACAGAACGGATTTTGATGAAACTTTACAGTAATATAGCTTATAGATTAGAATAACACATAGGCTACTTTTTACCCGGGTACCACGCGGGAAGCTAGTACTATATATATGTATGTATAGTCGGTTAGTACACGCGGCGATAGACTTGCACCTTTGAGGCGGAGTGCTAACATTTATGTAAAACATACACATAATATGTCAAAACATAATCTACGGTCTGAGATCTGAGGAAGTCCATTATTGGGATTGAAGACGCGGGCCTGTTTTTTTTGTTAAATGTGTACTTTTACATGTTGGTAAAGCAAGATAATGTGGTATTTAGCATCCTTGTTTGAAAGTATAACTAAACTGAGCGACAAATAACATAATAAAAACAGGTCAGTGTGAATCTAAACACGGGAATTCACAAAACCCACTAAATTTAAACGTCAAGGTTGCAATCCAATTTGTCATTATGTCCTTCCTGCTACATGGGATATTAATAACATTATCAACCACTTCCTTCAGAAACAATGTCATTTAAATTATCTTGTTAGTCCATATATTTTAATGGGTTTAGCTACCGGGAATACCAAGCAGATAGTTTCCTATAGGCCTTAGTTTCGTTGTTAACTGTGCCTTCGCTTGAACAATACAAAAAAATCACAAATTTACAGTTTATAATGTTTTACAAACCGGGTAAAATTCATTATAAGAGGAAATTGTTTATTCTACTACTCATACCTATTTGACCTAAAAAAATGTAAATGCAACTCATTAGGTATTCAGATTTAACAGGAAATTCCCTGATTTATATAACTACAAACTCAATTCACATTAAAATTTGCTTTGTCTTAATTGAAGGGACATTTAAGACAGTACATTTTCTTTATGAAACTTACCCAGATATGGAAGGTGCTTACTAAATTGATTTTAGATGTATCTTCGTATGTTTCATGTAACCATTTGCACAAATGTTTTGCCATGAGTCATAAGTCGAAGCTACTTCATACTTAACACAAACACGTTAATGTTATACGAAAGTAATTTCTAAACGTGCTGTGCCTGCGAAAATGGCGAATTCCTAATACAAGTCAAACAGATAATTTGGTAAAAACGTGCAGTAATGTTTCTACAATCGATTATTGATTTCTTGAAAACCGTTCGCTATAATATGGTCTAAGCGTGCAAGTAGGTGCATTAGGTATAATGTTCAAATGTTAGATAACTATAACTAACATAATTATATGGAGTACTAGCTCCATTAAGCGATCGATAACAGCCAATGCAAAGGATTATTGAATCAAAATGAGTCCTAACCTATCTATTGTAATATAAACCAGTTATTATTATACAGGATTACAGGTAGAGTAATTTGTTTCGTGTAAAATACCCATTTATTCCTTAGATAAGGCGTGCCTAGATGTGCAAGACTTTCTTGATTACGTGTAGAGGTATTATGTGGCTTTATCAAGTAACATCTTCCCTACGTTAGTCTAACAAATCGGTTCGAAAACGAGTTTATTGTCATTCCAAATTAGACGGAAAATTAACGGTACGATGTGTAGGTTCTTATTGAGAAGCGATGGTTCGTGGAACGAGAACCGTCACTCAGAATCTAGGTTATAACTTTTCTTTGGCTGTATTCTTAGTAATTGGGATAACAGGATTGCCTTTTTATAAAGTTTTGCGGAAATCGGTGTTGAATCTGGCAAAACAAATGCAAACTGTCCCCGAAAACATTGATTGCAGATATGGGATTGCCCTAAAAGGTATTAGGTACTTGATTAAATTGGTAATTTCTACAAAATACACAAATATATTAAAATTCTGATAAATGCAACAAAACATTTATTGATAAATTGAATATATTAAAGTTTGTTTTCACTTATACAAAAACAACAAAAGAATGCACACACGGTTAAGTATTTGTGTCTTTGGAGCAACTACTTAAGAATTCAAAGGCTCTCAGTGCGAGCGTTATCAAACATTGCTTGTTGGCAAAGTATTTACGTTCTGATCATCAAGTCTATTCCACCAACACCCAGATTCGATCACGAAAAGCGATCTTCATTCAATATTTCCCATGATTTTTTCTCGCTTGGACACTATATAAATTTCAACTCCCAACTCTATATAAGGTTTACATCTCGGCAATGTTGACCATGCCCGTATGAATGCCGATCACTTTACGCGTGCAGTGGCCACATGATACTACTCCAGAGATAAGGGGTCAAGACCCCGGCTGGACATATAAGGACTCGCTTGTGCCCCGTCCAGACCATAACGCCGCGGATGGGCCAATAAGGATGCTTTCTCCATTTATGAATTTATGATTTTTTTATGTTTATTGATGGATTTATTGTAGGTAGGTATATCGAAAAACAGCTAAAGTACCGCGTTTATAACCAGTTTTACTTTGAACAATAAAGTAGACAGGGTTTCTACTGTCATACCTAAAATTGAGAGAATTACCGGCTAGTCATAAAGAATCACTATTAGTATTTTTTTGTTTTTGCAATTTCATTGTTCTACCTTTCAATGCGTAGTTATTAAGCCAGAGCAAATACATTGCTAAGTATATTAAGCCTTTACTTATTTATCATTAGTTATGTCATTACATTATACTATGTAGTGTATGATATTATTATACCCAGTAGTTGTGTGGCAGACTGCGTCATACCAAGATTCATTGTTTCTGATGCTAACTTCAGTTATTGGGTTTACCAACATACACCCTACACCATCAACCAGCTAATTTCTAAGACACCAGTAGGTACATAATAATACACGTAATATTGTATTGTTGGAGAATAATTCATGATCGAACAGCCTATTGTCCTTACTTGGCTGTACATTTGTACCTACAATCAATGTTTTGTCCTTCGCAAATCAATGCGTTCATAATTATTTCCAAACAAAAACAGGGACAGTTTGATCATAATTTCTGTTATCTCTTTCGTTTACCTACAACGATTTGACTTTGGATGTTATTTAGTTTATTTTATTGCCTGCCAGGAACCTCACAGGGAAACTAATTGATCAATCCTATGAGTAGTAGCGAAAAGTAATTAGGTATAGGTACCTACTACCTACTAGCTGTAGTATCAGATCATCGCTATTCATATGTCAGGCTCTCTGTAAGTAGGTAACACGATGTTTCTTATTTTCTCATATAAAAAAGCGTTGGTCATCATTATGCGTGTTGAACCAGCTCTTACAAGAATGTATAATAGTCCGACCGGTCTCGAGGCCCGTGGGCGTTCTCGAGATGAGTAGGTAACTCTACCAGCTTTATCGTAGGCTTATAGTATCTCCCGACCGGTAATAAACGTTCTTGCAACGTAAGATTGCGTTTATTTGCGACCTATCATATTTTACTCAGCACTTGCCTCATAGTTTGCAACTTGCAACATTACCGATTTGCGCGTAGGTAAGGCTTACTGGTTGTAGTTGTTTGCAACAAATGTTGATAATGAGGTCATTCGTCAGGGAATGCCTTATATAAATGTGATCGACTTAGATTTTCCTGTATATGTTTATTATTTCCATTAAAAACCCCATGAAACTACGCTTTATCGCTCTAGGTAGGTAACTAACACATTCGTCATACTAAAGGCAAACAAAAGTTGACATTCGATTGAGACCGCTAGAGCCAACAAGATTGACTCACTATCTGACTCACTGGTACTTCGCTCTCCTCACATTAAGTTTTATTTCCCCATAGGTGTTACTGCCTCTGAATCACCGAGCCTGCTATGTTGGGGTCACCGATTGATCGGACTACGATAGGCCATTGATGGTCCGAATTGGTCCTATCACGTTACCCATTCCACTGCCTGTGATCAACGCCACGAATGAAGAAATTGCACTCGTCCGGTGATGCGTCGCAAACTGTAACTACATTGAGGACTATCCACATCTATCAGTGACGTAGTGCCCCCGGTCACGATCCTTGATAGTGGATTTTTACCGTGAAAAATATTTGTTTACGGTAAAAATCCATTAAATCCATCAGCTGTTTCAGTACATAACCCGTTGTTACACTCTGTGCACGATTGCTTGCGTCCCGGCTCGTCCTCGTCACGTACAAGTGCCGGATAGCAGTGGATAGTCCTAGCCTTGTTTAGACAACACCAGACAGCAATGTAGGGCAGCAAGTGTCCATGCATCTCTATCAGAAACTCACTAGACTAATTGTACAGTTGATCCAATGTAGATAATAGTTTATAGCGTATGTGTCATGTCTAAACAAGGCTTTCTTATCGTAGAAAACTCTTGTTAGTATATTATAATTACTGTGATATTTAAGATGTATAACTGAGATGGATGGCTGAGTCACCGCTACCGTTGTTTGATTTGTAATCTCTAAACGTTGGGTACTCGCTGCTCTGACGTATGATGGTACTGCGTAACGTAAGTAGTACGCTTATTATTTTGTACATAATTTTTACGCAAAATGCGCAAATCCTTAGAAACCCAAACAGATTTTTGTTATAATAAATTGTTTTACTATACAGGATCTTAGTGAATTAACGCAAAATGTGCAAATCCTTAGAAACCCAAACAGATTTTTGTTATAATAAATTGTTCTATTAATAAATTATTTCGTTTAGTTAATTATTGTAGAAGATATTTGTTATGTTGTGCTGAAAATTCTGATAGCTTCGCAGCGGTAAATACACCGCTGCGTGGAACTGTCAAGGAGGAATGGTAACTAGTAATTTTAAGACAGATGAAACTTTTTTCAGGTTTTGCGTTAACACTAAGACTTTGTATTGGACCTACAACGCAACGTCTATGAAATAAACCTATTTGAGACGTTGCTGTCCATATTCTTAGTTATCTTGACCTGACTCATCATGTGAACATGTTATGCTTATCTTCAGCCGAAGGGCTCAAACTAATACTGTTTGAGAGAACCAAGCTGAAAGAGGTACTTATAAAGTATGAACATCACATAACACCAGTGAGTCCCATAAATGCTTACTCTTGACATAGTCCGATTTACTGTAACTATGTATCTAAATGTGTTTGCAGTAGGTACTCTAGTTTTGGAAATGATTACCTACACAGAAAGGCCTATACTCGTAGCAGTGAGATACCATATGCTGTGAATGAATGATGATGATCCTACGCTCAGGAGCTGTTGTTTTTACATCTGATTACGAGTAAGCTATAGTGTGATTCTAGCTATAGCTTGCTCTAATTACTCTGAAGTTAGTAGACTCCTTATTTTTCTATAAGACTTTTTTGTTGTGTACTTGTATAGTTGTGGACCTGTAGCGTTTGATCTGAAGAGAAGAGAAAGTCATGCAAGTAGGTATATAATGTGGGTGTTTTTGCATTGTTGGTCATGTTTTGTGTTGTGGTCGATGAGTAACGGGTTTTAACACAAATACCTATCTACCTACAGGGCATAGATATGTTTGTCCTCATTTGAGCATGAATATGTTTAAATTTAATTTTAATTGAAAATGGAACGTTTTATTCGTATGGATATATTAAAGTTCCTAGTTCTAGAGATTTAAACTAACTGAAAATTCAGTTTTTGTGTTATAACGTGTTGTAAAATAATTTCTACAAATTAAAATTTTCAAAGCCTTGGTGGCGGCAATTAGCCGGCTTAGACACAAGAGGTACGGACTCAATTCCCGCAATAATGTAAGCATATTCTCCAGGGTGTTATAGTACCATGGTACTCTTAGTTCTTGATACGACTACGTATGTATATGATAAAGCTAAATAATTAAGCTTTAAAACAAAATATTGCTTCCATAAGTTTAGCCATTTAAAAAAACTAGGTATATTGTATGCGCACTCGATTTAAGAGTAGTTGCGCACGAGTATATATCTACGCGTGTGTTTAACAAGAATCTACATTGTTTTTTTCGTTATTGGAAATAATATTCAAACTCTAGAATTTCACAAGGCTAGCCTTATTTAATGCTAAGAAATCGATAAAACGACAATTTCATATGTGGATACCCGCATAACGACCAAATAATGAAACGCTACTGAAGATGTATACTGCATTTTGAAAGAATTCGTTCTAGGCTATGTAAAAAGTTGTAATTTTTTATCCTTTATAAGTCTTGATTAAACGTTGAGAAGGGTTTCGTGTTCGATGCTTAATATTTTGTGTTATGTATAAATTACCTATTATAAAAAACTTACTTATTTCTTTATGTTAAGTATTCCATGTACAGAAGAATAGGCTATGATTTATACGAGCAGTTGTACTTCGAATATTATTTTGTAAGTAGGTAAATTCTTTAAGTTAAATTTGTTTAAGTAGGTACCAATAAGCCATTTTGCTTACCGTGCAAAATTGCTTATACAGGAAAATATAAAACTATTAACACCACAATAATCTTAAATATTATTTAGACTTTGATATTATATTTACTCTAATAAGTAACAATCAGTAACCAATTAGGCCAAACTCATTAGCGATAGCTCACAAGATAATTATAATCTCATGGCCTATTTGAAATTGAATTCGATCGTGCCTGTAACCCTAACTTTTATATTTTTGTAAATTCGTAGTAAGCTAGTCAATAAAATGATGAAACCACTACCTTTATTTTCCTTTATATACCTGTACCTATGAGTTTAAAGAAATTTTATCAGAGGACCTAACCAGATGTCAGTTGAATATTACCTATGATTACTATCACAGCTTAATCGTTCTATCCCTATGGATACAACCCTATGGAGCCAGATTTTATATTCTAAACAGAAACGGAACCATGCACTGATTATAAACCTACATTAGAATTCCTTAGAAATATCAAATTACAATGCATTAGCTAACTACTTATCTATGTGCATATTGCATGACAGACAAGCTACACAATCAGGAAACTACATCTTTAGAGACCACAAAATAAAACAAACATTTCCAAAATTAAATAACTTCTTTTATTCAGAGTCAAATTTGTTTCCTACATACGTGTTAGAATGACATACGGCGTAACATTAATTGACCATTTACACTAATGGCGCGCCGTTAGATGTTATTTAGTGCGAGTAGGTCTTAGGTCGGAGAATTATTTTTTATTATAAACTGTTAGTCCACGCGTCATACTTCGAGGAATTCATGTGCGAACAGTTGCAATCTCCCCACATGCAACTCGAGAAATTGCAGCTAACAGATGCGAATTAACGCCATTTTGATCGAAGTCACTACTAACCAAGCTACTTTTGATTGGTAAATTTACCTCATTTGTTTCGTGAGCTTGACAAGTAAAGCATACAAAGAATACATCACATCAATCATTAGAATAAAAAAAAAGAATACTCGTCTGGATACTTTACAGAATGCAGTCTCACTCGCGTCACGTCAGATAACTGATAAATGACGAGTTAGTTTCGCTTCCAGTGGCTACATGCCCCGCGAGCACATCACAAACGGCTCTCCTAATTAGCTCCCGATATGACTGGCCGACTATTTATAACCGCCTTCGCTCAATCCTCTATAACTTCATTGCGGGAACGTCCGTCGAAACGACGCGTGGACCAACCTACACAGATAACTTACTACCAGTTTCAATACAGACTTTTTAAATATTAGTAATAATATAGATTTTTTTTTATATTAACTATGCAAGTATGATCACAAATACCCATGAACCAAACGACGCGTCTCAACAATCCGCGATCCCAAGATAACAACAACTACCTGTCGGTCGCGAGGGAGCTGCGTGGAGCGAGCATTTTTAGAATACATCACATAGTAAAGTACCGCCGATTTAAGTAGGCCGCTCTGAAGTAAGCCGATCGGGTGCGCTTTAGAAACATTAAGTCAGCCGTACGCTAACTTCAGGGCGGCCAAGAAACATCGGTATCGCACCAACCGCGCCCCACACAGCAACGCCCCGCGCCGTCAACGCGTCAACTACAATCCAATGCCACGAACACCCTAATTTTAATCAATAATCAACAATTATCGCCCACCTCTAACACTACACGCTTTATTAAATACGATCAAGTGGAAAAATAATTTTTGATCTTCCATCGAAATTAAATTAACATTCCCCATGTTTTATTGACATGGCAAAACAAAGAGAATTACAAGGCAAAGTCTGGCGCAGTCTGAGAGCGTGTCCCGCGACTTAGAGCTAGGCGTTAGAGGCAAACATCCCTCCTACAGAGAGGACAACTAGGGGTCGGTATCTACAGACTATAAGTTATGAACAAGCGGCCTCGCTCCCGACTGCGCGCGCAAGTCTCGCCAACGACAATACCTACTCTCCGTAAGCTTATAAGAACACTTCTTAGAACAGCTTTATATACTACACAATTTACACATTAATAATAAGGTTTACATTTTTACACAGCAATAATAATTGTTTTGTAGTCTTCGTAATACTCTACATAATTCCAATTGCTAGATATTGTCCCTTAATAAGCATTTTTTTTTTTAATAAACACCGAATGGTCTTGGTGTCAGCATAATATTCTCATCAAAATACAGTTAAACCATCATCAAACGTTTTCATTATCACCCACTTGCTTTATTGAAAAATTCTATTGATAGTGATTGCTAATTTTTACTATTGAACTTGCATTTTAGTACTCACTAATACTGCTACCACACTTTAGCCAATCAAACTTTCATGTTCAATTTGATTCAAAAGTTAATTTATTGAAAGAAAATGTTTCCTCTTTAACTCAATTGAACTGAAGAAGTTAAACAACTGACTCGCTAAAGTGTAGTAACAGTCTATAACACCGATTCTTTAATTAGCCACACACACAACTAAAACTAAGCTTCAAAAACTATACCTACACAAGTCCATAACAATTTTCAATAAAACAGTCACATTTCATAGATGTTTAACTAACTTCACAAAACAGAACAAAAATAAGTTCAAACAATAAACTATAAATGCTGACAATATTGTCTTTTGTCTGGAATGACACTTAACTTTTGCTAAACCGAGTTTGAAACAATTTCCTTAAGAACCATTAGTTGAAATTTCGAAGAGTGATTGAACACAATACAATTCAGAATATACAAAAACAGCGTTCTTAAAAATAACTTTCAGATAATGTATGGCAAAATATTGGCGAAGTGTTGCGAAAGAGCCCTCCAATATTGAATATATCCAATAATTCACTAAGTACAATTATTACTAAACAACTCACGATGACAACTAAAACAGGGCACGTATCCTAATTGAATGTACACACGCTGTGCCGAATAACATAACATAATTTTAATGGAACTTTAACAGATTTTAATGTAACATCTATGTTATTATCTTTAGCACAACACAATAAAACGGGTGAACGGTGAACTTGATATTTACATACAATACACATAAAATATTATAAGACATAACCATCTTAACGCAACTTTTGAAATATTTTTTACTAGAAACGGGATGTTTAAACCATTATAAAATCGTTCAAATGTATGACGTATTTTGTGTAATCTTGATTGACCTTTTTTGTACTCCCAGACTAAATTCAATATAAAGATGTTTACCAAAACAAATTCAGATAAAATCGATGATGATTTGAAGTTTAACTGTTTCCTGATGTTTAATCTAAAGTGGATTCATCCCCGTCCTAGTAAAAATTATAACCATCTATGTATTTATTACGGTATAGTTTTTTTTTTATTTTTTAACTATGGCATTGCAACTTTGTGACTCGGTTGCGGCTACACAAGATATTAAAATTTTGAAATTATTTAACGACAAAAGATTACCAAATCAATGTTTCTGTATACCAAGCTTTTTTAACTTTCTTAAGTCAATAATGTGCATATTCTAATTGAATTGATTTAAAATAAATTAATGTTATGTGGCGCGCAATTCCTGTTTAACCATCCGGATGTGCCATGAGCGTGCTTAGACAATCAACCATTAGCACAGAAAATACACATAACCAGTTGAACAGCTTCGAATAGGTTTGAGTTATTTACGATATTTAATTTTATGCTTTCTACACATTTGGCAAGCAAACATCGATTTGCCACTTTGGACACAGAGGAATCGCTATCAAAGAGCAAGATAAAAGTGAGTTTTGAGGTGAAAATATTTCGCAGCGTTTCGTCCGCTACTCGTGCAAGAAGCTACCGTCGAATAATAACCCTTTTTACAATACTGTTTGCAAGTACGTGTCGTGCCTAGTGTGGCTAGTTGGTGCATGTGGCGTAAAGCCGGGCGCGGTGCGTAGCGATGTAGCCGCAGGAGGCAGCGAGTGCACAGTGGCGCCACGCAGCGGAAACCGCACGCGTTCATAGATCCCTGTAAAAGAAAAACAAAATTAATAATGGTATTTTTCGGTGAGCGAGGTGAGTCTTGGTGACCTAGTGGGCGGTACCTCAACTTTCAATACTAAGCTTCATTCGTGTAAAAATGGATTCAATTGATAAATCTACTCGCCACTAGATGGCGCTTTTATTTCGAAGGCTTCAATCATTCGTTCGTCGTGTCATTGGTTCTCTCTTGGTCATCCCCTGTAAAATACAAAGTTGTGGGTGGCCTTAAAAGAGCCAAGTGACTGACTGTGAAATAAACATGCAGGTACGAACCCTGCAAGGGTTCCGGTGCTCCTTCAAGTGTGTGCGCTGTGCGCTTTGTTATATTTCCTATATAAAATTGGTTCTACAGCAAGTTTAAGGAGTTATCATTTGACAAACACCGCTGACTCCCACATGGTACAGCAAGGGTACAGCGTTCGTAGGGGATGACTCCTTAAAATCTTGAATAATTTGTAATTCAAAGTTTCATTCACATTGTATCCAGTTGTATCCACATTGTATCGGCACACATACACTTCTATTACCAAGATATTCTATTATATTACCAAGTGCAAGCTTATTAAAGTTGCGTGTGATTTATACAATTATTTGGAACTTAAAACATTTTTTTTATGTAATTTTATGTTCATGCATCAACGCAATCTACAATTTGCTAATTAGTACCCCTTTTAGTTTATTATAATAGTGCAGAGTCAGTTCAAAAAACAGAACTGACCTTCTGTGCAATTTCAAGCACCTTTAAAGCATACATACATACATAAACTCACGCCTGTTTCCCGGAGGGGTAGGCAGAGACTACGGATCTCCACTTGTTACGATCCTGACATACCTCTTTTGCTCCATTCACTCTCATTACATTCTTCATATATGCTCGCCGGTTTTGGGTACTCTTGACCTGACCTTTCTCCAGAACGTCTCCAATCTGGTCAGAGTACGTTCGCCGGGGTCTACCCTTTCCAATTATCCCATTAACGTTTCTATACATGATTCGTCAATCTCCTTTCGTCCATCCTTTCTACATACCCAAACCACCTTAGCATACCTTTCTCTATTCTTGTCACTATATCTTCTTTCACTCTACAACACTCTCTTATCATAGTGTTCCTCACTCTATCTCTCAAAGTCAAACCACTCATATTTCTCAAAGCTCTCATTTCAACTGCATTTATTCTACTTTCGTGTTTCTTCTGCCATACCCAACTTTCACTCCCGTACATAAGTGTCAGCACTACTATTCCTCTATGTACAGCCAGTTGTGCCTTCTTGGATACATTGCGGCTGCTTATAAAGGAATGTAGTGCCCCATTCACTTGATTACCAAATTTAACTCTCCTTTCAATATCATCTTCATGTTTTCCATCTCTCGTAAACATCGTCCCCACACACAAACAGAGAATACACAAGCTCTTTCACTTGCTCCACTCTTTCTCCACCAATCAGAATATTACACGCGGTCATACCTTTAGAGCAGACACAAGAAAAATTCAATAGGCTTATATTTAGTTAAAAGCGAGTATTTACACCTTCTCCTATGAATTCCCACCATCACCGCGGGTAATTGGGTATCATGCTTAAATTATCAAATGATCCGTACCTACCTCATCCACTGCGACGAGCTGTTATGTGACGGAGTCGACGGCTGGTGCGATTGCGTCGCCACCCTCTGAACTACCTGCAAGGTAATTTTTTTATATAATTGAAAATAGAACAAACATATGTACAAAACTTTTGCACTATATAATCTTACTAGCTTCTGCCCACAGCTTTGCCCGCGTGGTACCCGGATAAAAAGTAGCCTATGTATTATTCCGATTTATAAGCTATATTACTGTAAAGTTTCATCAAAATCCGTCCAGTAGTTTTTGCGTGAAAGACTAATAAACATCCATCCTCACAAACTTTCGCGTTTATAATATTAGTAGGAAATAATATGGACAGCATTAGTATCCAAATTAGTATGACCTGTGGTATGGTTTACTATTGCCCTCCGGTGGGAAAAGTAGAATATATAACCGACGAACATGACAAAATGTAACCAAAATCGATCAGCCGATTCAACTCGAAACATACACTTTGGCTCTAATCGGCAATTCCTCGACCCATTAAGCGATGAATCAAACTGCACTAATTTCGCAGTAGGCACTATCAAATTGGATAAGTGCACATGTACGCTATTAACATTACACGCATAAGCATTATGTTGTGCATCATGTGTTACATGTGATGCAAGCCTTATTTTACTGAAAGCAGAGCTATCTTAATCGTTTCTTTGTTAAAGAAACGATTTACATTGCCGACGCAAATCGGTAGGATGAGGTCAATACTATATTTTATCTGACAAAAGTCTGATTTTGAAATCAGAAACCGAGTTAAGCTGTAAGGGTATGATGATGATCTATCTTCCATGCTGATTTCGGCTACGACCTTGTTTACTTCTGCTGTAGCTAAAATTAAAATTGCGTACGCGCACACAATTCTGTCAATGGTGTGCTGATACACAAATCAGCACACCATTGTAATATAATATAATGTATAATTCATTTAAAGGCGGTTTATTTTTGAGTTGATTGGCGATTTGGTCTAGCTTTCGTATCTGGTTTACTTGTACATGAGTAGATAGGAGAGTGGGTTGTTACCTGCTGCACAAATGCGCGGGTGAGGTGCGGCGCGCTGCGCTCCGCGTGCTCGAAGGCTCGGCGAAGCTCCTCGATGGCGGCCACACTGCCCGAACCGTGCTTGCGAGATAACTGGAAATAAACATAACAAGTTATAGCAATCATTTCAAGTCTTAGTAACCATAGCATTGAAATGATGGTGGTTTTGGTATCATTTTAGGATAATATTACGACTATACCACGTACTTTACAAATACTCCTAAACGGAGTACTAACAGAGTAAAGGAGTACGGAAAACTAAAACGTCTTAGTGACGTTGAAAAAAGTATGAGTAGGTCAAAAAGTTCCCTTTTTCTAGTTTTAAAAGCTTTGGGCAAAGCTTAGACTGACAAAATGATTGCCATGTAGTGGGACGCATCTTCGTGCAATGAACGAACTTGAAGGCATTGGAATGATTTTTACGATCTCGAAAGCAAATGAAATGTCTAAATCACATTCTTAAAATAAATTTATCGTTTCAAAGGAGCGATTAGGGCACTACTTTATGTACTAAATTTCTTCCAAATCGATCCCGCCGTTACGGAGATTATTAGCAACAAACATCTAAATATCCTAACTTCGACATTTATAATATTAGTAGGATGCATAGAAACTCACATAAAATGAATGAAAACTTGCCTTAGCGCAGTCGGGTAAAATACAAGTTACAATATACGAGAGTGCTACCTTGAAAACGCAAATATTTTCTCCTTGCAATAACAGGCAACGTTACCATGGCATTACAATCTTAACTTGCTTCTGGTATTTAAAAAAAATGGGCCCTGAATCCTACTAATATTATAAACGTGAAAGTTCGTATGGATGTTTGGTCCTCTTTCACGCAAAAACTACTGACCGGATTTTGGTGACACTTTACAGTAATACTGCTTATACATAAGAATAACACATAGGCTACTTTTTGTTCGGGTACCACGCGGGCGAAACCGTGGGCAGAAGCTAGTCTATCATATTACAGGACTAGGATAGTACCAGAATGGTTTAGTATAAAACATAAACTACACTCGTGAGTTACGGTACTCACTTCATTGAGTAGCGGGTAGATGAGCTGCTGCAAATATGGATGCTTCCTGACTTTCTCCTCGCCATTCGGTCCTCTGTGGTCCAGCGGCGACGCCTGCATACAAACATAGCAACCGAAATTATAATACAGAAAACATAGTTCATATCACATTCAAACGTGAATCGTCGTAAATTCACTTTAAAATTATAAATTAACGTAGTTTTTAAGATGACGTTTCGATATGATTTCATTAAGTAAAAACATATTGACTTTGATTTTGATTTGGCACGATAAAACTTAGATTAGCGAAGTATTTGAGTAAGTAATTTATACAGTCACATACAGTGTGACCACTCTCAATCCGCGGAAGTTTTTTTATGTGATATAGTCCATATTTATTAGAGGACTTTTCTGTTCTGATCGAAATTAGTTGGTTAAGGCTGGCCCCACTCTAGGCACTCTAGGACAATGTTCATACGAGCTCACGATCTATCATCTAGACCATTAGTTCCCAAAGTGGTCCAGGTGGACCCCCAGGGGTCCAAGGGAGACTCGAAAGGGGTCTACGTTGGCATGACAAAAAAAATGGAATTTACGATAGACCCCCGTCGAGTCTCCCGTGGAACCCTGGGGGTCCACCTGGACCACTTTGGGAACTAATGATCTAGACTAAACTGTTCAAGAGATGGTACTATGTAGTAATAAATAGTAGATCATGTTATAATTGAAATGAAAAACATTGATTTAGCACGAAATAAAAATTATATATTTTTTTAAGATGGTGGGACGGTTATGCCCAATGCACATTGCTGATCCATCTACTTAGACAGTTCAATGTCGTGCCAAAAAGGTGTCAACTCAGCATAATACTAGGTAGGTAGGGTACCTACTTAGCGCTGGTAATCTGCCGACCCTATGAAGTTTTCATGTTTTGCACTGAACGGATTCCGCTTATCGAAGAGAAATAAACTATCTCTGGCTTAGCCATAGTCAGATAAAGAAACTTACGGCTTTATTATAAACAACGCTATCCCGATTGGATGGCTGGTGGTCCTGTCTCTCCTTCCTGTCCTCTCTGTCGCTCCTATCTCTCTCTCGCTCTCTCTCCTTCGAGCTCCTTTGCTCGACGGGCGCTGGCACGATCGGAGATTGGCGCGACTGAAATGGATCAAAAGTTTATTAACAAAAGTTTATTACAAGCTTATTATTTTCAGCAGGATAGCTCTCAACATAATACGCCACTCAAAGTGAGGTTTATTTGCGCATAAGGGGTCTAGTTGCCGATTGTGAAATAACTATTATGGTGTATGGTGGGATAAGGACAAGAAGATGATGGCGAAAAAATGTATTGTGCTTGTGCGTATTTTCGGTTCTGTCTTTTATCTTACAGAAACAAAAGTATTTTTGTCTTTTCTTCCGTAAATAAAATCTTTGTCTTGTTCATTGCTCGTTCTAAGCCCGCTATTAAGTAATACTAGGTAAGCTACACCAGGAGCTTCAATAAATTGGTACATGACGGTATTATACCTTCGGATTCAAAGGCGGGTAAAAAGGAAAAGGTAATTATATTAATTATAATTCAAAGGGGGTAACCCCTTTGAATCCGAAGGAAAAGGTACCTAGCCAGTACTTTTGAAGCCTTCATTATACTATTAAGTTGAAATTATCATGGTTTGGTATCATTTTAGGATATATTACGACTATACCACGCACATCAGCAGGAGAATGGTAAATTACGTATACTCATAAAAAATCCTGAAAAAAAAAATACCTACAGGTTGTTTGTCCGTAGTGTTGTTGTTCAACAGTGGCGGCTTAGTGAGGCTGAGGGTGTCTGGAGGCACAGGTTCCTCGCTCCGAGTCAAGGAACCGTTCTGCTTGGGCGTCGCCGGAGACGTGACTGATGGTATTACTGAAAAATCAACAATAATTTGATTACGAGAAAAAAAAATATGGACGCTTAATTTAAAATTGAAGTAGTTACTGAATGCCGGCCCCCGCTCGCAGAGACGTACGTCTAATTTAGATACACATGTGTAAATAGTACGCTGGGAAAAATTCTCACACAATTCTCAAGCATGGACGATGCTGCATTTTGTAATAAAGCGTAGTGGAGTCCATCTTTTTTTTTACCGTGTTTAATTAGTTTGTCTAGTGAGTATCTTTATTTTCTGCAGGTACTATCTCACTAGAACTGTGGTTTACTGCTCAGTGAGCCCAAATGATGCACTGGTCGTAGGATCGAATACCAAATTATCAAAACCATAAAAACAGGAAGAAAGAGAGATTTTCTAGACGGACAACGTTGGAGATTGCATTGTTTACATTGTCAAAATATTTCTATCGTCGCTTCTTTTGTGGCTAATAAAAGCGGCGTGTCTCACAATCATTCTTAACATTTGAGTATATCAAAAATGTAAATTAAAAACAGGAATAGTCAGAGTATCAATCCTTGTGGCACACCCAGTGTAACCACTGACCCCAGAAAGCATTTTGCATGTACATTTACTCTCCATATTCTGTCACTTAAATAAAATATTAACACTTGTAATGTCATCTTGGTGGTATAAAAAAACACAATGTGATGTATTTTTCTGATCAATGTTTCATGGTGTACTCAATCAAATGCCTTAAACAAATCACAGAAAACGCCACCTATGGCGTTCTGTGAATTCACGTTCATAACAGTAGACTTGTTCTGGTTGATGGTGATACTAACCTGCTTCCTCTAGGAGGCTGCGTCGCTTGTTGTCGAGTTCGGGGGGCGGATGCGCGGGATGCGCGGGCAGCAAGGCGCGCGCGCCGGCGCCGCCTCGCACCGTCATGATCCACGGCTCGTCCGCGTCACCGTCGCCGCGGCTGCAATCCTCGCTGAAACCATCCAACAATCGTGTCACATATTTCAAATATATGGCTTATTACCAGAATTTTCAATCAACTTAAAAAAAGTTCTCCTTTTATGAAAAAACTCAATTCGTCTGTATTTTTTGTTTGTATGTTACGTGATATCTTCACCAATTATGAACAGATTTTAATGGTTTTTTTTTTATGGTTAGGGTACAGTACACTTCAAGTGATCCCATATATTTTCCCATAATTTTTATGAAAATTCCCGCCTATAAAAGTAAAAAAATAAGGGATAACATTTCATATTGGACTTTTATCAACTTTCCTGAACATTTTTTTCTACTGCAATTCTACAACCCCCGTTAAGGTAGCTTCCCACGGTCCGTAATTTTACGGTTTACCTCGCACGTATTCGAACCGTCGCACTGCTGCATGGTCGATGACGAAAAAAAAACGTCAGTGGTTTCCAAATAAAAAAAACACTTGTTTAAATAAAGTTTTATGTTTCAAAAATGCGTCAGAAAAGGCATTTCAAATCCAGCCTCCACCCCGTCTCAAAGATTCATCAGTTATACTTACGAATCTGAATTCTCTGATTCCGTTTCGCTCTCCTCGCTCCTTTGCGCCTTCCATTTCTTATACCTATCTATAAGATCCATTAGATACGAATTCTTCTTAGCCTTTCTGATGAATTGAAACTTTAATAATTCCTTTGCCGTTGGTCTCTGAAAATTAACGACATTTCAAGTTACAAAAGTGAAACATAGTGATTTGAAATCATTTTAAAATTGAAAATTTGCCGGTCTACCGTCGAAGTCGGTCACTGGCGGTGCTTATGAAGAGCTTTGAAATTAGCTACGAAACGTCAGCAAACCGACGAAAACAGAGGTAATAAGCGGTATTTTTATTTTCAATTCTAAATTCAATTATTATTTAAATATTACGAACGACAGTGAACGAAAACATCGAGAACAAATCGTTATCAGAAATAAAGTTCGAAGATATTTTGTATCGAATTACGCAGGGTTATTTTGGCATCAATCAGTCTGATCCCTGATAGTGGACCATTCACTCTCGCCAGTTGACTGAGCACCAACAGAGACCCAACAATAATAGCCCGATAAGGAAACACGAAAGTAGTTTCGAGGAGTGAAGATCTAATAGTGACCTGTGATCATATTTATCGTGACTTGCGTGCAGCGTGCAGCACCTAACAAGCCTGGCCGAGGATGAAACTAATTCATTCTAAAATGGTTTCTATAACTTAATATAACAAAAACTGACCATAATCTGCGTTAGAAGCTCCTCCTGGGATTTAATGAGTTTTTTTTAACACGTCGATCCGTCTTTTAACCGTCTTATTGATAATAATAATTATAGGTCAAATTAAAAAAATACAAATGTGATTACATATTACAATATTCAAACATACACTACCTACATAAAGTAGGTAGCTTGAATTATTCCATTATATTATCAACATTATCATAGTAATTTACTATTAATAGCACGAGACAGTAATAATAATAATAAAAATAAAATTATTTATTTAGCCTAACTGTTTAGTAACGCATTGCATTAACCTTTCACGTTATATAAATGAGGCCCTGGCTCCCGTGAGCTGTGGCCCAGAGATTTAATTTAACGACACTTACATTATCAGGGTCCTTATTCAAGCACGCCTCAACGAACTCTTTGAACGGTTTCGAGTAGCTCCCTGTCAGTTGTGGGGGGTTATTTTTAGGTATTAGAAATAGCACCCTCATTGGATGCAGCTCTGAATTGGGCGGTTCTCCTTTGGCTAATTCTATGGCGGTGATGCCCAGTGACCAGATATCGGCTTTGCTGTCGTAGCAGGATTGTTTGATGACCTCGGGCGCCATCCAGAATGGTGTGCCGACGAATGTGTTACGCTTGCTGGTTGTATTCGTGAGCTGACCCGCAACACCTGGAAGTACAGAAAGATTTACAATTTACTGAATAGTTTCGGCTACATTTGTCTTGTGGCCTGTAGAAGTCCTCTTCCTGGACAGGTCTCTCTTTAAGAGCGCCATGACGAACGATCTTGGGCAACCTCCATCCACCGACTTCTCGCAGCCTATGAGATATCATCGGTCTATGGCTCTGTACTTAGCATTGTCCGATTTGTGGTCACCATTCAAGAACCTTCTTCCCCAGCGGTTGTCGGTTTGGCGAGCTGAATTCGCCTGCTCGTTTCCACGCCAACACTTATAATGAGAGATCCCCAAACTCAAGTAATTCATCAGATATTGCAGAGCCCCGACCCTGATGTTTGACGATAAAACTAAGCTATGTTTTTTTTCCAAATAACACCATTTCAGTCGTTCTAGCTGTAAAAAAAAACTCTTACTTGACCTAGGGGATAAGTCTGCACCGATTTTAATGAAATTTTGAACAGTATCATCACCTACAATGACAAGGGCAAAGCCGTGCGAAGAGGCAAGTCGTCAGTTACGTTTGTTTTCCTGAATTCTAGAGAACTATTTTAAATACAAATTAACATAACTAGTGAACATTTGTGAGATTGCAATCATAATTTATATAATATTATATTCGCTATAACGAATATAATAAGCATTATCAGTATCCTTATCACATTATTGCGGAAGGAAAATGTTGCTCGGTTTTTTTTTTTTTAAATTACTAGACAATATTTTTATTAAGTCAGTATCTAACATAAATCTCCGATGTCTGTAAAGTTATGACCCCTGAAAGAATAAAAGTAAAAATAAAAGTGGCTGTCCACTATTTCCAGAACAGCAAACTACTAACGTGACGCAAACATTGAAATGTGTGTCAAAAGATTTGCAACAAAACGTTTGAAGAAGCACTAGTAAAATTTTACAGTACTCTTCTGAATGCAAAAAGGCGTTCAGCATTTGCTTTGACGCGGAACAAAAGCCGCCTCGCAAATGTTCAAACATTGGCCGAACGCCAAGGTTCCAGTGGCTGTAATGCAGGCTCAACTTATAATGCAACGTCTTCTATCAGTGCGGGTGTCCACTACATTTCTTTGTAATAAATAAATATCATGCCTATGACATGAATACAGAAAAATATAGAACTGAATTGCAAACAAATCATACATTTAACCTGACCTTTCTGTATTTGAGATTTGATTTGTATTTTTTACTTCTAATACTACAGATGGAGAAAAAGAATACCCTTGGGACAGCCAGGCGGTCGCGATCAAACGTTCTATCGATTCCGATAAATTGAAGGAACGGTGTGGTATACCTAATACCACACTATTTAGAAATATATTTGTTCACAGGCTTTCAGAAGTTGTAACAATAACTCGGCTTGAATTTAATAGTGTCTTATTGCTCGTTCGCAAGCATCGTAGTGATGTCATACTTCTATGCAACAAAATCAATATATGGTGATTGGATTAACTTGATACGTAAGACATTCATCTAAAATGATCGATATTACGATCAGCCACCGCGATAACGCGGTAACAGTAAATAATTTCATGTTCAATCTTTACGCCTCGTTCGCTCTACATCGGCATAAGGAGCGGCCGGCCATCCGTTACGATTCCATTCGATACTCGTATCGCCGCTGCACATCGATAAAAATACGATAAAAACTTTACTACACGATATACCAAAGAGAAACTCAAGATGCTATGGATTTTTGCGTCAAGTTTTATAGTGACGGCATAATAAAGCACTCGATGAAAAACGAAGCTATTCAAAGATTTATCGGTTCTAAACTCTCTCATACTGGCATTTATATGGTTTCACTTGTGCGTATGTATTGTTGACGATACATACGCACGAAAACGATAAATCAAACGTGTTTTGGTTGATCTAAAGCTCAGATAACAGTGATAGAAGAGTGAGTCACGTAACATATCCAACATTCCATCAATGGTGATAAACTGCGAGTATATTGTGTTAAAAACTTACATAATATTGTCAGTCCTTTAATAAATTTCACTATTCATTTCTTAATAACCTATTTGTATTGAAGGCGTCTTTATAGAAGTAATAGAGTTATCACACAACTCAATTCGTCATGAAAGATATTTACAGTTTTCACTCAGATGTATGAGTGCATCCTATTAGTGCGTCACATCATGGCACTATTTATTTTCACATCTAGAAGCGCAAACAATAATCGTATTTTTGAATAAAACGTGTTATGAATTAACTCGCCAAAATGTAATCTTTGATGAAGTAATTAGATTTTTTTTTGATTTTACATTCAAGTGTTTATTACGGATTTTAAAACTGAAAAGATTTTGAGGAGCGAATGCCCATCCGCACTATGCTTAGACAAAGCCTTAGGCATGTTTTAGTTATAGATTTGAAAAATGACAGGTAAGTCTTTGTTTAAATTAAGTGCAGGTGGGCCTTTCATCTATTAGAAGTAAAATTTTAAAGCTAAGATCAAAACTCACATTCCTTGGTCCATGCCAAGGTAAAAAAGTTTGTATAAAAAAAAGTCTTAGTGAGAAACCTCAAAAGCCCACTTTTTAGCATGAGGCTGCGACAGCTGGTTGTTTATCTTATATACAAACTCACCGAAATCGGCTAGTTTGACGTCGCCCATTTCGCTGAGCAGTACATTAGCCGCCTTGATGTCCCTGTGTAGTTTCCTCTCAGAATGCAGGTAATCGAGCCCCCGCAACACCTCTCGCAGTATCACCGCTATGTGCATCTCCTCGAAGCTGCCCGCCTTCATCAGGTCGAGGGCGGAACCGCCCCCGAGATATTCCATTATAATCCATAGTTTTGTTCCCTGGAACAAAGATATTAGATAGATGAGTTGGGCTTTCTCATAGACATAGACAACAGAAACAATACGAGAGGCCATCTTTCGTTATAATCAGGTATTTAGCCCATAAATCAAATAAATCTGACTATGTATCATTTTAACTCCTCATTTTTTACCATTCAGGACAACTTCCACCAACGGCTAGTAGCCACTGATCACTGATGGTAAAAAAGACCGTAAATCAAGGGATTAGAATTATAATTATTTAAAACTAATTCGCAGATAAAATGGAAGTGCTAGAATGTAATAAAGATAAAGCCTAGCTAAAGATTTAGCCGCCCACATAGATTTTTTAAATTTTATGTCTTCAACAAACATTATCGAAGTAAAAAGGTAATGATGGGTGTTAAACTTGCATAGGTACCGTTTTTTGTGAAGGAGAAAGATAAATCTAACCAATAAATAACTTGTAGGGAAACGAAGGTTTCTACTAGGCAGGTATTTTTAAACGTGTCTATGTAATTCGTATAGAAATAATTAAAAATAAAACCAGCCCTAGCAGCAACATCCTCACTACGTAAAGACAAGCGAAAAAGTCAGATGAACTCAGCATTTAATTTTCCTAAATTACTGCCAATAATTGTAAAAGTAAAAGTAATCGCCGATAATTTGTGCAAAAGTATACTGCTTAAAAGAACATATCATTGTAAACAGCAAATGAAAACACAAAAGGTGTAGGCCAGTTGTAATGTTTTGGCACAGAATATTACTTGGAAAATACCAAGCGACGGTTATAATTTATTGGTGAAGTTACACCACCAGCAAGAATACTTTGCAAAGTTGTTAAAATTGATAAATCTGACATTTAATGATTACAGGAAAACTCTCGTAACTTTCTATAAAATAGCGGGACCTACTCAGACTTTAACGATTTAATATTAATAATCGATGTTGTATTGCCAACAGCCACAGATTAATAATTGCAACGTTATTAAAAGTTATTGTATTTGTCAACAGTCAACAAATCAGAAACTATGTTCGCTATTCGGCCACCATGCATATACCGTTTATGGCATGTGTTCAGTGACTTCGATTGCGATATTGCGAAATAGTCGGCATTAACCAACAGGCAGTCTTAGTTTTTCATATGTTTCTACTTTCTTAGTCTGCTACTTGAAAGCGATCAAGAGCAGGAGATTGTTTCATAACAGGGACAATATGACGATAACTCATGTGCACCTCGACAGTGTAGTGTCCTGACATATTGCGGTACATGCGGAAGCGACAACGGGCGCACCGGAGCGGGGTTCCGTCGGCTCGTTCACGCTCCATCAACGAGCATCTGGGTCTAACTTCAGCATCCATGAACACACTAACGGATATATTGTACCTCTATTGTGATCATTATTATGAGGATCAGTCTACTCATGGACATGACGCAACATTCTTCCACACCTTAAAGCTTGGTGCAGTTCAACCGCAAATTGGTTTTCGCAAACAAATAAATATCCATCATCTGATCCTAATAAGGTTAATAACTCGATCTAGCAAAATAATAGCAAGTTTTCAGAAATTATATGTAACAGAGTGCTGTACTGATGAAGTAAGGTGAAGCCAGAATCTTATCTTTCGTGACTTAGAAAACGTATGTGCAATTGTCAGAAACGCCAATCATGATATGGTTTTACTAAAATGCTCATTCCTCATTCCGACGAATATGACATTACTTTTAATAGTCAAGTATTTATTATATTATTTATTTAAAATACGACTGCCTCGTTACCTTGATAACAAGGTAAAGTTTGAAATTAATTACGTAGAAAGTGATTTTCACTGTCAACGGCATTCTTTGCTAAGCATTTTGTAAAGTAATAGGAGCATATAAACTGAGTTTTATAATAGGTAAATGCTTTATTCCGACATAGATGTTAAACTATAAGACGTAATGTATAAGTCTATAAGACAAAGGAAATGTATACCAAGAAATCTTTAAGTAGCGAGGTGAATTCCGAGAACCGAATATGTTTTTTGGCATCATATATCCTATACGCAATAAATAGAAGTTGGGTACATTCATCTCTGTATATTTCAATAGTGAATAAGGGATGGGGCAACATTTAAATGAGACTTCCGAAAAGTTTGGTGCTGTTCATTTGTGTAGCATTTTTGACTATAGAATATTGTAGATACACGTTTAGGCACGATAACGTGTCTGAAACAAAAATATCCGACATTAGGAAAACAATAATAAAATGAACAACCAGTTTGAAAATGAATGTAATTCTATTCCATTTGGAGTTCTTTGTACGTCGTCCGTATATCCGCGGAACATCCACGTTGGGTATAGAATAATATTATGTAAAATGAAAGCCCACTGTGCCAACAATAACGCGCAGATATTGTATACCTAGAACTATTATTTACGAGTGTACTATTATATTATTTGGCTTGGCATGAAAAGTAACAGGTCATTTCGTTCAGCAAACATATTGATGGTCATAAAGGAAAACGACTGGGGCATCGGGAATCTATCTGAGTAGACACTCAAATCTAAAAATGTTCAACTCAAACAATTTCAACTCAACAATTTCACGATAAAAGATTTACAGTTGCTTTTGCATGTAAATTCTGTAAATAAATGCGGAGCAAGGAGATTGGTGAAGCATGAAAGAGTGAAAAACGGTACACTCCTCGGCGTACATTGCCTCACGTATAGCTATAGCAAGACATTTTTAACGAGGAATAAAAACTCAAAGGCTCCATTCATAATAAGCTTTTTTAAGCAAGCACGGTACCTTCGGGTACGAAGGCATATTGTATGCTGGCACCATGTAGGTATTCGTTGGCATGGATACCCGATGCGGTCGGTCAAAGACCTCGCCGTCACTTTTCGCGACATTTTCCAAAGTTAAACAAAAGAGGTGCACAGAAATTGTATTTTATTTAAAGAGATTACTATAGGCTTACAGCGAAGCAAGTTACATACAATTCGTTTTAATCAAAACTGATCCGATTATAAAGGCAACAAGTCGTTTTAATCATGTTGAAAGTTAACCCCGCGTTAAACTCGTTAATTCATTGTAAATTCATTCGTAATGATGTTGCTTCATTATGAAGACGGATAGGTAGGCATTTGGGCGGCTAATTACTTTAAACACACACAGCAAAATATAACTCGACAAATACGCAAAACAATATAACACGAAATTTAACACTCGACTCGAGTATGGTTCGGATGCGGGAACAGGCGTCTCGGCAAAATAAGGCATGCACAAAGGACGTTCAAAGTTTAAGGAACTTTCAGTGGGATCAATAGGGAAGCTTTTCTCAACGTAGGAAAAGTTTTGTATAATTTATTGTGTTCTTTTTAAAGAACCATGTTTCTTTGCAGAATTCGTAAAATGTTTTTTTTCTATTTGAGAGCCCTCTAAGAGTGGAACTTAAGTGGAACAATTTTATTTTGTCGGCAATTTTTTAAGTCAAAACACAACTTGTGTCCTAAGCACTGATAACATATAATTCACATATAATAGAACTTATCGACATGACATGTAGTTTTTGTAAGGTTTTTAGAAATAATATCATACACCTTAGAACTAAATTAATATAATATTATTATTAGATAAACCGAATAGTAAAATAGCCAGACATATTAAAGTCGAAAAAGATTCTCAACACAGCAAGAATTTAGGACCATGGCAAGGGTGGAGAGTTCATCATTCGTTTAACTAATTCAAAGCTCGCGTAGTCATGGCAACGTACCTTCCACCCGAGTCCGCCTTCAGTATTTCCCGGACAATTGGATTCCTCAACTGTCTGTAAACAACTGCTGAGCGGGCAATTTAAGTTAACAAGAAGTATTACGAACCGACGCGTCTTAGTTTTCCAACTCCAAGATAGTTGGAAGCCAGGCGAAGATAATTTAAATAGCAGCGAGTGGTTGCACACAGCAGCTCTACCAGAGCTGTTAATTAATTTGAATTTACGGCTAATAACAATTTCGACATGAAATTACTACTCAGATGATTTCATCCTACTTCTATAATTTTAAACGTAAACTAAACTACATTTTCCTTGAACTAAATAAGGTTTTATCCATTTTATGCAAATTATTACTTAAGATAATGTTATACCATGCAGCGAGAAACACCGAGAACTTTTCAATCAACGTTAAAATTAATTCGATGCACTTGAATTTACACAGTTCTCGGGTGTTAGAATAAATTTTACTAAAACGTATACGGAGATGGAGTTGAATTAGTAGGATTTATCTTAGGATAAGCGGGAATGGAAAATGTAATCCTTTAGGACTAATCCATGTGGTCTGAAGGGGAGCAAACGAACACCCGAAGACAGTTTTAGACCCACATTCCCACTGCTCCCTTTATCAGAGCGATAAAGAATTCCCATACAGCTACGGATAGACACGCGTTCCATGATTTTATTAGCAGTGGCGATATACAACAGATTCGGAAAAGTTTATTCATTGCGATATGATTATAGGAAATGTTCGGAATGTGGTGCAATGCATAATATATTTTAGTTTATAAAAGAGCTTTACCTAATTCTATTTATAACCTGTTAGGTATCCTACTACTCGTATTTAAATGTCAAAGTTTGGATATTTTGTTTTTTGTTGCTAATGATATCAATAACGGCTGGACCGAAGAATTTTGGAACAGGTATAGTTCGTGACCGAGAATAACACATAAGCTACATTTTATTCATACCACTCGATAAGCCTCCCCGAGGGTGATAAGCCGTGGGCAGAGGCAAGTGTTTATAAAACTGAAACGACTAACGACGCTGACTAGATCCTATGATTCTTTAGAGGGCGCACTTCTTTAGAAGACTTACAACGCACAAGTCTTCTACATCTTATCATCTTTACTCACATCAGAAGTTTCGACATGACTAAAAAGTTTATCCATGTAAAGAGGCAAAAAGTAGCTCGAGTATCTACCTATTTATCATTCGAGTAGCACGTGTCCCAAGACGACGTAATCCCCAGCATTACACGGAATTATCCGAGTAGCAGCCAGGGCAACGTACAACGCTAAACATCTCGAGATGGTATAACAAACGTACTCAGAACAAATAGCCGGAGTTCCCTCTCTAGAGAGCAAATAAAATGTTTCGACATTACTTAGTGCCGAGTTATGAAATGATTAAGAGCCCGCCGCGAAGGTTTCCCTGCCAAGAGATAAGAGTTGTTAAGATAGTCCGCTGCGTCGTCGCCTAGCAAACATTTTAACGGGGAGACCTATCTCTGACGACAGCACCGCGCCGGAGGCTCTCTGTGTAAATAACATCTTTCCTTTCTTTGGATAAAACTAAGGAACAATACAAAGTCGATGTAATAAGAAAATAAGTTATTCATAGGACGTCCGCGCGCATCAGTCTCTTGCCGAAAGATTTGATGTCGCCGTAAATAGAATCTGCGGGATTGTTTTGTGCATGCTCCCCAAAATAGATATTATGTTGGAGGAAATCTTGTTCCATTTCCGAAAGGAAACGGACAGGTAATATCATGTGGCAGGTGCCGGGAATGGTTTCGCTGTAACATTTCCAGGACCCTCATTCGGCATCGACCCACCGGCTATAAAACCTTCAGTAACACCACACCATAAAATTCATCTTAAAAAACGCGATGGACACCGCGTTCTGTGTCGTACAAAAACACGTTGAATTGTGTAGAGTATCAAGCGTAAATTTTTCTTATGGATGTACGAGGATGTATTCAAAAGTTAACCTGCGTGGTTTGATTTCTTCAAGATACTCGGAATTTTACGGGAGAACAACCCAAATATAATTAGCCATAAAGATTTGGAAAAATGCCGCCACTACAAAGCTTCTGGAGCCTGGAACTTAGATATGAATAGAGCTTTATGGAATTGCAAATCTTTTTTTTGCAATTCCATATATATTTTTTTGTTATAAACAAACTAGCTGCGCCCCGCGGTGTCACCCGCGTGATTTTCGATTCCGTGGGAATATCGCGTTAAAAAGTAACTGTTATAAATAACAGCCTATGTACCTACAAGTTTCATCGCAACTTTTGTTTCTACCGGCGATCTAATTAAATTTTAGAATACAAAAGCTGCTATTGTGACTTAACTATGATAGTTAGATATATTCCCTCGAAGACTTTTTTGTAGGTAATAATAAATAAATAATGCTGGACATTTTCACACAGCATCATCTAGCCCCAAACTAAGCAGAGCTTATATTATGGGAACTACATGACTGATATACTACTTATATACATTTTTTTTTGTAAATACATACATAATATACATAGAAAACACCCAGACCTGAGACAAATATTTGCAGATACAAACATTTGTCCCGTGGCGGGAATTGAACCCGCAACCTTCTGCGTCCCAGGCGGACCTTCGCCCGCTGCGCCACAGAGGTCGTCAATAAAATGAGTACTTTAATCATATTATAATACATCATTTTATGTATCATCAATGGTTTTCCCAGCGTACGCCAAATAATGAATTTTATAGGCAAAATTTTGCTACTTTGGGTTACATTATTGCAATTTTCTAAAGGATCTCTATTTTTTTTTTAAATAAATTATAGCCTATGTTACTTCCTGATAATTTAGCTTTCATTTGGTGAAAAGGTTAAAATCGGTCCAGTAGTTTCGGAGCCTATTCCATACAAACAAACAAACAAACAAAAAAATATTTCCTCTTTATAATATTAGTATAGGTTAATATAGATGTAATAAGTAACCACAACTAACGTCGCCGTAACATGCTTCTATAAGACGAAAATAATGTGTCTAGAAACTTTTACTATATTTATTCTGCATTTACATTTAGATTAAAGCTTTATGACGCGCAGGAGCGTATTTTACCGTAAACTTTCAGTAATATAAATACCAGGAGTGTTTTATATGCAACTCATAATTTTAATTAAATGTTATTTTATTCGCTAGTAGCCCTTAATTATCATCCCAACCTAAGTTAGCTTCATCAGACGCTGTTATGACTTGACATTATATTTTATTAGCTTCTGCCCACGGCTTCGCCCGTACCCGGATAAAAAGTAGCCTATATGTTATTCTGATGTATAAGCTATATTACTGTAAAGTTGTATCAAAATCCGTTCAATAGTTTTTGCGTGAAAGAGTAACAATCATCCATACTCACAAACTTTAGCGTTTATAATATTAGTAGGATAGTCCGCATTCTTAATACCTGGCTATGCTTATCGAACCATTTCAGCATCAATCAAATAACACCAGGAAAATGAAGGTCAACTTACATTCAAAGCTCTATCTTGGTTACTAATCAAGTATGATGATGTGAATAGCTTCAGTACTACAAAGTCTACTTTTATTTTACAACCAGATGACTGATGGAATTTGACAAAGCGAATATCTTTCGATTCCTTTCACTATAAAATCTATACATCAACTTTAGGCCTTTTACAACATCATTAAACGGCTCCAATATCGTTAATCTAATTCAAATCAGCTTCGTGTAAAACAGCCCATTATTTCGAAGTAAAATTACGTAGAGAATCAAATATTTTATGTCGTAAAGCGAGCTACCCTCGACGCTATAACTCTTACTCTTGGTTTATATGTTCAGTAATAACAATCACCCAATTTACCGAGAAGTTATGTGAAAACCCCTTTGGAAGACGCGAGCGCATCGTCCGCGGGTTTCGGTGCCGTTTAGTCAGCAATATTTTAGCAATATTCTCTTATTACGTGGAAAATGACACCACCAAGTTTTTTTACGACCGAGGGCGCGACGGCGTCATCCATAGAATTGTCAAGAGAAGTTCAGTTCGCTCTTTTCTTCGAATTTTCTTCTGATATATTATTGCAGAATTTACTCATCGGATTTCACTGCAATATAAAACTGAACTGCTTGTCAACAGGATGCCAGATGTAAACAAAATCATCCGCTCCTGTGAACCCATGACATTTAGATGATCGTAATCATCACATCCTGTGCGGCCTTCTAATTTATCATTGAGACAATCTTGCAAATCATGGAGTATAGTATTACAGCTGCAGTTTAGAAAAGGTTACGAATACAGTGAAACTAATTGTACATATACGAATGCCTACGCGAAATTCCGCAATACAACGCTACAATTAAGTTGATATAAGACATCTGATAAACCAAACCTATTTCCCCAAGGAAAAGCCACGCAGCACAAATCGCAGTAACGAAACGGGAAACGCGCTCCCCAAGCCCCAACTCACAAGCTTAGGATATTGCTATTTTGGATATTGACGGAATGCTAATTTTACAGTAATCTTATTCAAATTTCGTTCGAAGGAAAGTATAATTGCCGAGTTGCATGATCACGATCGAACCCAAAGTATGCACGTTTAGTTGTTGTTGTAGGTAGGTGCTTTGACTTTAAACCAATAATAATAATTGTAGACAGTATCAATTTAATTGTGTCGGTCGTATGAGTTGAGTAAACTCTAAAGAGTAATTCGTTTCGGTGTAGAAGCGTAGAATTGGGCACGGTCTTCAGAGACGGTAAGACAATACGATGCATCGCGCGTTGTATCCTCTCAAACGATTATAGTTAAGGATTTCCGTAGACAACCGCGCTTTGAAAAGGACTGGAGGCCCGGAGCTGAGTCACAGCAGCAACACAATGACAATGCTCTAGAATCGACAGGACACGTGCGAGCTAGTTGCACGTTTGCATATGACATTGTCATAATGTTTAGTTAGTTTCCAACGCGGAGCAGTTTGATTTTATTGGGCGTAAACTAGAACTACATGCCTATGTTACATAGGATATGTATCAGATAAGTCAGTTTGTATGTAACAAACAACATGCTGAACTGATTTTATGCACCCGTCGCGTACGATCAAAAGGTCGTCCTAATAATACGCGTGCTGTTCTGCCGGTTGCAAAATATACATGAGCGTTCTTTGATATAGTCCTATATCACTCAGGTCAAAGTCAAAATTCATTTATTCATTAAAATCATAAGGATCACTTTGAAACGTCGATTTTTATCTACTGCCTGTTCTTCCGCGAACAGCCAGGAAAGAAAGGCAACAAAACAAGGCTGGTTATTCATTTTAATGATCGTTTTACAAAACAAAAGGTTCGAGTTGGAGCATTTTCAATCCCAAGAGTTTGCCTTTTTATAAAGTTCTTTTAAATTACGTTTTTAAATCTGCCAATTGATAATTTTTGTATATCTCTTGGGAGTTTGTTACAAAAGTATACCTTGCCCTTTACACGTTTTACTAACTTTATGGAGTCTACAAGTATAAGAATTAGAAATAAAGATAAACAGCGAGTTTATCTTTATTTCTAATTCTTATAGTAAAGTATTCAATAACTACCAAGGGCTATTATAGTTCGCAACAAAATAAAGTAGGGACCCAGCATGCATGATTACCAACTCGTCAATGCACCAATAACCGCTCGTGGCGTAGCTTGCCAAGGGTTACCGGTGGTTGCATTTAGAACTGAGCGCTTCTGAGCTTCAAAGCGCACATTTATACGTTAGTCCCGGCTATAACATGGCTATGACTAAGCCATGTCCCCCGAGCGGCTTTAAATCTCCAGAGCTGGTCACTAACTAAGGTACTAATAATAATCAGACACAAGTAAAAGCTGTATTCCAATGACAAAGAGATCGTGTTCCAACAAGAGAACAAAAGCAATAGTCCTTGACCAACAACGCAACCGGCCGGCCAATATACTCATACTATATACTATAACAAAGCCTGTTTCATTCACTATTCCCAGAGCAGAGTTAGAACAGTTGATTCAGACAAAAGATTTAGAACTGTTTTTTAAAACATGATCACTGTCCTCTTTCATAGATATCATTTCTTTTCTGTTATGAATGAAGATTAGTTAGATCTTGACTAGCGCTACAAAGGATCATTTGGAAATTTATCACATGAGTATTTACAAACTTTGATCAGTAAACATAAATCATTAATCTTTATCTCATCACATCAGCACCTTGATTTTTTTTTCTTCGGTATAAATACATTCATACAATTCGAGGTCAAGTGAATATCGAACAAACGTGCATAACCTCATAACGAAATACATGTATCAAATAGATGACTACATCTACAATTTTTTTATCTATCGTTTCATTGGCATCGATTCTGTAGTTAACTAACTAAACTAAATTTAACTAAATTGTAGCTATCTCTTTCTTGCTTGCACTATCAGTAAAAGAGAGCGACAGTTTAAATTTAGTTTAGTTAGTTAACTACAGAATCGAGGCCATTGGCACTTGCTCTGTCTTACAATAAAATAAAATAATATCGCCACAGCAAACCAGGAAGTAGTTAGAAAAGAAGATTGGATAAGAATCGTCGTCAAGGTTGCATGTAACTGCACCAGCTTTCCCGGCCCGAGTCAATCTTCGCGACTCATCAGCTTATTTACGGCAACGGTACGTATCACAACGACACAATGGAACGACTCCCACGCGTCAACAGGCGTATTATGCGTACGGCATCACAACTTCGTTATTGCTCGCAAGAGTGGCACTGGATGTCGTTTTACAACCCATTATACCGATGAATAGTATCTTACATGACGAAACTTCATACTTTCTAATGTTGCTGCAATGCCACGTAATTTTATTTGCCATGTCTTCATAATGATATACATTTAATTGTGTACAACAAGAACTAGACGTTTAATTAAACGAAGTGATGCTAGGAGTGTTATTTTTTTTATAATTCTTCTCAGCGCTTCGTTTAAAACAAGAAAACCTTTGTCTTTTGCCAGACATTCTCTGCGGGCATATTCAATTATCTCAACTTTGTTAGCATCTTTATTTCCTTTTCTTTGAGGCAAAATAGGGTAACTTAGGCAAAGACGTGTCTTCGTGGCAGATTTCTATCAAAAATGACAGTAGACACGCTTAAACTTTCGCTTCCATGGGCCTTACCATGAGGTCTTATTGCTACTCAGTTCAGGCAAAGATGTTACTTTCCGCTTTGCGATTGAAGACGCTATGGCGTTGTTAAAGCTTTGACATTCGCAAAGCGGGATTTGACATCTTTGCCTGAATTGAATCGCAATAAGACTTGATGGTTAGGCCCCATGTCTCTAATTTCTATCGCAGTCATTTTTCACTATCAGCAGTAAGTACTTAATATCCCCTTACACGTTCACCGTATTTTTTTATTATGACTCAATCAATAAAATACATTTGAACTGCGAGAAATTCACCTTGGGATCGAAGAGGCAATACGGGTCATAGACGTTTTTAATATTATTTCCATTCTATTGCGTGTAAGAATGCTGGGTAACTTAACATATAAACAACACATTTATCATGGGTTCTCTCAATAACAGATTTAAGCGACAAAGTCCCAAAGCGCAATTAAATAACTATGTCGACTGTTTTGTATAACAGAAAACATCAAGAAAATGAAGCAATGCTAATTTCCCGCTAAGCATTAACTTAACTTAAAATTATTATTTAGCTTCAACAACATCCAGCTGAACTTCGTATGTGGTTGTTCATAGGCGAAGTCAAAAGTTCAAATATTTTTATGAACAAGTTTATTTACACATATACGCATTTTTTATGTGGTATCAAAACTTAGCCGTATAAATTTCGAAAGCATAGTAGCATATGTATTCCATAAAAAAATGAGAAAGTCACATGTTTTTGTCATTTTCACTCTTAAACGATCGCTTTTCTTTCTTCACAACAAGATACTTTATTTGAGTATGAGTAAATCTTCTAAATTTCATCAATGGTATATAGCAGAGTTTTAGTCGAAAGTGTTATTACGAGATAACTTTCCATTTTTTTCATAAAGAAAATTTTGTAAAATCGTGTTTTGGAAAAACAAGATCTTTTGTAATATGATAATAACTCATCATATGTATACACATATATGATGTATTATTTATCATATTACCAAAAATCTTATTGCGTACGGCAGTATTGCCGAATTAAAAAAAACCTAGGTGAAGCGTATTGTCATCTTTAGCATCTTATACACTGAATTGAAGGTGTTTAAAAAGTCACCGACAGTTCCAACAAATCCCGTTGTTGACTCGCGTGTGCTCGTGACCTAACGGACCCCGGTGTTGTGCCGCAAACGCATTTGATGAGTGCTGATTAGCTTTCGTGGAACAATGGTTACCACGAAGACCTTAGTAGGTAATCTTGTATTACTAACTCTACACTTAGCCTAGAGGGATATATTAAACTCTTCATAAGTATATAATAAAGATTTATCTATCATCACCATATTGATCCTCGCAATAGGGACTGATTAACGGCCAAGGAGTGTTTATATTGCAGATGTCCTGACATCGTATCGATATTATAGATTGTTTCATAACTTGGTTTAACAGCCATGTTTGTGGAGCGGAAATGTTTGCAATAAACTAATCCACATTGAAAACATAAAATTTATAGGCAGTTCACAGAACATCCTCCCAAACATAATATCAACGTGGGAAAACAAACAGATCCTGGTTTGTAAACAAATTCCTGAAGTTACTCTCTTGCGGTTTATAAGATAAACAGATATAATGGAAAATGAAAGCTTGCAAATTAATTAATTTACCTACGCACGAACATTCTAAATCCAATTTTATTCTAATTTGCGGCGAATGCAATAAACCTACCGTTTATAATGAAAATTGAATAAGAGTGCAGGTATGAAGAGTGAAATTTAATTCGTAAGCTCATCAGATTTTCACTAGAAACGACGATTCCGCCGTCACCACAGGATAAATACAACAGGAAAATGAGTTTAAAGTAAATGATGACCCGGGGGAAGACCTTTTGGGATTACCACTTCTATTGGGCGAGATGTAGGCTAAAAATAAGATGAATTATGGAGATATACGAAACAAACACCTTCAAAAGGGTATCATTATTGCAAAATGTTTTACAAAGAGTATATTTATAAAATGTTTGTGTGTTGACAAGATCGCTCTCAAATGTATAAAATAATTCGACAAATTCTCTTACCTGCTATACCCGGATTAGCGTTCTGAGCACAGAGTATCCATCTACGTTATCGGTGGGTACCCACAGTTTTCAGCAGCGGGATTTGAATAATTACAAAGGATTAATGGACTGAATAAAAACATTCCTCGATCCATGAGACGTGTTCACAATTTATGAATTTTCGTTATCGCTTGCAGAATTTCATGGTAATTATTGGCTTTCGTTACCATCAACTATCCTTTTTGTTGAGAGTTGGGAGTCCAGCTTAATCTCAATCTTAAGAGCCAGGTATCAAGGCCAAATGCAGATTCATTGATCGGTGCCATGCGTACGAACATGAACAGTTTTACGTTCCTATCTAATCCGCGGAAGATACTAGCAGACTGAGTATTAAAGTCGAGGCGGTCAAGGGCTACATCAGCCCTCCAGTCCAGTTTGATTCTTGTCTGGTTTCAGTTTGGTTGTCTGGAAGAGATTGCTTTAAGCGATAAGACCGCCTATTGTAGTCCCGCGATTAGCCGTTTGAATTTGTAAGCAACATAATAGTAAGTGGTGTACAATAAAGAGTTATCTATCTATCTATTTGAACTGTAATATTTGTAGCTAAAATAAATATTTGCATGCTAAAGAACAGCAAAAGTATGAGGACATCTTACAACATAAGAACTTTTTATACTGCACATGATTTACCACACTTTCCTTAATAAAGATATTTATATTTCGGAACAATTATAGCAGCATTTAACCTGTTCAGCAGGCTGTAAAGATATGACACGAAGTGGGGAGTCTTCATTTATAAAGTTTACTGCAGTTTATTAACTTAACGTTGTCTGATGGGGCGTAAACTATAAAGCTTGTACAAAGTGACATATTTTCCCTTGACAGGCTTTCAAGAGCGGAACCGCCATCGAGGGAGAAGCAAGGCAGGGAGACATAAACAATTTAAGAGTGCCCGCTGCACTTCAGGCGAAGCAACGGAGCGAATAAACTTGACGCGCTTACCGGGTAAACACGAGGCTCGTCTAGGGATGTTCTGGTTTACTCAGAGGCGGTTTCAGAGTCTGATGTTGCATTATTGGATTGTTATAACCATTATGCAAAAAGGATTGGCCAGCCTAGAATGCTGCGTTGCAAGCGTTACTAGACATAGACATAACATTTATTTACTAGCTATGTTAGTGTAGTATTCGGAATGTGCCACAAGGAAGCTCATTTTGTGCCTTGCATGCCGCCAATGCGGTTGCAAGCAACCATTTGGGGTAAATACATCAGACTTGAAAGAACCTTGGCACGATATATCATGTCAATGATCAGTGCTCAGGCTAAATTTGGATGTAGAGATGTACTTGATAGAATCTTCTGTGCTGAAAAATCTTTCCGTCTCTAGACTGATCTACGACTGATCATAAGAATTGATGAGCTTCTGGGTAATGGACGAAGCCAAAAGATAGAAAATTTGGAAATGAGAACGTAATTATAAATCGGATGAGTTCGGTTCGATCTCTACGAGTCGAGGCTCAATCACATCCCTAGATGAACTGTGTAGACGTGTCCTTGGTCCTTCACACAAACCACCTTCTATTTAAATTGGAAGCTAAACAAAGTTCCCGCGGTACCATCCTTTGCTAAACATTTATCTTAACGAGGCTCCTTTTAAAGGAACAGGAAATAATGAGGAGTGCGAGATGATAGGAATTAAGTTTATTTTATTGATAGCAATGGCAGGACTTGCCGCAGGGAATACGGAGAACTTAGGTTTTTTTTACTTTTAATACTGCTATGTTGTTTTTTTATCCAAACTTCCGCATTTATAATCTTAGTAGGATTTACAAATTTTAATGTGTCAAGAAACGTACGTAGAAGTATCACGATAAATAAACGAATGAATTGAATTAAGATATTCAAATCTTTCGTTAAAATAAATAAATCATTTATAACATTATTCTATTTCATACACTGTTGGATTTGGACATTCAAAATACCGAATTAGTATAAATATTATCCACATATTTTGATGAGACGTTTCAGTAGCATCGTTGTTTACCTTTTAGATAACGTGGTTGAACATTAGGTAAAATGTGACGCACATGTATCACTGTTGAAAGCGATTAAACCAACATTCAAAATGTATTCAGGTGTACATAATAAATGAATGGCCAAGTTTACTGATATCAAACCGCAGAGCGCTTTATTCAACTCGAAAATTACCTGAAACAAAAAAAAAATACATGAAAAACTCAACAAAAAAACTACAAATGGAGCAATTCCTTTGATTATTGCGAACTAAAACTGCAAGTTTAAAACTGCAGCCCACGAAAAAAACCATATAATTTTATACAACCACAAAGCTTATACATTGTTTTAAGAACCCCATACGCGTAGTGATTTATGGCGATCTGCGCCTAAACCGATAAAACCTATCTACGAGTATAGGTACTACTGAAGTCAGTCAAAACGAGAACAAAATACTGCATTACAATCAATCAGCTGACATCTTAAGGTTTGTGAGAGGTCGGTGGATGAAGGTGGCCAAGGATCGTCGGTCGTGGCATTATTTGGAGGCAAAACCTATCTAAGGTCCATTCAGATGTATCCAGATTTTATGATAAAAAAAACTGATAAAAATCAGACCACCCGTTTGTGAGCTACAATGCCACATACAGAATAACAGACAAAAGGCTTCAAACTAATAACACTCCTCTTTTCGCAACGGAGGTTAAAAGCATGGAGCTTTGGTATACGTAGCCAGATGTGAAGTTTGCGAATTAGAAGGGCGTAACAGGAACACCGAAACGTGTCGGAATTGATGTTTCTTGAGCACGAAAGCCTTACGTCATGCTAATTTTAATTTTAACTTTAGCAAAGTATTGTTATGGACTATAACTTGCGAGTTCCCGAACAACCGCGTCACATGGGCCCGCGCTATTACTTCGTTTTAGCTTAGCGTTCTTTCTAACTTTTTTTTCTTTTTACTCGGCTACTTAGAGTCTAAATAGAGTGAAATAGACAATAACCTTCCTCAAGAATTGGGATATCAAATGCAAAAATAATTTTGCAAACCCGAAACTGAAGAATTTGTTCAAACAAACAAATTCTTCAGTTTTATATATGAGTAAGTATAGATATCAAGACGGAGCCTTTTATTATCGAAATGGATAACGCAACATGAATATATCAAGATGTATAACAATTTGTACAGAATTATGAAGTAATTAATCGATTTAAAAGAAATCATAAATAAACAAACCCCTAATAGTCATATAATCCAGATTCTAGAATTATTTTAATAATTAATTATTTTCATAATGACATCTGAAAAGCATTTTCAGCTAAAAAATAAAAACAAGCCAGAGTTTTATGCCTCAACTAGGGAAAATAGATTAGCTAGACATCTTGTAACTTTTGAATGAGGCTCATAAAATAGAAGGACATTCGAGGTACGCGCCGAACAGTAATCCAGCCAATTATCACACCCGTGCGGGACACTGCTGCACAGTTACTGCCAACTCCTAATGGCTACGATTCCACTTTAGGCGACAAAGATGACTACCCCTGCAGTAAAACTTATTGAAGACAACTTATTAACATTGAAGACGGGAGCAATGAGTCATTTTATATTTCATGAAATACAGCTTAAAATACTTTTAAAGGAATTTTGTCGCCGTTCCTAATCAGATCGCGGTGTCAATTATCATTTCCTTATAAGATTATAATTATCCATCAGTAAGTGGATTTAGCAAAAGCATATAAAACATCTATTTATATAACTCTATCTTAACTGAACAAAAGCGCTTATAAAATTCCGTAACACAGTCGGAAGATAAGAAAGCAATCAAATAATAAATGACTAAAACTAATTTTATTGTCATATAATAGAATCCCGCCTGCGTCATCCCTCGTGACCCGACCCCACCCGATTACTCCGGACACCATAAATACCACCAGTGTAAATAGCGTCCCATTAGAATATAAAGCTGGATCGAGACGGGCCCTACCTCAACACGGAAATTATTATCACAGTCATAAATCAAGCGCAGGTCACAAAGACGCGGTGAAATTTGTCCCGTTTCTGTCAGCTTTTTACGCTAAGTACTTTCAGTATGTATTTTGGACGAGCTCGCTCTTATGGCCATTAGCGCAATATTAATATTTTCAACCGATTAGTTTAGTGGCGCCCGCCATTTGTTTTAAATTGTAGCAGTTTATTTTATGTTGCGCATTTAGATATTGTTATAAATCGACAAAACAATTGATAAAATATGAAAACAAATATACAGGGTAGTGATACCAAGCGCACCGTCAATCATTTATCCACAGGACAAAGGCGCACCCGTCCTTGAATTAGCACCGGAACTATTGTCAACGGGCACAATGGATAGGATTCGCCTAGATTGCCAGACACGCGCCGACAGACCGACGTAAAAACTAAACATTTATGTTACTCGTACAAAACAATCAAAGCAGCAAGGCCGAGTTCAAACAATGTATTTTTAACAAATCAAACATCATAATAAGTATAGAACGATGAACAAAATCAGAGGTGGCTAAGCCGCAAATTGGGTTTTATTGAGTGAGGGATACTTGCCGCTGACTGGCGGGCCTGTAAATTCAGTTTGACAAAATAAGTTTCAGGCCCTTGGAGGTTCACAGACGGTTGGTTTTGTGTGTAATTCGTCAATGTCAGAAAGGGAACTAATAATGCCGGTAATGAAGATGTTAATTTAGGTTGTGGGTAATTATCGGAGAGCAATGACAATCATGGAGACTTGTCATTATGATTAATTGCGAAGTCTGTGACACTGTCACGGGACGTAACAACAGCTTTGTTCAACAACATAAAAGTTCTTCTCAAGAGATACGTACTTATCTATCAGTCTAATTAGTAATAAGTATTATTACGACTGCGGAGGTCCCATTCGTTTCGTGCTTTTATTTGCTATCTTGTCCCTGAGTCGATAGTTCCTTGCAAAAGTAACGATTTTAAACAATGTCACAGATAACCCTGTAGGCGTGGTGAAATATTTCTCGGTAATAGTGTGAATCATGGCCGCATTGGAGTAGGTATTGTAAAAAAAATCACATCTATGGTAAGAATGACACTTCAAAGCTGTTAATGACAGCCGGTTTTGCTGACGTAAACTATACTAATATATAAGAGGTAAAGTTTGCAGGTTTGAACATAGGAGGTAATATCCGAAAATACTCATCCGATTTCATAAAATATTTATCCATTATTTAGAAAGAACCTTCAGGGGACCAATATATTATACCGTTAGAATAAAATAGCTTTTCGTGTAGGTACAAATTTTGCAACGGAAGTCGACCAAAAAATGATCGAGCGAATGCGTTTTTACGAACGATGAAAGGTAGCTCCTATCGGCTAATTTTTATCAGGGTACCAGGAGAAGCCGTGGGCAGTAGCTAGTTAATAAACGGCTTTGTTGTGGCTAAGGCTATCTATGATAAATGTGGTTTAAGATTGTAGTAGCCGTTCACTGAATCAGAAGTTATATTAAGACTAGTTGAAATAGGGCTACAAAATAAATAACAAATAATTACATTATCTAACACCCACAAAACAGTACAAGGACGGCCGTTTGACCTTTTTTTATATAGCAACCCTAATTTGCTCTATAAGCCTTTCCTCTAGGACACCCCGATTATATCCATCCTCATCGTACCTTGTAATAACGTTTAAATTTCCGCTTACTCATTTCCTGAACGGTGGTTCTGTTTTCTTTAAGAATATCATCTTCTGAAAAGGGCCATAAAACATCGTATATAAAATGGCCTCGTTACAGGTAAATGAGGTTCCTAGCCATTAAAGCGGTGCACTCGTTCATTACTTACTGCTGGCGTGAATAGTCGTTTAAAAAAAATACGGTTGAATGAAAATGGGGCAGTATTATTTGAGCACTGCGGGTGCCAGAGGAAAAATAGTTTTACCACTGCAGCAGGTAAATTTATTTAATATACGACACGTCACCGATACAAAAATGAATGGTCGGCAGGCAGTGTATAAAAGCTTTGAAAATTGGGTTAACCTTTTCTATAATTAGTCATAATAGCCAGTGCTCTCCGACAGCATAGCAATTCTATGAAAACTTTTACTGCAAACTAGGTTGGAAGCAAACTTATAAAATCAATATGTATAAATAAGGCTGGCCTCAAACGCCAGTAATACCTTCATGAATTCAGAGTCAGACTATATTGAAACGGCATCTAGCGTAACTAGTAAATCTATAAATTCAGAAACGATGGTAATGACCGTGTACAACTTTTTTTAATGTACGCCCATATCATTCTGCCAATACGAACTGATAAATTAATAATACAAAAAGTCAGAATGTGTCGATGAATGAATTCAACTAAGCTACAAAAAACATTAAAAAAAACGAGCGGAGTTTGTCGCCTATTTTGTTGTATTATATTATACTATGTACTGCGTTACGATTAAGTGCTGATAAGCTGTCGTTCTACAATGATCCTTAAGTGCATGGGACGCGAATCCTTACCTTGTCGTAAAACAGTTTACTAACTTGCTTGGCTACCGTCTTTTTTATCTTAAGTAGTATATCGTTGCAACTCTTAATTTATCAACATGAAGCAATTTTTGCTTATTATATAAGTTAAGTATACTACTGTTTCACAAGAAGTTAAATAAAATTATTCAAAAGTTATTCTGTTTTTTCTAGGCAAGGACGCGCGCGTGGAAACGGCGTCAATTCAGATCAAAATTTAAAATTTACGTAGGTTTTAGCTGACGTTTCTATTCTTGTTATTTTCATGTATAAAACCTATTGATTGTTACTTTGTGTGTGGCGAAGTAGTTATAGGCAATCTGAATTCAGAATGAAACGGACATTGAATCATTGAGGCACTTAACTTGCGGTCGAGACTACAAGATAACGATAAAGTCGAAAAACATTAGTGATAGCGATAGAGAGGCGTGTGGATGCGTCACCCGCATCGATCCACCGCCATCAGGTATGCAGACCGTTATACCAGGGTATAGAAAGGTAGCATTGTTTAAAGCCCGCACAAAGACGACGAGTAGGACGCCGCATCTCGAGGGAGCAGACTGTTGCATTCAATTCATTATTATGCGCTGTCGTAAGACACAGATAATGGGTTGTGCAATAAACGAGAGCTCTGTTGCAAGAGCAAAAATATAAAGAAGGTAATAAGACTTCAAGTATTATAATAAACTGAAATGAGGGGTCTGTGGAATAAAATACACAACAAAAGAACATTCTAAACAGCGTATACCGAACCCCCATAACTGAGAGGCGTATTTAGTGTTTTTCTGCCCCTTTTACGTGAGGAGAGCCAGCCAGCAAATTTGTTTTTCATATGATTACGCTTACCCATCGGCGATGCTGCAAAATCGGATGATGTATGAACTTTTTATTCATGATCATGGGCGGTGAGTCATGCAGTCCTGGTTGCATAATTCACCGCCCGCCCGCGGCGTATTTAGGTTAAACGATAAAATTGTGTCGCAACCAAACAAACCAGCAGAGTTAGTCAAACGATGATGCGGGTAACACACTTATCAAGTACTCATAGATACAGGATCGATTACTGTCACGCATCAATAAAACATTATTATCCTTACAAAACGAAACGCACAATTTATGTTGTTGAAACATGCGAAGGCGCTTTCTTGATCGTCATAGTAATTTTGCTGTATAATAAATTTCACATTACCATTTTCGTGAAACCGTCACGCGCAATTCCAAATAAGTAGTTAGGAGACATGTTGGCATAAACAATACCCTATGATTCACGCCGTGTTGGTAGATAATGTTTTTTTTTATTATTCTGAGATTATATGTGAGCACACATAAAGTATTTATTATGATAACAGTAGATGTAGTCCTGTTTCGTAATCACAATACTCGCGTGTAATTAGCCGAAAAACCAAAAGCTCAGCAATTAACGCGCCCGCAAAAACTAGTCTGACGCAACAGGGATTCAATTACGGCGTATTTGTGCACTTACCCGACCGCGACTGGACTCGCTATATAAAAATAATTGCCAAACACTGTAAACATTTTTGTCCCTTGTTACGGTCCATTTGAACTATGCAAACCAAAGAAACGTTGGTACGTACGTGCGTTATATATTAAATTTTAAATGTTAGTTAAACATCAAAATTGTTATGTACTCGATATCAAACGAAGTAAACGTATTCGTCTGTGGCGAATTTTGCAATTTAAATAACAAAAATTGGTCAATTAATCAGTAAGAGAGCTGTTTGAAACACGCTAGTCTCTAACTCTAACTTCTAACAAATCAGTTTATTAATATTTATATAGATGTTCAAATGTACTTTTTATGTACAAAGATATTCACAAAGAATAGAAATGATTAATGTTTTTCAATTATTAGTAGCTTCTCGTTTTGTTCAATTTGGCGATATAATTCCAATTATTCAGCCTTTATTTGGTAAGATTCGATTACACTTCAAAATTAATAAATAACACTATCATAATATAGTGATGGGATTGCAAAACGGAAGGAACCAGTGAGACGAGAAATTGAACGCGATATGCACACATACTCGTCCAATCCATTAGATTCACCTCGGACTAAAGGGAGAACTACATGAAGACCAGAGGCAACAAGCTTCAGGGGAAGAGGCTAGAAACGTCAAAGCGAAGAAACATTCTCATTATAAGCAATCATCCATCCTAACGCTTTGAAATTGTTTTAGGATCAACGCGGAAAAAAGGAACGAAAATAGAATTGGTAGAATCCGAGCACAAAATGAAAAAGTTGCATTCTGAATATATACGCATGTCCAGTTCGAAACAGCATAAGCACCAGCGATAGCACTCACATAAATGCAGCCGATGGACCCGATAGCCCCAATTAACAGAAGCATGGGTGCGCAAACGCAACACCAACACATGCAAATCGTTTATTGACGCGACAATCAGATCGCGACCAAACCGGTCAACCGGACGGTCATTGACTCCTATCCTACAATGGTGACAATAATTACGTTTACATAAAGAGATCAGATTTTAGACAAGACTTAATAATTATGGTTATTTAGATGTTTCTCAAAAGACAAATAATAGAGAGAGACTTTACAAGTCGTATAAGACAACATATTATTCGCATACTTGTTAAAAATTCAGCAAACTTTTACGAGTTCCTTTCCCTCGTCAAATTCTCGTCGGAATAACTCGCGAAAATTATAAAAATTTCATATCTTTTCCGTCTTCAAACTTCGTCATATATTGTACTCGTAGACGCACATAATCAAATATTAACCAATTCTAGCAGCCACTTATCTTCTTACCCTGTTAGAAGACTAAATATACAAAGTTTTAAGATAAGAAGTGGTCGTTAAATTGTTCTAAGTTCTTTACAGAGGTTGCACACCACTTGGCGTCATTTTACGAGTAAAGTCACATTTTAGAAGATTAATGGAAAGTTAAGTTTGTGAAAGTTTTTTTCTCATGCTAATTTAAGTATTATTGAAATTATGTAACCAAGGGTGTTTAAAGTGGGTCACATTGCTAAAAGAACTAGAAGCCATATCTCATAAAAATCATGAGAGAGATAAGACAAATCGATAAGATAAAGACGTGAAGACAGTGGCTGAAGGGCTCTTGAACAGCTTTTCTTTGTTATAGAACACACTATAACTATATCGAGACAAAAATAGCTCTTCTTGCACGTTTATAGTTAGGCAGTAGGTAAAATTCACATAGAGCATATTTACGGTACAACTGCGATCCGTCCATCTATATCTACCTATACTCATGATATAGAGAGGAAATATTTTTTTGTTTGTTTGTACCGAATAGGCTCCGAAACTACTAGACCGATTTTAACAATTTTTTCACCAATAGAAAGCTATATTATCAGGAAGTAACACAAGCTATAATTTATTATCAAAAAAATTAGAGATCCTTTAGAAAATTGCAATAATGTAACCCAAAGTAGCAAAATTTTGCCTATAAAATTCATTATTTGGCGTACGCTGGAAAAACCATTGATGATACATACAAATGATGTATTATAATATGATTAAAGTAATCATTATTACCTACAAAAAAGTCTTCGAGGGAATATATCTAACTATCATAGTTAAGTCACAATAGCAGCTTTCGTTTTCTAAAATTTAATTAGATCGCCGGTAGAAACAAAAGTTGGTTACATTCGTATCGTAGTATTATTTTTTATTCAAATAAATGGTTTTATCATCAAGGGTATTTATGTAGCAGTTAAAAACTTTTTAATTCATAAAAATCGGAAATTTAATTTCGATGTTATCACGAGTATAAAATCGAAACTTAGGCGGGTGAACTTTGCTTATAAATTTAAATAGGCTTTGATGACGATCAATACAATTAATTAATAGGAAAAGACACAAAGTTATTTATGTAGTCATCATTATGGGTAGAGGTGACGCTGGGTGGGATCCACTAAACTGAAACAATTAAAGAAGTCCTGTTTCCTCATGCAATGAGAGAGGATTTCCTCTTTACGTTATCATTACAACGTAATTTATCGACTGTTTGTCCCACATAAACCGAGAACCTTGCTTCGTTCAGGGGCAATTTAAGACCCCCTCAGAGGCACTTAATCATCACATCATCATTTAACGCAAATAGCGTCGGATCCCCATGCGTCGACTTGAGGGACAAGACCACAATAATGGATCATTTCCGCGAGTTGACAATTCGTCATTGTATCTCGGAGGAAGGGTCTTCTAGCGTTATTTGAGGGTAACGGAATACTAACTCCTGCTAAAGATTTGTCTACTTTCGTCACATTCCATAGCCATTTTACACTAGCAAATGACTATGGAAACGGGCCAAAGTACTCATTTTGCAGGCTTAGCAATATCTAAACTTCTAAAACTTGAAAATAGGTTGAAAAAAATTCCCCTATTCAAGTTACAGAAGTTTTGAACAGATATAAGCTTGTAAAAATTTGTTGTTTCCCATTGCCATTTCATTAGTGTAATTTAACACTAGGCACACACAGCTCCATCTTCCAATGTGAATGCGTGGCCATCACCGAGGCCGCAACCGCGATATACAGGAGAATCGAAGACTACAACATACGCATACTCTCCGACAGCACAGCAACACTAAGAGCTCTGGAAAGCCACAGCTGCAACTCAAAACTCATCTACGAGTGCCACCTAGCCCTAGAGAAAATCTCGGCGAAAAACAAAGTGACTCTACAATGGATTAAGGGACATAGTGGATCACTTGGCAATGATGCTGCAGACGAATTGGCCAGAAGAGGATCAGGAACACTCACAGAAGGTCCCGCCCCACTCCTCCCTCTGCCATTCTCTCAGCTGCGCACGTGGATGCGACACCGCACCATAAACCAACACAATGAACGATGGGGACAGGCCACGGACTGCAGACAGTCAAGAGCAGCTCTACCTGCCATCTTACCACGACTGACGCGTCGCCTACAAAGTCTCAAAAGATCAGACCTCCGGATCATCGTGGGGACTCTAACCGGTCACTGCCCCTTGAACAAACACTTCTACAACATCGGAGCCACAGACAACCCACTCTGCAGAGGATGTCTAACCGAAGAGGAATCAGCTGCCCACGTAATCCTGGAATGCGTGGGCGTAGCAACTCACCGCGCAAAAATCCTTGGCAACCCAAGGTCACTCCGCGAAGCCTGTGAAGACCCCAGGAAACTTCTGTGCTTCTGGGCGGAGTTGGGTTGGCTAACCCACTAGCCAAAACTCCGACGCACAATGAACCAACTAAAGAGTTTAAATGCGGAAAAGGGAGTCCACACACATAAATACATACATAGTGTAATTTAGTGGCCGATTCAATTTCTCTTACAGAATTACGGGAATAGTTATGCCCTTATCACATTCAAGGGTTAACTCTATAGGGGTCAAGGGTTTTTGAAGGTTGGACACAATAATTCGCAGGTTTGGCTCATTTTGAATACAAGAATATTAATCCATTAATCACGTGGTAAACATATTTCAAGGCGGGACTTGTGAGAAGGGTCTAATAAAAGCCGTAAGATTACTCGCAAGATCCGAAGGAAGGGGACAGGTCGTATTCGACCGTGTAAAAGTTTTTCCCTTCGCCTTCGTCAAGTCAAACAAAGAGGCGGAACAAAGCGGAGAGAGCGGCTTTGTACGGATAGGTTGAGTGCGACAGCACTTAACTCTGACATCGGTGACGGCAACCACGGTCCCTTGACCGGGAGGAACTTTGTGAGTGTAACATTCTCAATTTACTCTTTTTGAAAACAGCAAAAACATAAAGCATATTTTATCTATGTTGAATTGAACTGTCTTTTGGAAAGTCTGTCTTACCTTAACTCTATTTGTTCTGCGAACGGTATTGACTGTTCAAGCTTGAATTACTTTCGTACTAGTCAGCATAGTCAGTTGAGTGCAATGTTATTGATCACGGTAAGCCCATACGACTTTATTGAACAGCTTCGGAAAATGTTTTATAACCGTGCTGAAGCGGTTCAGATGCATCACAGATCGGGGCCGTGTTGGACGATGGAGGTGTTTTATTGGCATGCCCTAATTACCTTCCGTCCCACATCAACCATGTCGGCAGCGACCTAGATATTGTAATTTAATATTTTTAGAATGATGGTGTTGCAGAACCTAATAATCGAATTACTGTTATCGATCTTATTGCGCCCAAAGTGGCTATAAACAGCTTAAAGACCACATGATGTTTTGACATGCGGCACTTCTTCACAGATACAACAGAGGATCGTAGAACAAATCAAAGAGAAGGTTGATGGCACAAATTTCAATTATTAATCGGGTAGTCATCTATGTTTAGTAATTCGGAATTTATCTCAATTTTCAGGATAGACATCCTTTCGCCTTTCAATTACATGTCCGAAACCCCGAGAGAGGAGCAAAATGAGCATCGGAGGGAGTCCCATTGTATCCCAGACGCGTGATACCCAGTATTACACAACCCCGGACCCCTAGAGATTTTATATATAGTAAATTATCTGAATCTGACACAACGTTTTAAAGCAAAGTATTTCCAAGGAGATACGAGTATATTAGTGTGTTTATACGTATGTAAACATAGGTAATAGTAAAAACTTGCACCTATCCCATACAGGTAGAATTACGTCGCAAGTAGCATTGCGTGTGCTTCGATCCGGTTCTGCCCTCCGATAAAAATACGCATAAGCTACAAGTACAGATCAACCAGCACTAGGCAGTCTTCATTACATCACGCTTTCGCTGCTAAACCGAGCGCATCGGCCGAGTGACGCATGTACTCCTGCGGCCAATTTAACTGAATTTATAGCAGCTGCAAGGTCGGCAAAGGATAACGAACCCGCACGTATCTTTTGAAACAGGTATTAATTTCAATCACCAATTTGGTGTATCGCCGTGAATCCATGCCTTGAAACTGAATGCAGGTAACTGTATTGGCATAGCAACGAAAATACTCGTAATTTACCGATAATTGCCGAGTGTTGAACTGGAAATGTGTTCAATTAATAGCAATGACCACGCCGCGACCCCGATAACAAATTGGATCCACAGATTGAGCTGGAGAGTGTAGAAGCAAAAAAGGTACTTGTGCTGGCGAATAGACACGGTCGTATGTAATCTAACGTCGGATTAATTGAATCGCCGCGAGCGTCTTCTTCTAAAGTAGTTTTTATGTTGAGTATTGAAAAAAGGATTACGAGCACCAGTCGCTGGTGTAACTTTTAATTTTATATGCAAAAGAGATTGATTCAATAATGAACGTACAAAAACAAAAAATATGGAAGATAAAGTGTGTTTTTATTATAACCCTTTGAAAATAAACCTTTTTTGATAACGACTTATTGTGACAAAGCGGAATCCAACTCCATGCACGAGTATCTATCTACACGATCGTCTCAGGAGCCCAGTTAAATTTAGCTGCTTCGAAACTAAGCTCATTAAAGTTGGTATATAACCAAATCCTTTGTCGTCTACACGCGCGCCTGTAGACAAGCAGTCTATAATAGGGCATGTGCTCCAATCAGTTTTACCGTAATTTAACTAGTTAATATCTAGTTTAAATTACAGTACGGTAGCATTATTGCGTCAATGAACAAATCATAGTAATCATCATGTACAGATTGTTGATTGAACTCACACTCTCGAAACTACCCCGCGTCTCTTTTGCGGTCGTCTCCCTCAAATCAGAGAACACCCGAGAAAAATCTTCGATCACATACAGACGCTTGCGGACAGCGGCGAGCTCATGTGAGTAGTAACATCAGATCGCTTAGAACGAAGTTCATACCTGTGGCCAAGATCCGAAGAAGGGAAGATTCCCATTGGTAGACTTTCGCGTAATAATGCTTTCACAGCTTAAAAAAACCCTGTATTTGTCATTAGTCCATAATATTCAATTAAGTAGCGTTCATCAACGTAATAACAGAGCGCAGATGTGTTGTTTAACTTGTTAGGGAAGCCTCGGCTCTACTCCTAGTAATAAGATTAACCAGTCAGAGCTAGTGATATACATAGGTTGATAGTTTCGAGGTGACTACAGGTTTCCGATCACGTTTCCGTATGACCTATTAAACTGTCATCCAAAATGTAATTGCTTGAAGATCTATGTCTCCTCTTTAAATTAATTGGATACTCGGTAAAACAAAACCACCGACAGGAACAAAGGTTCCCATTTCCACTGCCTTCATTACCCCACCAAAACAAAGCTGATTGAGCAGGAGACATTGTCGACATAAGTTTAAACACCTTTTGTATTGTTCTTAAAACCCCTCCGATAAATACTTAATTTACAACGTAAAGATTGAATCACAAATTCATTATATCGAGATAATCTGATTTCCAGACGAATAAAACAAAGCAAAACAAAACAATTCATTACGAAATACCATTAGATTCAATTAAAACGGCATCCCTGGAGGAAACAAAGAGCAGTTTAATATGTCGGCAACAGAAACGTATTTCAAATGGGAGAAGTGTTTTTGACGTTTAACTTACCGAGAGCCCGAAGATTCGGTAAAACAAACTAGGTTATTAATTTGAAGAACGCAAAGGAATTTATAAAAAAAAAACAGCCAACGGACCATACGTAGTCCAGAACTCATACCAGGATTTCCTGTATCGTGGGTATCAGAAACTACGAGTACTGTGAATTTGATTTGAAACATTCAGATTTCAGCACATTTGTCGGATGTATCTGGTCTGTGGGTGTTTCTTAGATCAACATAGTAGAATCCTTTAACCAGTTAGTAGAGGCGTTGTACCCGTCAATACTAGCTCAGCTGCGTGCCTGTCTGGTTTCATCTTGTCAAGTAACTTCGATGTAGGCGATGTCTGGTTACGTCCAACACAGTAGTAACACGGCAGTAATCTCGTTATCGACCGAGATGTCGTCACGTCACCGCCTCGTCGCTGTCGATTTACTGCCGGTTCTGCCACTACGGTATAATCTGTAAGTTTACTGCTCGACTCGTAGTTTATTGCGGAACCAACCTTGAGTAACCGTTATTAGACCATTACAAATATTGCTAAATCTCATGCCGATGTTGCCGTGCTAAATGTTGATTTTCCTCAGAATTACATGGTTGATACAAACCAATACGTATTTTCTAAAAATATGTTTCTCATAAAATTGTATATGCACTTTACTGCAAGACAATGCCAGAAATACCTTGCCAACATTGCATCCCGACAGTTTCCAAGACAGACCGCGTTGCGGTGCTGGCGATAATTTCATCGCAAGCGCTGTTAGATCTAACATGAGGTCAACTCTACGCGTTTTTAAATGAAGATACACGCTTCAGAGCCTAGAATTGTTCTTACCAAGTATTTCAACTGTTGCAGAATTTGCGAAATTACAAATTACGTGAATATTTCTGTACAATGTACTTTCTACATTTAACTTATTTGACTGTGAACTATTTAATGTGGTCGAAAGTTTACAATTCCTTTCGCGAACAAATTTTCATGGTTTTCAAATTAAAGGTTTCTAGACTCTGTTCTGGAAGAATCGGAATTCACATTGAACATAATAATATTTTATTGATTCATTTCGCCACTGGACACCGAATCACGGAGATCTGAACAAGTTTTTATCTAGATGTGGCAATGATAATTTTCTACAATCGTGCGAAATTTGCAATTGATTGGATGTCTGTGCAGGCTAGAATAGGGTTCCCCAAAATAATGTTTCATTCTGGTCACAATTGTTGTTAGGTCTTTAATAGTAGTTCGATACCACACCTTATTTTCTATACTCAATGTTCGGCACTTATGCTAACGGCTCCGAACCGGACCATCCCGAGTGGTTAGCATTCATTGTATAAGTCCATCCTGGGCTAAGGCTTTATGAGGATTATTACATCGGAACCCCACTATAACAATAAAGATTATACAGAAACGGCCTATTCACATGAACAGAACGAGATCTTATCATGAATTCCGTTTTCGTATTGCACATGTTATTTCGGTGGCCAATAACAATAAATTATGCATGTAATTATGATAGACACTAGTTTTTATCTAAAGTGCTTACTGATTACCATTATGATAATTGCACAGAAATAATACGTTTTATCCATTCTTCTCTGGCATATAGAAATAGGTCCTATATATAATAAAATGATGTTGCAGGAGATCTTGTTTAATTAATAACAATTTCATTTTAAATATGCCTAAATTAAAATATATCATTAAATTGCCTAAATTAAATTATATAAAAAAAAATAAGTTTTAAATGGACTATTCAACAGAATAACAGATAGCCACGCAAACCATAATCAAGAAGTCAATCAGTCATTTAACAGCATAGCTCATCTCGAAAATGTATGTGCTATTTGTGCGTTATGATGGTAAAAGACTTTGTGATTTGATTTATTTCATTTTTAGACGACAATAGCAAAAACTTTTGTTCAATATTTCATCACCTCCTTGAACGAACGACTGATAATTTAATTTGAGAATTCCTCAGATATTAAAGAAGCCATTAGTACCTAATGCAAACATCTCGTCCTAGAATACAAAGAGAGCAAGAATCAAAATGTAATTTGGGTAAAGCGAAAGCGGGGGACGTCATAACAAATTATAAAAAACCTTAAGATTGTAATGGCGGTAATGATATTAAATTATGGAGACAGGCGGGTGACAGGAAAAATGTTGATAAATGCTTCATTATTGAAATTGATTTCGAGATCGAAAGAAAATGAAAACTATTATTGCGACTAAATAGCGTATTTTACTTGACCGTTTAGAGCTTTCGCGAACACGCTCGACCGTCGTGAAACGGGAAAATAATAAAGTACGTAGCATAGTCGTAATTATATTCCAAAATGATACCAAACTGCAAAAATTGAAATAAATTGTATATCAACTTCTAAATAATAAAAAAGTATAGCATTTACAGCACAGGGTGGGATATAAAAAGGAATAAAACGAATACAACTTGAATGGTCCCAAGATGTTGTTGAACTTCTGAAAGAAAATGTAGAATCTGCTCGGTCGACTGTTTTCTATTTGTTAACTGAGTCTTGTGACAGCATTCATACATTCTTTTATTAATGTAAAATTTAAACTAAAAAAAATTTTTTTAGGGTATTAAGTTCCGACAAGGAACCCTTTGTATAGTTTTGCTATTCTTGTACTTTTGAACCGGTTTACTAGGAGACTGTTAGTGCGATCATGCTTATTGGCAAACTTATTCATCATATCCTAACCATCAAGTTTGTTTAAACTCATTTAAATTGTCGTAAACAAGTTATACCTGAAAACAACAAACTTTAAACTCAATAATAGAGTTGCCGAGTTCAGAAACCACACAATGAAAAAGGGGAATTACAAACTTTTGGAACTTGACCTTCCAAGTTCAGAAGTGGGCCCCTCCTCCGACGACCTCCCCCGTCACCGTACCCGACCCGCATTGCAGTTAAACCGAAGGACGACTGAATAAGAACGAGATAACTGGCCGCTCAACAAACAAAACAGCCTTCAGAAACCCTTTAACAGAGATTCGACTTTCACATGGCCTTAATGTCGTCGACCTTTCGCAGCACGAGTTCTTGATTTGCGATATTACAGTCCAGCAAGCAAATAGTAATTTGGGTGGCAATAACCGAAAGGGAACGCCGAATGGCGAGACAATTGGCTATTTAGTGGCGAGCCTCGAGGGGATACTTCAGTAATGGAACTGCTACGCGACATCAATAAGCTTGTCACCTTGACTGCGTTATTTGATCTAAGGTCAAGGTGGGCCTTACTGCCTTTACGGCTATCCATCTAGCACTTTATAGTCATCTGTCGACCCTGAACGGACATGTTATCTTATCTTAATAATAAAAACGGCATGAAATAAGCGTATAAAACGAGATTTTTCTCTGATGTGGCCATAGAAATATATATTGAAAAACATCAGATGAAATATTATTATGTTCGTATTATCGTTAGCTTAATTATAGTTCAAAATTGATGAAATGTTTATTGATACCAAACAACCCATTGATATTGGCACAAAGAGTACATTTATGGGTGTTTTCTACGTATTAAATGTATGAATAAATATGAATATACAAAAAAGTATATAATTAATATACCAGTCATGTAGTTCCCATAATATAAGCTCTGCTTAGTTTTGGGCTAGAAGATGCTGTGTGAAAAATGTCCAGCATTATTTATTTATCATATATTTATGTCATAAAAATCTTGTAATTTTGTTAAAAAGCTAACAACATCGTTTGGGCACAGTTTGGGTGACTCATACGCGTCCTTCACCTCTGTTTCGACATCCGCATTCGCATTTGACCCGTTCAAAACCATCTAGAAACCAGGCTTATTCAAGTCATATAAACTCATTCATAGCAGTGAGAGATATAAAAGTAAAAGTATTTTAAAGAATCAATGAATAGAAGTACTCAACTGTAGGAGCATCCTGCTAATACGAGTATTACAAATGCGAAGATATGTATGTGTGTTGCTAATAAATTTTCGTATTGTCAAACATTTTGGATGTAATAGGTTTAGTAACCATATAAATAATAAATAACACATATAGGCCACTTTTTATCCACCGAAGACGTGGGAAGAAGTTTGTAGAAAAATAAATTCAACGCTTGACCTTTCCAATGGAACTTCATCGGATTGTCAGCTATGGAATAAATAAAGGTTATCTGGTCGTGACCGCGGTTACAATACTGTTAGGAAACTGGCTATTGGCAATGTCAAGTAGAACAACTTTCTATAGTCAGTAGATAATTATTATTAATGTAAATGTATGAAGTAGAGACCTATCTTAGACTAAGGAATGTAGGTAATGTTGGCAAGGAAACAGCTGTTACCGCATAGTACTAAATGACGCGGATAGGTTCTGATTACGACACAACACGCCACATGCAACATTACTACACTTTCTATGAAGAAGGAACGGTAGAAATAATTATAATTGAATTGAAATATTCCTGATATAATCATAGCCGAAAGTGGACCAATCAAAAGATAAACATTATTCCGTTTGTTCGTCCATAATGCACGTGCACAATCAGGGACGAAACCAGAGTGCATTATTGCAATGGTTTCTTTTGAACAGGTAAGCAAGTTAGGCAAAATAAGACATATTTTTGAGCTTGAATGGAGAAAATTACAATCCCTATGCCAATATTCATGGTCAAACATTCAACGTGCCGCGGACTGTCGTAGGTCCTTGTGTCACGCACGTGCTTGCGTGTCAAGCTGACCATGCGGATCATGTACGCTTAATTGCGAGGATTATTTCGATAAAAAAAAATGTTTCGATTTGGTGCCAAAATATTTGTTGTCAATTTATTTCAGAATTAAATGTACCATCTCCTTTAATGTGGTGTTATTGAGCAGGCCAGGTACACTGATTTCTGAAGTGATGAATGTGATGATTCAACGTGGAGAGTCACAGGAGTGGCAATAGGCTGTCATGTCAAATAGGCTGTATATTTACTTCAAGTTAATTTGCCAAACGAGCGCGCCCCTCTTTCATAACTCATGTGAAGGAGAATAACATCAACACCTTTCAAATGCCAGACACGCGTGTTTACGTTCTTCATACTTTTGAAACATTTTCGCGGTCCGTTTGAAATGCAAAATTAAATCGTGAAAGCGAAAGTTAAAACTGAAAAGTTTCGACATGACAAACATATTTTAACAGAGGTAGTTTCTGCAGTTGCTTTTCCAGTTGCAGTTGTAGCTTCAGCTAACGACGGGTTGCAGATGTAAGTAGGTAGGTTTGCTTACATTCGCGCATACGTTGCATCGCATTTTGCAAGGCAGGCGTAATAACATCGTTTGAAAGTGTGTCAAGATTGCAATAGACTTCACGCATTTATAAGCGAAATGCGATTATATGCAACTGGGAAATGCAGAGCTACAATCCCTTCACTTCCAGAGCCGTAGAAGTGTTTCTAAGATAGATAGATAGTTTTTTATTCGACACATACAATACAACACAGACAAGTACAAATGAAAAGAAAGACAAACAATTAAAGAAACACAGTAAATACAGAAGAGTAGGTACAATAAGTGGGTGCTAACCAGTGCTAACGAGGGCAGTCTATGCTGCAATGGTGTGTATCAGTCGAAAAGGTCCTATCTCAGCTTATTGATTGTAAGGATACGAATACGTAAAATTAATAAGAAGACGGTAAAGCAGCCATTCACCTATTTTTGGTTTTCAACTTGTAAGACAACATTCCGGCTCACAAGCGAGCCATTCAAATGAGTGATACCGTATTTTAGCGAAGATGAAGTATTTCTTTTTAGGAAGATGATCTTGTCATTGGGAAATCCCAAAATGTTATTTCTATATGCCTAGATCTCCACCAAAACTTATGTTCGAGAGTCCAAAGGAAATATTTAACTAATTGACAGCCAACAAATAAACTTCAAGTAACTTTGTTACTCTTTCACGCAAAAACTATTGAACAGATTTTGATGAAACTTTACAGTAACATAGCTTTTACATCAGAATAACACATAGGCTACTTTTTATCCGTGGGCAGAAGCTAGTTGATAATAAACTTCACCACTAAATAATTAATGACGAAACAACTGTTTTATAATTACAGGATATGTTAGGTAAACACGTCTGCAGCCATAAACACATAAAGGGGCCGAATGAAGAACAATGAAAATGCAAATATCGATCATAGGGTAGATATTATTGTCTGTCCCGTCTGGAAGCCACCTATTATACTCGGCTTGGCGGGGCTCCATAGGCTCGGGATGAACGCTTTTAAACGCACATATCGTGTTATTATTTGTTTTACTGGTGCAATATGCTGGAAGTATCGCGATTTGATGTTCATGAGTGATCTATACTTTGTGTTCAATGTCAGCAACCGTCGTTGAAAAACTGTTGTTAGTTTGAAGCTTCTGTCGGCGTATGTCGTAACTCTAGAATGAATAAATGCATTTCGTAGGACATACATGGATCAATTAGGTAGGTTTATTGTTTACAAATTAGTAACAAACACGAACCTCTTACTCATCGCGGATCGATAGACAGAATGGCAACTCGTACGTACTACACGAAGAGCATGATTAATGGCCACAACATTTCGTGCTAACGTAACTAGGATTTTGATTCATACCGACTATTTTTAGGGCAACACTTACACGCAAATAGCAAGTTATCATTAGTGAAAAATTGATAACAGAAGCGGCTCAACTTTTTCAAAAGAATAGTAATAATACAGATCTAAATGGGGTCAATTTTTTGGCATCCGAATTAGATTTGATTTATTGCTTGTTAATCTAATCGTTCAGTTTTACAGATCATAAGAATGGTGAAATGATTTCAATGGCAGTGCAGCAAGATTCTAATAAAAATAACCGGTTCCGGTATTGATGCAGTGATCTCAGTTTGACCCCGAGGCATTCGTGACAAGCTACGTTTTAACTACGTCGAGGCAAAGCACGCAAACGAATTACGCGATCGGGTGAATGTTCCACGGCAATTTCTGTTACAAGTTTCGTGACATTCGAAGTACTCTAGGTGGAGCATTACGCAAAAGATCAATCTTGTGTAGATTTCCATAACGCACTTAATGTGGGCTGGCTAAAATTGCATTAAGATTACAAAGTGAAATCTTATTTCACTCAGTCACGACATTATCAAAGTCCCAGTACATAAAGTAGACTCAGTAATAGATACCAAGAGCATACAATTACAAAATATTGTTATTACAAAAGAGATAACGACAATACCGCAAATGGTAGAATCCTATCCTGAGTAGGTATCCTAAGCGGTAATTTTGATGTCAGTGAAATGCTGTGCGCTCCTGATATTCGACCTGGGTAAGCGTCAACAGTGCACTTAATTAATAAACTTAATTAGCCACTGATTTTGCACGCGCTTAAATTCCAAATTATTTTCTTGTGACGCAATATTTGAATCCGGATTACAAGAAAACTATAAACTACACCTAGGTATTTTCCCCATAAAAACGTTATTTTCTCCCAGGATTATGCCGTTAAGAAATGTTAATTTAAATATTAAGGTGGGCTGAAAAGCTCGATCTTTCTGATAAAAGATCATCCCTTGTTTAACCAGCCAAAACGATAGTATGGTTGGAGTAGAATAAATAGCACTTTTTTAATTGAACGGAAGTCTTAATACTGGCAGGCATACTCAAATAACGCTATTTTGTTCTCAATATTTTGACCTATAACAACAGCTTTTTGTAAACTATTAGTTAGATATACTACTAGGTACCCTATTGAACTGTTGATCGTTCAGTTTTTTTATATAGTTTCAAATTTGAATATATTTTTACGCGCAACATGACGTAACTGACATTTTATTAACAAGCTCATTTGAAAGATTCAATTTGCAAGGGTTATAAGAGTCTGCGTCAAAAAGGCTTTCCAAATTCAGGCTCCACCCCGTCTTAAATTCTAGGGTTTCTCAAAAAAGGTAGAACCTACAAAATCCATAAAATACGTATATAATTTATGAGAAACCCTTTTCAGCCCTGTAGGAGGAAACAGGGCAATACAATACCTTATTTTCATGGGATAATCGATTATGTAATGACGACTTGCTCAAATATTATCACATGTGGCCTTTAATTATAACTAATAAATTTTAAAAAATCAACATACACCCTCACGACTGTATTCTCCTAATGGACATCCTCAGATACATACTCAGTCAGTAGATCTTTGAGCATACCAAGTAGGGGGTAGTCATTGGCCTGTCCAAACATTATATTTGACCCATGCCCGCGTTTTGCAAGTATTTAGAAATCCACATGACAGATTGCAAGCCCATCGCCGCTAATAAATTCATATAAAATCTACGTTACTTTTCTATCTTCAATCAATAGAGTAGAAATAGTGATCAAGTAAAAAGGACGCGCTGACCCAGTCGAATACCTGCTGGCTGCTCTGACCCGAAACGATTTTTTTACGGTGCCACAGAACGAAGATTGCTTAATAGGGTAAGTGCCTAAGTTACATTTTGATCCCTGGCTTTAACAAATGCCCTTCTTGAGATAAGATAATGAAGACCTGGTTTCGCAGACAATGATTGATGCATTCGCCGCGGGACGAACCAATATAATGTTTCTTGAGATTTATCGCTTTATGTATTATGAATAAGCACGCAGGTTATCGCTCTTTTAAACAGTAATGAATGAATTCAAAGAGTATTATACTTCTTCATTAGCCCGTTATTAATCAGAGTGGCGCTGGTGGTTTTTATCAAGTGGGTGTAATTAAGATTCAAGTTATTGGCATCGGGAACTAGTTGGCATTGGCACTCACCTTTAAGTATGATCCGTAGTATTTTGTGACGTATAGACTGTCACACTGCGACAGTACCATAATTTCCTGTTGTATGTCCTCGATTTCATCTTCGGCCTCTTCCAAGTCGATAATTTTGATGGCGACCACTTGCTGGGTCCTATTGTCGACGCCCTTGAACACTTCGCCGAACGAGCCCTTGCCGATCTTCTCTTGTTTCGTGAAGATCAGCTCAGGGTCGACCTTCTGTAACCAACGATAAGAAAAAATATTTACACACAGAAAAACCAACAGTTCTCGGGATTACATTCTGAGTACCTGTCAAATACCTAGAAATAACAAACATTGTATCAAGCATGCGGATACTCTGACAAACTCGCTTCAGGATTTTCTAACAGGAATTATACGACACGTAAAATAAAGAATAATAAGAGTGAAGAGTCGTGCGTTCCCTTTTTATATGCAAATATAATGTTCAAGAGATAACATATTTAAGCGGACAAAATTATAAAAAGAACATTTTTTAAACCTTAGGCGTATTTGTTATAAGTAGAGAATAATAAAAAATATTGTTACATAAAAACTTTTTTAAATATTTTTCTGAACATCAACTATCAGGATAATATAAAACAGATTACATTAATTCCTTGTAATTTCGATAACACATGATAAATGGGGCTAGTTGTGCGACTGCTGGGTGTTAAATTGATAAACGACTGTATTATGTACTATTAATTTTATAAGAATTTTAAACCCCGGGAGTTAAGAGACTAGAAGGGTCTCATTACGAAACGTTAAAGCGATAGTTTTTATCTCAATTTGAACCTTCGGACATAGACAACAAAGTTTAATTGAATGTCAAAATAAAATAGCCGACAGTCTGACGTTTCAAAAGAGGTTGACAAACAGTTGCTAAAATTTCGTTTGTTGTAGTCAAATAAACTACTTTCTATTCTATTCTAAAATATAAACTAGGCAAACTAAAATAAATTTAACTATGACGACCTCTGTGGCGCAGTGGGCGAAGGCCCGCTGAGACGCAGAAGGTTGCGGGTTCAATTCCCGCCACGGGACAAATGTTTGTATCTGCAAATATTTGTCTCGGGTCTGGGTGTTT